>OY282644.1:2268551-2974367 GCA_958299015.1 Tetanocera ferruginea
AATAAACCGTACGTTAGATTTCTATAAAAAACTTTCACAACTTAAACTTCATTAAT
This sequence comes from Tetanocera ferruginea, assembly GCA_958299015.1. Lineage (NCBI taxonomy): Eukaryota > Metazoa > Arthropoda > Insecta > Diptera > Sciomyzidae > Tetanocera > Tetanocera ferruginea. The sequence continues at coordinate 2,268,608 of OY282644.1, forward strand.
ACAAAAAATGCTGTTGACCTCTAAGCAATAAAAATAATTTTTTGTTTTCTGTATGTTTTCTGAACAACAAAACGCAAGTCAAGACTTAAAAAAAAGTTATTAAAATCAAGTGTGTTGAACTTTGTTGAATTCTTAACTAGTTACGGGGTGGGGGCGATGATAAACAAAAAAGTTTTACCAGCCAACAACTAGTTAAACATAGACATAATTCTCACCAAATACTACAAAACATCACGAACACATACAGCCACACACACACACACTTTATTAAGTTTGAGTTGCATAAAGTCTCAATTGCAGTTTTGCTAAAGCTATTTAAATATTTTGGCAAAAGTTTTGCTGTTATGAAGTGTTGTTTATAGCTATTTTTAAGATTGCTGTGAAGTTTTTTGTATAATAATTGCACACACAGATAATATACTTATGTATGTGTAACATATATATTTTTGCACAACCCTTGAGACTATATTTTGCATATTTTATTGGCTATGAAAAGCTTACAGCAACAAAAGCGACAACAACAACAAATAATTCAATGACTTGTCAATTGATATGTTAAACATTTGAAGAGGCTGGCTGCATGACAAGCTAATAAAACAACAAAAGCTAGCAACAACAACAACAACAAGCAATATTGACAGATTTATAAATTTGTTAAACAGTGGCAAGCCTTGGCAGGGTTGAGAAAAAAGTTCTATTGAGAAAAGCATGAGCGTTAAATTAGTATGCAAAGCATCGACAAAATAAACGTTGATCCTTTTGAAAGTTTTGCATAAAGTGTCTAAAGCTAAAAAGTTGTGTTAAATTCTTGCTGAATAATATAAACGGTACATTAAGCACGAAATCAAGTGAAGGAGCTAAGAAGAGGCGAACAATAAAAAAGTTAATCAATTAACGGAAAAAGAAGAGCAAAAAACAAAAACAACTATTGAGCGGAACAAGTTGGACGCACTTGAAGAGTAGAAAACATAAAAAAGTTTTTTAGGAATTCAAGTGATTTATTGGAAATCAGTGAACACTTAAAACGAAAATGAAAAAATGAAATGTCTAAAATTTTATTCTGATTTTGTTCTTAAATTGAGACGGAGCGCAAAAGCAACTCTATCTAGTTGTCAATAAAATTTTTTGCAGATAAACATTCGTTACAGCTGCCGCATACGTTATGCTCATTCATGTGCACATTAAAATCTACGCCTTTCGAAAGGAATACAAATATATTCCAACGAATTTTCAGACGATCACCTGCTGGAAAGCATGTAAATTATTTTGAAATGAACCTTTTAACCTTTGGCCACCTTAACGACCAAAATACATATCAAAATATCTACATTAAAGTTGTGTTAAAATTATATACAGCTGAGTTGTTGGCCAACAGCTGTGCGCCTTAAAAGCCAGCCAGCAACGACTACTGCTGGCACGAACACTGAATTAACTTGCCAAAGTTTGCTACAAAAGCAGCTCGTTCATTCGTTCGTTTATTCGGCCGGCAGCAAATTGACTGCTAACACTGGCAATAAATAACTGCCATGGCTAAACAAAGCAAAACAATGAAAAGGATAAAAAAACAGAAATATAATAGAAATTCTTCTCCAAGAGTGCTTTGTTAAAAAAAAAATATACTCGTACATAGAAATGAGCAAAAATACGCGTGACCTATAAGAATAAAAAAGAAATTTTACAAGAAACAAAAAAAAAAAAAAGAAAACAAAAAAAAAAATATAAAATTTACCTTTGTGGCCACATATAAAAAGCCTATTTTGAATATTTAACTGTCGGCCAAAGAGACAAAAAAAAGAGCTCAACTGGGCTGTCGTGCAGTCGCTTTCGTACGAATGGCTGTACGTGTTGGCCCACGTTTGCACGTGATGTTTTTGTATTTTATTGCATTTTCATTTGTATCTCTTCTCTAGTGTTCGCTGAACTGAACTCGTTGAGCTGCATAGTGGTTAAAAGACATCAAGAAGTTTGAAAAAAAACTCGGTAAGTTTTCACTTGTTAAGGCTGAGAGAATTTTTTTAATTACAGCTATTGGTATAAAACGTTGAAATTTTTTTTATAAAAAAATGTTCAAATAAAAGAAATTTTATTTCCTATTATATGTTAACTAAGAACTTTTTAATAAAAAAAAAAACTGATATTTTTATACAAATAACATTTTATTTTTAAATGTGACCAAAAGCTTTCAGAGTCTTGGTCTCGACACTGTTTTGATATAGTTTAGTTTGACATAATTTAGTCAGACATAATTTAGTATCAGTGAGCTGAAAAATTTTGGCCAGAAAAGCTCGCATAAGCGATTAAAACTAATATATTGTAACGTCACGTCACAAATATTCTAACATCATTTTTAATGCTAGCATCGCCTGGGATCGAAACTCGACCAATTTTTCTGTTTGTCTATCAATAACTATGAATAAGTGAGATGTTTCAGTGAATTAATTTTCAATTTATTAGATATAAAGATTTATTTTCTTTAAACAAACTATTTTTTCATATAATTAATATTACAAAAATAGAAAAACAACAATTTACAAAAATTTAATTTTGTCAAAAAAATTTAAGGCAGACTTGATTTTTTGATGGCACGAACCATTATTATTGAGTACCAAAACAAAATAAATTCACCTCAAATATGCTTAAGAGAGAGCGAGAGAGAAAGAAAATCTAAAATGCAAATTTGAGTTTTTCTTTTTACAACAAAAATCATTTCTACCTCATATTTTGAGAAAAGATTAAATTTTGTGATCTACTTTTAAAAGGCATAATTTAAATATAAAAAAAGTAACTGTAAAAGTTTTACAAATTTTTCTAAGTTAACTTATATGATTTAAATACAAAAAAGAAATAAATGAAATCTATTCAAACATGGCAGAGATATTGGCTACCCAATTCAGTACATTCAATGCTCTCTCTTGGCATTTGGTTGAAATACACGCTAAATAACTAACGACAATATTAAGAAAATTAAATAAAAATACTTTTGGTTAAAAATACTTTGGCTTCATAGTGAATGTTCTCTTATTTGATTTAAGTGAAATATAACAAACTTTAGAAAAATACAAAAAATTAAGAACCGTTTAAATGCGACCAAGCTATTGACATGAAAAGTCAAACTTCTGAATTTAAATCGCCTTTTTTACAAATTTGACGATTGACTCATGCATAAAACTGAATTTTTCAAGGGAATTTTTACTTCTAAAAAAAACTCAAAAGTTTTCTCCCAATAAATTTCATATTGTTGATGTAGCGGGTTTTTGACGGGTCCCTTTCAAAATAATTAAGTTGCAGACGATATGACAATATTTTTATATTTACCTGGTATGTTGTTATGATGCAGTAGTCGTCAATATTTCGTTACTGAATAATAATCAAATAAATTTTGTGTGCATACTTTCAGGCTGACGTTTTTTTTCTTATATTAAAAGTCTTTCATAGCAAGAATGAAAAGTTTGAGCATTATTAGGTGTGAAGCCAGGCTGGTTAAGTTGTTGGATAGGACTTAAGAAGCACTGTAATAGTAAGGCAAAATTATGTACAGTTTGCTGTACAGCAGTCGAGAAAAATGACGCTAGTCTTCATGTCTTACTAGTTCCAATGCATAATTTTGGAACAGGTTTTGGTTCTGAAGAACAGGTCTTAAAAAGCATTACAATCACAATTATTAACAGTTTGAACGTGTTAGTGAACAGGGCAGGACGCTTGTCTCTTATAAATTAAGATTATTATTATTATTATTATTATTATTATTGTTTTTATTATTTTAACTATTATTTTATTATTATTATTATTATTATTATTACTTTTATTATTATTACTAGTTTTTTTCCCGTCAAAAATGACGGGCCCGGTTTTAATAAAGGAAAAACATGAAATATGAATTTTCTTTATGTTGAATTAAAAATCAGCGATGGTCACATATTCGATTTTAAATGGTTCAAATAACAATTTTTAGTTCCAAATACTTATAAAATATCATAAAGTAAAAACGGAAATCATAGTAGGTACAAGGAAATAAGTTTGAGAATTTTTTGTAAAACTGAAACTTCAAAATCAAAAATATATTTAAAGTTTTTGAAGTTTCAATAAATCACAAAACAGAAAATTTTTCAAAAAAATCAAGCGTTCCGCACTCACATTTTACGGAATTATGTTATAGTAAAATTATTATTATTATTATTTTTATTATTATTATTATTATTATTATTATTATTATTATTATTATTATTATTATTATTATTATTATTATTATTATTATTATTATTATTATTATTATTATTATTATTATTATTATTATTATTATTATTATTATTATTATTATTATTATTATTATTATTATTATTATTATTATTATTATTATTATTATTATTATTATTATTATTATTATTATTATTATTATTATTATTATTATTATTATTATTATTATTATTATTATTATTATTATTATAATTATTATTATTATTATTATTATTAATATTATTATTTTCATTATTATTCAGACATGCACAACGATATCAACAAAATTTTTTCGTTTCGTTGAGGCCGAAAAATAAATTATCAATAAATTATTTCGTTTAAATAACGTTAAAAATTAATCAAATCAAATTTCGTTTAGTTGAAAAACGAAAAATTTTCTATAATTTTCTCCTATGCTAAAAAAATTTCTTCTGATACAAAAACAAACGAAATTTTTTTGTTGAAATTAAAGTTATTTTCAACGGTTGATTGGGAAAAAAACGAAAAAACTTTATATCGTTTTCTCCGAAACGAAATAAATATTTTTCGTTTTTTGAATTAACGTTATTTTTTTATTTCATTTCAACGAAACAAAAAATATTTCGGTTACCGTTAAAATTAACGTTAACGTGCATGCCTGTTATTATTATTACTTTACTTTAGCATAATTCCGCAGAAATGTGAGTGCGGAACGCTTGATGTTTTGAACAATTTTTTGAAACTTTTTATATTTTTTTATTTTGAAATTTAAATTTTCAGTTTTACAAATAATTTTTAAATATATTTCGTCGTACCTAGTATGGTTTCTAATTTACTTTGAGGTATTTTAATGGTCACCTAAACCAATGAATGGTCTTTTTCTGTGAGTCGTATTGATTAAAGATATATTGTAAAATATAGTAAATATAGTGTTTTCAAAGTCTTAATTAGTTTTAACAAGTAAAGAAAATCTAAAGTCGGTCTAGGCCGACTATGAAATACCCTAAACCCACTTATCAAATATAAACAAAAATTTTATTGTAAATGGGCGTCTCCGTGGGCGGTTGAAGCCTATATTTTATATGCATTTAAATGTTGATGAAAAATTTACACATACCAAGTTTTATTCCTGTAGCTCACAGTTAATGCCCTAATTGTGCTTTCGCTATGGGAGGTGGGCGTGTTCATGGACGGATTACTGCCAATTTTTGAACATACCTTAGTTTTAGTATAAAAAACATACATACCAAATTTAATTTCTCTATGACAAACAACCTTATTTATTGAGTTTTAAACTTTTTGGGTTGTATGGGAGGTAGGCGTGTCCGTAAACGGATGACGTCCATTTTTCAAAACCATCTTTGGTTTTTTATAAAAAACAAATGTGGCAAATTTTAGCTCTGTAGGTTAAACAGAGTCTTATTTATTGCGTTTTCAATTTTTGGGTTGTATGGGAGGTGGGCGTGTCCGTTGGCGGATGATACTCATTTTTCGAAGACATCTTTGTGTTTGTATAAAACACATACATATTAAATTTTATTGTTATAAGCTAATTATGAGCTGAGTTATGCAGTTTTCAATTTTTGCGTTGTATGGGAGGTAGGCGTGTCCGTGAGCGGATGATGTCCATTTTTCAAAATCATCTTTGTTTTATTATAAAAAACATATGTGGAAAATTTTAGTTCTGTATGTTAAACAGAGACTTATTTATTGCGTTTTCAATTTTTGAGTTATATGGGAGGTGGGCGTGTCCGTTGGCGGATGATACCCATTTTTCGAAGACATCTTTGTGTTGATAGAAAACACATACATATCAAATTTTATTGTTGTAGGCTAATTATGAGCTGAGTTATGCAGTTTTAAATTTTCGCATTGTATGGGAGGTAGGCGTATCCGTTGGCGGATTCCAAAAATATTCAATAGTGCAGATCCTTGGGTGCATGTGACCATGTGTACCAAGTTTCATCCAATATCTCAATTCCTTCTTCGAATCCTGTGTTTCCGGACAACATACAGACGGACGGACATGAATAGCTCGACTCAGGAGGTGACGCTGAACAAGAATATATATACTTTTCTATACCGGACTCGCTTCGTTCTATGCGTTACAAACGTTTGCACAAAGTTAATATATCCTCACCTTTCAGGTTTAGGGTATAAAAACTATATGTAACCCGAATGAATAACAGATATCGCGAAGCATCTTTTGATAATGTACAGTATAAACTGTCATTTTTAGCGCGACAAGGTTTTGAATGATTTTCTTCGGAAAGTATTTTCAAAGTTATACGATACTCTATTTGGAAATCGCTCATCTATTTAAAAAACTTCCATCTTTTCATTGAACCAATATTTGTATTTATTACTTTTCTTGATCCTTTATTACTTTTAAATGACAATTGGACTAGAGAAGCATTCACAATTAGTGCCAGAAATCATGATAATTCGGAGCTGAAATTGAATTTCAGCCACTTTTATTTGTTTACAATTCTCAACTGGTTCAAGTTGACATATGTCTAAAAGAACTAATCAAAGCAAACCAGACTAACAGTCTCCCTCTAGGTGAGTAGAGGTGTTTATTATTCAGCTAATTCTTGCACAGATCACTCTAGTGTTGAGTTTTTCCAGCTGATAGTTGCACAGAGTTATCTAGTGCTGCGTTTGCCCAGCTGATAATTCTAAAGAGTATTCTAGTGCTGAGTTGGTCCAGCTGATTGTTGCACAGAGTTTTTTAGTGCTGGGCTGCTAGTTGAACAGAGTATACTTATTGATCCAGCTGATGTTCGCAAAATTTACTCTAGTGCTGAGTTGGTCCAGCTGATAGTTGCACAGAGTATTCTAGAACTGAGTTAGTCTATCTGTTAGTTGCACAGATGATTCTAGTGTGGAATTGCTGTTTGCACCGAGGGTTCTAGTGCTGAGTTGGCCCAATTGATTATTAGTGCCTAGATGATGGTTGTATAGATTATTTTAGTTAACCAACGTTACAATATATATGCCTAAAAGTATGCAATGCTATTTTATTTTTCTCTGGCCTTCTGATGGTAGTTTATCAGTGAAGTTTTTATGGCATAAAAAGTGTGTGAGAGTTTGTTTGAAAATTTAAACTGAAAGTAATATATATAAAACATTTAACAAATAAGTTCCTGAAACTATGCAAAGAAATTTTAACAAATTCATAAACGCTTGAAGTAATGCATTTTGGCGGGTTGAAAATTTAAAAGCTGAAAATGATTAAAAACGCTTTTCTTTCGAATATAAGCCACTGTGCGCTGTGAGCGCTTGTGCAAATTTTTTTTTTTTATGAAGCTTTCTTTTTATATCCGTTTTATTTGAAACTAATAAAGAAAATAAAAAATGGCCGTTGTCGTCACGTTTTTCTGTAAGCCGAACATAAAGGTTTAACGACTGGGTTTCAGAAGTTGAAATAACGTGTGGATTTCAGTTGAAAGAAATCGTTATTTTACTATTGATTGGGAGTTCGAGTAGTTGAAACCTATTAAAAAAAATGAATTTAAATTTGAATTTAAATTTGTGCCTATATTAGAAAAAAAAAGCTTAATTATCTAGAAATTAAATTTCCACAAACATTTGATACTTACTTTCGAAACTAACTTAAATTTTATTTATTTAGAATAAGAATTTTATAAGAATATAAAAATTTTTTACATTTCTGCAACCATCTCTCAATTGAACTTAATTTAAATGCGCTCGTTAATTTATTAGTTATAGCTACAAATAAATCTTCAAACCTCAAAAAATGTTATTTGCATTTAAAATAAGCACAATGGTAGAATTGGCAGCTATACATAGTTTTAACAAAAACACATTTGTTACAAAAGTATGCATTCATTCCATACAAAATCCAAGCCATAAACAAATAAACAACATCAACAGTAACGACATCAAAAATGTACTCTTAACTTGTATAACGATGCTTTTTAGCATTGCTTACGCTGATACACACTCATACACACACACACACCTTGAAGCTTCACTCAAATTGCAAACTTAACGAGCTATGCTACTGCTCTACTCTTGTGCATAGTTGACAGCTTTATAAAATTAAGAGTGCACTTCCGGCGGCATTTTTTAACGGCACGTTGATACCTTGAGTTGAATTTAGTTGAGCTTCACAAGTCAAACAATGTAAAGCTAAGAAAAACATTGAAGCTCTTCAAAACTTTTCGAGCTAAAGTTGAATAGAATACATTCCGACGCGTTCTATTGAGCGCTTAAGATGATGACACTCGAGTAAGTGGTGCAGGGAGGGTGGTGTATAAATCTTTATGATTTATACCTCGCATAAAAAGTTCTTCAAAGGATGCGCTGTTGTTCTCAATTGAAATGTTTCCGTTATTCAGTTGAATTTATATCACGTACGTATAGGTCAAAAGCCTCTTAAGCCTTGGATTTCATTAAGCTTGCATGTTAACCGGATATTTATAGAGTATATGTATGTATAGCTGTAGTTAGGGGTGAGCATTGAAGTGTGAAGCTAGGGTTGGCATTGAATGTAACTTACTTTGTGCACAGCTCTTAATGAACTTAAAATGCAGCAAACATTGAGCTTTTTATAAAAGTTTTGTTAGTTTTTAATGAAAATTCTTAAAATGAGACAAACTATAGCAGTCTGTTGGAGTTGGTGTAATTAAAAAGAAGAGTAAAAAAAAGCTCTGACAAATATTTTGTTCCTGAGAAATAAAGAGTCAATTAAACTGTGCCACCAATTTTTGCTTTACTAGAGCAATGTTTGATATATTTACAACATTTTGTTTGTATTTAAAAATATAATGAAAATTGAATAAAAAAAGATCAAACAGGAGGAAGCAAAATTTCTTTATTATTATGTGTCTTCAACTCCTTCACTTTTTTTTCAAGAAATCGAAATTTAAAATTTATTCCCAACAAAATCCCAACAATTCAAAATTGGAACTCCACAATATGCTTGTTTTCAATTCAATGTTTTAAATTAAAAAAATACTTGTTATTTTCACACTCATGTCATTATTTTCAGTTACCATGTTCATATGTCTAAATGTAGTGAATAATTGCTCTGTGCCAATTATAAACATTGATGACAGTAAACAGCAAATTAAACGCGGCTTACATGCTGCAAGTGTGGCAAATAATGATTTAGTGGTTCTGCTGATGTTTCCGCCAATTAAAGAGCAAAGCGTACATAATAAATGTCATAACTACATTACATTGCATTATATAGCATAACAAACATATGCAGACAAGCAGATATTCTCCACCTACAAATACATATACAAAACAGAACAGGCATTACCGGAGGCACCTTTTATGACTGCTTGTTGCACACACACTCCCAAGCACACACGCAAAAAACCGTTGTCGACAGCATTTTCGAACTCCCACTGCCACCAACATCTGGCCAACCACTGCTGCGGTCTTTTGTCTGCAACTCTCGATTGCTGCTCATAGATCATTCTCAATGATGCGGCTCTTGAGCTTGGCAGACCGAACTCATGATAATTTCATTGGCCGCAGCAAGTAGAGGCAATATATCAGAGCAACACATTGGCAAAAGTTGGAAGTTGGCAACGTTGTAGATGTGCGCTTGAGTCTTGAGTCTATCTATCTTGCTGCCTTTATATGTTGTTTGTGTGCGTGTGAAAATGTGTGCGGATATGTTTTCAATTTTCGCACATTTTGTGCATGCCGGAAACTTGATATTCCTTAACAGCGCATTCTTGATGCTTGAGCTTATTTTTCATGTTTCTTCTTTTTTATTATTTTGTTATCAGACAAAGTGGTTTGGCATTTGAGCAGAGACATTGTCTTGTAAGCACACATATACACTCTCTTACCCACACTGACAAACTAATAAAATGTGCGGAAATCGAGCAACTATAAATCAAAAGCGTATCATGAGCATATTTCGCAGTGTTGAAGGCACTAGCCTGAAGGTGCCAAGCAATCGGTAAGTTAGTAACGCTCTTAACTTGATGCTGTGCAAGAGGCACACACACACACACACACACACATACTCACATAAAGCAATACATTTAAGAAGATTGATGAATTGCGGTTGATTTGGCAAAGTGAAAAGCTTGATAATGAATCTGTTTTTAAATGTTTGCTATAGGCTAAAGGCATAAAGCTTTAAAGTATGAGTCACTTAGAACTAATGAGATCTTGAGAGAGATAAATTAATTAATTACATGTGGTATGAGCTTTAAGAGCTCTACATAAGCTGCTTGCATTCAACATCAATACTAAAGAGACTGACTTGAAAAACATAGCAGCAAATATATTAACAGCAAATTTGTGTCATTAAAAAAAAAATACGTTAAATATTTTCTTCGTTTTTTTTTTTTTTCTTATGTGTCTAAAAGACACAACTAAATGAATGAACATTGTTAAGAACACAAGAAAAACCAAAAAAAAAAAAAAAAAAATATATGACAAGCATGTTTGCAGTCCTAAAGTTTCAAAGGTCAGCATGTTTTGATGATGAAAAATGAACATTTTATTTTAATGAGAAAGCTAACTCACACTTACGCATGAGTGCCTTAAAAAGGTGCAGAGCTTTAAGCAAGTTTTTAGGTAAAAAATGCTGACAAGATGATTGAAGTCAATTTTCAAGTCTATAGAAAAAAAAGCAAACTACAAAACAAACACATATCAACACATTTACGGATGATGCTTGGAAGGTTATGCAAAAAATGTTGAAAAAACACAAGCGTGGGCTGAGGGTGTGTGGAGTCAAAAATTGGTTTTTGTGAACAGCTTTAAAAGCAAAAATGAAAGTAAATGCTTCAGAAAATTTGATATAAAAGTGGAGGGTCAATAAGGGTCAATAAAATGATCTGCCACAAGTTTTGCAAAAAAACAAAAACGAAATACTTTTTAACAGCTTATAGAAAATTAAGAGTTGATTCGACGATAAATGGAACCAAGTCTATGCTTATGGATGATTTATGTAAAATCCATGAAATAAAACTCATTTTTTCGGCATGAGTAGAAGATCGTATCACTAAAACTAACCTTTATTGACGGCGCCTCAATTGTTATAAATTTGAAACCCATTTTGGAAAAAAATATTTTCTTTTTAAATGTGGTCCTCCCTATAATGCTACTTTCTTGTTTTTATTAAATCTTCAGTGTGTTTTATCCGATTTTACGGATATATGCTTATGTTTGATTATTTAAATTGATTTTTTGAAATTGACTTTTTTTATAATTTTGTATTTTAGTAAATATTTAATAAAAATTTCATGGAAAAATTCCTACGGGTTCAAAAGTAACAGCCGGATTAGTGAGAGCGGATTTTTAATTTTAACCTTTGTTTTTATTCACAAAATTTGAACGTGTTTACCTTGCAGCCACACGTGAAAGTAATGTCTTGCCAGTGGAAAATATGTATTCATTTCGAAAATGTTTCGAAATAAGCAACAAATTACGCTACGGCCACACGTGGTAGTGAAAGTTCATTTGCAAAAGTCAAAGGTTCCAGCAACAATGCGATCATTTTCCTCTTTTGTTTACTTTTATTCAGTGATGCCTTTAATTAGAAAACAGCACAAAACTTAAATGGGGAAAAAGCTATGTTGATTTCAAATATTTACAATATATTTATTAAAATATTTAAAAAAAAAAACTTTTTCATATAATATTTTATGTGTTAAACAATGGTAATTACATGTTCATTTCACTACAAGGCATGAAAAAAAATACATACTTCAAGTTGGAATAGTATAGGGAGAAAACGCAACACTGTTTTTCCTATTTTGATTCCACTGTCTGCGGTTGTCAAAATTCACTGTCTCTGTAAAAGTTGTTGCCAGTGGACTGCCAGTGCTGGCTGTCGATGTCAAAGTGTGAGTGTATTAGTGAAAAAGTGAGAATGTATTGAATTTTTCGAACTGTTACTGGCACGTGTGGCTAGGGGTTATCTCAAATACATGACTTCCATACTGGTTGCGGCACTAGCGGGTTCAATTTTTGACGAATTTTTTTTTCAAACTTGATTCGCTATCGTATGACACGAGCTTTTATAAATTTTTTTTTCGATATTTTTGTATTTTTAAAGTCAATATTTTTTTCGAAAGGACACACTTTCAACTTTCGAACATCAGCAAACACTGAAAAAAATTTAAAAAAAGCTTCTGTCATACGATAACCAATTTTTTTAAGATTTAAATAAGTAATTTTTTTCCAGATCGGACAATTTTTGCGACTACCAGCGCTGCAACGAGGCCCCGTTATTTTCTCTGCCGCCAGTTTAGAGCTCTATAAAACCATGTTGGAGTGAAAAATATATTTTTTTCTTGTAATTTATTGCATTCTCTACAATAAAATTGACAATAAATTTTGGAAAAATGTTTTTTTTTTTTTGACTGAGTTATGAATTTTAAAAAAGCCCTGTTTTCTCTGCCGCGAATGTTATGTTCCACCTTAAAAATAAATTTTATCGATTTCATTTGTTGCAATGGTCATAATGAGTTTTTGCAACCATATTTTTTTTGGATTTTTTTAACTTTATATTATGGTGGAAATTGAGAGAATATAGATGATAAGTCGAAAAAAACAAACCAAGGTTAAAGATAAATCAGACAAATATCTTCAAAATTGGATAAGAAACACAGAAATTATAATAAAAACAGGAAAGTGGCATTTTTTTGAAAATGTTTTTCAAATGCCTAACAATTGGGCGGGTTCAAATATAGTTTAAGTTTTTCCCCATACAAAGTGCCCAACCAGCAAGAAACGCTCTAAATGTGGCTTATACAGCGAATTCTCTAAGCTGCTTTGCAGTGTAAGCAGCCCAAAATTTAAGTAATTTTTCGTACTTTGAGGTACCAACTAGTACCTTGCATAGACTGCTAAGCAGCTTTCTAATCGAACTTCGAAAACATTTTTTAAAAAAAAATATTTTTCTTGTTTTATTTCTGATTTTCTTTTTTTTTTATTTTTTTTTATTTTCTTCTGTTTCTACCATTATCGCGTTTGTTCTCAACTTGTACCATCTGATTCGCAGTGAAAAAACTTTTTTATTAAAATGTTGCCTTTGCCAGGGTTCGATCCCGTGTCTCGCCGATTTGTAGTCCGACGCCTAAGCCATTCTACCATGTAGCTTTATATCGAAACGAAGATTTTTTTATTTATACAGCTAATTCTATCGTAGGTACCCATAAGCAGCGTTGAGGTGCAAAATTAGGTTCAATCGAACCATTAAGCAGCTTTAAGTTCAAAATAAATGTAAAGAAGACGCACAAGCGGCACTTCAGAACTCCTTTTGATCTTAATTATCTTAAACCTGCACAGAAGTATAACTTGTAACTTTTGGAACAACAAGGACTATTGCCTGAAATTGACACCAAAAAGCAGCTTTAGGTGTGGCAAGTTCTACAACCTACCTTTAAGCAGCTTTAGGCGTGTCAAGTTCAACAACGGACCATAAAGCAGCTTCGAAGTGCCATGGAACTTATTTTGCCTCTTAAAACAGCTTTAAAGGGAACTCATACGTAAGTTTCTACTCATTTTGCTGGTTGGGTGGTACGGTCTTATGAGTAGACTTGCTCTGGTACTTCGATTTAATATATAAATAAATAATTAGGTCGCTGATTCCGAATCCAAGGGCAGTTTGTCTATACAAAGGTCACGTAGAGGTCATTCCAAGGTCAATACGAAAATTTTTTGAGATACGCTGTCTAACTTCCTGATATGTAGGTTTTTAGGTGGCTGATTTCAAATCGCAGCTCAGTTTGTCTATGTTAAGATCACTTCTAGGTCATTCCAAGGTCAAAGTGAAAAAAAAAACTAAGAAATAAGATGTCCATCTTGCTGATATGTAGGTTTTTTAGGTTGCTGATTTCTTATCCGAGCTCAGTTTGTCTATATTAAGATCACTTCTAGGTCATTCCAAGGTCAAAGTGAAAAAAAAACACAGAAATACGATGTTCATCTTGCTGATATGTAGGTTTTTTAGGTTGCTGATTTCAAATCCGAGCTCAGTTTGTCTATATAAAGATCACTTCAAGGTCATTCCAAGGTCAAAGTGAAAACAAAACACAAAGCAATGATGTCCATCTTCCTGATATATAGGATTTTTGGGTGGTTTACTCCGAATCCAGGGTCAGTTCGTCTTTGTTAAGGTTTCAAGGTCATTCCAAGGTCAAGATGAGAGAAAACAGAGATACAATCTACAATTTTATGATATATTGGTATATTTTTGGGTTGTTGATTTTAATTCAAGGTCATTAAAAAGTCAAAATGAGAAAACTACATAGATACATTGTCAACCTTCCTGATGTATGGGTCTTATGGCTCACTGATTCCAAACACGCGATCAGTTTGTCTAAATGAAGGTATTTTCATGCTCATTTCATGATTGTAGTGAAAATTAACAGAGATACGCTGTCCAACTGCCTGATATATACGTATTTTTGGGTTACTCTTCATCCCACCAGTGGTTTCTGCTATTTTGCAAGTTTTTCAATAAAACAAATAATTCTCTAAATTTAATCCTTGTTCACTACACTCGTAATTTGCTAACTAGGCTTCAAACAGGCCAGACCCAACGTTTAAGAACTGATGAGGAATATCATATTTCGATCAGCAACAAAATTGGAAGCATACAATTTGTAAACTATCCTCTCCACATGAAACGTTCTTTGCTATATTTAGGAATGATTCTTTGAGATGTCCTTTTTTTTTGCCGCATATTTTTCAAGTAAACTTAAGAAAAATGTAAGCAAAATTATTTTATAATGAAAATAAATAAAAAATAATTAATATTAAAAAAATATTATATAATATCAAATATACGAAAAATATCAAATTGTTTGTGGCCATTTCAATTTTTTTTTTTGTATAGCGCATATCTTGGCCAAAATCAGAACATTTAAATTTTTCGGAGCATACTGGTTATCCAACTAAACTGACTTAAACCACAACTTTCCTAGCTTTTTTCCATAAAAAGCTTATCTAAACCAGCCAACTACAATCAGAACAGTTGTGGTTCAACAATAAAAATAAACATCTACAAAATGTAACACATGCCTATTCTTGCTTTCCGACAGCAGTTTCCTAAGTTTACTAAGTTGCATGCACAAAATAAGTGCCAGCATTTCTATTGCTTTGACCACAATCCAAGCACTGCCAAAAGCAATGTCCAAGCCACTCATTTATCTAGAATTTTTTTTTCTGTGCGAGTATCTCTAAATAAATAAAATTAACACGCCTGCAAGGCTTATGTCTAAAAAAATAATATTTATTTTTCTCAAGCAAACAAAAAAAGATTTGTTTTTATATAATTGCTTATTATATTGCTGAATTTATTTATTTAATATTTATAATTATATATAGATATTTAGTATTTATATTTTTATATTGTTCTTGTTTTGATTTTTCAGATTGAAGTTTGTTCAATTTTTATTGATACTCTTGGCGCAACTCAAAATTGGGGATGAGAAAACTAAACAGAAAACAACTCAACTCTAAATATGCAGGTTTGTGTCTAAGCTTAAGTCATATTATTAAATTGATTTACAAAAACTAAGTCAACAACAAAAAATCAAAAAAAAAGTCGAAATAGAAATAAAAACATTAAAACAAAAATAAAGTAATAAGACAGAATTAATTTAAACAAGTTGTGAAAGTACTTGTTGTTACTTAAAGTATGTGTGCACTGTATAGTTTTATGAATTTCAAAATTGTTTTATATTCTTTCTGAAATCTTTAAAATTTTGGAGTGAATTTAAAAAAACTGCTTTGTGTGAATTTAAAAAAAGGTGACTTTACTGAGGTATTTTTTTATTTAATTTCGATTTAGAAGCAATAACATAACTTTAAAACATTAAAAAAACATTTGAGGCACAGTAATTAATAATTTAAAAATATTAAATACTTGCTTTTTTGTGATTTTTGCTTGAATTTTCGAAATGGATCTTTTCGCTTTAACAGCCAACAATAGTCAGTCGTAATTTTTTTATTCCACCTTCCCTGATAGCGACATAACATCTCCCAACTCATCAGGAAAGTAGTCAAAATGCGAATTAAGAGTATGAAATTTAATGCTCATCGAGCATCTCATTTTGCCAAAATTTTCAATAACTTCCTTCACAATTTCCTCATAATTAGGACTCTTGAGGTTTCCTAGAAAATGTGTCACTACTTCCTTAAAAGTTTACAGGCTTCTAACTCAACGTCACCCATTTCTTCATTGAAAGCTATATTTTTCATCAATTTTCTTATGTGCGAACCAACGAAAATACCTTCTTTCAAAGAGATGAAAAAACTTGGTATAGATACTTAAAATCTTCTCTTTCTTTGTTTAGCACCTTCACAAATTGCTTCATCATCCCCAATTTTATGTGTAAAGGGGATAGCGAACCTTATTCCCTGGAAACTAAATTTTTCTCTCACAGCATTTTTTGTTATACGAAACAGTTCAGTTCTCGGTAGACACTCTTTCTTCTTCCAATATTGTTCTCTGTTTCGACATCGAACTCGCAAAAAATACATAAGGTTTATAAAAATGAGGTCTTAAGCAAATGAAACAAAAATCGAAATGTTTTTTGATAATAATGATGTGTTACTTTGTTAATTAAGTTATATTTAACAAAATATTTTTAAGAATTTATTCA
The DNA here is from genome assembly GCA_958299015.1 of Tetanocera ferruginea. NCBI lineage: Eukaryota > Metazoa > Arthropoda > Insecta > Diptera > Sciomyzidae > Tetanocera > Tetanocera ferruginea. The sequence goes on from OY282644.1 coordinate 2,285,437, forward strand.
TTAGTCTCTAATGTAGCCAAAAATTTGTCTATCTATATTAAGCGGGATCGATTTGCAAGTAGAAAAAAAAAGTCAGCCGGACACTGACTCACAAAAGTTAGAGGGTCTCTTAAAAACTATTTCTGCATAATTGATTTTGAAGCGGTTTTGGTTCTCCTGAACCCCTTTTTTTGGCCACCAATTCAAGTTTTTTGCATATAACTTGCTTCTTCTTCTTCAGAATTATCTTGGATAATATTGGCTAGAATAAATTTTGATATTTTTTGTCACACAAACGCTTTTGAGACAATACAAAAATTGATGTGTTGTCATTTTCAAAAAAATGTATTTTACACCAAATATCACATGGTGTGATTAAATCAAAAAAAATTTTTAACTAACAAAGATTTTTGATGAAAAAATCCTATAACCATTATTATATCCATATCCATATCCATATCCATATTCATATCCATATCCATATCCATATCCATATCCATATCCATATCCATATCCATATCCATATCCATATCCATATCCATATCCACATCCATATCCATATCCATATCCATATCCATATCCATATCCATATCCATATCCATATCCATATCCATATCCATATCCATATCCATATCCATATCCATATCCATATCCATATCAATATCCATATCCATATCCATATCCATAACCATATCCATATCCATATCCATATCCATATCCATATCCATATCCATATCCATATCCATATCCATATCCATATCCATATCCATATCCATATCCATATCCATATCCATATCCATATCCATATCCATATCCATATCCATATCCATATCCATATCCATATCCATATCCATATCCATATCCATATCCATATCCATATCCATATCCATATCCATATCCATATCTATATCCATATCCATATCGCACACTAAATACAAAACAGTCACAACTCAAAAAACATGACTTTGCAGGAAAAGCGAAAAATAAAACTCTTTGGTTGAAACTGCAGAAGAAACACAATTTTCATTTAACACAAAAACTTCATTCTTCCAGTTAATGAAGAAAATAACGAAAAACATAGTCAGATATGTGTTTTATAAATTGATTTATAACAAAATTTCGATATAAAAAATTTTGAGTTGTGACTGTTTTGTATTTAGTGTGCGATATCCATATCCATATCCATATCCATATCCATATCCATATCCATATCCATATCCATATCCATATCCATATCCATATCCATATCCATATCCATATCCATATCCATATCCATATCCATATCCATATCCATATCCATATCCATATCCATATCCATATCCATATCCATATCCATATCCATATCCATATCCATATCCATATCCATATCCATATCCATATCCATATCCATATCCATATCCATATCCATATCCATATCCATATCCATATCCATATCCATATCCATATCCATATCCATATCCATATCCATATCCATATCCATATCCATATCCATATCCATATCCATATCCATATCCATATCCATATCCATATCCATATCCATATCCATATCCATATCCATATCCATATCCATATCCATATCCATATCCATATCCATATCCATATCCATATCCATATCCATATCCATATCCATATCCATATCCATATCCATATCCATATCCATATCCATATCCATATCCATATCCATATCCATATCCATATCCATATCCATATCCATATCCATATCCATATCCATATCCATATCCATATCCATATCCATATCCATATCCATATCCATATCCATATCCATATCCATATCCATATCCATATCCATATCCATATCCATATCCATATCCATATCCATATCCATATCCATATCCATATCCATATCCATATCCATATCCATATCCATATCCATATCCATATCCATATCCATATCCATATCCATATCCATATCCATATCCATATCCATATCCATATCCATATCCATATCCATATCCATATCCATATCCATATCCATATCCATATCCATATCCATATCCATATCCATATCCATATCCATATCCATATCCATATCCATATCCATATCCATATCCATATCCATATCCATATCCATATCCATATCCATATCCATATCCATATCCATATCCATATCCATATCTATATCCATATCCATATCCATATCTATATCCATATCCATATCCATATCCATATCCATATCCATATCCATATCCATATCCATATCCATATCCATATCCATATCCATATCTATATGGATATGGATCCATACATATATTCATATCCATATTCATAAGCAAATCTATAGCCATATCCATATCCATTTTTCAATTTGATCAGCTTTTTTTATACCCTAAACCTGAAAGGTCAGGGTATATTAACTTTGTGCAAGCGTTTGTAACGCATAGAACGAAGCGAGTCCGGTATAGAAAAGTATATATATTCTTGATCAGCGTCACCACGTGAGTCGAGCTATCCATGTCCGTCCGTCCGTCCGTCCGTCCGTCTGTCCGTCTGTGTGTTGTCCGTATACACAGGATAAGAAGAAGGAGTTCAGAGAATTGGATGAAACTTGGTACACATGGTCACATGGACCCAAGGATCTGCACTATTGAATATTTTTGGAATCCGCCCACGGACACGCCTACCTCCCATACAACGCGAAAATTGAAAACTGCATAACTCAGCTCATAATTAGCCTACAACAATAAAATTTGGTATGTATGTGTTTTATATCAACACAAAGATGGTTTTGAAAAATGGACGTCATCCGCTGACGGACACGCCCACCTCCCATACAACCCAAAAATTGAAAACGCAATAAATAAGCCTCTGTTGAACCTACAGAGCTTAAACTTAGCACATATGTTTTTTGTAACAAAACAAAGATGGTTTTGAAAAGCGGACATCATCCGCCTACGGACACGCCCACCTCCCATACAACCCAAAAATTGAAAACGCAATAAATAAGCCTCTGTTTAACCTACAGAGCTAAAATTTGGCACATATGTTTTTTATGACAAGACAAAGATGGTTTTGAAAAATGGACGTCATCCGCCTACGGACACGCCCACCTCCCATACAACCCAAAAAGTTTAAAACTCAATAAATAAGGTTATGTTTGTCATAAAGAAATTAAATTTGGTATGCATGTATTTTATACCAAAACTAAGGTGTGTTCAAAAATTGGAAGTAATCCGTCCATAAACACGCCCACCTCCCATAGCGAAAGCACAATAAAGGCATTAACTGTGAGCTACAGGAATAAAACTTGGTATGTGTAAATTTTTCTTCAACATTTAAATGCATATAAAATATAGGCTTAATCCGCCAACGGACACGCCCATTTACAATAAAATTTTTTTTAAAGTGGGTTTAGGGTATTTCATAGTCGGCCTAGACCGACTTTAGACTTTCTTTACTTGTTTATTTCTTGTTTTAATATATTTTCTTATAATTTCTATCTGTTTTACTTTGAGTGTTTCTAAGTAAATTGTGATACTTACAAGTATTCATTCATCTATGTATATTTTTCCTTTTTCATATTAAAGAATCTTGGAAAATCATGTTGAATGCTCAATACGTGAAATTATTTATTAATACATTAAATTCTTGGATTTATGACATAATTGTAATGATTATCATTTCTAATAATGTTTGTAAAGCTTGTAATATAATTAAATATTACAATTAAGCTGTGCGAAAATTTTGTGGAATAGCTTAACTTATTATATTTGCTTACTTTGTTTTGTGTTTATATTATATTGAATTTTCTCTGTTATTTTACCGAAATAACTTTAATTCAAAACATGTGTTTGTTTTCTTAACACGAATTCTATTTGTGTGTTTGTCACAGTAAGACTTTTTCCTTGCACTGGCTGGCTCTCAAGGCTATTTAGAGAATTTGAGCAAATTGATCTGGGTAAAGGCTGTCAAGTACTAAAATCCTTGCTTAAGTGAATAAGACTAAAAACAAACATCAAGGTCAATTCCTAAAAGGATGACTGCAGTGCAGTAAAACAATTCAAATAAAGGCTTAAATTAAAATAGACAGCAAGAAGCCAGTGAAATTTATTTACATGCAAATAAAACTATTTTTGGCAGTGCTTAAGATGTTAGTGGGCACATAAAGTGAGTTTTGACCAAAGCTGAACGGGTTTAAAATAAATGGAAGTAGGCCTTAAATAAATAGACTTTTGCTTTAAATAGAATAAAGTGTTCTTTGAATATTCGATAAATAAATAAAAATATTCTATATAAAAAATATTAAAAGGAATATATATAAAAAAAAAATGAAATATTTTTGCAACGAATAAATAAGTAAACGAGTTGAAGATTTTCAGTTACTGTTCAGAGGGTGTTAAATATTTTTCAGTTCTTAAAAAATTTTTATTTTAATGTAATTTTTTTTGCATTCTGTAAGAAACGTTAAAAATTAATAAGTTGCAATTTTATTTATAATACTGTAAGTGTCGTGTTTAACCCTTCAGGCCACACTTAACAAACAGCTTTCTTAGTTTAAGAAATATCAATAAGAAAAAGGTGATGTTAGAAAAAAATTATAAAATATGTATAAATGTATAAGAATGTAATTAATTCCTTATAAATTATTTTAAACTAAAAAAGTATTGCCAGCATAAAATTAATTATCTTATAAAAACTTCAAGATAACTTTTAACTTTATGAATATAAGCTCTGTGCTAAAGACAAACATATCAATTTTCGAATTTCTATCTAGAATTTTGAATTTTGAGTTTTTTTCTTAAAAGTGGCAATTATGTCTTGTACGCCTTGCAAGGGTTAAAATTGTTTTGTTAATTGAAGCATGTTATCAGTTTCAACCACAATAAACTGCCAAATTGAATTCAATAGCTAAATTTTAAAATCACTTCTATAATAACACTTACACAAATACACACACACATATATAAATTATATATTGCTTTTACACTAAATACATACATTCAAGTGAAATTACAAACAGACTTACATCAATTTGTGTGTTTTTGAAAACGAAACGTTTTCGTAATAAACAACTTTATTATTCATTTTCGATTTGTGCTGGCAACGCCTGCCTTAACAGCAGCTACGTTAGTGTTTGTATTTTGTGCGTATTTGCGCCTCAGTGTGTTTATGGCTGTGTTTGCTTGTGTGTGTGTTTATATTTTGACATTTTGGGCTATGCTTTGTTGCTGGCAAATTATTTGTTTGTTTTTAGTTGATGATCAAATTGCTGCTGGTGTTGTTTCTGTTTTTGTTTTTGTTTTTGTTGATGATGTTGTTGCTGGCATTGTTTGTGATTTCACCGAACACCAGACACAGCTGTTATAGGCACTAAATTGGCAGCAGCAAAAGCTGTTGCTTGTTGTTATTGTTGTTGTTCAACATGTTTTACCTACACAGCGCTGTGCGCTGTTTTTTCTGTTATTTGGCAACCTTTCAAGGGATTTATTGGATTAACTGTTCAGAGCTTTGAGTGAATTATTTTCAATAAATTTTTTATTTGATATTTTTATTAGCTTATTTTCATGCTTGGAAGCAACAGCTGTTGTTGTCATAACTGTCAGCAGCAACCTCAATGTTGTTTATGTCGAAAAACTTTGAACTTGTAAGTTTAAAGTTTAAAGTTTTAACGTTAGCTTGAAAGTTTATACAAGTTCAATAAGTTTATTTTATGTATGGCTCCAGGCTTATTGCATTCATCAAGCAATTTATTGTGTAAAGTTTTATTATTTTTAATAGAATTTGTGCAGAACTTCATCACTGCTGTAGTGCGTGAACTTTTTTAACAAAAAACCACAAACAAATTTAGAGTGCGTTCAATAACTAAACAATGTAAAGAATTGTAAACAAAATTGAAGTTGGTTAAGGCAAAACTGTTTAAATTAAATTATTCATATAAAAACTCTTGTTGATTTTGAAAAATTTTTAAATGAAATTGAAATAAAAATTAACATTTTTATGGTTCAAGCAGTAAGCTTTGTGCTTTATAAGAACTAATATCACCTACGGCTGAAATTCAACCAATTTTCTGTCTACCAATTCAAAATTATAGTATCACCTACGGTCGAAATTAGCCCAATTTTTCGTTTGCCTCTTTATAATTATAAAGAATAAGCGAAATGGTTAAAATTACTTCAAGACTATAATTAAAATATAATATAAAAAAGGTAACGGTAAATTTTGTACACATTTTTTATGATAATTCATTGAACTTAAATACAAAAAAGAAATAAATGAAATATATGCACTCATATCAGAAATATTCGCTTTCCAATTCAGAATATTCAATTTGAGTCAGTTTTTTCCACTCTGTTGGCATTTGGTTGAAAACCATGCTAAATAACTAACGACAATCTTAAGAAAATTTATTAAAAATACATTTGTTTGGAGCTTCACAGTGAGTGCTTTGACATTTAAGAGAAAATTTAATCAACTTTTAGAAATAATTAGAAAAATAGAAAAACCGTTAAAATTCGACCAAGATATGGAAAGTCAAAGTTTTGAACTCAAAGCATCGTCTTTACAAATTTGACAATTGGTGAATGCATAACATTAATTTTTTTGAGAAAATTCAAAAATTTTGAAAAAAACTCAAATTCGAGCAACTCAAAAGCTACCAAATTTCATATTGAGCAAAGAGCGGGGTTTTTCTCAAAAATTGTGAATAGTGTGGACATTTTTATGAAACTCAATACTTTTGATAAAAACTCAAATTCGAGCTACTCAAAAGCTCTCTCGCAACCCATGATAGAATAATTTTACCAGGTAGTGTTGACAAATGTTGATTCTCTCAGCAACAAGTAAACGAACTCTTGTCAAAAACAGCTGTTCGTTGTTGTAAGTATTGAAGTTTCAGAAAAATTGTCAAGTTTTGTATCAAATGCCAATGGAAATTTTACCGACAAATAAAAAATTTTCTATTTTTAAATGCATTTTAATGTGCAACTTCATATTTATGTGCATCAAGTTTTGACTTAGCAGTTGGCAACTGTTGGGTACGCTGAATGTGACCAGTGAAAATTAATTGTATGACGGATTGTGAGCGCTCTCTTCTTTGTTATATTTTTTGACAAAAGTCCGTTTTCAACAGAAACGTCAATACTACCTTGAAGTAATTATATCATGCTCGCAAACAAATTTGATATTGAACAAAGAGGACTTTTTTTCTCAAGTATTTTATTTTTATTCAAAAAGCGAGTTTTTTCTCAAAAAATTAAATTTCTCGCTTAGAATGTTGGGAACCCCCTCTAGCAGATATATTATTTGTTTGTCTAATATAAATTATGATAATTATCTGATGTTTCAAGACAGCCAATATTTTTGAAGTAATTTAAAAGAATTTATGTTAAATTGTTTTCATTTCATCTCAAAAGCTTTGAGTTATGCAGAAAATTGCACTCTTAAGCTTTAACTTATTGGCATTTCATAAAAAAATAAATTAAATTTGAGGTTTAAAAATTTTAAACATAATTTTATCAATTAATAACATATTTACATAAGCTTTTTATGTTAACTTATCCAAGGAAACAACTTAATTTAAGTTTAATATTTCATTTTCATTTAATTTTATGTGCTCGTGTTAAAAAAAAAAACTGTATTTTGCTTAATAAGTGTTGAATTTAATGACAGCATAAAAGTCAACCCCGTGGTACGAGACAATATTTGTCATTAGTTTTTTTTTTGCTTTTTTTCCTCTTCAATATTTTTAAATTGCTGTCTACTGCCAACAGGTTGTCGATAAGAGTTTACAAAGCGACAGCCAGAGTAACGGCAATTTTTCGCAGCAACTTCTACTGTTGATTCTTAATTTTTGGTTGCCAAAGTTTTCATTGCGCTTTAAGTTTTGTGGCAAACTTTTGCCACACACACACACACACACACACACATTGACGTAGCAGCGTAACGTGCTGCCAATTTTAGAAAAAATATAAACACCCCAGTACAGCTTGTGAGCCAGTCAATAAATTACGTTTCTAATGTTGCATATTTTTATAACATTACATTTTGCAACTACCCCGCCAACTCAACCCCCCTTCACCCACACTTGCACGTTTTTATCTTGTTACAAAGTTTGTGCTGCTAGCAGATAATTTCAAGTTTTTTCTTTTTGCTTGTGCTGCTGTTTACATGTTTCTGCTCTCTTTCCTTCTATACGTTTTATATCGTTACGTTATACTTTTTGTTTTTGTTAAATTTCTGTTGAAAGTTTTTGTTGCTTGGCTTTTTGTAACAAAGTTTTGGTTATTTCTTTAATGCTGCTAAAGTGCCAAAAGCTTTTTTTGCATGAATTTTTGTTCTTGGTATACGAAGAACTAGCTATATAAGTTGTAAATATTTTTTTTTATATGTGTTTGAGGCGAAGAAATTATAAACTCTTGAGGAACGCCCAGTAGGAATTAAAGCGGTTAATAATAATCAACGAAAATGGCCTAAAGTGACTGAAAGTTGAAATTGATGGAGCAATAAATGTTTTTATTTTTTTGCAAGTCTCTAAGTTACTATTTGAAGACAGAATTTAAAAATTAATGCAGTTTATTCTTATTATATTTAAAAACAAGAAATTTAATTTTAAATGCCCCTCTTCATTGAATAAGGCAAGGGTCTGGATAACTCTACTACTATGTGTCGCAATAATCCAACTGCTTATGACTGGTGGTATATAAAGGTTGTTAAGAGCCCTTCTAATATACCCATATGACGTATAATTGAAAGCTCTTCTGATATCAAGAAGAACAACAACACATATTTCCTTACAGTACATAGATTTTTCAATTGTACTTATGAGGTCATTAAGCGCTGACTCTGTAGATTTTTCGTCTGGTACGAGTAGGCATGTTGAGCTTTGCTTAAGGGATATTTGCTGAGCATTTTCTCGTACGTATTTATCAAAGATTTTCGCCAAACCGTTCAGTAGGATGGACATAAGGCTGATAAGTCTGAACGATTTTGGACTACTTCAGTGCTCCTACTTCAAAACTGCTGATTAATTACAAAATAATTTAGAGTTTATTTTTCTACTTGCAGATTTGTCTGATCGTAGTGGCAAGAATGGTTTGAATGAGGGTTGTTCTGAGTCATGGAGCCCGGGAACTGTATGTTTAGAATGAGTTCTAGGGTATATTTCTTGATTTTTGTCTGGTCATTATTCTCATGTATTAGGCTTCCTAAGGATTAAGGTCTGATGGTTGCTAAGACCTTCTGAAAGCGACAACGCGAAGGAACATCCTTGATAGAACCACAAAAGTTTCTGAATAAGTCCTATTTTGCTTTATTGATTTTTTTATTTTAGTTGGTGAGAGCTCGGGAGTAGACGAGCTAGTCATTATTGCGTTAAGCTCTATTGAACAGTATCCTTAACCCCTTTTTAAGAAAACTAAGGTGGTTATTCCACCAGGATGTGTGTCTCTTGAACTTGTGAAGTTTAAAACGAAAAATGTCATCAAAAGCTTGGGTTATGGGTACAACTTACTTATATAAAGAAAAATATAACAAATAGTTTATTTACTCACTGTGCAAGGCAATCATTATTACAATCACCTCAAAACTCCGAATATTCTAAAATTTCAGCTCATTTTCCGCTTAAAATCCGCTTATAAAGAAAAACAATATAATTGAATCCAGATATCGAAAGGCCACAAACTATGTACAGAAAGAAATATAAAATATTTGATGAAAATAATTGCATCCTTTGTTGTTTATGTTAAAACAAGTAATACATAAATTTTTTGAAATTGTAACGAACCTCTGGACATAACAACATAACAGTATAGTGTGGAAACTATTCGCCGTGTCTTGCGCAAACAGCATTTTTATGGTCGAGCAGCATGAGTCAAACCGTTTATCAGCCCCAAAGAATTCTATGCTGACTTATCTACGTCAAAGAATATATTTCCATAGCTCCAGAGTATTAGAATTTAGTTAGTCGACAAACCATCTGAACCGAATAATTGAATTTCGTTTCATTCGTGGAAATAACAGAAACCTAATATTCTCGGGCATTCGAATAAGGTTGATTGAAATAAACAGTTCTTACAGCTATTTATATAAATTTTGCTTTTGCCATGTCTCGATGCCTTGTCTGGCCGACTTGTAGTCCGACGCATTAGTCATTGTGTTAGTCGCTTTATATCGATACGAAGATTTTTTTCATTTATGCAGCTATACAGCTATTGCATAGAATCATAACTTGAAACTTTTGGAACTATAAGGTCTATTGCCTGAAATTGACACCATAAAGCCACCTTAGGTGTGACAAGTTCTACAACGGTCCATAAAATAGCTCGAAGTGTCATTAAGTGGAACTTACTTTGTCTCTGTCAGCAGCCTTAAAAGCAAACTCAAAAGTAGATTTCGACTCATTTTGTTGGTTGGGTCAATTTGTGTCATAAGGGTTTGGTTCCGAAGGTTAAACTGTTCTAAGAAATTATTCTCCAGGCAATTGTTAATATTTCACTCATTAACATGAAGTTGATAAAGTTAAGGCGGTCTTCTCATTCAAACCCCGTTTTTTGGACCCTTTTTAAAAAAATTCTTATTTGAAAACGCAAAGAATAATTGAAAACTTTTTTTATTTATTGTATTACAAAAGTTTCAAAGTAAATAAAAAATTTTTTTTTGCCTCGATACGTTCAAAAAGTAATGAGACTTCAAAGTTGGTGGTGAAAAAAAATGGTGTCGTCACGGCGGCCACGATTCCGGATCTCCGGAGTGTCTGAAATGAAAAAAAAATGGGGTTATAATCAGTATAGATGTAATTCTCGGGTGAACCTCAAGCTTAATTTTGTGATTTTTTTTGACAAAATGGCAGCCATTCAAAAAAAAAATTCAATTTCGGGCTTTATTTTTGTAGTTTAGTGTAAAAAAAAATAAAAAAAATTTTTTAAAACTATGGTCGAGGTTCACCCGAGAATGGTGACAATTCTGCGTCGATTCCACTTTGTTTCATGAAAATCGGTTCAGTTGAACTGGAGATATCATGGCCGCCAGTTCGAAAAACGTGGTTTCGAGATAAACGCGTTTAAAGTTTGAAGTAATTTTTTAGGCTTCTGAGAACTCAATTTTTTGCTTGCATGAGGCACAAATTACCAACGCTGACAACGTTGTAAACACAGAACAGAACTCGAGAATGCAATACTTCAAATTGTTTTTGGTCGTCTTCGTTATTCTTGAATTTCTTGGCCGATGTACTGGTATATTCAGAATCCTCTGGTCTAAGATGCTGATTTCCACTAAACCCGCGTTTTTTAGCACGATTCTGACGCTCACTTGGGCGTTTTTTTTTTCTTTATTACTTTTCCGATCCATTTTACAAAAATCACTTTTACTTTTTACGTTCACTGAAGCGCACGCGTCTGTTGCTCAACTCGATACAAACTGAACTAAATGATGCTTTCAGTTGAACACCTGGACTCAAAAAATGCTTCAACCCCTAAAATAAGCAGAAATGTGTATTCGTATGTTTGTGTGAATATGTGTGCAAACACGTTTTTACCTAACAATAAACATTTTCAACAGAATTCGGTGGTTACTTTATGCCGCTTCGTTCGAAAATGAGGCGAAAAAAAAATAGCTCATTTTGACGAAGACCTTGCTTCACAAAAAAAGTATCTTCTAAAGTATTTCGAATTTCTAAAAATCCTTTTAGGGGCATATTCACAACTACCCAAGCTATAAATAAATGCAAAAAAAAAAGTCGAAAAAAAAGGTGCTCAATGAGAACATTGCATCAAAATGCACTTAACGACCTTGAACCTTGAATTTTTTGAAAACAAGTCGAAGGATTGAAAAACGGTCAAGCCATTAAATTTAGCGTTCTCGAATTATGTCAAAATGAACCTTGGTTGTTTAAAAAAAAATTACTGATTCAAGTGTTATTTTTACAATATTTTAAAAAAAATTCATTGTGTTAAAAAAACCATAAAAGATTAGTTCCCTGGTTTTTCGAAGGCACAAACAGTTACCAAAATTTGTACTGAAGTGCCAAAAAAAAATTAAATTAACTCAAAAATCGCTGTGGACAGTGAAAAAAAAACACAAAAATACATATTTGAGCTTTTTTTTTATTTTAACAACAAAAATTATTTGTGTGCTATTGTTTGAGAAAACATAAAATTTTGTGGATGCGCTTTAAAAAACTAATTTAAATATAAACAAAAAAGTATAAGTAATATTTTTAAATATTTTATAAGTTAATTGATAAAAGTAACTTACAAAAAATAAATATTTTAATCAATTCAAAATTTTCAATTTTACACAGTTTTTTTCTCTCGTTACGCATTTGTATGAAGTATTCACTAAATAAATAATGCAAATATTGAGAAACTTAAAAAAAAATACTTTTGGTTTAAGCTTCACAGTGATTCTTATCAGATTAGAAAGAAAATTTGAAAAACAGTTAAAAAAATTTGAAAATTTTTAAAATCGTTTAAATTCGACAAGATATTGATTGACCTGCAATTTGAAAGTTTTGGATTTGAAAAAGCTTCTTTTCAAATGTTTTACAATTCATGAATGTACAAAATAAAAGTCTTAGAGAACATTTTTATTTTCGAGTTCAACTTAAGTTGGACCAACTCCCTCTTTACCCATTTCTTCCCAATCGGACATTCACTGACGATTGGTTATTCAAATTAAAAACGTTAAAAAAATTATTATCTCTTTTGGCTCAAGGTATTTGCCTATTGGGTATTTGCTTGTTTGTATCAAATAAAGATCAGAGTCACAAATAAAAGGCTCCAAATCTCTTCATTGTAACAGTTTTTCACATTTCCATTATTTTTGATTTTATGGCTATTTGAATTGAATGCTTTTGAATTGATATCAGCAAGAAAATTTTAAAAAAAAAGTTATAAACATAAAAGCTTAAAAATTTTCTGATATTTATTTTATTATTAATTTCAGCTTCAATTTTTAACACTTTTTCAAAGAACAAAAACAAAAATAAATAATGAACTACAGTTCGCTAAAACGACATGAAAATATCTTAACTGACATTATGTTACTTTAATAGTACACTTCAAATTTTTTACTGGGGCATCTAAACCACTCATGTGTTCTTGTACTCTATGTGTGCATGTATGTTGAGTATTTTGTTTGTATTTTCTTTACAGTTGTAGCGGAAAACAGCTTGAAGAGGCTGTTAAAAGTCGGCAAGTTTTATTTTTACACATTGTTGATTTTGCGGTGTGTGGGTGTTCGTATCTTTCTCTGTGTGTGTGTGTGTGTGGGAGAGTGTTCAAAAGACACATTTAAGATCATAAATAAATAAATAAAAAACTTTTGACATTATTTGAGCAAAAAATCCAAGAAAATCTTGCTTCAAAACCAAGTTAAAAACTTTGAAGCTCATTCAAAAATATTTATGACAGCATGAAATTATTTTTTATGTTTCAAGCGATTGAGAGCAATTTTCAAATTAAGGCTGATTTCAGCAGAGCTAAACATATTTTCATGAATTTTTATTAACTTTAATATAATGACGAAGTTAAGCGTTTAGCGCGTTATAAAAATTAAAATAAAACTTTTTAACTCTGCTGCTTAATGATATTATGATATGGTATGTTATGTTTATTTTTATAAACTTTTTAATTCTTATGAATATATCTTTTGATGATTCTTTTCTTACAAGAAAAGAAATATATTTTATTATATTATTTATATTTTTATGGTACTTCTTTTCTTTGCAGAAACAAGAAAAAAGACGCGAGCTGCGTCTAAAGCGATTTTGGCGTTCGCCAAAAACAACCTCTTCAGAGGAATCAACCGGATACGAGAGTCCGACACGCTCCAAGCCGACAAATGATCTTCAGCGCTTCAATCATCATCATTATAGCAGCCTAGCACAAACGTCCTCCGGCGCCGCCAATGCCGGCCATACAGCGCATCAGAATAACAAGCCGACATGTTCGCTGCCGCTGCTGCAAGTGTGGCCCAGCCAGGTAAGTTGCATGCTACGCCAGGCTTTTAGACATACGTATCATTTTCACTGCTGTTTCTTTGACTTACTACTACTTAATTATACTGTGAATATGGCTACTTTTTAGGATAAAAAAAAAAAATTAAAAATAATATCAATTTTTGTTTTCATAATTTTGAAAATTTAATTTTCGTGGCCAACAGTTTTCTGTAGCATTCATTTAATTTTGTTATATTTCATTTATTTTTTTTTTTTTATTTTTTTATGTTTGACTTGTTGCGTGAAGCCGCTATTGCGCCAGGAGGGCTTCGTTCAGTTGCGTCGTAACAGCGGCCCCGAGGGTCAACGGGTATGCCAGTGTATAACGTATTTTGCTCATATCTTAGTCCAGTTCCTGCATGACGAGAAGCATATATTTTGTGCTTTTGCTCCCTACCCCTTATTTATATAGGCATTTTTTTTTCCATTCCTCTAATTCTATAACAAATTTTTTTCATACAAACACCTGCTGGAATGTTTTGGCAACAATATATATAGTTGTCATTTTTTACTCAATACTAAGATCCAAATTTTTAAATTTTTTACTCTTTTTGTATAGCTCTTATAGAATTTTTTCCCCTATTTATAATCTAGATTTTATATCTTTATCTTTAGTTGTAAATAAATTTTAGTGCTATTTTTGTTTTAAACAAACTATTTGAACTCTTTTGGAGTTTGCTTAAAAAACTACACATATTTTGAAAACTCCTCAAATGACGTATGATATATATGCAAAAATTTTGTTTTAGTCAACAGCAATGCGCCAAAAAATATGCTATTAGAAACAATACAAACATCAAACGTCTTATAGAGCCGAAATTTAACACTTTCAAGTCATGTGCAAATATAGAGCAACGCTTGGATTTGAAACACGTCGACTGCAGTCAACTGCTTAGAATTAAGAACTGCGAGAGACTCTGCACAAACATTTTTTTTCAAATTGTACTCTCTTAAGTATTAAATTTTTTTCGTCTCTTCAATTTTCCAATATTTTTTAAACACATTTTTTTCTTTAATATTTTGCACCATTTTGCCCCCTTCTAAAAAAAGCTTTATGCAAACTTTATAAAATTAAAAAAAAAAATGGCTTTATTTTTCATTCGCAGGACTCACCACGCGGCGAAGCGGATGGACAATCTTTCATCTTCCCTGTCATTGCCGAAACCGTTGATTGCGGCGTTGGCGGCAGCGGTGCTGGAAGTGGCGGCAGCAGCACTGGCGACAGCGCCGCTGGCGGTAACAACAGCAGCACTACGACAACCACTACAAGCAACTCCGGCACTAGTGGCGACGGCAAGCAACTTTTTACCGGTAATCACCTGCAGCTCATGCCAGATCGTCGTAATTCACTCTACTGCGATACGCTGCACGCCGGTGACTCGGGTATCGAATCAGTGCAGGCGTCGCCCTCGCCTAATGCCATTCCCTGTCCACCGGGTCTGACGCTGGGCGGCTCCTGCTATGCTTCACCCGCCACAACACCAACGCAGGGCTCGCCCAATCTATCGCTGGGTGGAGGTGGCACCAGTGGGCGCAGCATGCATCCCAGTTCGGGTAACTTTCGGCGCAAGTCCAGCGCGCTGCTGCATCCCGATCATGCGCGTCTGTTTGCGCTGCGCATGAAACACGCCGCCGAGCATGCGCAGACCTCGCCCGATCAGACTTCCATCGAGGATGCCAACGAGTTTCACGACAATGGCTTGGCGACGAATCTGCGCCTGTGTTCGGCCAGCTCGTCGACAACGTCGTCGCTGACCTCGGTGGCTGCCGTTAGCCTAGGCGGTCCATCGTCAACGGCGCTGCTTGCGGGTGTAGGTGCGGGTGCACAACAGCGCGTCTCCGATCCGTGGCTGCAGCCGCAATCGGATCGTGAGCGTGACTCGCGTCACGAACGCCGTCGTTCGTCGACCATGACGGCACGCTATAGTCTCTTTGATGCCTTAGACCTGGAGTATGCCTTGTTGCGTGCGGCAGCACGTGGTTCTGTGGGTCCCTACTCGCTCAGTGAATCCATACACAAGCTGACGTTTACGCAGTCCTTGGCGTTTCCGGCACTAGCACGCGGTCTAGCGACCAAGCGGCGTCGCTCAGCAACACATACCAGCTCGCGGCCGTTGAATCCAAACGAATCGGGCCTCAATACATTTGCGAAGGTAATCACGGCGGTAGTGTTGGTGGTAATCAGTTTTTTGGTGTTTCTCATTGTATACAAATTTGTGCGGACGTGAGGTTTGCTCCTGGCTCCGACAGAGTTTCCGGTGACATATCAAACATATCCGCTGTTCAATACCAGCGCCACCAAGCAGCTGTCGGGGTTCAGGAGAGTCCTAGGCCTCAAAGATAGAAATTAATACAATTGAGAATGCATGGAAAAGAACAGAAATATAATATGTGATAAAATAAAATTTTAAAAATTCTGAACAAGAATTAAAATAAAAACAAACAACAAAATAATTAAAACGCAATTGACGTCATTGAACTACTTCCGACATTCAAGCAGCAAAAATAGAAGTAGCGATAACTTTTTCAATTACAAATATGCTTAGACAGGCAAAAGCAGCAGCAGAACCAACAACAACCAACAAATAATGCGCCTAAGCTGTGTGTAGCGCTAAACCTGGATTAAACTTGGATTAAACTTCAATAGAACAACTACTAAAAAGTTGCAGCTTGGCATAAGTTAACTTTAAGTTTTTATTCTGTTCCATAACTTGACAAAGCTTGTTTAATTTAATATTTAATATTTCACTTTTTTATGCTTAAAATGATCTATGCCCTATAGCCGGTATTATGACTGCTACAGTAAAAAGTGTTCTGCGTTGAAATTTAGTTTTAAACTATCTCTTTTTATTCTTTAGTCACACAATCAGTTGTTGATCATTACAAGAAAAAAATTATTTAAATATTTTTTAGACAAACTTGAAGTGAAGACAAGAAAAAGCAGAATTATGATAAGAAGATTAGAATAATTTAAAAAAAAAATTTTCGAAAAAAAATTAATTAAGTGAACATCAAGATTTTCTTATAATTTTTGTTTTTAGATTTTTCATTTTTTAAATTATGTTTGAAAAATATATTCGAAAATATAAAAAAAAGCTCTTTTTGTATTTCTTGAATTCACAAAAATAACAAAAATTCACTGTTGTTGGGATTACATTAAAAAAGTCTTTTTAATTTAAAGTAAAATTAAAGCATCACTCGATTTGATATTCAAGAAATTGGAAAATTTTCAGAAATTTTAACTTGAGAGCTTTAATTTTGAACTAAAATTTAAATTGCATTCAAAAATTTAAAAAAAACTTCATTCGAAATCAACTTTTATTTCTGTTATGCTTCCAATAAGCTTTATAGAAGCTAGTTATAGAAGCTGTTACTCTATATTGAGCAAAATGCGAACTTTTGCCTGGATTTCAAAAATCTTTTATGACAAATTAGTTCCGAAATTATTACTGAATGTTTCTGTTTTTGAAAAACTTACAACAACTTACGCGACAAATTTTAAAATTTTCAAAATTTTTAATTTTACAGTTAAAATTTCAAACTAAAATTTGATTTTAAAATTTAGATATATCGGCATTTCAAATCAACTTTTATTTTCGGTAAGCTTCCTTTAAGCTTTACAGAAGCTAATTATTGAAGCTGTAACTTCTGCAAGCGCTTTTTATTGAGAAAAAGTTGAGCTTTTGGCTGTTTGGCAAAAACAGGCTGTTTTTTATTACAGTTCAGAAATTATTATTGAATCCTTGAGTATTTGAGAGAAAACAAATATAGTAACCATGTTGACAACCGTCTGGATTCGACCAAATCACTTTGACCCGTCACTTCAGAATCAGCTTGCTATCCATTAAAACGAACTTCTTTTATTAGTTAGCATATAAATATTTCAGCATTTAATAATTTCAGCATTCCAGCTTACATAGAAACTTCTATTAGCTTCAGTAGTTCAAAAGTTCAACAGTTCAAGATTTGCTTCATCTTTTAGAGATTATCTGACTGGAAGAAAGTTTGATAAATACACTTTAGTTGCAGTATAAGCTTCTATCTGCTTCTGTTTGGTCTTTCTGCAATTGCATTAAGAACTCTTTATAGTTTGATTCAAAATTTTTAACAAGCTTCCCAAAACTAGTTAACGGAAGTTAAGTGAAGCTTTAAAAATTATTGGGCTTTGCAAAAAAGGAGAATGAAGATAGTTTTTGTTTAGCCTTTCATAAGAATTTTTTGAAGTGTTATGGAAAGTAGAAGGTTTCTTTTCTTCTATAAAGCCTGCAAAACTCTTTAATTAAACGTCTTTAATTAAACTACTAGAAACTTTATTAAAATGTTATTGAAGCAGTATTCGTAAAAGCAGAAGCTTTGTGTTTTTTATGCAATATAATTTGTATAAACTTTTTGTAAATAATTATAGAAGCTTTTATGTGTATTCATAATCATATTACAATTTGACTGCGCATATATCACAGCAATCAAGCACACAATGAGTTATGAAATCCAGTCTGGAAGCTCATTGTTATATTTTCATTCGAAATTTTTAAGCTTCGATAAAGCTTCTATAAAAATGTTGAACAACCTTACACAAGTTACTGTTCAAAGTTCAACATTATTATTAAGTTGAACACTGGAGTGATTGTAGAAATTAAAAAACTTCTATAACCACTTTTTGCAATGTTTGCGGCAAAAATATAGAAGTTCGTGTGTTAATTTAGTAACTTAGTGTGATTTTCGTTTTAGTTAAAATTATTATCTCCTAACCTTATTGTGAATTTATAATTTTGTAAAGCTTCGGTAAAGCTTGTATTATAATTGTTTGACAGTCTTACACAAGTTTCTGTCCACAGTTCAATAGCATTTCAAAAAACTTCTAACAAATAAAAAAAACTTTAGCCTTTGGCATCAAAAGTCGTGAAGTCAAACGATTATAGAAATAACTCAGCTTCTAAAACCAGTTTCCGTAAAGCTGGCTGCAACATTATAGAGGCTCGTGTGTTAATTAAGTTATTTAGCGTATTTTTTTGTTTCAGTTCAAAATATTGAACTGAATAACTCTCTTTATAGTGAATTTTTGACTTTTTAAAGCTTTGGTAAAGTTTGTATTAAAATTATTGGATAGCCTTACACAAGTCAAATATTTTTCTGTTTCTGTCCAAAAATCAATTGCAGTTAAAATACTCTTAATAAATAGTAAAAGTTTTACCTTTTAGCTGATATAGAAGACTGATGCAGCGCTTATGTAAATAACGTAGCTTCTATAACCAATTTCTGCAAAGCTGGCAACAATTTAGTTACTTAGCGTGTTTTCTGTTTTAGTTGAAAATATTAACTTCTTTATTGTGAATTTGCAATTTCTTTAAAGTTTCGGTAAAGTTTGTATTAAAATTGTTTGACAGTTTTACATAAATTGCTGTTTAAAGTGCAAAAGCAGTTCAGAAAGCTTTTATTATGTAATTAAATGTTCACTTTTTGGCAGAACTAGACGAACAATCGAACGAAAAAAAAACAACCCCGCTTCTATAACCAGTTTTCTCAACTATGGCTGCAACATTAAAGAAGCTCGTCTGTTAATTAAGTTACTAAGCGTGGTTTTTGTTTAATATGAAAATATTAACTATTTTTATTGTGAACTTTGAATTTTTAAAAGCTTCGATAAAGCTTGTATACAATTTTGTTGCTGTTCAAACTTTAATATTAGTAAAAAAAAATTGTATTAAATAACAAAAGTTGCACCGTTTGGCATTAATAGTCGTTATATTGAACTTTATAGAAATACCGTAGCTTATATAAGCAGTTTCCGCAAATATAGCGGCAGCATTATAGAAGCTCGAGTGCTTATTAAAATACCTAGTGTGTTTTTTGTTTTAGTTGAAAGTTCTAACTCTCTTTATTGTGAATTTTGAAGCTCTATAATTATTGGTTTTAACCCATTTAATGTTACTGTGCTGAACTGAGTACGTCAAAACAAATACAACAGCTCTTAAACTATAACAGATTTTTCTTTTTTAGCCATTAGTTTTGAAATTTCAAAATTTTATTTTGCTATTATGTATGAAAAGGTAGCAGAACCTTCTTTCTCGCCATAAATCTGGGCGCAGGGTAATTAATATATGTCTTTCATGGGCTTGCCTAACGAAAATGTCATTTTAAAAGAATATAAATAAGTAATGATGCTTTTTTTCAAAATCAACTTTTATATCTGTTTCAACTTGTAGTAATATTTTGTAGCATAATTTCCTACTTTCCTACTAAAGTGCCTCTTACTTCATAGTCAACAATAGAACTCTGCTTTAAACTCAAACTTAACTAAAACAATAAGAAAAAAAACAAGAAATAAATATAACTAAGCAAAAGAAATTTTAATCAAAAATTGTAAAATTAAGTTAATGAAATGTTTCAGTGAAACAAAGAATTTAAGCGAACGACTGTAACGGAGTAAGGTAAGGTAGTAAAAGTATTGAAACAATTTATGAAAGTCGAGAAATTGATATAAAATATGGCAAAGTATTTAGAAGTTTAGAGAGAATATTGTAGATAAATTTAAGCATAAGTTAAATAAAGCTTAAAATATTGTGCGAAGTTTATTTAACTTCGAAAAAAAAAATTACAATAAGAAATACTTTAGAGAAAATTGGTGCAATTCCCAAAGTTACGAAATTAAATTTTTACAGAAAATTGCTTTGAAAAACAAAAACTTAGTGTGCAACCCTACAAAAAAAAAAAAAAAAAAACATTAGAGCTAAAAAATTGCAAAACATAATTGAGCAGAATTCATTTTTAAAACTGAAATTCTTAGTACCAGAGTTGCAGTTAAATAAATTGTGTTAAAAAAATGTCTTGAAAGGCTTACAGCAGACATCAACATGAAAAAAAATTATATAAAAAAAATATATTAAACTTCAAGCAACAAACAAATTTAGTATTTTTACATAAAAAATGAACAAGAAAAAATAAAAAAAAATTTTAAGTAAATATACTGTACATCCCTGTTATTAAAACAAAGTTTAGCTATAAGTAAGAATAACTTTTTATATAAACTAATCAACTAACTCTGCGCTTTATTTTGAAACTATTTTTGTAACTTACTATTTATATAAGCAAATATTTAAGTTATTTTCACACATTTCTACCAACTGCTTCGAAAATTAGTACTCGTAACTACTAAATTCTAAAAATGCCTTTTTAAAAACTTGCTTGAACAAAAAAATAGCTTAAAAATATACTTTATATAATTACTTTAAAATCATTAATATAAATATTAATATTATATAGATGTTTTAAGAATATGTATTAAAAATTATGATTGTTATAATTATTATGATTATTATTATGATTATTATTATTATTATTATTATTATAAGAATTATTACGACAGCGTTTGCAAAAACAAAACTTAAGCATTTTAGATAGCTAAGATTTTTAAATGAAATAATATAAAAAAACAAAATGTGAAAATTAAATTAAAAAACAAAAAAAAAAAATTATAAAGAAAAACTACTAGATTAGCTACAATTTGCATTGAAAATAAAGCATTAAAAATATGAATAAATAAAGTGGAATAAGTACTGATATTTGAAAAAAAATTATGAAAAAAAACACACATGAGTTTACTTTATTTGTCTAGTGAAGAATAATTTAAAACAATAGTTGTTCAAAAAGTTGGCTAAGAAAAAGTTCACTCTTCGTTTAACTATATCCAGCTGCCCCATAAATACATCAACGAATATTTAGCTTGAAAAATTCCAAGATTCCACAGTTAAAACTTTGATCTGCCGTCTACAGAGCATGCCGCCGGAAGCTAGGTACTAGAGTTTTCAGTTTTACGTCAATAACTGTTACACGAGCAGTTTTGAATTGCATATTCAAAGAAGAAAACCATAACAGTAAAGTTCAAAAAATTTGTTGCTATGCAGTAATATTGGTTTTCAGCTTGGTTCATATAGTTTGTTATTCCAAAAAAAATTAAGGAGAGCATAATTAAAACAAACAAAAAAATTGTTAAAAAATACTGATTGCTCTGAACTCATTGATGAGCCTAAAATGACCTTTTTAAATGTTAAACACCTGCCTACATTTATTTAATCCTACACAACTTTTCCGCCACTCAGAAGACACCTACACATTTTTTTTCTTAATTGATTGCTCTTTGCCTGTCATAAATTAGGCCTCAGTTCAGGGTAAGAGTTAATTGAGTGGGTTTTTATTTGATGCCAGTTTTAATAAAATAAAAATTAAAAATGCTTGATTATTGTTTGCAAAGCATAATACCGCCTTTGCACAAAAATAACAGCTGTTCTCAAACAAAACAAAAAAAAAGCTTAAAATTGCGCAATGCACGTTGATATAAATTTTCCAAGAAATGTAATATTTGAAATATCATTAACTATTGAAAGTGCTTGCTGCCATTATTGTGGGTTTCATAATTTAAATTAATAATTGATATGGAAGTAATGAAAAGCAAAGGTGTTGCTTCATTTAAGAGTTAAATAATAAAACGCAAATATATTAATAAGTTGCTTAATATTCCGGCACATGCATAAAAATTTGAGGAACATAGACGAGGCTCAGCAATATTTTTTTTTTCCTAAAAAACTCTTCTAAAAAAGTCTTGCACTTTCATATAAACAATTGCTAAACAATCATAATCAGCCCAATCATGAAACATTTTCTCCAGGGAGTTGTAAATAGGAGTCTCCCTTTTTAAGATAAAGTTAAAATACTTTTTGGAAATTTTTAATGCAATTTTGTTCATCAACCGCCAATATTCACGAGTGTAAAATAAGAAAATGAGATATCTTTATCTGCTATCTTAAAACCGGAGACTCCCATTTACAACTCCCGGGAGAAACTGTTTCATGATTGTGCTGAATTAATAACTTCTGCTTCGAGCTAATTAAATGTTGCGCATACGTCATGTTGCACCCATACTAGATATCTTGTGTTATAGGGCAAAAAAGTAGCTTAAAAGCTAAGAAATATTATTGCGCTGTTATAGCTAGTATGAGAGCAAAAAAGTGCTCGTAATACCCTGAAAATAAACTTACTTAATATGTATAAAAACCGTGTTAGTCGATTTTATTTTTAATACGAGTGCAAATAAATAGTTTTTTTCCTAAAACTACCGATTTCAGCTAATTGCTGAGTAATTGCGGAGCAAGAATGAAAAGTTTCCACACAGCAAACATATTGATTTTTTAGCATACACACAAGCATGCCATGTGTTGCTTTTGCTTTATTTGGCTATTCAACAAGCTAGCAACAAATTTTACTGTCATTTACTTATAG
The DNA here is from genome assembly GCA_958299015.1 of Tetanocera ferruginea. Taxonomy (NCBI): domain Eukaryota; kingdom Metazoa; phylum Arthropoda; class Insecta; order Diptera; family Sciomyzidae; genus Tetanocera; species Tetanocera ferruginea. Next base: position 2,308,640 of record OY282644.1, read on the forward strand.
TATGTTGATAAAATCAAGCATACAAAACACCACAAAGAATCAAAAAAATGAGCAGGGGCAGGCAGCAGAGAGTTCAACCAGCATTTGTTTTGTGTTGTTCAGAAGTGGAGCGCAACAAATTTTGTTAACGTGACAAATTCGTGACCTGTTGTGGTCAGCTTAAATTTCATGTAGCCAGTTTGAGCAGTCAGCACAGATACCAGAATAACATGTGTAAGCATGTGTGTAAGTGTGTTTATGAGGTCGCAACTTTATTGCTGTGTGCTCTAGTGTGCTGCAGTTTGGTATGTTTTTGCTTAACTAGTATTTATTTGCTGATGTTGTAAATAAAAAAAAAAAAAAATATTGTATGCTATTTTCCACGTGTTGGCACAGTTTTATTTTTTCTTTTTTTTTTTGCTATACTATTGAGTGTGTCATACTTGTGCAGCCATATTAATGAGTCGCAAAGTTGCTTTAAATATGCTGTTTTGAGTCAAGAAATAAATTCTTTTTAATAAAAGCTATTCAGCTCATTTATGAAGTATTTTTCCACTGGTTTTTGTCTGTTTTTGTGATATAAATAATTTTTATCAAATAATGAGCTTTGGACTTCATTCCAAAATGATAAATATGTACGCTTGTTAATTAAAAACTCGACTGGATTTGAAATTCAAGCAAATTTTTTGCTTGCCTATTTAGAATTCATTTTTTTTAAGAAATAGTTGGTGCACTTCTTCTCCGCACTCTTATTAAATTAAAAAAAATTATCAAATTCGGTTGTGAAACACGGGAAATAAATTTCGCTGCACACCAGCTAATTTAAAGCGTTATTCAAAGAAAGTTTTGAAAAAAACTGTTTTTATTTTTTTTTATTTTGACCGAAGAAAGTTTTCGGTGGATATTTTATAAAAATAAAACAATATGACAATAAAAAATAATTTAAAAATTTTCCAAAAAAATTACATAAAAAAATTTTAAAAATACTTAAATTTAATAATTTTTTATGGGCTTACCATTTCTGAAACCAAAATGGTACGTTAAGACAGTAGAAACTGAGATCCGCTGGGTAAGTGGCATAAGGGATCAACTGAGGTCAACGAGTTCTAGAGAAAAAAATAGGTCTTTCTGAGACAAAAACAAAAACATATGATTCTTTAAGATCGGAAGATAAATACCGAAGTTATAAAGAAATATGTCGATGCGCGACCTCTACGTTCGGTGAAAAACTTTTTTTTGTCGGAACCTTATTTTAATAATGCTTCAGATTAGCTGGTGTGCGGCGCAATTTTTTTTGTGCCTATAAGGTGTGACTTTTATAGATATGCAGAATAAGCTAGGTATATAAAATAAGTTCGAGGCTATAACTTTTAATTTATTTGAGATTTAAAGCTATTTCCTTCAAAGAAATTATTCTTGAATTTTTATAAATAAATATAAAAATAGAAAAAAAAACACATTTTGAAAAAAAATATTTTCGTAAAAAAACCATCGTACGGGGGTAGTCGTACTCTTGTGATGCCACGCACAGTTTATTTTTTTAGTGCCAAGACAAAATAAATGTACCTTAACGGGGGACATGACATTGGCCGCTTTTTGAAATCGAAATTCTTAAGATACTAAGAAAAAAATGTCATGGAAAAATTCTTACGGGTTCAAAAGTTACAGCCGGATTAGTGAGAGCGCATTTTTATTTTTTCTTGCATTTTTCTTTGTTCACAAACTTTGAACGCGTTTACCTCGAAAACATGTTTTTCGTACTGGTTGCGGCACTAGCGGGTTCATTTTTTGACAAAATTGTTTTTGTTTTTTTTTTGTATTTTTTTAAATTTGATTCGCTATCGTAAAAAATATTTAAAAAAAAGCTCTTGTTAACCAATTTTGTAAAGATTTAAAAAAGTAATTTTTTTTCCAGATCGGACAATTTTTGCGCTCCCAGCGCTGCAACCACGAGGCCCCGTTTTTTTCTCTGTCGCCAATTTGGAGCTCTTTAAAACCATGTTGTAGTGAAAAATATATTGTTTTGATTTTTTTTTCTTGTAATTTGTTCAATTCTCTGCAATAATAAAAAAATGTTGGAAAAATGTTTGTTTTTGACTGAGTTTTAAATTTTTAAAAAAGGTCTGTTTTCTCTGCCGCGAATTATTTTATTATCGATTAACATAAATATGTTTATATTTTGTTGTTACGAATTAAGTTATGTCCCTTCTTAAATGCGCTATAGATTTTGAAAGAAAATTAAAAAAGCATACTTGAGTTTCTTTTTAAAAGAAAAAATTTAAATATAAACAAAAAAGTTACTGTAAAATTTTTATAATTTTTTGTAAGTTTACTGATAAAACTTAAATACAAAAAAGAAATAAATTAAATCCATTCAAACAGGACGGAGATATTGGCTTCCCGATTCAGAAGCTTTTTTCTCTCACTTGGCAGTTGGTTGAAGTACACGCTAAATAACAAACGACAATATTAAGAAAAATCATTTAAATACTTTAAGTAAGAACATCACAGTGATTGTTATCACATTTGAAAGAAAATTTAATATACTTTAAGGAATAATTAAAAAATTGGAAAATCCGTTAAAATTCAACTAAAATATTGACATGGAAAATTTAACTTTTGAATTTAAATCACCGTTTTTCTACAAATTTCACAAGGAATGAATGAATAAAAGTAATTTTTTTTTTAAATTGTTAGTTTTGAAAAAAACTCAAATTCGACGAACTCAAAAAATTTTTCTCAATTAAATTTCATATTGATCAAAGAGTAGTTTATTACTCAAAAATTTTCTTTTGCTTTTAGAAAGTAAGTAAGTGTACTAAATATAACGTTGAATTTAAATGTGTTGTCTATTAATTGAGAAAAAAGGAGCTAAAGTTATAAGGTTCTCAATCACCAAAATAAGTTAGTTTTATCGAAGTTGGTTCTCAAACTGTGTTTGTTTTTAAACTTAATAAATAATTTTTTTAGCACAAATTACACAAATTTGAAGGAGTTTAATCTTATGAGAAAAAAAAAAAAAAATTATAGGGGGGATAAATCGGGCTAATGGGGCTTACTAGTTGAATGTGACCTCAGAAGTAAAAATGTTCTAAGAAGACATTGTAAGGCTCGTAAAGCTCTTTTCAACGACATATAATTTTTTAAGATCTGACATGTAATGCTTTAGTTTTGCAAAAAAGACCATTTTGGCTGTTTTTCCGGTGGTCCAAAAAAAAAATTTTTTTGTTTTCGGAATCCTCTCGAGGTCAACTTTAAAATAGGGGGTGGTTTTTTCAAACTTTTTTTTTCGACCCACTCTAATGCGCATTTATAGAGAAAAAAAAAACTCGCGTGTAGCAACGTACACGTGGCAGAAGTGAAACTTCTTTAACAGTAAGAAATAAGAGAGATTTTAGTGTGAAATAGAGAGAGAAAGTATCTGAAAAGAAATTCAATCAATACGAAATGGAATAATAATTTGTTGATTCAATATTTACATCCAGGGACCGTACCGAATATGGTTTTTGTCGAAAGTGTCACATATTAACTTTTATCTCTTAATTTTTTATTTTTTCCGACAAAAATAACAGTTTTTTGTGCCTTATTGTTTTTTTGGGCAAAAATAACAGTTATTTTCTGCCGTTTATTTTTCGGTCAAAAATATCAGGTAATTTATATTTGTTCAAGTCATTTTACCGATAAAAAAATTTTGATATTATTATTTTCATCTCATCGGTGAGACATTTTACACATGGTGTCAACAGTTCAATCTGTCAAGCGGTCTTTAAGAAAACACAAATTGCTTGATATTTTTGACCGAAAAAATTAAAGTCACAAAATAACTGCTATTTTGACCGATAAAATAAAAGTCAAAAGTAACCTTTATTTTTCCTCGAAATATACTAGGCAAGAAATTAACTTTTAAAGAATCAGTTTCAAATTTACAAGCGACTTAATATTCGTGAGTCTGAGGACATTTGTAACATAATGGTATATTTGAAAAAGTCTTTCGAAAATTTTTTTTCATTTGAAAATTGTAAAATAACAGTTATTTTTGGTACTTGTTTTAGTTCAGTTGGTGTTTTAGTTGCTTTCGAATGTGTTCTCAACATTGTTACTTATTGAATGCTGGATTGCATTTGGATAGTACTCTTTGAAGGAGCCTCCGAAAGCAGAGGCAAATCTTGTTGATTATTGTGTTTTGCTTCCTGATCATAATAATTGCTATGTTGATAGAGGGCCTCATAAAGCAGCGAACGTTGATTGTTGAGTGCATCAACTTGGTTGGCTTTCAAATTTTGTTGAGATGCATCAGCGTGTTTTTTGGGGATTGGTTCTTTGTAGATTCACCAAAATTCTTTGATGTTTCGTAAAAATGCATTTTGAAACTCAGCCGTTGTTGCAATCACCTTACCTTCATCATTAGTTGCAGACCCAGCTGCGGCTGTATTATTAAGAGCTCTAATTCGCTCTCTATATTCACGAACGCGTTCTGCTCCTGTTTTAGCTATTTTTCTATTTTTTTTCCGTGCATACTTGTAGGATGAAAATAAATGTTACGGTTATGTTAATAATGTAATGTTAATGTTAATGTAATGTTAATGTTAATTATATTATTTTCAGTATGTTACGCGTTCAGTTTTAATTACATTTTGTTTGGCTAGTTATCATGTGCCTACGTGGCGAGATTCATGATAACTAAAAAACATAGAGATTCCGGCTCATAAGCAACGATGTTCGGGGTTCGATTCTCGGCAGCGGCAGTAATTTATTTTTAATTTTCATATGAATTGAAAACGTTAGCCTAGCGTCACGAAAAAGGACCTTGAAATTTCACTCGCCACCAAAGAAGTTTCACTTCAAAAACTTATTGAAATTATTAAAAATTGTTCCTATATTTTGATAAAAATTCACTATGCCAAGTATATTCTGCAATATAAACAAATCTTTTCTTAAAAATAAAAATGTCTTCTTCTGTAAAAACGATATATTTTTTTATATTTATCGTTCTCATGGAAGCTTTTTATCATTTTTAAGGAATTTTTAGGACTACAGTGAGTGAAAAGAGTTCTCTGGAGCAAAGTCTATACCATTTTTTCTCTTAATATGATGCATTTTTTATCATATTCCCAGAAACTTTTTTCGAGCGAACGTGGAGATACACACATGTAGTATTTAACAAAAATGTTCCTCAAAGTTTTATCTCAAGTTGGCTCTCGGACATCCCTACATAGTTTTCTTACAATTGTCTGTCGTAATTGTATACTTGTATTAGACTTTCAGGTCCCATAACTCTTAAGCCAGACTAGCCAGTAAGTTGGCAACGCAATTTTGTAAAAGCCGAAAATAAATCTTCGTTATTAACATTGTGATACAATTTGATCCTGAAATTTTGAGGCAGTCGTGCATTTTTCTTCTGACAAACTACTTAAAGAACATTCAATTTTTTCAAAAAGTTATGTTATACTGTAAGCATGTTTTGGTTTTTTCCAATTAGCTCAAAAATTTTAGGCATTTTTTGAAAACTGTGTTTTTCCCACATTGCAAAATATTGCAGAATTCTTTTAAGCTTTATTAAAATTTATTTATTTCTAACTATATCGCTGCAGCAAATACCAATTTAATTGCCATAAATAAACGCAAAATATAAAGTGTCAAATATTTGTTTTGAATATTAAACAAAATAATATTTTCCATCTAATCTATACAAAATTCCGCTTTAAAATGTAAATTTTCTATTTTATAAAACTCACACCAGCGCCAACTAATCGGCTTATTAATGGCTTATGCCAACATTTTAGACCCAATCTTTATAAGCTTTTAATCAGGCTTAATGTGCTCGTAGCTCGGCAATGCACAGCTGATAAGTACAAAAAACGTGACCTGTTTTGGCAAACTTCAATATCACTTATTTGCTACATAAACGGATACACTTTATTTGAACATCAACGGATATAGATAGCAACAAGCAATGGATTCTGTGTCTGTGCGTTTGTTTGTCTTTGTTTATTTCCGCTTAATGTTTGTTTATTTATTGTTTGTGTCAGCAAAATAATGCTGGACGCCGGGCTAAAAATGATTTCCTTCCTCTTGCATACACGCACACACACACACACATACACACACACACACACCTTGTCAATGAAACGAGTTTGCTTTCAGAGCCAGCTGAACTGGCCTTTGTCTCTGTTGGTTTCAGTTGCTGGGCCTGCGTTGTCATGAACAATGTTTTTTTTTTCTCATTCATTCAATCATTTCTACGTTCTTTGTTCAGTCGTTCATCTAATTGAGCCCAAAGCAAGATGTGTGTGCTTGACAAAACGAAATATTGCTGATATTGTTTTGCTTCCAAGGTAGCTGCTTTAAAAGATATGCTCTAGTTGTTGTTTTAATACAAATTTAAAAATACAAAAAAAAAAAAAACAAAAACAACACCCAATAACATAAATCTTTTTTATTTATATAGATTTATTTTATTTACCCTCACTTTTGAAGACTACGTTACCAAACAATGTTTCGATTTTGTTTTATATTACATTAACAATCCCTAGAAGTATGCTTTATTGCTTATATTCCTGGAAACGGAAATGTATTCAGCCATACAAAATACAAAACAAAAAGCAAAACAGCTGTTGTTACTCACGCATGTTGGCCATGGCTAATATAAATAAGCAACTTAAAGCTTTCAATAGAAACTTAATATGTTTTGTAGCTGAAGCTTCTTGTATTTCAGAATTCAATTTATTGTTTGTAATAAATTTGGCTAAATTATAGAAAGGTGTAGTGCGAGATGTTGTTGATGTCTTGCTATTGTTGTTGCTGTTGAAATTTCAGAGAAATGCCAGTTATTTCATCATACATCGTACCTACATATCGCACACTAAATACAAAACAGTCACAACTCAAAAAACATGACTTTTCAGGAAAAGCGAAAAATAAAACTCTTTGGTTGAAACTGCAGAAGAAAAACAATTTTCATTTAACACAAAAACTTAATTCTTCCAGTTAATGAAGAAAATAACGAAAAATATAATCAGATATGTGTTTTATAAATTGATTTATAACAAAATTTCGATATAATAAATTTTGAGTTGTGACTGTTTTGTATTTAGTGTGCGATATAAGCGGTGTAATTTGAGTTGTGATAAGCAATTGATTGTTATTAAATGAGATATGAATATGCGAGCGGGAAGTTTTGCTAGTTTTCTATGACGCAAATTAGTTTTAAGTCATCACGAGATTGAGAACAGCTGTCTAATTATTAATATTTATAATTAATGAACGAAATTTTGATTAATGAGCTAATGTATGGAAAAGATGTACAAATTTACTAAATGAGATGCAGCATTGTGTAGTTTAATTACAACAAAATATATAGTAGAAAAATGCTCCGCTCTGAAGACCAATACCTTTTAGCTTATAATTGATTTAAATAATTTCAATTGCTCTGCAGAACCTGATTATTTTAACTAAAAATATATAAATAAATATTTACGAGTGCAAAATTTGAATGTTTAGAGAGCAGTTTGATGCAAACAAAATTTGTTACACGGATTTTTGTTCCATTTTGCCACTATTACCATTGTACTGAGGAAAGGTCTTTGTGCTTAAGTACCTCGTTCTAGTACTGACCCACCAGATTCCATTTTCTGCCATCCTAATGTACCATTTTAAGGTCTTTAACTCGTCAAAAGTTGTTAAACTCTTTCGAAGCAGGTATATCGATTATCCCAGTAGCACTATTCATGTAAACAACGTAATATGTATGTAAGTATATTCACATTAAAAATTTAATTTATCAAAATATAAAAATATTGACAAAATTGTAAAAAATGTACATGAATTTATTTATAAAAATTGTATCTATTACAATTCGTTTGATATGCGTCAAATATGAATTTTTCCCCATAGTACGTTTTACATCTAACACAAAGTTAGACACCACCACATATGTTTATATAAACCATCAATACTTACACTCATTCACACACTCAGTAACAATTCTCTTGTGTGTATTTTGCAAAAGCAATAATATGTGCATAAATGTTTTTCAATGCCAGCCAGTAAGCGATCAGATGCTCTCCCCGAGCTATGCAGGGTGGTGGAAGTGTGAGTTAAGCATTTAAGCAAAGTTAATGTGATTTGTAAAAATATAACAGTTGAATTATTTTTAAAGTATTAAATAAGGTTTCAAAATATTGAAAAATTTGTATACGATAAAAAACAATACAACGCAAGCGGATTAAATTTTTCATAAGAGCTTGCGCTACACTTCTACAAATAACAAGTGCTCATAACTAACAGAGGAGGAGTCTGATGTTGCGGTGAGTCTTCAAAAAAGCCTTGTAAGTCATGTAAGTTGTGTAAGTTATGTAAGTCTCCTACAGATTTTTTTTAAGGGTAGGAAGAAATTCTTATCATCTTAAGTTCAAAGAGAACCTTTGCAATATCCTTCGTACATAACAATTGGTAAACATACAAAGAAACCTCAAGCTATTCAAGCTATTCACTAAAAAAATTGGACACTAGAAAAAAGGGTACCTTAGTAGTAACTATCCAATCTACCGACAACCTTAATAAATCGGCTATTAAACTATGTAGATTTTTAATCAAGGAGCCAATTCTTGTCTCCCTTTATGAAAATACAAGAATAGAACGTGAACGGAATCTATTGAAGAATCACAGGGGAACTCCTTATCGATTCAAATTATCCTGAATACCGGAAGAGCTGTGGTGAGGCTGTAGGTTTAGGAGCCATGCCTTTAGAATCAAAGAATAACTTGAGATCAATTAGAATAACTCTGGAACGTCAGCTTGACATATGCATATCTTAGAGATATTTTTGGAAGAAAAGTCATGTCCACAGCTCTACATGCGGTCTCCATGCGGCGAAGTTTTTTTATAAAACCACAATAGCTCACATTCCATCCACATTGTCAAACCCTAGAACTTTTTTATTTCTTTTATATTATATTTTTTGCTTCTTCAATGCTTTTTTGAGCGATGCTGGTTTCATTGACAATTCAATGGTCCATGACCTTATCATCAACGAGATGAAAAAATGCCTGAAGCAGAGTCATTTTAGAGTGAAAAATCTTGTTGCAGACTTTTAGAACCGTGAACTGGAAGTTCTTGTGCCGTTCAAAATATTCGTTCCAAACAGTGAAAGCTGGCATATCTTCATCTGGTACACCTTGGCTATCCTTTTCAGTCTGATTCTCTTAAATGACCAAATTTTGAAAAAGGTTTGAAATATCATCTGAAGATTTTTCTTCATACTCTTCACTTTAGTTGTACCAAATTCGGATCTTTCATGGAGTTTTTGCAGTCTAAGTCGATCTGATCATCACTCCCGTTATCAAGATCGATTTGATTTGCTAATTCCGTCTGAGTCAAGTATCGACGACGATTAAACATTTTTTCCGTTCAGTTTTCAATTCTCAAACTTGCAAAAATAAGAAATCACTAAAAAACCTGCGTTGATCATATTTGAGAGATATGGTCAGCGGCTTAAATATGACAAATTTTTCTAGAGGGCCTCATTGATCATATATGAGATACACAAAAATACTACAAAACTAGTAAGGTACATCTTCGACTTGGCCGAAGTTAAAATACCCTCACGACCGATTCTTAAGTGTTAAAGAATCTTAAATTGGAGAGCTTTTTGTATGAGATTTTAGAAGATTTTGTTATTTTTATGTGTCTAAAATTCAAACATATCAAATTGTTTTCCTGAAGCATAAATATAAGCTTTTTATAAAATTTTCAATTTTGGGGTTGTATAGGAGGTGGGCGTGTTAGAGGGTGAATGACGCCCATTTTTCTTACACACCTAAGTTTTGACATAGAATACACAAATACCGAGTTTCAGTTTTGTAACTTTAATATTAGCCTCTTTATAGAGTTTTCATTATTTTTTTTTGTATGGGAGGTAGGCGTGGTTTTAAGGCGACTTAGCCCATTCTCCAACTTGATCTTAGTTTTTTAGAAAAAGCTTATATATCGAATTTCAGCACAATAGCTTCAAAATTACGGCTATAATCGTGTCCACAGACAGACAGACAGACGGACATGGCTTAATAAACTCAGGTAGTGATACTGATCAAGAATTTATATATTTTTCTATATCTACCACGCCTCCTTATGGGCATTACACACATCGTGACAAAAAAATGACTTAAAGTTTTTAAAAAATAGAAAAGTATCAAAATTAAACCATTATTTTAGTGACTACATTAAAATATTACAACAATGTGGTTTGGCCGCTGGGACTGTCTAAATAAAGTTAGTAAAAAAAAATTAATGAATAAAAAGAAAGTAGGTTTTAGAACATGTCCATTACAATGGACTTTAATCTTAAATGTGTTTTTTTTTTCAAGGAATATAGAAAATATTTATTTTTATAGACATTAATTTTGAGTTTAATTTCTATAACATAAAAAAAGCACTTCCAAAGTTCATTCACTTTGGTTGTTTTCTTTTCGGCTCAACATGTTCACAAAGAAACAGCGCGTGCAATTGTTATGAATACAAAACTCAGAATGAGTGGCAAAAATAGTGGAAAGAACAGATCAATGCACTGTTTACAATGCATTTCCTATCAAAAATTTCGGTTTGCATTCCGCTTCACTCATTTCAAATGTATGTCCATTACAATGGACAAGATTAACGAAAGAGTTAAATAAATTATTAAAATTATTTAACTTATAATTTTTGAATTATTTAAATTATTTTTATGAAATAAATATACCCTCTGTAAAAGTTATACTCAAATATATTGCATATTTAAAACCATTTAAAATTTATGATTATAAAAGTCATCATTCCGGCCATCTGGAGGTTAAAGCGAGGTCTACGCTTTACTTTTTACGAAATATGAACAACCTTAGAAATATCAATTCTTTTTTCAATAATACACTATTTTTTATTTTCTTTTTGGATATATAATAATACATTTTTTTTTTTCTCTTTAACGTTACACTCGAACGTATATTTCTGCGAATATATTGAAAATATTCCATGTAACCAACAAATTTTGTATTTATACATGAAAGTAGGCCTCAAGACTTGCTTCTTCTAACTTTTGTTCTTTTGAAGATTGAAAAGCAGTTTCAGTTGGTCTTTAACGTTACATTTTTTGAAATGAGCTTAACGATAAGTCTGCATTTTTAAAAATATTATCGAAATTGGGAATGAAAAAACCTTTATTAACCCTCTTTAACGTTACATTTTTTTGAAATGAGCTTAAAAATAAGTCTGTATTTTTAAAAACATCGAAATAGGGAATGAAGAAACCTTAATTAAACTTTTTTGACTTTAACGTTGGTTACAAGCAACTTTGATGAAAAATATGAAAATAAATCATCAAAAAAGACATCAGATTGGATCATACCAGTGCTTTGAAGAAAAAAATAATAAAAAAGTAAGATATGTGTTGCGCTGGACAAAATTACGATGCCTAATTCTGTGTTAAGTTTTAGTAAATTGAGCAAAAATTGGAAATTTCGCAAAACTTATAATTCAAATTAAAATATATTTAAATCATAAATTTTAAAAACTAGTATGCAGTTTTAACAACAAAATATTAGATAAAATTACAAAAATATTACAAAAATTTCATTGTTACAGACTTACATACGTACTTGTGTGCAACATTCAATATCTAGTAACACGATAACTTCAAAACAATGATTGTAACCTTAATTTTGATCCAATAACCACAGGAATTATGAAAAAAATGTTCAGACTGCTGGTGCAGTAGCGGGTTCAAAAGGATTAAGGAACTAAATATCGAAGAAAATGTATCAAATAAAGGACTCAAATCAAAATAATGTCAATAAATGTCAACTTTCCCTTTTAGGAGCAAAAATATTTATGTGATCTTTAACGTTACATGTGCATAGCTTTTTGTTCCGATATGAACATTTTCACACTCGGCACAGATAAAACTATCGAGAAGCTCGAAAAAACCTTAAGTTTCTTAAGTTTCCAGTGCTATCACCCTGTAACATGTTTTTGGAATCAACTGCATAGCAAGGAAATAGCCAAAACAACAACAAAAAAGAAAAATAAATACACCGTTTGCTTTTGAATTCTCACAGTTGCACAGAGGTGCCCCTGCTTAAAAATATGCATCTGTATTGTTTTGACACGTTTTATGCCAACGCTGTTGCTTTTTATGTTTTTATTTAAACCGTTTTCACATGAGACTATTTCAACCATACATACAATAAAATTAAAACAGTCAATACAACTAGAAATAAAATGGAAAAAACAATTTATAAAGTTAATCTAAATAATAATAAAAAAAAAAAAACATAAGCGGTTGCTTCCGCTTAGCTGTCTATATAACTGTCGAATGGAATGTTTGCATGTATAAACGTTATTGGAGTGTCATAACATAACATAATTTTAAAATGTCTGTCTACGTTGGTAAATATTTCTTATGGCTGTATTAGTAAGACTGTAAACTTTATTACCAAGTTGTTTGTAGCTAGTTCTTTACTTAAATATCTAAATTTTTTGCTTGAGTTTAAATTGCAATTTCTTTTGCTTTTGCCATCTTTATTTTTCTTCTGTTCTTTTTTTTTTGTTTTCTTTCCATTCTCATTGATTACATTTCTTATGCTGTCTGCTTCTGGCCTGACTTCGATACACGTGGCTGCATATGTTATGGTTATATGACTCCCTTATTGACCATACGACAGCACATAAAGCCACTTTGCTGCTGCCTCTGCTGCTGCCATTTGGTCTTGCCTTATTGCTGTGAGCACAATTTGCTATTTGTTGGCTAATTTACTTAAATTCAATGAACTGTTTGGCGCCAACTAGCAAGGCAAATATACATTTTTTTATGGCAGTCTTAACTGTCGTGCATTGAACTGTCATTAAAATGTTAAATACTGTAGCTTAAATATGCAACAAATAAATGTAAGAAAACTTTAATATTGTGCTACATGGCGTATGCGTAACATTTAAATCAGCTACAGCTCGTGCCACACGTGGTATGCTTAACATTAAATTGGCTTTGTTAACATATTCATATTGAATTGGTTTGTATTTTTTTCTCTTTTACATTCTTGGGAAAACCAAGAATGCTCTACGGCAACTCAATTCAACTAGCGCTACAGCAGCAGCAGCAGTTAGTGTCATAGTTTTTCATATTTTGTGCTCGTACTAGCAGCAACAACAGCGTTGCAAATCGTATAAATCAATATTAAATTGCAAAATCGTTTGGAAAAACTACTCAAATACTTTTATTCCACTGGCAAAGTATTGAGTTCAAAGCTGTTGGAAGTTGTTTTTTCTTTTTCCTTTTGGTTTTTTTTTTTGTGAGCTTGCAGCGGTTGCTGTAGCTATTGGCTGTGCTTAACTTGTTTGTATGTTGGTGTGTGTGTGTGTGTGAAACGTAAATATTATGCAGCATTAAGGAACAGCATGGAGTGAAAAATTCATCACGTAGCAACGCGTAAAAGTTTTGCTGATTTATGCTAGCCAAAGATTATCGATTTTTATGCAAAAACTTAAGCAATTGAATTGAAGTTCAGCATATTTTTCATTTTAAAGTGGATTTGATGACAATCAGTTGGAAATTTTTATTTTGCTACAAGCTCTTGTTGCCAAATGATTTGAGCCAATTTTGGGAAATTGTGTGATCCAAGTTGGGAAAGAAATAATGTTTTGAGATATTGAGCCAACTGTTAAAAGAAGTGGCGAATAATTGGAATAAAAATTGTTGCTTATGTTTGACATACCAAGTGATGAAATAAACAACATAAAGATAGAAAATATAATTTAAGAGCTCTTTGCTTAAGCAGGATAAGCCACGAAACAAGATTTTTTGCTATTTTCCACAGAATGAAAAAATTTGAACCTAGCGAAAAATTTATTTTTATTACAATTTCATTTCTGTATAAAATTTCTAAAAATTTTGAAAAATTTTAAGGCATTTATTTTTAATTTTTAATCTTGTGGCATATGATGTTTTTACAAGAAGCTCTGCAATTCATAAATTCGCTTATAAGCTGTTTGGATGGACTTTAAAGTGAAATTTCGGCACAAACAAATTAACAATTTTTAAATAATTCAGCGCTCTAAAATACCGCTTAAAAATGCCAACTTGTTTGCAAATTCGAAAAAACAATGTATAAAAACAAACCATAAAAAATTTAATTTTTTTTTCTCAAAAAATTATGCAGAAATTTTTTCAAACAGAAGAAAAAATCTTCGGTTTGTTTTTTGTATCATAAATAAATATGTTTGCAGTTGTTGCACTTCGCCTTAAACGCTTACCTACAAACATTATCAGTCGCCTCAGAATCGCCAGCGAATCGCTTCGAAGATGAGACAATCGCTGGCGAGCTCTATTTAGAGTCATCCGGTTATCGCCGAATGCAAGCAGATTAGGCTGTAACAGCAATTCTCCGTGAACTTTAGCCAGTGAATCGTCGAGAAAAGCCTTAAACGAATCGCTGGGAACAGTCGTGAACGAATCGCGAGTCATTATGTGAGGTCTTAAATGATTTGCTGAGAAGTGTCGCGAATAAATAGCCAACGAATAACCTTGAAGAGTCCAAGCGATTCATCAGGAAGAGGCACTCATGAATCGGTTTGGGTTTTTTGTAACATAAATGAATGTGTTTGTAGTTGTTGAACTTCGCTTTAAGCGTTTCTCTGCAAACATTTTCAATTTCCTCAGAATCGCCAGCAAATCGTTTGGAAGATGAGATATTCCCCGGCTAGGTTCTTTCAAGAGTCATGCGAGTATTGCCAAATGTAAGAAGCTGAGGCCATAAAAGCAATACGAAGGAAATATTCGCCAACAAATCGTTGAGAGGGGCCTTAAGCAATTCGCTTGGAAGAGTCAAGAACGCATCGCCGAATCATCGTGAGAGGTCTCGATTCGTTGAAAAGAGTCGTTCACGAATCACCGAGACGGGTCTTAAGCAATCCACCGGAAAGAGTCGCGAATGAAATCAACGAGAGATTCCTCAAGTGATTCCTTGAAAAGATTCGGGAATATTAAACTAGCGGATTCAACAGCCTCTGTCCTGTCCCAATTCAATATATTTTTTTAAGAGGTCCGGTCCTCAACGAATTTTTATGAAGCATCGTTGTTGAACGTTAAAAGTTGTTTTAAAATTTAAACTAGTGGGTTCCGCAGACGTTGTCTTGACGTAATTAAAGGTATTTTTACTGGTTTTTAGAGCCTGCATCAATTCCAATGAAAGATTTTGAACATTTTTTTAAAAATCCATCTTTTAACGATTCCTGGAATAATCGGAGGTAGATTTTAAAACTTTATTTGAATTGTGCATTCATTCCTTGGGCAGTTGAAAGGCAATTCATCTTCCGATCCTTCGCCGGCATGAACGAAAGAAGCTTTCGAAAATTTTTTTGGAATCGCGTATTCATCCCTGAATTTTGAAAAGCGATTTATCCTCCCTTGGGCGATCGAAAATCCATCCATCTTCGAACCATCCCCAGAATGAGCGAAAAAGTTTTTGAAATTTTTTTGAATCACGCATTAATATATTTCGCGTATTCATTCCTTGGGCGATCGAAAAGCGTTCCATATTCGAACGACCTCCGGAATGAGTGAAAATTATTTTAAAATTTTTTCTAATCATGTTATTTCGCTGAAATAAGCGAAGAAAGATTTTGAAAATTTTTGGAGAATCGCGCATTCATCCCTTGGGCGACCGGAAATTGATCCATTTTCGAACGATCCCTAGAATAAGCGAAAAAGATTTTGAAATTTTTTTGAATCACGCATTAATATTTTTTCGCCGGAATGACCGAAGGAAGATTTTGAAAATTTTTTGGAGAATCACGCATTCATTCCTTGAGTGATCGAAAATTCCCAGAACGAGCGACAAAGATTTTGAAATTTTTTTAAATCACGCATTCATCTTTTTTTGTCGGAATGAGCGAAGAAAGATTTTGAAAATTTTTGAAAAATCACGAATTCATCCCTTGGGTGATCTACGAACGATCACCGGAATAAGCGAAAAAGATTTTGAAATTTTTTTGAATCACGTATTCATCAATTTTTCGCCGGAATGAACGAAGAAAAATTTTGAAAATTTTTGAAGAATCAAGTATTAATCCTTAGCGTGGCCGAAAAGCGATTCTTCTTCAAGCCATTCTTAGAATGAGCGACAAAGATTTTGACATTTTTTTGACTCATGCATTAATCTTGTGTTCAAATTAGCTTCTCTTCCAATCGCCTCACAAATGTTTGCATGTTTTTTGCCTTTCCCTTTGATTTGTGTTTTTTTTTAATATTATGTTTGTACATTTGTTGCTTTTTCACTCCACCTATGTATATGTTGTTTTTTTGATAGCTGCAAAGAATCACGACTTGACACAATCTGGAATTTTAAAATAAATCCATTTCTTGTAAAGCTCAATAAAAAACAGATGCCACAAAACATAACAAAATAAAGCCTTGCTGACATTTGTAGCATTTTCTTTCATCAATAAGCAGCTGCTGCACAACACAGTGTTGCATATATTTAAATGGAGTTAAATTAAATTCAGACAAACACAAGCAAACGTATACATGTGTGTGTATTTTTGTGGGCGCAAGTTTGTCGCACACAACATTTTTGTTGACTTAACCTTTTGAAATAAACAAACATAAAGCCTACACAAGATATAGCAAGCAACACAAAAACAAACACACATACATGCCACATACAAACACCACACAATGATATGAACATGAATGTGATATGAGTCAGCAAGATTTAACAATATGCACACATTGAGGCGCAAGCAAAAGATGAAGAACATAAAACACACATATACATATGCACACATTGACACCATTTGAGTGTGAATGATATTTTAATAAATGTGACAAAATATTGCGAGTGTTTCTGTGTGTGTGTAACAAATTTAATAGCAAACCTTATTACAAGAAAAGCAGTCATGCAGTTAATATAACAACAAACTGTATGCATGCATTAGTAAGCAGACCAACAGCAAGCAAGCAAGGGTTAAAATAAAAATTAATAAAAAACTGAAAGAAATGTTTTTTTAAACTACACGAGTGTATGTTTTGAGCTTGTTTGAGCAAATTTGAGCTTAACGAAATTTGCTAAACTTTATCATTGTAGCTGGCTGCCACTTGCTGTGGTTTTTCTGCTTAATTATATGGCGTGCACACAAGCGGCCAACAACAGCAGCAACAACAAACACAGCAACAACTTTAACAAAATTCTGTAACATATCAAATCATTTGCGTGTTTCAAGTTTCTAGCACAAGCAAATTATTTTTTTTTTCTCTTTTTTATTTTTTTTATCCCAGCTAAAAGTGGTGAACATAACATAACCAACATATAAACCTACTTTTTCACATACATACCAACACATACAAATGAACTTGCAAGTGATATGCTGCTTTGGTTTTCAGCTAGCTGTGCCATGTATACAACCGTCAAGCCAACAAGTAGCGGTTAAAGCAAGTCAAAGTTTTTGCTTAACAAGTTGAAAGTGTAGAGCAACATTTGCTGCTTTTTTAACGAATTCAATTAACACACGTATTATTTGCATGTCATAAAAAAAACAGGATGTCTTCATTTGCAGCAAGAATGCCAAACACAATGAACGCTTTTTCATTTGCCTGTCTGTGTGATACTCAATTAAAAGTAAGCTGCTCGTATCTTTTTATTTTTTTGCTTTAAGGCAAAACTTTTTGCCTACTTTGCACAAAAATTGTAATAATTTCAACTTATTTCAAATCAGAGCAAAAAGCAAAATTTTTGTTTTTAATTCTGAGGCCAGCAGCCTCTTTCTCTTAATCTACAAACTACAACGGCAGAGTATTTGTTTTTTTTACTCTAGAGAATAATTTGTAAAAATTTACAAGTATTTCTCTTATGTGCGTTGAATAAAATCACAGGCCATAGCGTAGATGTTGACGTTGCTGTAGTAGCAGCTAAAGTTGCTTGAATACATTTTTATGTTTTCTGCTACGAATGCCATGCATACAAATCTGAAGGGAGTTAAGCGCTCGCAAAGCTTGCAATAATATTACGTCTAGCCTAGCTTAACACACTTGTACACAGCTATATTCATCATGTGTGTATGTGGGATTGTATTTGTGTGTGAGTGTGTATGACTTGCATGTGTTTGAATGCGGCCATGTGCATTAGAGCGCAAAAATGCTTTAATCTGGCTACTTAATGAAAAACAAGCAAGAGCTAAAAATATTGCTTTCCTAACAACTTGTTGAAAGTTTAAAAATTCTATCAGCTGTGTGAGAAAAATTAAATAAATACTTATAACTATCATACTTTTGAGGGATTTAGCTCAATGGTAACAGACATAAAATTAAATAAATTAATAATTAACAACTTAAATAAATTTAAAGCTTTTGAATTGTTAAACACTTGGTTATGCTTATAATATATAAATTAGATATCAAAATTGATATAAACTGTCCAACTCATTAATAAAATAATTGAATTCCATCAACAGGTACTGGAAGAAAAACCAAAAAAACGAGAAGCAATTAATTCAAATAAAATATAAGAAAATTTTTAAATTTTTGGCAAATTTTTTTCTCCTTCCCAACAAAAAAAAAAAAAAAATTATTCACTTATGATATCGTTTATGATTCCCTTTCACGTACATTTCATTCAATAGCAACTATCATGTACAATTCACATGTGAATCGTTCAAACTGACAAAAACAATTCGTGAACGAGTCACAAAGCCTTAGAAAATTAATTCGTTAACAAATTTTTATATATAAAAGAAGCTATTCGTCAACGAATCGTAAGTTTTAAAAGAAGCAATTCATTAGCAACTTGTTAAATTTAAAAGAAGCAATTCTTTGAAGAATCACCAAAGTTCAAAAAGCAAAAAAAAAAAATCTGAAAGTTTCATACATTGTATATATTATTTATTTGACATTTTATTGTTCATTTGAATATTTGTTTAATTTTTGGAAAGGTTTTTATTTTTCCTATAAATTTTTTTGGATTCTATTCTTCGCGTATTGAAAAATTTTTTGAACTTCTCGTCCACAATATATAAAGATTCATAAAGATTTTACACGTTGCTTTCTTTAAGCATCCAGCTATCTTCTGACAACAAAACCAAATTATTCGAAAATAATACGAAGAAACTATTTACAAGCGATTCGACAACGAATCAGCCATCGCCACAATGTTAATAAGGTTAACATTCGAACACATATTTTAGCAATTTTATCAAAAATATTCCAATAAAGAAGGTCTCAAAATTTGCATTTTATGCAATTTTTATTTATTTAAACTTTTCCTCTAACTTTTGTTATTTTGAAAATATAACCAGTTTTATGTGGTCTTTAACGTTACACGTTTTGGAAGTGAATTTCATGGTTGCTATGCATTTAAAAGAATTACCGAATTTGATAATGATAAAAACCTAAATTAAAGAACAATATCGAAATAGAGGGATGAAATAAACTGCTAAAATGAAATAATGAAAACAAAATATGCGGTCTTTAACGTTACACGTTCATACTTTTTTGTTCCGATTTGAATTTATCCATGCTGATACAGGCAAAATGAAGTGAAGCACTACAAAAACCAACTCCTTTGGTATTTGAATTTTTCAATGGCGTGGTATATAAACTAACGGAATAATATAGTCCATTATTAGTATTATTAAGAAAAGAAAAAAAAAACCTTATCGTTTTTTAATAAAATTAATTTACAGGCAAAATGAAGTGAAGCACTACAAAAACCAACTCCTTTGGTATTTGTATTTTTCAATGGCGTGGTATATAAACTAACGGAATAATATAGTCAATTATTAGTATTATAAAGAAAAGAAAAAAAAACCTTATCGTTTTTTAATAAAATTAACTTTTCTTAAAAATACCCAACAGAAAATTTAGTGGTTTGTGGAATTCAGGTCAGATAGCTAAGATTTCTGGTCTTAAAACATGGTTCTGGCTCGATTCATGGTTTATCCTCAGAGAGTTTTCTGCTAAGCATTTTATTGAAGCGAAGCATTTTTCTCGTTCTGTGGCTTGCTCGAGTAAAACCTTAAAAAACGACACCTCTTCCTTAAAACTCATGTTACTATTTTTTGTATAAAATCAACAAATTTTTAAAGTAACTTTAAAAAGTGCAAATATTTTATCAATAGTATATCTTTTATTGCAAATATTTCATATATCTTCAACTCAAATATAACAATTTTTTTATGCTTTTGAATTAAGCAGGGGTAACATATTTTTTGTATGACGAAAGCTTTTGAAGTATCTTAAAAATTGAAAGCAGTGCAAAAATTTAGATGTTGTGGGTTCTTGAAGTTTTTTTAAGGCTTTTGCATGAAGCAAAGAATAGCAACATGAATGATTTTGGCTCAATGGATAATCTGAAAAAATGAACATTAATCGGTACGAAAACTGCTATCATACACTCAGGGAAAAATCACAACTTAAAATTAAATATTATCGTATCAATTTTACGTTGGTCCATTTTTAAAAACGCATCTTTAAATTTACCATGAAAACCTTCAAATCAAATATGAAAACATTTTGATATCGAAAAAGAAGTAGAAAAACTTCAAAATAATGATGAATGTACTTATTCTTATATTCAATGAAGTATATCCATAAAAACGAAGTAACAAATATTTGTATTAAAGTGAAAGTCACTTAAATTTGAAGCTGCATACTTTCATGTGCCAAAATAAAATATAAAAATAGTTTAAATTTTCTGAAATAAAGTGTGGAAGCTGAAAAAAATAATCCTGCTTAAGTTCATGTGTAAAAATAAAAGCAGTAAGTAACAATAAAGACGACATTAAAGAAACATTGTGAACATTGGACTCAATTTGGGGAGAAGTTGTTTTTATGGAGGAAACAAGGCGGCATTTTATGAATATTTAAGGTACAAAGTTATCGCTTGGAACTCGACATAATACAATCTATTAATACAATACTTATTTTGATTAATATATTTTAGTATTACCAAATAACTAATTAGTTTTAGTAATTTACCAAATGTTTTCTAATATATAAATAAAAGGAAATTTCTAAAAAAATAATATTGTTTAACTTCTTTGTATGTATCCATTTGATATCAAAAATGTTGAGGATTTGATTCAAAGTTATTTTTACTTTAATTCATTAAAATAACGATTTGGTATCAAAGCTACAGAGCATTTAAAACAGAGATGTAAGTATTTCAATTGAATATGATTCCTCTTTGAATTAAATTTAAATCCATGTTAAATTGAAGTGGAATGCTTTTCATTTCAAAGTGCTTAAAACTTTAGTTTAAAGTGGAAATAACATCAAACTAGATTTGTGTTTTTCGAAGTGGAAACACTTCAAATTGAATATTTTCGTGTTTGGTGCCAAATTGTTCCGAAAAATATTTGAATCGAAGTGGTTTTCTTTGACTAAAAGGGAAAATAATAAAATTTTATAGAATTTTCTCGCACTTAAATAAACAAGACCGAGCTTCTTATGATCAATTGTGTTGTGTGTGTTATTAAATGTTTGCACACAATTGACCGAGAACTGGACCAACATATTTTATGCCGACTATGAATGGCTTACGTTCATGTTCTCAAGAAGCTTTACATGGCATTATTTACTCTTTTATCCCTGTCTATCTGTCTGTCTGTCTGTCTGTCTGTCTGTTCCATAAAGGCTCGCGCACCGTTTATCCGATTGAGAATGAGTCAACTATGCTTGGCTCATTCACGTCAAAACGGATGAACCGATTTTGATGAAACTTGGTAGGCATTTGTATCTGTTACTAAAATAGATCCTATGCTTTTAAAAGTTTTTTCGACAAAAATCAAGGAATGAGCCGAAGGCAAACCAAGTCAAGAACCAAAGACTAAAAAAAAATAAGTTTAACGAATACGAGCAGAAGCTATATAAAGATGAAAAAAAATTAACCGAACAGTATCGACCAAAACTCAAGTTGAACGAAGACAATCCAAAAGTCGAATCGATGCTTATAGGATTTTTTTAAATTGCATATTAAATGCATGCTAAAAAAAACTTAAAACGCATTTTTCTCGAAATGACGTTAAAAAAACTGCAATAAAAAAAAATTTTCTCGGAATATGCTAAAAAAAGGCATCATATTTAGAGAAAATTTGTATAGGCTTTGCTCCAGAGAATGCCTTTCTCTAAATGCGATCCTAAAAATTCTCTTAAAATGATAAAAAGCTTCTATGAAAAAGAGAAATATATAAAAATATATCGTTTTTAGAGAAAAAGGCTTTTTATTTTTGAGAAAACATTTGTTTTTATTGAAGAAAATACTTTTCAAGTGAATTTTTTTATAAAAATATAGGAAAAATTTTTAATTTTCAATAAATTTTTCTCTTTAAATGAGAATTTTTTTGTGCGAGAAAAATATTTATCATAATAGAAGACATTGAAATATTTCCATTTCCTTGAAGTGAAGAAATATATCTTCGAAAATGTGAAAATTTATTCCAATTGAAGAAAATTTCAGAGAAATTTTTCACCGGAGAAAGATTGTATGTGTTTTTTCTGAGTGTGGGTGACCATTTTCCTTAAAAACCAGACGTCAGATCGAGACGTTGAAGATGTCATTTTTTTTTAATCATGGCTGGTAGGTACAGTTTTACGTAAATTTGACTAAACACTTTTGACGGAAGGAGGGGGCAAAACCCCAAAAAACAATAATTTAAAAAATTAAGTTGATAATTTAAAAAATGCTTAAATGAGAGCAGTTAAATGAGAGCAGAAAATTGTTCTTTTTCTGTGCTCAAGGCACAACCCCGAGTAACATCCGCTAGTATTCTATAAAAATATATATCTTGGGTACCAGATGTCTCAGATAGTTCACTAGTATGGTAGATTATGAACTTATAATTAGTACAAATATCGTAGTAGTAAAAGTAGGTCGTATTCAAAATATCTAAAATTTGTACATACATTGTAATGCCGTTATTTTAATAATATTGATGCTTTGCCGCAAAATTCACAAAAATATCGATTGCTGCGTTTACAAAAGGTAACGAATGAAAAAGGTTAGCCGGATGAAAAACAATTTTTGGTCAAATTTTTTTTTTAACCCAATCGCATTTGTTTTAACCTGTTTTAGCAATAGCGTGAACAAAATTTTTTGCTGGATTTTTTCTGGATTGTCGCCATATCATCGATCTTTAACGATTCCCCACAATAAAACAGTCGAGAGGTGTTTTTTTAAGAGCATTTTTAAAAATTAACCAGCCACCAATGTTTTGGCTGTATTTCTCTCTTATTCGCTGTATAGATTTCTTTATAAAAGAAACACGCTAGAAAAAGCTTTAATAACTAAATCTTGAGCATTTTAGAAAAATGTTCTGAACCAATGAAACGATTTTATTTGGCACCGAATTACGGCAGTCGTGATTGTAAAGAAGCATTTTAGATTAGATATCTAGATATCTAATAAAAAAATATGCTGTGATAGAACAAAAAATTTTGTTCCGAAATAAGTTTCAATACGAAAGCTTGTTCGATCAAGTTTACCGTATTCTGGGCCAGCTGCTGCTGTTTGTTTATAAAAAATAGCATGAGAGAAATTTATGTTAAATCAAATTGTTATGTTATTTTAATATTATTTTCATTTATAATTATTAAGAATTTTGTATTGAGAATACACAAAAATTGATGGCAGAACAGAGATTGCATGCGAGATTTTTTTTTTTTATATCATTTAAAGAAAGAAATTCTTTTTTAAAAGACTATTAAAATATTATAAATACAACATAAGTTACTAAATCCACTTTATTCATGCAGTATAACTGAAAATGTCTGAGTTGTTGTTTATATTTTATGCATATTTCAGAAATTTATTTCACGTATAAACTTGTTTTTGCCATATTATTCTGAAATATTATTCTTTAAAAGTTTTTTTAAAAGTGCTTTGATTTTTTCAACATAATTATATCAATTTCAAATTTGTCTCTTAGCAAGATTTAAACTATCATGAGAGAATTTATTGTTTAATATATAACCTGAAAATTTTCAAAATTTCTGAGACAAAAAAATTTGGTTTGTAAGCTTTTCCGATCTGTTAAATGAAACTTTGTTAAGCATCTTAAAAATTATTTTTTTCCATAATATTAAAGAAATGTTATAGTTATAAAAAATATTTATCTATATTTCTTACCGCAGTCGAATTTATGTATTCTATAAATATTTTTATAATGCTAATAAAATTTCTGTTTAAGTATTTTAGAATTTATCTTCAAAAAAAAAAAAGCTTAAAGAACGCACGTCTCTTGAGTTTGATACACAGCTATTTTTAAAAGTAATACTTAAAGTATTTTTCATGTTTCTTTTATAAAAAAGTAGACAGCATAAGAGAAGTAAAATTTGTTGTAACTTTAAGCTCTGGTTGTTGCTTGAAATTCTGCTCGAAATATCACTCATACGCCATGTAAACCCATTCAATTCGCTTTAACTGCGTGCGATTGAACACTTGAACACAATCTAGGGCAACAAATAAACAGCAAAAAAAAAAATGACGCTGCTATTTCAAACTTTTGTTTATTTTTATTTTATTTTCCTTCATAAATATCACTCAAAAGTTAAATCATGCGACTCGCTTATATCAGTTAATTTAATTCACTGAACAAGCACATTCCAAAAATATATCTGCACACTTTTACTATTGGTTTTGGCTTTTTTGTACGCTTACAATAAACATCATGTAATTGATATAACAACAGTACTTTAAGTAAACTTTGCCCCTGCCCTATTCGCTCATGTAATTTAAGTCTAGAACTAATGCATGCATTTGTATAAAAAATTAAACAAAAGAAAAAAATACATACAACTGGCATTGTACAAAATGTTGTTTAATTATTTTAAGAAACTTAATCAAGAGTAGCTGCTTGTTGCTCTAACAAACTTGCTGCTATTTCTTGTGCTGCTGTCTTTGGCTGCTGTAACTTCCTCTGCCTGCCTCTCAACTCAAGTACTCAAAATTTAATTTGTTAAAGTTTTATCCTTCGATATCTTGTGTGCTGCAGAGAAAACCTTGTAAGACTCGACATAATTTTAAAGAAAAATACTGAAGAAAAACAAACGCACACATACAATCATTCAAAAACAGACACACACACACATACACTGCTACAAACATTGGCTTACAGTTGGTAGCGCATTCTAGCAGTAAACCTTCTCGCTGACAAACACTAACACAAGTTCAAGGCGAACATTGTTCTTATTATACTCAAACATGTCAGTGTGTTTAGCTGAGATGTTAAGAAAAATAAAATTAAAATATAAGCAAAAATGCTTTTTACTACATTTGAAAGACATGAAAATGTGCAAAATTAACTGGCACCCGAATAACGAAAAATATCACAAAAAAAAAAGCAAGAAACAGAGCACTTTGCTGCTAGTAGTACAGAGAGAGAAACCTGTTACCTAGCCTCAAGCGAACAGCACGTGGAAGTGGAAAATGCTTAGTTTTCAAACTGCTTTCTTTATGTGTTTGATTAAGTTTTTGCAGCAACGTCTGTGGCATGTATATCAACAGCTTTTTTTGGCCAACAGCAGCTTGTGTGAATTCAGCCACAACTCAAGTTATTGCTTCAACTTTCTGTTAGACTATTGATGATATTAAAAATTCTGCATGAAATCAACACAATTTTCGGTAGAGAACATTTGCTGTCAAATTTTTTTTATTTAAGCTTGACAGTTCTAGTCTTGCTCTAGTTTGCAAGACTCTGGCCAGGCAAAAGCATGCATGTCAAGTTCAGGCATTTTTAATGAGTTGTTGTATTAATATTTTAGAGTGTAGCTTGTTGATTGCTATTTGAAGATTGAATTTGTTGATATGTGCTTTTAAATTTTATACAAATATCACATCAAACTAGTTTCTTTGCAGCTGGTTTTATATGCTGCAATATTTATTAGCTCTTTGTTATTTTAGAAATAAAAAAAATACTATAGAGATAATTGTAGACATGAGCTCAATGTGTGCTCAAAGCTTAAACTTGGAAGGACAATATAAGTTTAGATTTATTAAATTTGTTTATTTTTGCTTGTTTAAATATCAATAATAATGAACTTATGTCTTTTCTCTCATGCCAGATTTTTCCACTTTACTGGCATGAAAATTAAAAAATTGCATCTGAAGTAAGTTTATCAAAATCTTCTAAGGCTTAAATCATCTTTTTTCTATTCGGTAGTGTTTTTCATAAATATGCTACTCCATTTTGAAGAAATATTTTTTTTGTTATTTATATTTATATTTTTATTATTAATATTATATTATAAATAATATAAAATTTATATTTTTTATTAATTTATTTTATATACAGCACAACTTTAAAAAGCTTTCAAATTTTTTCTTTAATTTAAAAATAAATATTTTTGATTAGCAAAGATGCAAATAATTCATTAAAGTTCAAGTTAGTTGTTATGCACTGAATAAGTTTCTCTCATGCTTGTTTTTTCTTTTGAAAAAATTATAAAAATCAGTTTTATTGTTAAAAGCATAGCATCAAAAAACTTTAATTTTTTTTTTATTTAAATAAAAAAAAATCATGAAAATCACAAAACTAAAAGCTTCTAATGATTTAATCTGCTTTTTATATGAACCGATTAAATTTCCCTTATGTTTTCCCTCAAATTTTTTTCACAAATACTTTTTTTTTTTCTTTTAAAAAATTGTAAAAAACACTTGCTGGTACCCGCTGCGTTGTTGCCGTCTTTGTCCAATGCTTGTACCAGTTTGCCAAAAGAAGACCATCAACAAATAGTAAATCCACTCTGAGTTTCAATAATCTGCGACTATTATTTTCAAACCTTTTATTTATAAAAATTTTTCTTTTAAGGGCGGAGCCACCTAATACCTCCTCTTCTAATACCCATTCTATTTTTCAAGTATTTTTCAGTAGTAGAATATCACCAAATAGTAACTCCAAACCAAGTAAATAAAAGACCTGACCAATAATTTACTTCATACTGAGTTTCATTGTTTTACTACAATTAGTTCCAAATCTATTCGAAATCAAAAACTTTAATTATATGGGTCGCGCCACGCCCCTTTTACAAAAGTTTCTCAAATTTGCCAATCGAAAGGCACGACTAAATATTATCTTCGTACCGAGTTTCATTAATGTGTGATTTATAAACACATTACTTAAAGAAGTGAAAAATACTTAAAAACCTATTCTCATACCTACCAAATATCCAAAAGAATTTCATTAAAATGGGTCCAGCCGTTTCGGAAGAGTTCAAACTTTAACATCATAACACGAGATTTTTATATATTCGATTTTTATTTGTCAAAAGCCTGACATTAAAAACCTTAAATATTTTATTAATTTAAAAATAAATATTTTTTTTATACCTGAACATCACAAAAATCAAATTTAAAAAATTTATTAAAAACTTTGCATACTTGAAACTTATTTTTTATGAAGAAATTTCTCTCACGCTAGATTTTTGAAGTGAAACTTCTTTGGCGGCGAGTGAAATTTCAAGGTCTCTTATTCGTGACGCCAGGCTAACGTTTTCAATTCATATGAAAATTTAAAAAAATTATTGCCGCTGCCGAGAATTGAACCCCGAACATCGTTGCTTATGAGTTGGAACCTATACCATTACGCCATGTAAGCACATGTAAAGATCAAACAAAATGTAATTAAAAGTGAACGCGTTACATACTGAAAATAACATAATTAACATTAACATTAGATTAACATTAACATTACATTATTAACATAACCGTAACATTAATTTTCATCCTACAAGTATGCACGGAAAAAAATAGCTAAAACAGGAGCGTTCTGCGTTCGTGGATATAGGATATAGAGAGCGAATTAGAGCTCTTAAAAATACAGCCGCAGCTGGGTCTGCAACTAATGATGAAGGTAAGGTGATTGCAATAACGGCTGAGTTTCAAAATGCATTTTTACGAAACATCAGTGTATTTTGGTGAATCTACAAAGAACCAATCCCCAAAAAACACACTGATGCTTTGTTAAAATGAATTTTGGAACTCAGCATCATCTCAACAAAATTTTATAGCCAACTAAGTTGATACACTCAACAATCAACGTTCGCTGCTTTATGAGGCCCTCTATCAACATAGCAATTATAATGACCAGGAAGCAGGAGGTAATAATGAACAAGATTTGCCTCTGCTTTCGGAGGCTCCTTCAAAGAGTACTATGCAAATGCAATCCAGCATTCAAAAAGTAACAATGTTGAGAAGACATTCGAAAGCAACTAAAACACCAACTGAACTAAAACAAGTACCGAAAATAACTGTTATTTTACAATTTTCAAATGAAAAAAATTTTCGAAAGACTTTTTCAAATATACCATTATGTTACAAATGTCCTCAGACTCACGAATATTAAGTCGCTTGTAAATTTGAAACTGATTCTTTAAAAGTTAATTTTTTGCCTAGTATATTTCGAGGAAAAATAAACTTTTGAATTTTATTGTATCGGTCAAAAATAGCAGTTATTTTGTGACTTTAATTTTTTCGGTCAAAAATATCAAGCAATTTGTGTTTTCTTAAAAGCCGCTTGACGGATTGAACTTATGACACCATGTGTAAAATGTCTCACCGATGAGATGAAAATAATAATATCAAAATTTTTTTATCGGTAAAATGACTTGAACAAATATAAATTACCTGATATTTTTGACCGAAAAAATAAACGGCAGAAAATAACTGTTATTTTTTCACAAAAAAAATATAAGGCTGTAAACTATAAAAACTGTTATTTTTGTCGGAAAAAATGAAAATTAAGAGATAAAAGTAAATATGTGACACTTTCGAGAAAAACCCTAGCCGGTACGGTCCCTGGATGCAAATATTGAATCAGCAAATTATTATTCCATTTCGCATTGATTGAATTTCTTTTCAGATACTTTCTCTCTCTATTTCACACTAAAATCTCTCTTATTTCTTACTGTTAAAGAAGTTTCACTTCTGCCACGTGTACGTTGCTACACGCGAGTTTTTTTTTAATAAATTTTGTATATCACTTATTTGTATGCCATTTAAAATTATAGTAAAAAATCTTTTTTTATTTTCGAAAGCATATCATCAATAAGCTTTATGTTTTTATAAAATTAAAAAAAAATATATTTTTGAATTGTTGCCAATCACAAAAAATAGAACTTGAAAGAAATTTAAAAAAAAGCTTCTGTTACAACTGCTCTTTTATGAGCCGAATACGTTTCTTTCATGCAACATTTTTGTCACAAATATATTTTTATTCTTTTTTGGAAATAATATAAAAAAATTTTTATTGTTAAAAGCACAACTTCAAAACTATTTCAATATTTTTATTAAGTTAAAAAATAAATATTTTTGAATAGCTAAAAATCACAAAATATTAAATTTTGAGAAAGAACAAAATTCATAAGAAACTTTACATGCTGTAGTTTGTTTTATGAACTCTATAAATTTCTCTCATGCTAGATTGTTTCTTACTATTTTTTTTTGTGTTTTTCTTGAGAAAAAATTTAAAATAATTTTATTTGAAAACCTTAAATTTGGAAAGCTTTAAATTATTTTATTAATTACAGACACAAAAAAATTTCAATTGCTTGAAATTCACAAAAACTTCATCTTTAACTTCAAAGTATTTGAACTCTTACGTATCGGTTTTGACGTTACAGAGTTAATGAGTTTCTCTCATGCTACTTTTCTTTACAAAATGTCTTTATCCGTGTTACGTATCCGTTTTGTCTTTACAGAGTTAAAGAGTTTCTCTCATGCTACTTTTCTTTTAGAAAATTTCTATTTGTATTTCATTTGATACAATCATGTAAATTTTTTTATTGTATTTATATAAAAAATATGTAATATTTTCAAAGAAAAAAGTTTAGAAAAAATATGACAAAATATTCATATTTACAGAGAAGTTTTTTTTATCAAATATTGTTTATTAATTTTTTTCTTAAGTTATAACTTTATAAAAATTTTTTGTTACAAGTTTTACTACAAAAAGTCATGCTCTTTTGACAAAAAGAACATAAAAAAATTCAAATCTATAAAAATTATTAATAAAAATTTTTACAATTTCAAAATATTCACATACATTTCATTAAGCTTTATTTCCAAACACACCATATATTTCTTTCAAAGCCATTAAAACAAAAAACGGTCATTTGACGTGATTTTGAAAACTCTTTAAATATATTCTTAATACATAAAGAAACAATGTCGAATAAAAATGTTGAGTTGAAAAGACACTATTATTAAAATTCTTCCACGAGCACCACGAATGGTGCTATTCTGGAACAATTTATAAAAACGTATTTTCCAAAAACTTAATTTCTTACGTTTTTCTTAACTATACACTCAGAAAAATATCAACTGTAATATTACCAGTCATCCGCTATTATTTTAAAACACTGTTAGGTTGAATAATTTGCGTTTGAGTTAACAGTTTTCTGTGTTGAATGAATGTTTCAAAGTATTTTCGTGTTGTTAAAATCATATGTTGAAATATTTTTGTGTTTTTGTTGAAATGTCTGTTTTCTCTAAGCAATGGTTTTTAAATGTGTTTTGCTATATTTATTTTATTGTTATCAATATCTCAGTGGAAGTGTGCTAGACTGGCATGTAGAGGACGTGGGTTCAAACCTTAGCTGTGTAAGTAACAACAATTTTAATTTAATAATTGAATATCTAATTCTGTTTCATTAACTGTTTGGTCAAAAATAACCTCAAAATTAGTTTGCTTACAATCTTAAAAAAATTGTACATTTAATTTTTTATTTTTAAAACAAAAAATATTTTACATAGAAAAAAAAAATTTGTTGATCTTGCCGGTATTTGAATCTATGACAGTCGAGTACTACAACGCACACGCCAGCACACTCGGCTAAACATAACTTCCAAAAAAGTGAGTAAATTTCAATAAGTTTATATGGGTTTTTATGTTTTTATATGGGTTTCATTTTTATAGATCAACAGTCGACCGACTGTTGATTTGAAAGTTTTATTTGTTGGATGGTATTTAGCTGTGAAATCTGTTATTTCAACCCATGATTTGTTTGATAAAACATCATTTTTTCCCTGAGTGTATTTCATATATTATTATGATTTCTTATTAAAAAAATTTCTCACATGCTATTTGTTTATTAAACATGCCTTGACATCTTTAAGTAACAGCTGTTTTTGAACCAACAGACTGTAAAGTTTGGTTTACTTATGTTGAGCATGCATGAAAACTACAAAAAAGTTACGAATTACTCAAAAACGTATTAGCAGAAAAAAAAGATTTTTTAAGAATTTTTTCTTAATATTTAATAAAAATTTCTTGCACGCTACATTTTGGATATTCTTGGTTTGAGATTTTTAAAATAAGCATGTTATAACACTAAAAGCGTTAAAAATTTTCAGCATGCTTGAAAGCTTAACAAAAATTTAATAAAAAAAATAAAAACTAGGACAAAAGCTGTCAAGCATTTTAGCAGAAAATTTCAAAACTCAAAATAAATGTTTTTATCATAAAAGAAACATGTCACAAGACAATTTAATTTTGTCTTGATATTTTTCTTTCATGCTATTTTTTTTTCACAACACATTGGCTCTTATAGTGCAGCTTCTAGTGTTCATGTTGCATGTAGCAGCAGCAGCACCAGCAGCAGACAATATTTTCTTATAATGCACAAAGCTTTAGCTTGTTTTGTGGTGAACGAAAAATGACGCTATTTTGTTATTTCTTCTTTCTGTTTTTGTATTTTATTTATACTATCCTAGACATTAGTTTACAGCAATGTTCTTCATTAGCTGGCAACACTGATTCATTGCAGTTGCAAAGTTTTACTGCTAGCAACAAATGGCATTATGTTGCAACTTTCAAACGTCCTCCATCGCTACCTCACTCACTACCACCCACCCCATAGCCATATGAATTACCACAAAGTTTGCAATAAAAACAATAACAACAATATAGTAATATATTTTGTCTCTTTCTTTGCATACAAGTCTGTAAACAACAACTTGCTGGCCAGAATGTGCAGCCTAATGAGCGGAAGTCACAAATTATATAGCAATACTTAAATGTTTTTTTGCTGCCGGCTAAACTGCATTAAGTTTCGTTTTATTTTTTTTTTTTTTTTCATTAAATTAAAATAATAGAGCAGGTCATAAAACACCAACAAAGTTTGTGTCTGCAATTCAATGACCTTTTATGTAGAAGTTTATTTCATTTCTGAAAGTGTTTTTACGTCATTTTCTACGTTTTGAATGAAAACATATAAAAATATTTTTATTACACTTAGCACGTGACACGCTTGAGATAAGCAGCCATTGTTTGTTTGTTTGTCAGTTTTAAGTGTTTCTTATATATTTTTCTTTAGGGTCTATCACACCCAAATTAGCGTGCGTGGCTGTGCATTAATCTGCTTGATTGATCAAAATTTAAATTTATGTTAAAATATTTTAACATCCTGAGCACATGCTTAAATTATGACTATAAAAACAACAAAATGTTCTTTGCATTGTGATAATATCCAAAATGGGTTTTATTATCGAAATAAAAATTATTATCTTTTACAAGAATCTGTACATTTTCACAAAGTTGTACATTTTATGTACTATATGTTCGACTACATGTTCAACAAAATTGCTATAAATTTCACGTTAGTTAAAAAACAACATTTTTTTTCAAAATATACGACATGAATACTAGCTTGTAAGTCAAACTTTTTACAGGTCTATGAACTATTTCCATGATCTTGAAATAATTTAAATAAAATGAGACATGATACATAAGCCTAATAAGGGCGTCACAAATATAGTTGTGTAGGTTTAATAAAAATAAAAACTTTAATAGAAACACCTACATATATAATGTGATGTAATATGTTGCGTAAAAAAAAATTTCGAGAGTTCCATGTTGCTCGTTGTTGCTCTCTACCCTTCTCTTTTTGTGCAAATAAACATCCTTAATTACGGATTTAACAATAATACAACCCCATAAATAAAGTATTAAGTTTTTCAAGAAATTAACCTCCATGCCAGGTCGTTTTCATTTCACGCGTTCACTCTGGGATAGTTTCAATATGCTCCATATTGCTTGCTCTCTTATGTTCTTTGTTGTGCTCATAAAAATTGACAGGTGACAATTCTACAAATTTGTCACAATTGTCTTACAATTTTTTTTGGTTTTGTTTGTTTTATAAAACTTTAAAATATGACTTATTTGTCAAGTTTAAAAAATAATAAAATTGTCGTAGTGAAACTGACATAATTGTCATAGTTTAATAACAAATATATCGATGGTATTGAAACCTTGTGTTTTGAGCAAAAATTCTATTTGAATTGACTTGCATATCACTAACTTTCATTGCAATTTATTTTTGAAGGTACTATTAATATATTATTAATAATATGACAGCACAAAATTAATATTTACCCGCGGTATCTTTTCCAACGCGGAATTATTCTTTAAATTGATAATCATATAAGGAATGGAAATCCTAATTTATGCGTTCCTTAAACACCCTATGACGACGTATAAATCGTCGAATGACATCAAAATCACTCTCACTTTCACTTGAGCTTCCCATTGCTTATCGTTATTGTTTTATCTGAGACATTCATCTTATGCTGTCAGTATTTACAATTCTGACAAAATTGTAAATGTTACATATTTTAATAAAGTTAACTTGAAATCTGTGCTAATTAACTGCTATGTTATCTTCTAACTCATCTAGGTGGGGTGATGGGGAATCATTCCTATATTATAGTAAAGAATTTTATTTTTGTTTATGATTTTTTTAGAGTGCAGTTTAATATTAGATATTATTTAAGTACTTAAATATTAAAAATATGCAAATGAAATATAGCCTTAAGGTGGAACATAACATTCGCGGCAGAGTAAACAGCCCTTTTTTTAAAAATTCATAACTAAGTTATTGTTTTTGAACAAGAAAAAATTTAAAAAAAAATGTTTTTTTCACTCCAACATGGTTTTATAGAGCTTCAAACTGGCGGCAGAGAAAAAACGTGGCCTCGTGGTTGCAGCGCAGGGAGCCGCAAAAATTGTCTGATCTGGAAAAAAATGACTTTTTGAAATCTTAACAGGATCTTTTTTAAAATTTTTTTCAATTTTTGGTGATGTTCCAAATTTGAAAGTGTGTTTTTTCGAAAAAAATATTGACTTTAAAAATTATTAAAAAATCGAAAAAAAATATAATTTTTCAAAAAGTGGCATTGTTTGCTTAAATCAAATCTAATATATTAAAATTAATAGGGGTATTCACACTGCCTCAGCTATCCCTGCTATCCTTGGTCAATTTACACGAAGTGTTCCACTAACAAAATTTGATGGGTGCTAGAAGAAGGGCGTGGCAACTTTGCAGGAGCACAAATTTTTTAATTTAACTTTCGTACTTTTAGTCACGTCAATTAAACTCTGTACAATATTACGAGCCCTGGAAATGTGGGCATGGCACCGCTCCTACAATTGCTCCTATTTCATCACAACTAAACATAGATTAAATTACTAATTGGCTAGTCATAAAAGCTTTATTTTCGATTTTCATATCCTGTGTCAAGATTATATTTTTGTTACTTAATAACGTTATATAAACAAATATTTATAACAAGCAAATTTATAAGACGAAAAGTTAGTAAGAAATTTCCATTTATATGTTGCCAATAACAAAGCGGGCCAGTATACAGACATTTGTAAATTTTACGCATATATAAGTATTTATTTAAAGTAACATGAATAGCAGGTGGAATACAAAATAAAAGGAAACAAGTTTATATAAATAATAACACAAGCAAACTTCAAGTTGGCTTACGTAACCTTCATAAGCTGGAAGAAAATCTTGCTATTACCAAACTAACTTTGTTAACTGCAGCTTATTTTATATTAAAAGTGATGCAACACGTACAAGTAATTATGTAATGAAATTTTAAATTCGAAAATATCTTTTAATGTTAGTTATAAAGTTTTAAAAAAATTTATAAATTTTTTTAAACAATAAATCTAATATATAATTTTTAATTCATATATTCATGTGATCAGAGTTGTAACAGAAATTCACAAACTAACGTATTTAGCGGGTAACAGTAAACTGCATAAAAGCCGTAGTAATGTGATATAACTAGACTTGGGTAGTTCACGAATAAACTAGTTTAATTTAACGATTCCCACTCATGTACTATGTGAACTAGTTCGTTGAGACTTATTCTTTCAGTTTAATAAATTTTGCCCCGAGCCAAAGCAAAATGAACGAAAATCATCTTTAAAGAACTTATACAGCAATATTTTGAGACACATATTTTTTTGCTTTTTCGTTATTTTAATGAAATGGTGAAAAACAGAGGTCAGTTAAAATTAAATTAAAATACCTTAAGATCTATATATAGATATGTCTTTGCTACTGTATTCAAATGGCGGGGGGAAACTGGCTTAAAGACCCAATGAATTTGAAGATCTAATGAACAAAAAGATATATGTTGTTAACGAAATAAAGGACTTATTGAACTAATATCATGACCGAGTGCATGAAACGAATTAAAAGAACATATTAACTAAATTAATTAAAAGTTAATGAACACAATGAATATGAATATGAAAAACAACTAATTTATTAAACTAAAATATTCAAGCCTAGAGATAAAGTAATGTAATTAGTAATTAGTAATTAGTAGTTGTATAATAAAAAATTCCCTATAGATATTTTTTGCAAATTTTCATTTGTTTATATTTTAAGTTTAATTTTTTCCATGTAATAAAATGTTTATGTTCTAATTTGATTTTTTTATAAAAAGCAAGATTAATGATTTTAATTTAAATTATAATGCAGATACTTATCTGATTTTCAGAGAAAATGCAGGATAAATGATTTTCAAATATAGCATCACAATATTAAGCTCGAAGAATTCTTTTCTAAGAAAATTAATATAGAGCTTTAATATGCAAAGTGTTTAAAAATAAGCTCGTTTTAGTGCCATATGGGTTAAATGCAGGTAAATTTAATTAAAGTTGCTTTGGCACCATTTGTTTATGTTTTATTTTCAAAAAAAAAATACGTAAAAAAATGCATAACGGAATACATAGTAGCATATGTCTTTAAATTACCTACTGGCAATACTATACATCGACAGACTGCTTTATCTGCTGTCACATACATCAAACCTCAGATGTACAAAACCCTTGCAATTATTTTATAACTGTCAACCACTGCAAAGCGATTTTCGAGTATTTCTCTTTTAATCTTTAAAATTAAACAATTTCGCTAGTTTTTATTTTAAAAAGTTAATTAAATAATAAAACAGCTTCCAAGGACCAAGACAAATGCAAAAGCGTTCAGTCAAACCGACCAAAACACGTGCAGCAGGCTGCACTCTATCAAAACATAAACCAATTCACAGAAGCTCCGAGTGCGGCATGGAAACTTTCCAGCAGCAGGCATTGGAGGTGCGACAGCCTGGCGAACATTTTGATCCATCTATAGAGCCGCAAACAGGCGAAGAATATCTGATGAAAATGCTGTATGAACGCAAGCAGTGCCCAGCGGTTGTGGTCAAGCGACCAAAGAAATTGAAGGCGAAGGCAGCCAATGTGATGTACTGCGTCAAGAGCAGTGAAGAGGTTAGTTTTACAATGATTTTAAACATAAGTTAAAATCAGTTGCTTACATTTAACTTTTACAGCCTGAACTAAAAAACGGCTTACCGAGCGCTTTGCTACCAACACCCGAGTGGAAAGATGTGCAGGCCGCCGACTTTTTAGCTACACGGGAGAAAATCAATCTCATGCGCTTGGAATTGAATGCACACAACTATACAAATGAACATGAACCGCCTATGACCAGTGAGCCATTGGAATGGCAGCAGTTCTGTCGTCAAAATCAACCATTGCTTAGCATCATATTGCGTATCAATCAGCGTGCGCTGGAACAGTTGCTGAACATGATGTGTGAGTGGTTGCGAGAGGGCGCTGATCCTGCTACAGACGAGGAAGTCGCAACTGCCGAAAATATGACATGTGAAGCATCACAAGAGGAACCAGTAGCAAGTAGTTCTAATGCAGCAGCAACAGCAGAAGCAGCAGCTGAACAAGGTGCTACTGGTTTTACATTTGATCTCTCTACCAATCAACAGTGGTTAGGTTCTTGGCTCTATGCCACCTTGGCTTGTCTGCATCTGCCTTTGGAGCCTGACACGCACAGCACGCTGCGCGATATTGCTCGCATCTGCATACGTTTGCGCAATCGTCTGACTGAGCAGCAGCTGACAAATGCTGTGCCCTATAATCTGTTTATATGCATCATAGCCAAGGTTTTCGATCAGCTGGATTTGGCCGAGTTTGTTTAATCTTCTACGTGCTTTGAAAACGGGTTCTAAACCAATTTAGTTCTTAAGTTGAGGCATTTGTTTTGTCAAAAATTAATTGTTTTTGTTTTTTTGCAGTTGCCTCTACAAAGATGCCACTTGAAGGGCCTTCATTTAATATTAAAACATAACTTTAATACATTTGTTTAAATTAAGTTATTTTATTTAGCTAAGCATGTTTATTTTAATACAACTTTGTGGGCAGTTGGAATATTTTTTGATATGTTTGGCAAATTGTGCAACGCTGCTGATGCTCATCAGTTGGTGCTGTACCATTCGAGTCATGCGAATGACTACATTTGCTGCTGCTGGCTGCTGTTAACTGACTAAATGGATAGCTTATGTTGCTCAACAGACTGTGGGAAGAAATTTAATAGCTTATTTGTTAAATGAATTTGTTAAAGCAACAGCAACTTACCTGGAGCAGGCGGAAAGTCTGCGCTGTTCATTTTTTTGCGTATTATGCTGTTTTGATTCTTGCAAAGTTGCTGCGAGGTCTCGTGCATGGCATACTGGCTGCTGTCTACGTTTCCCCGCCGCCAAACAATTAGCATGACTCTGCACAGAGCTCAACGTCGACTGTTGGCAATTGCCATGAAAGCGTTGTGCGGACATGGATGACAAATTTGAGGCTAGAAAACTATTGCTGCACTTTTGGGAATCACCAAAACGGCTGCCTAATTTATGATTGCTGCCAGTCAAACGATCCTTAACATCCACTTGAGCTGTAAGCTCAACCTTGGGCGCAATAATGCCCTAGAAAAGTAATTTTTATATGTTTGTCTATCTATTGTGTATCAGTTTCAACATACCGGAAATGCTGGCGATGGCTTCATCAGCAGCTGCACATTGACATTGTGCTCACAGCAGAGCTTTGGCAAACTTGGTTGCATAACATCGCTGAGTTTGCCCATGAAGTGCGCGATGCGTCGTCCATTCTGCCAAAGCGTAATTTCCACCTGCTCTGCTGCCAACACGCTTTCCAACTCCGCCATGGAACCCATAGATTTAAAATACCCTTCCATAGTATAATGATCATGACAGAGCAGCGGAAAACGCGGCTCCATGGCGCCCGTTCTAAAGAAGTAACCAAGTGTTTTTATTGTAGCCTCCAAATAGCCGCCGTCCTTGCAGAGCCAAACACCAGGACAGGTTATCTGAAATTATTTTAGAATATTAACTAATGCTTGTGTATTTTGTGAACTACGCCAACACACCGCATGCAGCTCCAGCTCTATTTTAACATAAAAACGTTTTCGCAGCATTTTAATGAAATGTAAAAAAAAATTATTTAAATTTATGTGTTTTAAGTTGCTAGTTTAAAGATTTTCTGTTTGCTGCTTAAATTCTTGGTGGTAGCTAAACACATACTAGCAACACTTGGCCCCAACAACAAAAGAGGGTGGCTTGATTTAAAAGCTTTCTTTGATTGCATGGGGCTCGTCGAGGTGGCTGCTAATGGCGCTAACCGGCTTTTTATGTTGTTGTGGCTGGTTGCTAACGTAGAAAGAATGAAGAAAAAAAATTGGAGCATTTTTTCTGCTTTGGGGGAAGGTCACTTTCACTTTGAAGCATTTGTAATATTAGCCAGTTTTTATATCAAATGCAAGCTTTTATTAAGGCTTGAAGATTTGAAGAAAGCATGCTGTTAAAGAAACCTCGAAACTGAAACTTAAATGTGGGTCATTCGCAAGTTTTATCATATTTCTAACTGCCAGGCAAAAACAAAAATTATTGCATGCAACTTATTGAGGCCAAAATGTGTTTATCAAAGTGTAAGTATTATAAATTTAAATGTCATGTTATATTTTTGTACACTTGAACAGCGGCAAAATGTAAAAAAATATAGCATGAAATATATTTTTTGCCATTAAAAGAAATACTGAACGAAAAATTAACAATACATTGAGGAAAAAACATTGCATATTCTCTCATGCGACATTTTATAAATCAAAAATATATTTCATTCTATATTTTTTTAGCTTGAACTGATGGTAAGCTATATTTTCATATCCATGCTTTATTTTCTACACATGAACGAGCGGCAAAATGTAAAAATATATTGCATGATATATATTTTTTGCCATTAAAACAAAATAATGTACGAAAATTGAACAATGCTATGGGTACAGTATTCTCTCATGAAACATTTTATGTATCTGTATATGAAGTATTATAAAAATATATCATATTTATGTATATGAAGTATTATAAAAATATATCACTATATTTATTAGGGTCGAACTAATGGTAATGATATATTTTGATGTCCATTGCTATATTTTTTACACTTATAGCATGGTATATCTTTTTTGCAATATAACGAATTTATGTATAAAAATTATAAATTGTAAAGCAAACAAATTTGCAGATTCTCTCATGCAACATTTTTTAAATCATTGAATGTATTTATTACAAATTAAGTGTAGTAAAAATATGTGTCTTGCTATTTTTTTATAGGTTCAATTAATGGTAATGCTATATTTTTATATCCATGTTTTACGCTTGAACCAACGCTAAAATTTGAAAAATATAGCATGACATATATTTTTTTCAATATAACGAAATTACGTACAAAAATTAAACATTGCAAAGTAGACAAATTTGCATATTTTCTCATGCGACGATTGATACATCATTTAATGTGTTTTAAAAAATTTAAAATTTCGATTTATAAAAATATGTTTCATACACTTTCAAAAAAATTGTTAATTCTAACAATAAAATAACAATAATCTTGGTTAAAATAGCATTAACAATCGTAATTGTTGATTTCTTATTAGAAATAACAATCAAAATTGTAGATAAAATATGTTTCATAATGGCTTACGAAAAAAATTGCTTATTCTCGCATGCGATATTTTATAATCATTTAATCAGTCTCTTAAAAATAAGGTATCATGAAAATATATTTCATGCTATATATTTTAAGGTTGAACTAATGGCAATGATATATTTTTATATCCACGTTATATTTTATAGACTTCAGCGGAAAAATGTAAAAAATATAGCATCAAATATATATTTGTTTTTTCACTAGACCGCAATAACGTACGAAAATTTAACAAATGGGTCATATTCTCTCATGCAACATTTTATAAATTATGAAATATGTATTAAAAATAAAGTATAAAAATGTATGCCATGCTTTATTTTTTAAACTTAAACTTATGGTAATGATCTATTTTTTTAATTTTTTGCGATATTGGTTAACATTTGACTAATGACGAAGTGCACAAAAATATCGCATGAAATATATTTTGCAATTCAACGAAAAATTAGGTACGGATGCAAAACATTGCATTTTCTGTCATGCGACAGTTTATAAATCATTAACTTTGTTTCATCTAATCAGTTGATTATGTTGATATGACGAAGTTATATATTTATATTACTCAGAAGTAGTCGGCAATATTTTTGGTGAAAATAAAATTTTTAAAACAATAACACGAGTTTATTTTTTCGTTTTATTTTGCATTTATACAGAAAATATCTCGAAAAACTAATGATGGGTAAGTATTTTTAGAGAACTAAACATAAATTATATTATGAAAATTTTTAGTGACTTGTATCAAAAATATTCCGAAATAACTCAGAGATATATTTGGTTGGATACATGAAATTTAAATAATGTAAGTATATAATTCATACTCGCATGAGATATATTTTTGGCATATCTATAGTTTTTTGTGTGAATTCAAGCGGTTTTTAACACAAATAAAATTTTATGCAATGAAGCAAAAAAGTGTCATGCAACAGATGCAAACATTAGCTATAGAAAATTTTTCTACTCCTACGTTATTTTCCCCCCAAATTTTTCACATGCTATTTTTACTGATATAAAATTTTAATTTTGATTTTCATCATTCACAGCGATGACAAAAAACCATGAAAAACAATTGTTTTGTTTTTTAAAATTCAGACTTTAATAAAATAATGTCAAAAGCTGTTGCAAAATTTTATTTTTTCATATTTCTCTGATGCGAAAATGTTCTCATTTACAATTAATAGTGTTGCTTTAAGAAAATTTAGAACGAAAATGCAAACAACAAATTATATTTTAAAAAATTTCTCACATGCTAGTTTTAACTAAACTATGAGTTAGAGGAACTATTTTTTTTTAAATCTGAAAAAAATAATGTCTTGAAGTGGTACATTGTTTGTTTTAATAACTTTTACCAAGTTTGAGAAATTTTCTGACACAATATTTTTAAGAAAAATTAAAATATTCACAACTTTTAAGACATTTTTTCACTGACTTTAACATAACATAATTTTTACATTATTTGTTTGTTATTTTTAATTTTTTGAACTAACAACGTTACTGCCGTCAAATCTTTGCATGTTTATTTTTTTATTTTAAAACTCAGTTTAAAAAATGCCAACTCACTTGCTTATCTTCACCAAACACGTGCTACACGTCACAAGCTTATCGCAGACTACCGAAACTCAAATAGAAGTCCTGCAGCAAACAACTGGAATGCGGTCGAAAGCTAGCTAAATGCCTATTTAATAAAAACAACCAAGTATTGATTTCTTTTTAGTGTGTGAGTTTGTATGTGCTAACTTTAAAAAGCCAAACAAATGCCTAAAGATGTCAGACAAGGAAACGTCCAAAAAAACCTTTGCCAAGTCTGCTAAGTTGTGCTGCGGCGAAGAATGTGTTGATGCAGAACATTCGTACACGTGATGGCAAAGCAATTATAGGGCAGTTGATATGCTATACAATACAAAACTTAAGGGTGGCTATGGAAATTATAATAAATTACAATAAATTAACAGTTGACTGCTAAATTATATTAAGTGTGCTATAAATATAAAATGGTTTGAATTTAATAAAATGATAGCGATTAGCTTAGCTTCATTATTGAATAATAGATAAAGTAATATATATTTTATTACTTTGTTAAATAAATCGTTAAACGGATGTACGAAGTCAAAATCTTATTTTCGAACACTAGCTAGCATTTCTGCTGAGATTATTTAACTTGTTTAAATAAGATTATAA
This sequence comes from Tetanocera ferruginea, assembly GCA_958299015.1. Taxonomy (NCBI): domain Eukaryota; kingdom Metazoa; phylum Arthropoda; class Insecta; order Diptera; family Sciomyzidae; genus Tetanocera; species Tetanocera ferruginea. The sequence continues at coordinate 2,350,946 of OY282644.1, forward strand.
TTAAACATAATTGTATGCATGTCTTCATTCATGAAGCTTATTTTAATTAAAAAATCTTACATTTTGGCAGTAGTTTAACTAATCATTAAATGTCATGATAATTTATTTCATAGTTCGATTAAATCGTTTCAACACTTGATATTAAACAATAACATTTTGCTTACTTCTAAAAATTCTGTAGTAACTTGTTTTGTATGCTTGGCAAAATGTTCTAAAATTTTATTAGAATTTATTTTAATAAATTATACTTAATAATTAAGTCCGCAAACGTATTGCAGTTTTATTTTTATTGATCTACAGCTGCATGATATCCCATTCATCATCCATATACTGCAAAATCGGTTGCTTATGCACACGCTCGCCAAAGACTTCTCGAATGACTTGCAGCACACGTTCCTGTATCATTTGTACCTGAAACTTGGGGCAGTAATCGTCTTCCGCCGAGCAAGCCATAGTTATAGCCACGGGTGGTATAGCTAAACGTTGCAAAAACGACTTTAAGTTGCCAAAATATTGTTCCAGTTCCGCGTCTGTGCTCACATGATGTGGCAGTCCATTGGAGTCCGCCGTGCAGCCCGAATCGTAGATGAGCAGCCAGTCAATTTCCTGCTGGCAGTAATGTTTGTGTAGCGACTCGTGCAATAGTGTAATTTTTTCCATTACATTTTCGGAAATGACTTCGAAAATAGAAGAGCTCAAATTATCCAGACTATGTGTAGCTTCAAGATGTTCAAAGATGGCTCGCAGCTCATTTAGCTGTTGTTTGCGGCGCTTAGCGGTGCCGTTTCAGTCCTCTTGGCTTGTTTCGAAATGAAAGATTTCTGTTAAGCGTGAATAGCATTCGGCTTCTTTGTAGATTTCGAGAAACGGATTGGAAGTGCTAAAAAAATCCAAATCAATATCGAGCACAAAACTTTGTGCATCTGCCGTGGTAATAAAATCTGTAGGCACTTCGGCAGTATCCGCATCAAAGACCTGCAATTCCAAGTTACGCGAATCTTCTAATTCATTGGATTTACAATAGTTGCCCTCAGATATAAAATAGTCTAAAGTGGAATCGACGCAGATTTTGTCATGACGCTGTCCAATTTTAAAATTGTATTTGCCCACAGGTATCTGCTGGCACCAAGAGTTCTTAAGCCATACAACGCGATTGAAGTGACCTGCAAGTATTAAAATTTTAACAAAACTTTCTTAAAACAAAGAAAATCACACACCTGTATAGCATGTAGGCATAATCCAACTTTCAATACTGAGCTTCTCTAGCATTGCCTCCTTGTCGAAGGCGGCACTTGCTGGTATGCTGCGATTAATAACCATGTCTGGATGCGAATCGAAATGCACTAGAATATTATTCTCCAGCGGCAGATGTCGCGTGGCCAAGCAGCGATACAGAAACTCTAACACATCATTGTGATAGTCTACAATGAAAATGGGTATCTTGCGAAATTTACGTAGAGCACTTGACTGAGCAGCAGAGCTCTTGCAGACACTAATCGATGAAGTAGCTTCTGCAGTTCTTGTTGGTGAGTGTCGTTTAAGTGGTAAAGCCTCCGCAGTATCTTTAGCAGGCACAACCAATGAGATACTGGCGTGCGGTGCCGTTATGGGTGAGCTGGATGATGTTGCTTCTGAAGTTCTAGTTGCATCAACACAACGCGTACGCTTCGAAGGTGGCTCTGTACTTACAGCGTCCTCTTTTTCTACTCCTCCTCCAGCTGGTACTGCTGCTGCTGCCTCTGAAGTTGTTGGCACACTTTCACTTGGTTCAATGCTCGATGTTGGCTGCGATGAATCTGATTCGTGTTTATTTTGTGCATCCATGTTGACGTTTTAACTGAAATAATTAAAATGTTTCTATTAGATTTGTATTAATAAGCATTTTCTTTGGGATTTTTAATTTATGCACTAGACGCACTTTCCAGACAGTTTTTAATTATTACCAATAATATACAAAAAAAACAAATTTAACAGAATTGATACAGACGAAAATTAAGCACAAAAGAACTTAGCAAAAGTAAACGAACTCAATAAATTATAACAATAGCAGAAAAGTGAAAAGAAAGCAAACAACAGCTGTTTGTGAATGACATTTCAAGTTGGCACGTTCGCAGTGATGGTGTGTTCGAAAACATACGAAAGCTCTGTTACCTTAAAGCCGCTTTACATTGTCTTAAACCGAAACTGAATGTCTACATGAAAATTGTTTTAAAAACAATTTATTTTTTAACTTTTTAGTTAAAAGCTTTCAAAAACATAACAAGTGAAACAGATTATAATAACTCTTGATAAAGCCTTTTAAAAATTTTTACTCTTATGTGAGCACAAATATTGTCAAAAATACTTCAAACTGTTTCAAAAAATATGAAAACGTGGCAAAACATTTCAAAATATTGAAAATTAAAATTATAAGTGACAAATTTTTCAGAGAAGAACATAGATTAAACATTTTTTTGACTGTTTGCATGTCAAAATATTGATAAAATTGTGACACAATTTTGTGACACAAAAATTTATTGAATTTATCAAATTCACAAACCATTCTTTACACTGTTCCCATTTCAAATTGAGAGATTTTAACAAATAAGCTGAGACAAAATTGTTATTAATAACAAAATTTTAAAAAGCATTTTATCTCTAAAAAGCTTTTTGACTATTGAGCACTTCAAATCTATTTCAAGATATTTTTATGAATATGACCGTTTGAATATTAATGTTCAACTTTAAAATAATATATATGGAGATCATTTTAATACCACTTTAAGGAACTTTTTAGTATTTAAAGTTAAATAACTTAATATTATAATCTAAAAAAAAAACATTTATCGTTTTGTGCTGGACCCAACTCACACGGTCACACACACGGTCAATCAAATGACTGAATTTCACGTTTTTGTTCTACTTAACACCATTAAAAATTTTGATGAAAGCGAACTCAAATCTACCATTGAAATATATGTTAGAACCGAATTAGTAGTGTCCGATCAAATATTCGGTTTCGGTTTCGGTTTCGGCCATATTGATGCCGAATAGCCGAAACTGACTAAAAGGGCCGAAACTATGGCCGAAACCGAAACCGAATAACTCTAAACACTAAAAAGTTCCTTAAAGTGGTATTAAAAATTATCTCTTTATTTATTATTTTAAAGTTGAACTTTAATATTCAAAGAATATTTATCGTATGTATACGTTATTATTATCTGTTTGAATTGTTTTGTTTTTGAAAGCTTTTAATAAAATTAAAAAAAAAAAAATGTTTTTAAAAACGAATTTGTATGAAGACTTTCAGTTTCGGTTTCGGTTTCGGTTTCGGCCGAATATTACAAAAATGGCCGAAATTCGGTTTTGGTTTCGGTTTCGGCCAAAATTTTGGTTTCGGTCGGACACTAGTTAAGAAATGTTAGATAGAAAGTATAACCAAATTTCATCACACTGTCATTTTTAATTTTTGTATAAAGAAACTCATATTTCATGTTTAGACTTTCACACAGAATCGCATCACATTTTTTATAAGGCATAATTGAAGAATAATGGAAATGCAAAATTTGTGTTTTTTACATGGAATTATATGGATTTGGGGCTCCTAAGTTCGATTCTGAAAAAATTAAGAGTCGCTCTCAAGTGGTTTAGAAGTTATAGGGATCAAAAGTTGAAAATTACTACACATTTGCCTGTTTTTCGATTTTTTTTAATAAAATTTAAGCAATATGGGAAGCAAGAGGTCATACCATGACCTATTCAGTTAGGTATTAATTATAAAAAATCCATTTATTGCTAACTATCCAAAAATGAAAAATTGTTATAAAAAATCGCGCGATTTTTTATAACAATTTTTCGCCTGCGGCGCTTTTTTTCGTCTCAATATACTATATGTAAGTGTACAACAAACTTGAAAAGTACTTGCATTAATTGTTAAAATATAAAACTTTATATATTGTGCACACTTGACTGCTCACCCTTTTACGAAATAACAATAAATAACATACTTCTATGAAAACATTTATATTTCTTGTCTCAAAGACAAACACTTCAAAAGGACAACCAAAATTAGCACACCTCAAATTCTTTGAGTACAAAAACAGTTATATCATCCAAAATAATGCATAGATTTTTATGATTGAATGCTCATTAAAAAGGTTTTAGCATAACCTTTCTTTTGATATCTATTACGTTTACTTATGTTCGAAAACAACAACAAAAAAACACAGGTTTTTAAGCCCATTTTCATAAACGTTGACCCCTATAACTTCTAAACCACTTGAGAGCGACGCTTAATTTTTTCACCATTCAATTTGTTAGCTCAAAACACGCATTTAAAAAAAAAAAAGAAAAAAGACCATTTCCACTATTCTTCACTTGTTCCTTTTATAAAATCGTTTGATTTTAAATTAAAAAAATTAGATAAGTCAATTCAACTTTGATGACCATCCAAAGGAATCGCAATTTAATTGCTGTAATAAGCGTCAAAAGTCTTTTTTATGCACAAAAAACAAAAACAAAATCAAATTAAAATTTATAGTTATCTAATTGCAACTGTGGTCAGATAGAATGTGTGATGAAATTAGAAACAAACCTAAAAACAAAATGTAGTACGACATGTCAAAAAAATCAAAACAGATTCGAACACACTTTCTTTTTTGTTGCTTACAACATCCCACATTTTATCAAACATTAAAAATTTTGACATGTCGTACCACACTGTAGGACAATGTAAATCAGCTTTTAGTAATACAGAGAAACCCTCAATGAAAAAACATGTTGTGTGACATTTTTATAAGGTAGATAGAGATAGAAATTAATGCAATTTATGTCTAAAGCATGTCAACATGTAAGCCAAAATAATATATGAATATTTGTATATGAATATTTTTTAGGGTAAATAAAGTAATATTTATAGATGATGACATCAAAAAATGGGAAGACCAATTTAGATAATTTTTGTTTATTTTCTTTAATTTTTAAACCATATAAAAACTAATCTTTCAAAATTTTGATTTTGTTGAAAATTGAAAAAAAAAAATCGAGAAAAATTAACTAAAAAAAAATTTGTTCAGATTTATATAATTCTATAATCACTCTGAGATCAAATAAGGTGGGAATAATTCGTTAGAATATTTTGAAATTGTAAAAAATTGTTCACACTGGCTTTTGATAATTTCGTTTGACCTTTGATTTTTTTTTGTCAATTCATTACTGACCACATTAAGCATACCAAGCAGTTGCCAACTTAAAAATGTACTTAAAAATAAAAAAAATTCTTATTCATAGCATGTTTGGAAACTATTTCGCACTAAACCGTACATTTCATCAACTTCACAATTTTTTTGACTCTTTATGTAGCAACCATATAATTATGTCAACCATTATGTCAAAAAAGAGTGTGTTTTCACTTACAGATTTCAAGGCTGTAAGTGAATTTTGATCTGATTTCGTGAGTAATTTAAACGAAATTAAATTGTTTCAGAATAGTTCCAAATTAACCAAATGTATGGGAAACTACAATTTTTTGTAGATAATTTCGGTCTAAATTACACAAAAGTTCGGAATTAAGTAGTTTGGCTTAGTATATTGGTTTATATTCAAAACATCATTGTAACAAAAATTTTCATGTTATTTTTATTAAGACTCAACATTTTAGAAAATTAGTTTGGAAGATCATTATTTTCAATCCTACTAGTAGCTATTTTAATAATTTATGAAAAAGTGTTCATATAGTGTTCATAGTGTGACCACGCCCGTTTTTATTACGGTTTGTGACAGTTAGTATACGAACTAAATTATCAAATTTAAGTTAAATATGACTAGTGTCCGACCGAAACCAACATTTTGGCCGAAACAGAAATTTGACCATTTTTGTAATATTCGGCCGAAACCAAAACTTGATGTCTACATGAAATTTTTTTAAAAAACATTTTACTTTTTAAAATTTTTGACGCATTGTAGACACATTCTTGACGTATACTAGACAAGGGCTACACATTGTGAGTGTTTTTAGAATTTGTTAAAAACAAACTATGAATATTTTTTCCATATTTTTTTTTTTAAGTATTTATTGATGTTTTCATAAAAAAAAAAAAAAAATAAAACAACAAAAATTTTGACATCTGAAAAAGTTACAGGCTGGTGAAGTGAGGTGGTGAAAAACAAAGGTCGTCCTTCTTGACATGATTCAACACTTCTGGTGATCTGAAAAAGAAAAATTTATTCTAAATTGTCGCTATTTCTGATAATGGAAATAAAAAACATTTTTTTACAAAATGGCGGCTGTTTGAAAAATGTGATTTGCTTGCCATTTTGTTCAAAGTTTTAATTTCTCAAAAATAGTGAAAAACAAAATATTTACATAGAGGAATATATAAAAAAGGACCACACAAAATTTTAAGTTAATCGGTGCATTAAAACTTTAGAAATAACGTTAGACGAATTAAAAAAAGTGGTTTAAAGAAAAACGCGTTTAAGGATTTAAATTTTTGAAAATTTTTTTTTGTTTTTTTTAAATAACCATAAATATCTTGTCAAAAATGTTGGCAAAAATAATCTTAGTTTTTTTATCGAATTTTAAAACGCCACCAACATTTTTTTCCCTAGACTAGAATCGTGCCTTAATTCATTTCCGTCTAATGGGTAGAAAGATACACATGAAAATACTTTTTGTCAAAAAATCACTAAAAAGTTTGGGTAAGACATATCGCAATGCTTTTGATGGGAATGGTGAAGTAAAATATCAAAATTTCTTAAGCTACTAGATGTCATCTTAAAATTCTGTCATTTGACTAGAGTTGCCAGACTACGAAAATCATGAATTTTTCGGTGGTGAAAGAAGCGGCAGCGGAAAATAGAAAATATAGAAAATGGATCAAAATACAACAGAAATATTTAGTTTCTTATTTTACCTTTTCACCGACATTAACTTTCGCTCGATCGCAGTATTAATAAGAAAGTATAAGGAAATTTCTGTGTCGTCAAGGAATAACCGCTTAAGTCGAGTAAGGACAAAGTGAGATTATTACTTTCATTGCATTTTTTTCGTAACGAAATACACTTGTACCCAAGTTTTTATGGTTGTACCTTGAACATTAAATGTTTGAGACCATCGAATCTAAACATCAAAAGTCAGGTTATCTTGATATTAAGTAGCAATTTTAATCTTAAAAAAGCTATGCTGAAATTTTGAAAATGAGTTGAGCTGTTATTCCTTGTCGACACAGATTTACTGTTTTGGGTATTTTTCTACCAAATCAACTGTTTCGCTGTTAATTTTGCCCTAAACAGCTAATTGGTTGGATTTTATAAATTGTCCTTTTTTCACCTATTAACTCACGCTCTTTTTAAGGCTCTTCTATTTTTATGTGCAGGGGCTGTAATTCATAATATAAGAAATTTTCAAGATATTCGGTTTATAGGTGGGATTTCAATCCATAATTCGAACACGTCGAATTATCGTTTTTTCCAAAAACCAGTTAGACGAATAAATTTTTTTCAGATAACCGGGTAAACCGGTAAATAAAGAAAAACAAAACAATTTGGTATAAAAACATATAAACATAACAAAAATCACATATTTCTTAAATAAAAACAAATTAAGAACTGTAAAAGAAATTAAAAACTGTCTAATAACTTAAAATAAATTTGTACTTTTTTTTGCTTTGTCTGACCATCATTTATAACTTTTTATATTTTATTGACTGAAATGTGTTTGACAGCTATGACAAAACTTTTAAGCAGACGCGTTTGGTAAATTATGTAATTGAATGTAATTTTTATGTTTCAAATGTTCAGTACGCAACTTATTAAAAAGATAGATTTAAAATTATTATTCGAAATGTCGAATAACTGGGCTTAAAAACCGGTTAAGTGGATATTCGACTTTTGTGATTTTTCAAAAACCGATTAATCGAGCAAGGAAAAAGCCGGTTACAACCGGTGAATCGAATAATTCGAAACCGGTTTTGCAAACGCTACGTTTTAAATACAGTTGCCGAAGATTTTTGTGCGCTTAAAGGGGCGTGGCATATTTTTTTTTAACAATCTCGTACTCGAAAAAATATACTACGAAGATATCAGTTGAATCGGTCGGCCCAGTAGAAAAGTGTAATGAATTCTGAAAAAGCAGGCATAACTATAATTCAACAAGCACATTTTAAGAACTCGGACAGTTCTTTCAGTTCTTACAGTTCTCGACAGTAATTATACGAACTAAATTTAAAAAAAAAAAAATAAACAAATTTAGTCTAATAAGACCAAAACCGCCTGAAATATAGCAATTTTATTGATTTGTTGGTAGTAAAAGTGGGTGTGGAAATAATTGTTTAGCTTGTGTCCCAACTGATTACCAGAGCTATTCCATGTTTAAAGAATTATTGAAAAAGCGTCTGACTTCTCAAAGCATTACGGTACCGAACATATGTGATTTATGAAATAGTATAGATAAACGAAGGATTTTTTAAAAAAATGTATAACAAGTAAAAAAAAATCTAAAGTCGGTCTAGCCCAACTATGGAATACACTAAACCTCCTTTCATATTTGAATATCTATTGATATGCTTAAGCAAATATAAATAACTTCTTATTTTTTTTCAAACCCATGTATTCCTTTACAGTTTTTAACAGATTTCACTTATGTGAGTTGTATGGGAGTTGAGCATGTTCGTAGGCGGGTGTCGTTATTAATGTGCGTATCTTTGTTTTGATATGTTATCCTCCCACTCAAAGTCTTATCCCTATAAGTCATATATAAACCTTTTTATGGTATTTTCAATATTGTGACTTGTATGCAAGGAGGGTGTATTCGTGGGCGGGTGACACCCATTTCGTGTGTACACCAAAGTCTTGATATCGGATGCTCCCAAGTTTAATCTCTGTAGGTAATATAAATCTTTTTATGGTAATTTCAATATTGCCAGCTGTATGGGAGGTAGGAATTTTAGAGGGTGGGTGACGCCCACTTTATGTGAGAACCTTAAATTTTGATCTTAAATCCTTTTATACTAAATTAAGTCCCTGTATGTCATGTAAAAAAAAAAAAAACAAATTGGCCATTTCAGCCCTTGAAAGGACTTTGACCGAGCTTCTAATGATCAATTGTGTTGTGTGTGTTATGAAATGTTTGCACACAATTGACCGAGAACTGGACCTACATGTTTTATGCCGACTCCGAACGGCTAAAGTTCATGTTCTCAAGAAGCTTTACATGGCATTATTTACTCTCTGAGGTTTGCCACTGTCTGCAGAGAGGTGGTGACCGATCAAAAAAATTTTTTATTGAAAAAAACTTTTCGCCACGGCTGGGGATCGAACCCATGCTCCGAGCATGCTAAGCCACACACTTAACCTGCATGCCACGGTCACCACATGTATGTCATGTCACCACTGTATGTCATGTATAAACCTTTTTATGGTATTTTCAATATTGTGAGTTGTATGGGAGGTGGGCGTGTTCATAACCGGGTGACGCCCATTTTGTATGCACACCTTTGTTTTGACATAAAATACGCCCATACCAAGGTTTAATACCTGTATGCCATATATAAACCTTTTTATTGTATTTTCAATATTATGGGTTGTATGGGAGATGCACTCAGAAAAAAGTGTCTCGGAATATGATAAAAAAGGCATCATATTTAGAGAAAAATGGTATAGACTTTGCTCCAGAGAATGCTATTCTCTAATTACGATACTTAAAATTCTCTAAAAATGATAAAAAGGTTCCATAAAATAGAAAAATATATCGTTTTTAGAGAAAAATACTTTTTTTTTTGAGAAAATATTTGTTTTTATTGAAGAAAATACTTCTCATAGTGAATTTTTTATCAAAATATAAGAAAAGTTTTTCATTTTCAATAAAATTTCTCTATAAATGAGAAATTTTTTGTGCGAGAAAAATACTTATCATTATTAGAGACATTGAAATATTTCCATTTCCTAGAAGTAAAGAAATATTTCTTCGAAAATGTGAAAATTTATTCTACTTGAAGAAAATTTTATTTGAAAAAGAGAAAATTGCTATTATCAAAAATAGAGAAATTTTTTACCGGAGCAAGGTATGTGTTTTTTTCTCAGTGTGGGCGTGTGTGTGAACGGATCTCGCGGACGGATTTTTCGAACATGACTTAGTTTTTGTACAAAATATATAAATATTAAATGTCATTTTTGTAGCTTTAATAAAACTCTCTATACAGTGATTTACATTTTTTGTTTGTATGGGAGGAAGGCGTGTCGATGGGCGTATTCCGAAATTATTCAATAGTGCAGATCCTTGGGTTCATGTGAATAGACGGACAGATGTATAGGGCTAAATCGACTCACGAGGTGACTCTGATTAAGAATATATAAACTTTTATATACCGGACTCGCTTAGTTCTAGGTGTTACAAACGTTTGCACAAAATTAATATACCCTGACCTTTCTGGTTTAGGGTATAAAAATATGAGATTTTGTATGAACTAATTTGAGAGTGACGGGTTGTGACGAATATGTGACAGTGAATTGCCCTGTTCATTTCGGTAAGTATACTAAATTATAAGATAATTTTTGTTTATATAATTTTTGGCTAAAATAATGATTTAGGATGGAGAAAAAAATGTTGAGTCTCTATAGAATTTTGTTTTTTTTTTGAATCAAGTCATTAATTAGATAAGCCTCTTTTTATTGTTTGTATTTTTTTATAAAGAAAAAGCTTAAATTTTTGTCCATAGTTAATTGTTTCACAATTTGTGGCTAATTCGCAACAGGAATTGGTTTGAAAAACTTCCGCAAACAATTGTGAAACACATGGAATGATTTGTTTTTTTTTTTGTTTTTTTTTTTGTTTTTGGTGAATGTTCATCAATAATATTAATGACTTTGTTGCAAAAGCACACCAGCTGGAAAAATGTCCTTCAACAGCGTAGCTAGACCCTGAAAACGAAATGAAAAACCCTCAATAATTCAAGGCCATCAACACAGCACACAGTTATGTAGACTTTGCGTGACTTTAATAGGACTTTCCAAGCAAATCAATAAAATTTTGATTTCGCTCTTATGCAACAACAATAACAAAAAACAACAACAACAACAAAACAACCAACAATACTAACTGAAGCAGAATCAGCAGCAGCAGAAAACATTGGCAATACATGCAGAGTTCTGTGTCGCAATACAAACTTAATACATACACACACACACACACATACCTACAAGCGTATATAGAAATGTATAACTGTATATAAGAGCATGTAAAAAAGCTTTGAAAACTTTTACTCATACCACGTGCTGCAAGGCATGGCTTGTAAACATTTGAAACTGAAGCAAAACTTGACGACGCCCAGCAACAAAAATAATTTCCGTTGCACACAAAAAACCAACAAAAACAACAACAACACCAAATAAAAGCTTTGGCCCCCAAAAAGCAGCGCAGCGCAGCGCAGTTGTGAAAGAAAGATTTTTCATTCATAACAATGTTTTGGCTGTGCCATGCATGAATTGGGTCGTGCTTGTGGTAGGTATACGTATGTATATAAATAAAATAATACATAACGCACACCTATTTACTAAACAGCGAGAGTGTTGCACGCTTTTTCAAAAAACAATACAAAGAAAACAAGAAATGTTTTTTAGAAAAAAAAAAAAAAAAACAAAAACACTAACATGCTGCTCACCTCAACTCACCGCAACTCAATTCACCACCCCACACACTATCAACTACCCAAACCCCAATGGCGCCAGACAAAGAATGGCGTTGCTGATGGGTTGCACATTGTTGGATTATCGACGTGGGTGTCGAGCCTGTATAGTTTTTTTTATTGTTCTTGTTGTTGTTGTTATAATTTTGTTTTGAAATAGGTAGGTAGATAGGTTCATTCGGGTAGTTTATGGCAGAAAAATTCATGTAGGCGTTAATGAGATGTCGAAATTTTTGTTCACTTATTTTTAGCTTTGATCCGAAAAGGTGAGCTTTTTTAAATCTTTCAACAGGAAATGAACATTTTTCCGCCAACAAGTAAGTGTTGAGCATAAATGAGTAATTTTTTAATTAAATAAATTACGTCTCTGGCCATGTGAAGAAAATGTATTGAAGTTACAATTTTCTTTGAATGCACCGGAAATGCTTTCTATGACAGCAGCCCCTTTCTATTTGACCTTTACGCTTAGCGGCAGTTAAAGCGCATTCATTGTTGCAGACTTCTCGCTTAATTAACAGCCGCTGGAGAAAGTGTAGCTGAGCTCAAAACTGGCTAGCTAAGCATTACTTGCAACAATTGGCTGGAGGCTAACTAAGGTTAATATGTAACTAGTTGACCACATGGGTCAACACACACACACACACACACACATACACTCGCTCGCTTGCATACCAAACCCATTCAGCCCAGCTCAAAGTGATGAAACGCTCCCGCATGCCTGCCTGAAAGCTTTAAAATTAATTGATCAATTGAGCTGGCTACAGTAACATTGCAATGCAGACAAAGTCATGTAATTGATGCCCATTCCTAGCTCAGCTTAGTTCCAAGCTCTCCGTTACTTTCATGCTGTGGCTTTATTATTAATTTTGCACAAACATATGAAATAAAACAAAGGCGCAAAAACCACAAAAAGCGGGCTTATTTATGTTGATTGGTGTTGATGAGGACGATGACAAACTGTTGTTCAATTAATCGATTTTCGTCTGCTCAATTGCAATCGATTAATCAATTTATATATGTTTGTGCAAAAGTGTTGTTTGGGCAGCAAGCATCATGTTAACTTTTTGAACAGCGAGCGTTTCGCGTATGTTTGGCATTTTTAAGTAATGGTCATCATAAGGCATAAAAACATATCGATGATGCTTGTTGTTGATATGTTTTTTTTTGTTTTTTTTTTTTTTTTTTGTTCTTTATAATTGCCTACAAGGCTGCTGCTGCCTGCTATAAGCGCTGTTTTGAGGAAGGAAATTATAATTATTTTCAATTAGTTGAAGACGATGAGAGTGCAAAAAACAAAACAAAAAAAAACTATTAATTAATAAAACACTTTGTTTTGAATTGAAATCATAGCTTTTTAGTGGTTTTTATGGCTTAATGTATTCCACGAAATATTACAATTTAATGCGTTCCAAAATTAATTGAAGTTAATTTGAAAGGAATAATTTTCGCAAAACATCGCAATAGCCTTACAAGCTTGTAAAAATTTGTTGCATAACACTTACAAATTATTATCGTATAACCATAGCTGTTATTTCAACAATTTCGATTACGATTAGTAATCAATTAGATTATTTTTCAAAAATAATTATAATCATTATATAATCCTTGGGAGATAAGGGGGCGATCTTCACATGGCAACGTGTCTGACTGCCTCAACTTGGCGAGGCCAGCATTATCCATGTCGAAATCGTCTCAAGTCGACTCAAACCTCCGCGTGGTGTCTCCTGGAAACGTCAAAAAACTATCATACCGATATACTTTGGCGGCGAATCTGAGCGGCGGGCTTCCTTTGGTCATCAAGCAAAGGTTGTGCGTTGGGTTTGAAGCCCACCATGTAAAAAAATATTTCAATGAAAAGTTTAAGAATGAATAAAAGAATGATCCCCAAATCTGATGACGTCTACCGCAAACGAAAAACTGATAATGATTTACGGATATGCACCTGGAATGTCCGAACCCTAAATTGGGATGGTGCCTCTATCCAACTGACTGATATCTTGGAAAGATATAATGCTGATATCACTGCAATCCAAGAAATGCGATGGAAGGGACAGGGTTGCTTACGGCAAGCATCCTGTGATATCTACTACAGCGGCCATGCGGAGAAGCACGAGTTTGGATGCGGATTTGTAGTTGGCAAGAGAATACGGCATCATGTCCTGCGATTCACTCCTGTGAACGAACGACTTGCCATAATTCGCTTCAAGGCAAAATTTTTTAACATAAGCCTTATATGTGCGCACGCTCCGACAGAAGAAAAAGATGACGAGACCAAAGAAAGTTTTTACGAGCGCCTTGAAGACGCATACGAGCGCTGCCCCCGTCATGACATAAAAATCGTGCTTGGTGACTTCAACGCCAAGGTGGGTAAGGAAAACATATTTGGTCCTACAGTCGGAAAGTTCAGCCTCCACGACAACACATCCGATAACGGAATGAGGTTGATTGACTTCGCCGCAGCACGAAACATGGTCGTTAGTAGCACTAGATTCAAGCATCTCAATATTCATAAGGCCACCTGGCTGTTCCCTGATCAAAAAACATGCAACCAAATTGATCACGTTTTGATTGACGGAAGGCACTCTTCCAGTGTACTAGACGTACGCACGATCCGTGGTGCTAACATAGACTCGGATCATTATCTTGTCGCAGCCAAGATCCGCACACGTCTGTGCGCAGCTAAGAATGCTCGCAATCCTACACAAAGAAAGCTAGACGTCGATAAGCTGCAGTCAAAACGGACGGCCGAAGCCTTCGCTACTCGACTCTCACTCCTGCTTCAAGAAAGCACTCCTCCGATCGACGATATATGCGGACAGTGGACGCACATATCCCACTCTATGCGTACGGCTGCCGAAGAGGTGATAGGTTACCACCGCCCTCGCCGAAACCAGTGGCACGACCAGGAGTGTCGCGACGCCACTGCAGAGAAGGACGCTGCCTACAAAGCTACCCTGCAGTCGGTTGTAACACGTGCTGTTAAGGAGCGATACCGAGAGAAGAGGAGGGAAGAGAGACGCATTTTCAGGCGAAAAAAACGAGAGGCGGAAATGCGTGAGTGCGAGAAAATTGAGATGCATGGCGACAGGAATGAGACTCGAAAATTTTTCGAAAAATTAAGACGCCTGGCCGATGGTTTTAAGACCGGAGCCTCTTCCTGCAAGGACGAGAATGGGAATCTAGTGACAGATATCCAGAGTACACTGATGTTATGGAGGGAGCACTTCTCTAGACTTTTAAATGGCGACGCTGTCAACAATCCCGCCAGTGGAGATGATATCCCGGAAACCCCAATTATGGATGACAGCGTTGAAGTTCCGCTGCCCGACTATAATGAGGTCTTAACAGCTATAGCTCGGCTTAAAAACAACAAAGCCGCAGGAGCCGATGGCCTACCGGCTGAGCTGTTTAAGACCGGTGGCGAAGCTCTGTTTAAATGCATTCACAGACTTCTATGCAGAATATGGTCGGAAGAATGCATTCCAGATGATTGGAACCTCAGTGTGCTCTGCCCAATCCACAAAAAAGGCGATCCCACCATTTGCGCCAACTACCGTGGGATTAGCCTTCTTAATATCGCATATAAGGTCCTGTCGAGCGTATTGTGTGAAAGACTGAAGCCCATCGTTAACCAACTGATTGGACCTTATCAGTGTGGCTTCAGACCTGGAAAGTCCACCATCGACCAGATCTTCACGCTCCGACAAATCTTGGAAAAGACCCTCGAAAAACAAATCGATACACACCATCTTTTTGTCGATTTCAAAGCCGCCTTCGACAGTCCAATAAGGAGTCACCTATATGCCATCATGTCTGAATTTGGTATTCCTGCGAAGCTAATACGTCTTTGCAGGGTGACACTGAACAATACCAGCAGTGCAGTGAAAATCGGGAAGGACCTCTCCCTTCCTTTCGATACCAAGCGAGGTTTCAGACAAGGTGATTCCTTATCGTGCGACTTTTTTAATATAGTCATGGAGCAGATCATCCGAGCTGCTGACCTGAGACGCAGCGGCACAATTTTCTATAAGAGTGTTATGCTGCTGGCGTATGCTGATGATATTGACATCATTGGTCAAAATACGCGCGAAGTCAGTGCAGCATTCTCCAGGCTAGAAAAAGAGTCGAGTCGAATGGGTCTTGCAGTGAACGCAGATAAAACGAAGTATCTTGTGTCAACAAACAAACAGTCCCAGCGTCTTGGAAACCACGTCACTGTTGACAACACCTCCTTTGAGGTAGTGAAGGACTTTGTTTACCTGGGATCCAGTATAAACTCCTCCAACGATATCAGTATTGAGATTAAACGAAGGATAACTCTTGCCAACAGGTGTTACTTTGGGCTCAGTAGGCAATTGAGAAGCAGAGCTCTCTCTCGACGAACAAAACTGACGCTCTATAAGTCAATAATCATGCCCGTCCTACTATACGCATCACAAACCTGGACGTTGAGCAGCTCTGATGAAAGGACTTTGGGAGCGTTCGAGAGAAAAATCCTTCGCAAGATCTATGGTCCAATCTGCGTCAATGGCGAGTACCGAATACGATGGAACCAAGAGCTGTATGAGCTATATGCCGACATCGATATAGTCAAGCGTATTAAAATAGAGCGGCTTCGCTGGCTAGGTCATGTCGAGAGAATGAATGACGAAGCTCCAGCGAAAAAGATATTGGATTCGGTACCCAGCGGTGGCCAACGCAGACGAGGAAGACCGCATCTCCGTTGGAAAGACCAGGCATTGGATAACCTGACAACGCTTGGAGTTTCCAACTGGCGCCAGCAAGCGCACGACAAAAGAGGCTGGCGAAAATTCTTAGACCAGGCCAAAACCGACCAACGGTTGTAAGCGCCATCTAAGTAAGTAAGTAAGTATATAATCCTTAGGTAACAAGTTTCTGATAAGTAATTGATAACGATTACAAATAATCAAATTATAATCACGATTACTTGAAATTACGAAAATAATCAAAAAGAATCAAAAGTAATCTTTTAAAATAATCGGATTATTTTTGTTCTATTATTATTTATTTCTAGACTTTGAGCCTAAGAAGCAAAAATTCTTAAAATAATCAAAAATAATCTAAAAGAATCAAAAGTAATTTCTAAAAATAAATTAACTATTTCTGTGGATTATTTTTGATTATTTTCGTTATTTCAAGAAATCGTAATTATAATTTGATTATTTGTAATCGTAATCATTTGGTTACTGAGCCAAACCGAAAAGAATCATACTTTATTAATTATTTCAAATGTTTAATAAAAATAATCTGATTACTTATGAATACGACTACTAATCATTATATAACAGTTATGCGTATAAAACACAAGAGAACAAACCTTGAAAAACTTTTCCTTACGATAATGCAAAAGCGTTTCTTTCTTTGATTAGATGTACCTTCTTTTCAAAATTGAACTGTAGTGTACATATAAAACAACAATAGTTAAATATTTTATTTAATTTGATACCCAACTATTGATTTTGATACCCAGTACCCCTTAATTTTGTGAGATTCAACAAAAAAATGCTTTTAAAACAAAAACTTCGGAAGGGCGTGGGGTCAAGTTGTGCCGCATCGGGGTTAAAGGTTGGGTAAAATAGTTAAAACTAGACGAAAACATCCATAACTACCCAAATTTTGCCCCTAGACGGGTAAAACGTTGGACCGACCCTCATTAAATTTTCTTCTTCAAAATAAAGGCGGCCTAAGGCGGCCACCATACAAAATTGATGCTTTAAGGACATTGGACCCCACCACTCCCAGGGTGCACCTAGAATGAAAAAAGTTGAGACCAACCCGATATTGTTTTTTTTCTTTCAAATTTTTATACGAACAAACTTAAGGGCGGGGTAAGATTTTTTAACTCTTTTTGTAACCAATTTTAATATCAACGTTCAACATCTCAAAAATATTGTGTACAAATTTGAAGTCGATCCGAATAAAACTAAGGAAGATATGAATTTTTAAGTAAGTGTACTTGGAACGTACGTGTACAAAACTTTAAAGCGATTTTTCCACAAATTCATCTTCACTGCCATTTATGAATTGCCATGAATTTGACCGATTCATTTTAAGCTTGGACCACATTTTATACATATAAAATACCTCACCCCAACGATTATGTATGTTGTTTTACATAATGGGGGTTTGCCACCCACAAAATGTCGGAATTTTTCGTGGAAAATAGCAGTTTAAGTCATCACAGAACGTTGGGGGGAGGATTTAATGATACTTTGACTAAATTTAAAAGGTTTTTGATTTCACATAATTTCCGACCTATATGTAGTGAACACCGCAAACTGCTTTCTTTCTAAGACGTTCCACTGTGATTTAAAGTGAGATTCTAGAGCGAATTAATTCATCAGTAATAAAATAAATAGAGTTTGTAATCTTTTTATGTATTATTTCGTACGCTGAGCCCAGATGTAATATTATTTAAAAAAAAGCAAACAAATTTTTTACTAAAATATACATACATATTTTTAAAATAATAGAGATACCAAAATCTACTGATACATGAAGTCTCAACCATAAAATGAAAAATTAAAAGAAGAGTTATTGTAATGATATGTTAAATTTAAATCTTAAGTAAAAAGAAAAAGAAAACACAAGAATTCAAAAATATTGTGAAGAACAAATTATAAAATTTAAAATTTTTCACAAACAGCCATTCATTGTAGAGCTCCATACGAGGTCCGCTCCTATAATATAAGATAAAAGTCAAAGTGGCGGGTAGGGGCACTTATTTTTTGTTGTTGCTAGAAACCAAAATCTTAAATATTCGGAAAAAATATGTGTTAAGACTTGCAAATAGCTGCACATTTTTTTTAACCGTAATAATATATTCATTTTTAAGAAAAAAACAAAAAAAATCTTCTGAATTTTTAGGATATATATATTTTTAATAAAAAATGTTCAATACTTACTTTGTTGAATACTCTCCATTACGAATTTGTCAAAAACCATGTAACAATGTAAAAAATCACTAAAAACCAATATCTATATGCTTATATTTTGATTTAATTCGGTCTAGAATCATCGTCTAGACCAGTGATGCCCAGAAAAATTATTTGAAGAGTGCTACAACAATTACAACAAAATGCCAACAACAACAACAAATCTTTGGATTCGTGGCACCATAATTTTTCTAACAACAAAAACACATAAAACAACAACACGCATAAAACCTACATCTGCGCCAGCGCAAAAGTTCATAAATATTGAACACACAAAACAACAACACGAATCCTTCATTGTGCGCAAATACAACAATAAAGTAATAAGAAGTAAGGGTGAAGCTGAAAACTTAATTCGGCGAATAACAACAATCATTGCAATATTGAAGTTGTTGTAAAGAGTGCAAAGAGTGGAGCATGTTAAAAACAACAACACGAATTCTGGCAGCTCTCAAGGAAAAAAAAAAGACACACAAACAACAACACGAATGCTGACCGTGCCCAAGCGCACAAGTTAAATTGTTGAACACACAAAAACAACAACATGCAAATGCAAGAAGCGTCATTTGATGGCTCTTAAAAAACAATAAAGCAATAAGAAGCAATGATTTTTCTTCAAACTGAATTTGTCGAATTACAACAATCATGAAAACATCGAAGTTGTTGTAAAGAGTGGAAAGAGTTAGGCGCTGGGCATCCCTGGTCTAGACTACAGTGTGTTCTGGGGAAAGTTCTGTCACCGGCTTGTTTTTCAATATTTTCGGATAAAAAGAGAATTTCAGAATATTGTTAAAGGTACACTTAATAATGTACAAAAGGTTTTTTTATAAATTTGCTCAAGCCATACTCTTCAAAAAAATTCAAAAACAAAGTGTATTTTGCGCTGAAACCCTTACCCAGCCCTTAACCTCTATTACTAACTTTTATAAGTAGGTCCTGTAAAAATTTTTTAATTATTTAAAAAAATGTTTATAAAACTGTCTTCCATGGCTCCCAGGACTCCTTCCAAAAGGCTGGCATGAGACAACGACCACCAAAAATTTTTCTTCACCAAATCTTTTCCGAGCATACCTATCTCCACCGCAAATAAGAAATTTTGAAATTATAATTGTTAGAAAATTTGCATTAAATCAATTTATTTTTGTCATGGGAAACATATTTCTTTTCATTTTTGGCGACGAAAATATTTTTCCTCCTCATATCGGTATAACAAATTGTTTAGTACTCTATTAATCTTACGTCTTTTTTCGGGGCGACGTTGATAACGTATAAATTATGCAATATTTCTTTTGTTTGTTGGCAATCTTCGTTCACAATCCAGGTTTCTGTATCGGTTTCATTTAAAATAATTTTACTTCATTTCCGTTGCCACTGCTATTCACACTATCATCTTCCGCGTTATCTTCCTCGACATCATCTTCCTCTACATTTTCTATAATCTCATTCTGTCTTCTTCAAACGATTCCTCCATCTCATCGTCAGATAACTCATCCTCGTATTCCTTGTTTTTTTTCGAATATATATCGCAAATTACCTCTTAATCAAATCTGGATAGGGCTCCAGCTTCACTGAGATAACAGAGATGTGCACAGAAACTTTTCACCAATTTTTGGAGCACAATCCAGTCAATTGAAGCATAACCAACAGCCGCGTTTAGAAATTTCATATCTTGAATCTAAGTCCCTTAGATTGTTTTGGTGCTCCTAAACCAAGTATTCAGTTGAATTGTCACGATGCAAATGCAAACATCTCGAAGTCCATTCGACTCATCTTTGCTCAAACCTAGATAATTTCGGAAGAAAAACATTTTTGGCAGAATATGCCTTTGGCCATGCAAGGCATGACTGATTGGTCCTTGTGACCCCCACCAAGAAATCATGAAACTATTTCAAGGAGTTCCTTGCCAGTCGTCTCTGGGATATATTTTAAATTGATATTTCGTTATAAATATGATAAATGTATGGGAGATGCCACTCTAGGTTATCTTATTTCAACTATATTTTCTTAAGATTAATTCCAGTTAATATTTTATATATTTTTAATTTAAAATTATAGCATCAATAAATTTCAAAATATAGTTTTTTGAGAGTTCAAGTTACATATAACGGGTATAGAAAAATATAAACATATTCCGGAAAAATTGCAATTTGCCGAAACGTTTAAAGTAGAACTAACGAAAGAGTTAATTTTATATAATTATATATCTTGGTAAGCTATATAAGCTTTTGTTCTTCGAACTCAAATAACTTAATACTATTGCACTTTTTTTTTAAATGGAAAATATTATCTATTTCAGGTTGTAACATTTAAATTAAGAAATTTTTATAAAAAAGTGATATAAAAGTAGACATCAGCTTGCTGATTTTCTTAAATGAACTATGATTGTCTCAACTCAATTTTTGTTTTCTTCATAATTAATCCTTAATTTTTTATTTAATCCTAACTTTATGTTTAAACTTAATCCTCAAATACTCGCCATTAAAAATTATGCCATAAAATATTCCCACTTTTCAGAGATTAAAATATGTTGATTTAATGATTATGACTTTTATGTTTTTTTTTAACTCTGGTTAAAGGTCGCTCATGCACTGCATTATCTCTTGAGCCATTATTAATGCAACCATTTCGAACCGAAACGTTTCGATCCCTGATGCACTTGTGCGTAAAATAAACAACACAAGCCATGCATTGCACTCTTAATTAACATAATTTCCTGCTGGCATATTCAATAAGCCAGAAGTGGTAATCAATGTTAAAATATCACCGACTATGATGATGACCGCATCAATTTAGCCGCAAACGAAGACATATTAAAGTGCGTTAAGGTTCTTAATGAATATTCAGCATATTTCTTAAGGTGCTACGTTGGAATTATATTTTCCTGTCCACATGTCACACGAGTAGGAAAAATTTACATTGGAATGTCATTATTATTTATGGCGTCTAACAACCTGTAACACGGATGTCGAGTTTAAGGAAAACAAAAGAAAAGTATTAATAAATAAAAAACACACTTAAACAGTTGAAAGGAACTGTGTGGAATGTGCAGGAATTTAAATGAATACAGCAATGCGTCGACCGTGTTTCCGGCAAGTTCATTGAGCTACTATTACTATACCGTAATGCACTTTGAAATCATTGAAAACTCTGTGTGAGAGAGAGCTTATATGTGAAGAATAGGACACGAATTGTAAGAGTAGGAAAGTAGTTAAATGGTACAAAATATTCATGGTCTTCACAAAAACAAAACTAACCAAATCGAGCTACCACTATCAACATTTCTTGAGAGAAATCCTTCAGTTTTGATACTTTAAACACCTGCTGAATTCTTTAAGGTATACTCTTAATTAAGTTTTCCATAGATTGAGTACTTATCTTTTGAGCTTTCCCTAGAAGCAACCATCCAGAGCTCATCAATGTTATTCGGTTACGTTAATAATTCAATAAAAATCTTAAATAAATCTTTTTCTTTGCTGAGGTTTAATTTGAAATGGAAAAAGTTTAATTTGAAATGGAAAAAGTTTTGTTTGAAATGGAAAAAGTTTAATTTGATTTGGAAAAAGTTTAATTTGAAATGGAAAAAGTTTTTTTTTAAATGGAAAAAGTTTATTTTGAAATGGAAAAAGTTAAATTTGAAGTTAAAAATCTGTATAATAACAATTTCAAGAAGAATTTTGAATGATATGGCTCTGTTCTCAAGAAAGTGAAATCGGAATTCATTTCAATCGACTTTCAAAAATTGACGGAATAATGAAAGCAGAAAAAAATGTCTTCTTTATGAATGACTCCTACCTTCTCAGTCTTAAAAAATTTAGATGTGAGCGAGCTAATACTCTATTTAAAAAAGATAATGACTCCAATAAATTTATTTTTCATGTGCATGAACCCAATTTTTCATTAAAAAATATTAATAAGTTCTTTAAAATTGTTCATGATGTTTTTCAAGATTAAAATACCATACAATCAATAAATACTCAAAATCAAAATAACTTCAAAAGTTTGTTAGATACGAATAAAAATTTTACAAAACTGCTTAGTATGAGCATTTATACTTCATAATACTGTCAAGGAATTTTGACAGCAAAGAGTATTTACTGATTAATAAAAATATTTTCTATGAAAAAATCTCAAATTAGTTCTGACAAAGACAGCACGAAGTTATTTATGATTTAAATACCATCAAAGCATAGTTTTAATCAAGATAACTGCGATAGTGTATTAGACACAAGCAAAGATGGCAATAAACTGGTAAATATGAGTAGCGATACTACATAGAAGAATCAAAAAATTCTAAAACCGTAGACTTTTAGTATCTATTGTTATTATGTATCAAGAAATTGAAATAAGCAAGCATTTTTCGTGTTAAAATCTCGAATAAGTTTTTTAGTTATGCTACGTGATAATTTTCATAACCAAAGCAGCATTAAATCGATGCTTAGAAACAATATAACTACAAAATAATGTAAAAAGCAGACAAGAAGTAATTAATAAGTCAGGAAGTTTTCAATAAAAGTACTGGATTTTATTGTGATAAATTTTTTATGATAGTTTTCAAGACCAATCAAAATTTTAAAACAAAATAACTTCGAAAGTACGACAGAAACACATATTTATAACACGGATATGACAAATATGGACATCTATACTTCATATTACTGTAGAGGAAATATAACAGAAATAGTTTTGGTTTTCACTGATATTAGGGTTTAAGTTACCTACGCATATAAGTAAATTTTTCATACCGCAATTTCGAATTAAATGTGTAAAAATCTTCCAAATGCTTTTTAAGACCGAAATATAATAAAATTGAAATGCTTAAACAAAATTACTTTGAACGAATTTTCAATACACGTATTTATAACATGGAGCTAGTAAATATGGACATCTATACTTCATATTACTGTATATGAAATATAACAGAAAGAGTTTTGTTTTTCACTGATATTATGGTTTAAGTTACCTATGTGTATAAGTAATTTTATCATACCATAATTTCGAATTAAATGTGTAAAAATCTTCAAAATGCTTATTAAGACCAAAATATCATAAAATTAAAATGTTTAAACAAAATAACTTGGAATGTTTTATCAAAATACCATTAAATCAAAATTCTAAAAGAAAATAACTTCAAAAGTATGTCCGTTACACATATTTATAAGACGGAGTTAGTCAATAAGGACAGTCATACTTCATATCACTGTCGAGGAAATTTAAAAGAAAGTGTTTTAGTATGCACTGATACTAGGTTTTTAGTAATCTATGCATATAATTAATATTGTTTATATCATGATTTCGAATTATTTGTGTAAAAATCTTTAAAATGCTTTCTAGGGCCAAAATACCATAAAATCAAAATGTTTAAATAAAATAACTTCAAAAGTATGTCAGATACACACATAAATTATACGGAGATGGTAAATATAAGCAATTTTACTTCATACTAGTATCGAGGAAATCTAAAACATAAAGAGTTTTAGTATTCAATGATTTTGGATTTAAAGTAATTTAAGTTATATCAGTAATTTTTTCATTTTTCATTAAACAATTTCGAATAAGTTGTGCAAAAATCTTTTAAATGCTTTTTAAGAAAAAAATACCATAAAAGAAACACTTAAAATGAATATAACTGCAAAAGTATATGAGATACAAGCACAAATGTACTGGAGCTCGTTAAAATTATAAGTTTTACTTCGTAGAACCGTCAAGAAAGTCTTACCTTAGAAAGGTCTTGTGTTCTCTGACATTAGTAAGCTCTTCTAGCTTCTCAATTTATAGTACAATTAGCATAAAACGCTTACTTATTAGCTTTGACTCTGACTATTAAGGCTTTTTTCCACCCACTTAAACCACCCCTTTTCCATCCTTTCAATTGACCTCATAGCTTGTATGTCATTTAAATATATTCCCTTATTTTATTCAGCTCAAAGCTTTCAGACGTTATCAACCAGTTACTTTCTTTGCGACATACAAAAATAACAAACAACACTACGTTGTAGTAAAATTAAGAGGCAATAAAAAGCAATAACAATAAAAATTCATTCATAAAAATCAAGCCACAATGCGCTGACCTCAAAGATCATGCATAACATATAAACTGGCATAAACACTGGGTAGAGCCAAAAAAAAAAGTCAGTGTATTGTGTTGTTGGTGCTTGTGTTTGTGTTTGTTTCATTGTGATTGTATATAAAAATAAATATCGTTAAACAATAAAGTTGCTCGTTGAAATTGTCAATAAAGCTCATTCATTAATATGTAGAACGCTTGATTGACACATGCAAAGTTTTTCAATTAAAACAATTTACCGATTTATTCATATCGGCTATAGATGATATTTTATGGTTCTCTTTGATTGGTTTTAATATGAAAATAAAAATAAAAGAAAAAAAAAATTAAGCGTATATCTTGTCATTTACATGCCGTTGACTGCGCCATCATTAAAGTCACTCGTTCAATTAATTGCGCTATAAAAGTTAAGCATATTTTATTTTTTTTCTTAAAATTTAAATGGCATGGAAACTGTAAATTGAGCCAGTAGAGCTGGCTGCATGCAAGGAAGATTTTTTGTCGGTTGTTGCCAAAGAACTTTGGCTAGCTGCACGCGCTGCCACGCTCGCTACAAACAGTTCCGATCTTAAGAATTTCACTGGCTGATCAGTCAGTCATTGATTCATTTGCGATTAATTTGCTTTTGAGATGATGTCATTTTCGTTTGAATCTGGCAGCATATTAACGTTGTGCCATAGCGCTGTTGTTGTTGTTGTTGTTGTTGTGTTAAGTAGTTTCTTAATTATAATTCCGTTGGCGTCAACAAACACTTGTTCTTCGACCGGACAACCAACCGATCAAGCGTTCAAACGATCGTTTGGTTTTTCATTATGATGCAATTGTGGTTGTTAGCTATCAAACGATCGCCTGTTTTATATCTTCGACGTAGTAGTATTCTTTACAAACATTGATTATGGCGAAACTTGTTGTACAACCGACCGACCACCTGGAATCGATCAAAACGTTTTGTTTTTATATCTTTTTTGTTTGGTGCTTATTTTGGGCTTGCTTCCGTTGTGGTTGCCGCCTAAATGGTGTTAAAGTGTACGTTGGTATGGGCGGCTTTACACGTTATCGGTATATTGGCTACTCAAGCTACTGAGTCACATTTGAAATTTTTTGTTAAATTGTGGTACTTTAAACAAAAAAAAGCAGAAAAAATTTTTTAGTTTGAAATGATTTGTTTACATACATTCTATAGCTGGCTGGTCTGGGCCGATACTTTTTGGTGTGTTATTATTACTCACTCATTTCAATTTTTATGTTGTTTAAATTTTATGTTTTACGTATTTTTATGGAGTGTTAATAGTTTTCAGTTGTGTTTTTTTTAATAACTTATGGCTACTTAGTCATATGCATTGGCATGTCGTCATACCTGCATCACTAGCAGTCTAGCAACGACATTGATAAAAGCATTAAACTCAGAGGTTTAGCACTTTCTTTAGCTTGCATGACACATACTTGGCATATCTTGTTCCTTACGTACACTTCATCGTTATTTTTGTTCTTGTCAGATTTCATTATTTCATTGTTTTAATTGCTATTTGATTTAATTTTATTGCTCTCAACATTTTGTGATTTCCAACATTTTGTTAATTTTTGTTTTTTTTTTTTTATTTTTGGCTAAGTTTGTTGCTTTTGATTTTATCAGTTGGCAAATATTTATTTTGGGTTTCGACGAAATGAATCAAATTCTATTTTAAAAACATTTAAATCATTGATAAAAATCAATGTAAAATGGTGCCAAATTTTGTTGTGCCTGAGAAATGCTTTTACAAATGCAATCGTAAGAAAAAAAAAAAAAAAACAAAACAAATTGGAATAATGTGTGCATTTTATACGAAAAACACACAGTATTTTGTTGTTCTGTTTGTATGCAACTTTTGTTGCATTTTTAAAATTCTTTACTCTCAACAAATTTTTTTTTCAATAGTAATAAAATTACTTAGCAAGTTAAAAAAAACAACAATATTTATGCCAGTAATTATTTGGTTAAAATTATTAACGTTGTTTTAAAAAACTTATAAATGAATGTAAATAAATAACTTACAAATTTTTATGAAAATTATTTTTATGAACTATTTTCCAACAACAAAGATTTTTGCAAAACAAACCATAAAGCTGATTAGACAGTTGTTTCATTGACCGCTATATCAGCTTTTTCTATAGTTTTTCTGTAACGTCTGCAGTCCACTTAATTTGAAAAGCTAAAAGGCATAACTACCGCAAAACCTAAGCGGAATTATATACGCTCCTCGCTATATATAGAGATATATATAAGTATGTGGCATGAACCCTGTCATAAGTACGGTTTGATGTTATAATCAAAAAATTTTTCAATATTTTTTCATAAGTAGGGTTAGTAGGGCTACGTAGAAGATATTATTCTTTTTCAATAAAATTACCTCCTTTTAGTTTAAAATCTCCAACTTTTTTAAATATTAAAAATATTTTTTTAATCTTTGCAATAATTTTTTCACTCCATGTGCAACACTTTATTTTCTCATTCCCCTTATTTTTTTTTTTGCCATTTTCAACTCTGCCATTATTTAAGTTTTTGTGTTTCAAATTTATAACGTTGTATTGGACATGCTCTATTGTCAAGAGCATTTCTGTTAAATATACTTTCTTTTATTGAAATATCAAGTCCTCTAGAGTCCTCATTTTTTATTTTCCCTAAAACAAATGTCCTACTTTTTGTAATCCATCATCCTCCTAAGCCAAATTTTGATCTGGTAACCCTACTCCTACAGACT
Source organism: Tetanocera ferruginea (assembly GCA_958299015.1). Classification (NCBI taxonomy): domain Eukaryota; kingdom Metazoa; phylum Arthropoda; class Insecta; order Diptera; family Sciomyzidae; genus Tetanocera; species Tetanocera ferruginea. The sequence continues at coordinate 2,378,364 of OY282644.1, forward strand.
TCATTTTTGTTAACTTTCTCATTTCTAGCTTAAAAAAAATAAGTAGCAATTGAAATTAATAAAATATCATTGGAAATTTATTTTTTAAAATTAATAAAATTTTTAAATTTTTATAAATTCTAATTCTAAATTCGTCGTTGGGCAAGTATGAATTGAAATTAAATCTGTTTAGCAAAAATAACGTTTTTGATTTTTAATATAGTTTTAATTTTTTTTTTTTAAATTTAATATTTTTAATATTTATAGAAAAATTTCTTGAATGTTTTTTTTCTGACGTAGATATGAGGAAAATATCAGTTTTGATAAAAAAAAAAATTAGTTTCTATAAAATACTACGTAGTGACCACTTACTTATTTACTTATCTTGCGCTTACAACCGTGGGTCGGTTTTGGTCTCGTCGAAGGCCGCGTTCATAGTGAACGCGATTCAGACAGGCACGCGGACAGGCAGGATTAAATCTGAGTGAAAAACGAAATACAAATAGCTATCTATCGTTAGGCTATCCAATACCCGATCTTTCCAACCGAGATGCTTTCTTCCTCGATCGCAGCTATAATAATAATTTTTCGCTGGAACGTCGTCATTCATACTCTCGACAAGACCTAGCCAGGGAAGTCGCTCGATTTTTAGACGCCTGAATATATCAATGTCGACATATAGCTCATACAGCTCTTGATTCCATTTTATTCTGTACTCGCCATTGACGTAGATTGGATCAAAGATCTTCCCAATGTCCAACGCTGTTGTCCATAATTGAGATTTCCGGGATATCATCTCAATTGGGGGATTTTTTTGGCGTTGCTATTTTGAAGACTAGAGAAGTCCTCCCTCTACAACATTAGTATATGTACTCTAGATACCTTTAACTAGATTTCCATTTTCGTTCATGCAGAAAGAGGCTCAGGTCTTAAAACCATCTGTATGGCGTAGAGTGAGTAGAGTTAGAAGAGTGAGTAGTGAGTGAGTAGAGTAGTAGAGTGAGTAGAGTGAGTATAGTGAGTGAAGTGAGTAGATTGGTTAGGGTGAGTAGAATGAGTGGAGTGAGCAGAGGGAATAGAGTGAGTAGAACAAGTAGAGCAAGTAGAACGAAAAAAGCAAGTTTAACGAATACATTGTGTAGAGTGGGATATGGGCATCCATTGTGAGCACATATCCCTGATCGTATGAGTTTTTTCTTAAAGCGGGAGTCAGAGTCCAGAAGTGAAAGCTTTGGATGTCCGTTAAGATTGCAGTTTGTTAACGTCTAGAGTTTTCGGTGTGAGATTTCGTGCGTTTTTATCAGCGCAAAGACGTGTGAGGATCTTTGTTTGGATCGCCCTTACGTCTAGTACCTACACTGGAAGAGTGCCTTTTGGCTTTCAAAACGCAATCCATTTGGTTTTATAATAATATAAATTACATTACAGTCAAACCTGTTTTTGTGCGGTAGATAGGGATCGCAAAAAAGAAAACGCACAAAAAAAAAAATTTTCTGAAACTTCACAAATGGCTATAATATTGAACTTTGACCAATCTATTACGAAAAAAATTGTTTTATGCGGTAGATAGGGACCGCATGAAAAAAGTTTACCCTAGGAAATATGTCCAAGTTCTATGAAAAAGTGAAAAATTTATCTCCAAACAAAATAAATAAATAAATAACACATGGAAACATTTCAAAAATTGTATTTCTGTGTTCAAAGTAAAGAAAAATTCACAAAATATATATTGAAACGTACTTCAATACTCGTCGCAGTCCAAAACGAGCATTTTCTTATATTGATCTGGTTCTTAATCGTTTTCATCACTTGAAGATATTAAGAGGGAATTATTATCTGTTACCACCATTGTTGTGGAATTTTAATCTGCTACCATATAGTCGATAATAATTCTTTGTGACGACGGTCGTTTGGTTAACTTATTATAAATATCGCAATAGCCAGATAAACATGACCAAAGCTCTTTTTGGAATTTTAAACTTCTTTTGGAGTTGCTATTAATTCTAAGAAAATGTATTTTTAATTTGATGCTTAGTTGGATTCCTGCATAAATGTTGTCTGCTGTCATAAAAGTCGATTCTCCTTGTTCATCTTCATGATCAGTTAAGATATCGATAACGTTTTATCATTAAAGGAATCATTCTCAATAATTTCGATAAGATAATTTTCGTCGAAAATATCAAATCCTTCTCCAGGTTAAGAATATGGCGCAATATGCAATTGATCTAATTTCGCCGCGACCTTACTAGGGCGAATAACTTCACGACATTTATATGTCGCTTGAAAAAAATTTCATAAAAAATATCGCTTTGCAAGCATAACTGAAACCGCATAAGAAAATATCGCACACAAAAAGGTCGCATAAAAATAATACTCGCATAAAACAGATCGCACAAAAATAAAATCGCACAAAAAAGGACCGCACAAAAACAGGTTTGACTGTATTTATAAAATACACAAATAGATCAGCAAGTTTTCATCCCAGTTGACAAATGTATTGACGAGATTTGAGGGTTTTTTGTAAGTAAATACCTTAAGATAATTGGTTTTAAAAAAATATATTTTTTTCTTTTTTTTTTAACAAAAAAGTTATAAAATGTACTTTTCTTTTGCAATTTTCAGTTCTAAGTTTTTATTCACAAAAAAATGTATTGTTACGTTTGATTTTCTTCCTAAATGAACAATAAGTGGTTCTCCACAACAAAACTAGCTCAAAAATATAATTCGAGGTACAAAAAAATTGGTTTAGGCCTAAAAATTATGCCAATCGTATGAATATTTTATATAATATTGAATTTTTTTACCGGAATTGGGGGTACGATTTTTCCCAAACAAATTGATACACTCTTATACATGAGTTTTTATATGATTTTTCAAAACAATAATCCAAAATATCCCAATATCAAATTCCCCACTCACTTTTCAGCCCGTCTTTACAACCTCGAATCTTGAATTTTGAACCAAGTCAAGCCTGTTGATTTGATAGTGTTGGTTAGCTTTTCTTTTATTTTTATTTTTATTTTTATTTATATTTTTATTTTTATTTTTATTCTTATTTTTATTTGTATTTTTTTTTTTTATTTTTATTTTTATTTTTATTTTTATTTTTATTTTTATTTTTATTTTTATTTTTATTTTTATTTTTATTTTTATTTTTATTTTTATTTTTATTTTTATTTTTATTTTTATTTTTATTATTATTTTTATTTTAATTTTAATTTTTATTTTAATTTTTATTTTTATTTTTATTTTTATTTTTATTTTAATTTTAATTTTAGTTTTTATTTTTATTTTTATTTTTATTTTTATTTTTATTTTTATTTTTATTTTTATTTTTATTTTTATTTTTATTTTTATTTTTATTTTTATTTTTATTTTTATTTTTATTTTTATTTTTATTTTTATTTTTTTATTTATATTTTTATTTTTATTTTTATTTTTATTTTTATTTGTTTTTTTATTTTTATTTTTATTTTTATTTTTATTTTTATTTTTATTTTTATTTTTATTTTTATTTTTATTTTTATTTTTATTTTTATTTTTATTTTTATTTTTATTTTTATTTTTTATTATTTATATATTTTTTTTTATTTTTTATTTTTTATATTTTTATTTGTTTTTTTATTTTTGTTTTTATTTTTTATTATTTATATATATTTTTTTTTATTTTTTAATTTTATATTTTTATTTTATTTGTGTTTTTATTTTTATTTTTGCTTTAAAAAATTTCGGTCCAAAATAATATTTTCGCTATAGAAATTGTAGAATAATAGTAAACAATTATAATATTTAGTTTTTGTTTTTGTTTCAAGAAATATTAATTTTTAAAAATTTTCTTTTATCTCTATTCTGAGTAAATTAATTTTGAAATATGTGTGTTTTTTCTAAATGTTTTCTGTTATCTTTATTATATTACAAGTTATTACAAAAATATTACAAAAACTAAAATCTTTTCAAAGTTATATTTCTATAAACTGTGAAATAATATTTTTGTGTTGTTTTTTTTTTTATTTCATATATAAATACCATACATATTTTCTGAATTTTTTTCTATTTTCTAGATAAAAGAAAAAGCTTTTTTATATTTCGATTTTGATTAAATATATGTGATACCAGAAATTCAAAGAAAGCTGCGCATTATCGAGTTCGCTGAATGGATATAAAACGGCAAAAAATTTAACAAAAATGTGTGCTTTGTTAAAAATGCGCAAACTTCCGTTTAATAACAAAATGTTTTGCTTTTATTTAACACAATTCAATATTCAAAACACATTCAGAGGAATTTCAGGGAAATCTACATCAAACTGAGTATTTTTATTTACAAAAAAAAAAAAATAAAATTTAAAAACAGTTTAAAGTAAAAATCATGCCTTTTTGAACTAAAGACGGCGGCTCCTTGTTTGGTACGTAAGTAAGTCGACAGTCGACGATGTGTGGCGTGATTAACGTGACTAATAATTACGTTTTACGTTTAAATACCACAAATTTGCACAACTGTTAAAGCGCCATTACAATAAATAGTAGCGACAAAAAATTATTTATATATAAGGAGACATTACATGCGTGTTTCGCTTGTTTTGAAATTAAAAAAAAAAAAAAAACAACCCGTCAAAGCTAAGGAAATAAAAATAAAATTAATTAAATACAATTTATGAGACATTCGCAATGTTCTCGTATACAATTTTAATTGTATGGATTTCCTCTGTGGTTCAATATGAATGCGTGTAAAATTAATTAAATGCTGACAAGAGGAATGAGTAATAAGTGTAAACAATAAATAAACCTACATAAATTGTTATATCTGTGGCGGCATGACGAATAATTTCTTCTTATTGCATGTTCTCAATGTAGGCGAGACAGGCAGATGTGATGTATAACAAGTTTGCAAAAAAAAAAATAATGAAAATTTTTCATTTTTTATAGAAAGTGATATAAAAATTGATTTAAATTTTTTGCTTAAAGCTTTGTTTACACTGAAGCCAAATTATGTTTTTAATACTCGTTTTTCTTTGTCAACTTTTTTTTATATATTCTGTCATTTCTGGCTGACGTTAGTGTGATTTGTTCAAGGTGTGGCAGTTAAGGCTTAATAATATTCTACTAAATTTAAAAATTTTATTGTACCATTAAAACTAAAGTTCAGTTGAATAATTGAGCTAAAAAGCTATTTCACACAAATGCTTTTAATTTTAACTTTGTGCAAAAAACACACAACAAAAAATCGTTAAATTTAAACAATCATTTATTTAAGTGCATTTTCTATGTGTGCGGCATAAAAACGGTTTGGTCAACTCGTGCAAAACCATGACGTCAAGAGAATGACGTATGACTTAGTTGGATTTAATAAACTTCCGACAACATATGTAGCATTTACGTGGGTGCAAATAAATTGCATGACGTTAAACATGAAGAAACAAAAGGAAACAAATGTTAATTTAAAATCTAAGATTAAGAGTTGTTGATTAAATTTTTTTTGAAGCATGTGCAACATTAGATTTACGAACAAAAAAAAAAAAAATAAAAGAAAAAAAAAAACAAAATTTCAAAACATTTTCTTGACAAAATCATCAATCATTCTGAAATAAACTTGAACATCAACTTTCCATGCATTAAAGACAGCAACCTTCAAGTGAAACAAGTAGTCACCAGGCAGTAACGGCATCAAAGTGAACATATCATCACTAAGTGTCAGATTTGTTACAATGACGTCATGCTGCATATATGAAAAAAAATCGAACTTTATAAAAATATTGAATCAAAAATTTACTTTCAATACAATACTCACATTATACGGACACGTATGATTTATATTGGAATGTTGCAATAACAAGCCGATAAAGATTTTTAGAAATGGATAACGTCGTTTATATTTTAAATAATCGCAAAAATCTGCTGATATATTGTACAAATAAGGACGATAGATGCTATACTTCTTGAGAAATGCCAGATTCAACTGCAAGTAAAATTAAATTTTAACAAAAGTCAAAATGATTAAAAGTCCATTTTAGCTACACTTATATTGGTCACTGGCAGCTGGTGAAGTTGTGCATGAATATTCAAGGCTATGCATTCGCGACAAATCACTTTCAGCTGACATTTACGAAAAGTAGCAAACGATTTATCAAACGATTCACATTTGACATTTTGAAATATTATTTTTGCCATTGAATTTTGCAAATTAAAATTCACAAAAATTATTAATAGCGTAATTAGAACGAAGTAATGCTTGAACACCAACGACATAGTCATGTTATGTTTTAAATAACTAAAATTTTACAAAAGGCATAAGCTTATATGTTAGTATATAAATACTATATGTGTTTTTAAAATTTTAATATTAATACCTTTTAATTGCATTTTAAATGCTAAAGTGGATCAATTAGAAGTTGTTTAATTTTTAATTTTTGTTATTTAAAAGAACTATCGCGCCATGAAGTGTGTTTTTAGATAAGAAATTAACTAAATTAATTACACGAGCGGTAAAAAATGTTCAACGGTGCTAGATAGATTTTTTTTTTTTTGCAATAGATTTGGGTTAAAATATTTATAGATTGATAAGAAATAGTCGAAATTATAAAAAAGCCAGTTCTAAAATTTATAACGCGAACACAGAACGGTCAAAATGGAATTTATTTTATTCTCTGATTTTTTGATTTCATTTCCTTAATAAATTTTATTTTGTAAAATAGTGTATAACATTTTGAACCAATTCTTGAATTAATAAGTAAGTAATATTTTATAATAGTTTGTAGACTTCCTATGATAGAAATTGAATTTTTATTTTTTTCATCCATATTTCGAGTATTGTTTAGTCATCAGGATGTTTTTGCTTTGACTCTCAACTTCACAGTTTTGATAATTTTCAGTTCTAGAAGTCTTATGTTGTTCAAGATTCTGCCGGCACCACCATTCTTCAAATGCATGACATTTTTAACGAGTGGCAATCGAAACATTAGGGACGGATAGTCGACTTGAATAACCGGTTTCGACTTTTTTTTATTTTTTAATTTTTAAATGAACGGTTTTTCTGAAGTCTATTTTTTCGCCCCTTTTGCTCCCTTCTTTATCATTACCATCGCAAAAGCCCATGTAATATTAGCTTTTTTCCGTATTTTTTTGTATCTTGAAACAAACTCGGATGAAGAGACAAGAAATAAGTTATCAGTTATCAATAAAATGTAAGCAAAAAAGCATCATGAACAATTCGTAAAGCAAATCTAAAGAAACACAAAACATAATTTGAAAAAGTTTACTTTATCAAATTTTAAGCTCTAGCAGCTAAAAAAGTAAAATTTTGTTAGTTTTTTCTGCTATTGAAACAGACATTTCAGAATTTTTTTAAAACTACTTCTCAAACCATGATAGAATAATTTTACCAGGTAGTTTTGACAAATGTTGATTCTCTCAGCTACAAGTAAACGAACTCTTGTCAAAAACAGATGTTCGTTGTTATATTCGTTGGCCACATTCAGCTGTGTCAACTGTTGTGACAGCAACACTTTGGGGAGCGCTATTATTGGTATTGAAGTTTCAGAAATATTGTCAAGCTTATGAAATATCAAGCTTTGTATCAAATACGAATTTAAATTTTACCGACAAATTTAAAATTTTCTATTTTTAAATGCATTTTAATGCGCAACTTCATATTTATGTGCATCAAGTTTTGACTTGGCAGTTGGCACAGTTGGGTACGCTGAATGTGACCAGTGAAAATTAATTGTATGCTATGACGGATTGTGAGCGCTCTCTTTCTTGTTATATTTTTTGACAAAAGTCCGTTTCCAACAGAAACGTCAATAATACCTTGGAGTAATTATATCATGTTTTCAAACCAATTGAAAAAAAAATCTGCTTTTTTGATGTGCTGCTCAGTTTAGATTTTAAAGTTCTGAACTAAATTCAGACAACACATTGGTTTTGCTAAATAACGTATTAATTAATTTTTAAAGTAAGTGGGCTGCATTCCGGAAGACTATTACTGGGTGAATAGATCAAATAAAAGACGGCAGTACAGCCTGTTGAGGGCTCTTTTAAAATTAATTTGAGGTTGTGTTCTTAAAATAAAACGAACTCAAACTTTTTCTTCAGAATTCTTTAAAACAGTCATTATTTTTTTATTGCTTTGTAAAAATAATTAAATCCATTTTTATTTGTATTCCAATACCTCGAAAACGTCTAGCTCTGCATTTGTGACATTTTCTCAAGTATAACTCAATTCAACATGCTTATGGTAGTCTACTAAAATAGGCCTTGACATCAGCCTTCCACTCATTATAAAAGGCAAATTTTAAGGCTAACAGATATTCACCAGCAGTTAATTGCAATAAATTCATCATTTCATCTTTTAAGGTCATGTTATGTATAATGATGTCATGCTTTATAATAAAACCCGAAGCAGAACAAAAATTGTATTAATTTATTTGCACAACATAAAACGAAAGGATACTCACATTATATGGACAGGTGTGATTAATATTGGAGGACTCTACTAATGTATCAGCAAAGATGCCTAATACAATATAGCGTTGTCTATTTTTAAAAAAGTCACACACGTCTGCAGTAAAATTGAATAGATAAGGACGAAATATGCTATACTTTCTGTACAGCGCCAGGTTAACCTATAATTAAAAATTTTCAAAAATATGCAAAAAAAGTAGAGTACAAATTCTTTTAGTTACGCTTATATTTGTCAAAGGAGTTTTGTAGAGTTGTGCATGAATACTCAATGCTATACATTTGCGACAAACAACTTTCAGCTGGCATTTCTTAAAACTGGCAAATGATTCGTCCAAGGAAACACATTTGATGTTTTCAAATTTAAATTTTGCAGTTGTATAGTGTAGGATGATATTCACAAAAATTATCAAAAGTACAGTTAAACTATTTTTGTGCCTGTAAACTAGCAACATAATAAGCAACCGGCATGAAAAATTGAAAATAAATGACTAGCCTTTTTACAAAAAACATTTGCTTATATAAAGCAGATAGATATAATATTATTTTTGAAATTAATTTGGTATAAAACTTAATTGCTGTAACTTATTTGAATATCGTTTGATCTCAACACTCATTTTAATTACAACACTGAAAAATAAAAGTAATCTGCAATCAGGCAGAAGTTGTAGCGTTTTTGGGCATATTCAGAACATTTCTTTAAAATCAATCAGATGAATTACACTGAAAATTGAAGAAGTATACGTTAATTGAGAATTTTGAAAATAATTCACTAAAATAAATGAAAAAAACAAAAATTTTATAATCACTTGAAAGCACATTAATTGGTTTAATCATTGGCCAATGTTGCAAACACAATAAAATACTTCTCACAATTTCTTTGTTCACAAAATTTTATTAAATAAAATCCACATACTATGTTTATCTGCTCGAAATCCCATTGCATCAGCGTATGATATTTGATTTTCTAAATAAATCGCAGCTCTTAATTATTAGTTTATCAATTAAATACTTTTTTCAGTTTGCAACAACAACTTTCATGCGTTTTCAAGTTATCAGTAGTAAGTGGTAAAACCTATACATTCCAAAATTTTTTTTTTATTTCAAATTCAATTTTTAAGTCATCATATGCTTAACATTTCTAAAATAAACTTAACTTAAACATTTATATTACTTATCATATTTCAATTTATATATGAAATTCATCTTTTAAGAAAGAATTAAAAAAATGGCCAAAATTTGTTTATTTATTATATTGCTTATTAGCTTTCTTTTTTATTAAGCCTTACAAGTATGAAATCTCTGTGCCTTGGCTCCAGAATTGGTTGAAAGAAAGAGTATATGTTAGTGGACATTTAATCAAACATCAATTTGACAATCAAGAAAAACTTAAGAAATATATTGATTTGAAATTGAAACAAAAAACTATGCTTTAAGCTCAGTCCATTCAAGTCTATCAAGATTCTCTCAAGATTTGCTTATGACATGTGCTGTCAGTCAATTTTTTTTGATGAGAAATTAATCGAGAAAAATGTTTGATACCGAGATCCGAACTTTGTACCTTATGCGCACGAATCAAGCGCACTAATATTTCAAACATCCATTAACATTTTAACTTCAGCAATCAACAGGTAAATACAAAAAAATATTAATTAAAAATGAATTACAATGAAAAATAATATGAATTGATATACATAATTTATAATTAAAATAATTTCCCAATAACTTACAATTTATAGCCATTTCAGCCCTTGAAAGGACTTCGACCGAGCTTCATACGACCAATTGTGTTATATGTGTTAAACTTAGATGTTTTATCCCAACTCCGAACAAACAAAGTTCAAGTTCTCTAGAAGCTCTTCATGGCAGATTTTTGAGATTTACCATTTTCTGCAGAAAGGCGGTGACCGATCAGAAAAATTTATTTCAATCGTAAAAACTGTCTGTGTCATATGATGATACGAACCCGGGTATGCCGAGATTTGTTGACTCGCTAACTAATGCTCACTTATCGAAAAGTCTTCTAAAATTATTGATAATTTTTTGATAATTTTTTAAATTTATCGATAATTTTTAGACCATTTTGACCATTAGTTACTCAATAATATTGAGTTTTGTTAACCAGTTTTGAGCTACAGTTTAAATTTAAAATCTCTAGTTCATCGGGAAGATTCTTAAAAATAGTTCTCACTATTTCTTTGGGACGAACCCCCAAGCAATTACGCCCACTCACGATAACGATATCAAAACTTTCCCGATAACTTACCGATAGCTAACTTATTAAAAATTCTTTGAAAATTATCGAAGATTTTCGATAATTTTTAAATTTAATCAATAATTTTTTGTTTGTTTTTTAAAACTTTTAAATAATTTTTTGCTAATTATTGATAACTTTTCAACAATTTTTAAATTTATTGACTTTACATGTCCTTTTTGACTATTTCTAGCGAACCTATCAAAAATTCTTCGATAATTTCAATTACGTTCTTTGATTGTGAAAAAATTTATTAAGGTATCGATCATTTTTGAAAATTTTGATATTTCATCTAATAATTTTTTTATTATTTTGCTAATTTATAAATTGATCGATAATTTTTCAATTTTCGATAATTTTTTGATCCAAATTATCGATAACTTTTTGATATTTTTTTAGATATATACGATAATTTCAAAATAACTTATCGAACTTTTTTTGATAATTTTTTGATAACTATACTGAAATTTTAAATTTGTCAATATTCTCTCGAAAATTTCGAAAATTTTGAAATTTTATGTTTTTTATTCTACAATATTTTTCGTTTTAGCCAATTTATAAATTCATCGTTATTTTTTTGATAACTTAACTATTATTCTTCGATACTGTCCAATAAATTGTAGAAATTTAAACATTTTTTTTTATTTTATTCTATATTTTGGACAATTTTTAAATTAATCGATAGCGTTTTGATAAGTTGAAAAGAGTTTTCGCTGTTTATTGATAAATTTTAGATTTTCTTGAAATTGATCGATAATTTCTTGCTAACTTGTCGAAAATTCTTCGCTAATTTCAATCAGTTTTCTAAAAGTTTAAATTTATTGATTACTATTCGGTAGATTCACTAAAACTCTTCGATATTTATTGATAAAGTTTTGAAAAAATTTAAATTTTGTCTATTTTATTTTATAATTTTTTATGTTTTTAAAATTTTTAAATCTATCTATAATATACCAATTTGTTTGTTTTGAGGATTTTTGGCCAGTACTTTCCAATTGCAAGTTTTTAATGAAATAAAAATTAAATTTTTTGCCCTACGTTTCGTCAATTATTTGTTAACTTCTTCAGGGTTTATAGATAATTTTTCAATTTATCGATAATTTTTTGATAACTTTAAGACAACTTTTGCTAATTATCGACAAATTTTCTATAGTTTTTAAATATATCAATAACATGCCAATATCATATCGATAATTTATAACAAATATATAAAAAAAAAAAAAACAAATTAACCGAGCTTCTTATGATCAATTGTGTTGTGTGTGTTATTAAATGTTTGCACACAATTGGCCGAGAACTGGACCTACATGTTTTATGCCAACTCCGAACGGCTCATGTTCTCAAGAAGCTTTACATGGCATTATTTACTCTCTGAGGTTTGCCATTGTCTGCAGAGATGTGGTGACCGATCAGACATATTTTATAACTTGAGCGATAGTTTTCCAAGTGACTATCGATAATTTCTAGCTTATTATCGAAAAATCCACGATAATCACCGACAATGTTTAAATTTATCGCTAATTTTTCTTTAAATTTAAAATACTTCTAAAAAATCGATAGTTTTTCGATAGCTTTAAAATTTGTCAGTTCTGAGGCCTCATTCAGTTTAAAATCTCAAGCTCAATATTAAAATCGTTAAATTTTACAAGTTGGCTAAACTTGTATTTTTTATTTCGACTTAATAAAAAAAAAATGAAAAGATTGTCTGGAAGTTCCTGTCCTGAATCGGTTTTAAGACTTCTTATTTAATATGTCTGCAAAAAGCTACCCTTTGCTGCCTAGTGGATTCGCAGTGAAACCACACATTTAATATATTTTTTTTTTCTATATTCCTAGTGCTTACATGGAAAAATCAAGCGTATTTCTAAGAACTGTTATTAATTTTATAACGGTACAAATTTTAGCGGGTAATTTTCAGTGCGTTGTTAGTGATTTTTTTCTACATTATTTTTATGGTTCGTGCAAAAATATTTTAAACACCTCCCGGAACAAAGGGTTAAAAGGATTGGTTTGGATTAGATGATTTTAATATTATATAAACATAGTTTAATTGGAATACATTTTGTACGAAAATTTATATAAAAAAACGATTAAAATTTTTGGTCTGTCAAATGGGATTGCCTATCCATTAAATGTACGATATGAGCAGATTTACGATAATAACACTAGAATAGTTTTTTTTTTAAATTTCAAAGTTCTGCCCGAGGAGTGCGGTTTCAACCGTTTTCGGGTATTGAAAATCGAACTAATTTGTTAAAGTTTTCAGCACGCCCTCATAGAAAATTTCTCTATATAAGGGGAGAAATTCAAAAGCAAAAAAAAAATTTATTGTAAATGGGTGTGTCCGTGGGCGGATGAAGCCTTCATTTTTTATGCATTGATGAAAAATTAACACATATCAAGTTTTATTCCCGTAACTCACAGTTAATGCCCTTATTGTGCTTTCGCTATGGAAGGTGGGCGTGTTCATGGACGGATTACTCCCAATTTTTGAACACACCTTAGTTTTGGTATAAAATACATACATACCAAATTTAATTTCTCTATGACAAACATAACCTTATTTATTGAGTTTTAAACTTTTTGGGTTGTATGGGAAGTAGGCGTGTCCGTAGGCGGATGACGTCCATTTTTCAAAACCATCTTTGTCTTGTCATAAAAAACATACGTGCCAAATTTTAGCTCTGTAGGTTAAACAGAGGCTTATTTATTGCGTTTTAAATTTTTGCGTTGTATGGAAGGTGGGCGTGTCCGTGAGCGGATGACATCCATTTTTCGAAAAAATCTTTGAGTTGATATAAAACACACACATATCAAATTTTGTTGTTGTAGGCTAATTATGAGCTAAGTTATGCAGTTTTCAGTTTTCGCGTTGTATCGGAGGTAGGCGTGTCCGTGGGTGGATGATGTCAATTTTTCAATACAATCTTTATTTTGTTATGAAAAACATGTGTTCCAAATTTTGTTTCTGTAGGTTAAACAGAGGCTTATTTATTGCGTTTTCAATTTTTGGGTTGTATGGGAGATATCAACATCTTGGTGTTGATATAAAACACATACTCACTAAGTTTTATTGTTGTAGGTTAATTTTTAGCTTATTTATGCAGTTTTCAATTTTTGCGTTGTATTGAAGGTAGGCGTGTCCGTGGGCGGATTCCAAAAATATTCAATAGTGCAGATCCTTGGGTCCATGTGATCATGTGTACCAAGTTTCATTCAATTATCTCAACTCCTTCTTCTTATCCTGTGTATACGGACAACACACAGACGGACAGACGGACGGACGGACGGACGGACGGACGGACGGACGGACGGACATGTATAGCTCGACTCACGTGGTGACGCTGATCAAGAATATATATACTTTTCTATACCGGACTCGCTTCGTTCTATGCGTTACAAACGTTTGCACAAAGTTAATATACCCTGACCTTTCAGGTTTAGGGTATAAAAATTTGTAACTCTGTGTATTGCATAAATGTATATTTACGCCTGCCAAATATTTTATAATCATTATTTTCAATTTTAATATGATATGTTGTTAATTATTTTGTTATTATAAAGCTAATTTCAGCATCAGATACTTAGTATATTTTCATATGTATACGATCCATGTAAACATGTTGCTGTACATATTTATTATAACATCTATGTTATTTTTTTATCTACGGTTAAAATATTTGACACGCTTGAACTGAATTTAACGCAATTAAAACGGTGAATATTAAAAATCTATTAGTTAAGCGATACTGCTTATCGTCTATCATATTAAATCAGTTTTAATTATTTATTAATTTTATGTACATATTTATGTATTTACTTGAATTATGAATTTACTTAACCTTCATCTGCTCCTTGTGTCAAAAACGACACAAGAAGAACTTTCTTGCAACTTTTTTCGAAAACCATCAATGAACAACCTACAAAGTTTTTTGACTTTATTTCTTTCGTTATTTTACATCCAAAAACTTTTTCATATTCTAAAATATTGTATTTTTAGGGATTTTATTCAAAAAGTTACGTTGGCTACCCTCGTGTGTCGTTTTTGACACATATGGCAACTCCACATGTTTTTGGTGGGAAAATTAACATTTACTTTGCTTTTAGTGCTAAACAGACAAAATAATGAAAAACTCGATTGTGAAAAGTGCTTGTTTTCAGTAAAAAAATAAAAATGTCTAAGCCAAGATATATTTCGAATGAAGAGATTGAGGAATTGCTAAACGCAAGCGATAGCAATGTTAATTTTTCTGGAGGCAGCGATGAAGAGTATGAACCTGATGAAGAGCTTCCTGTAGTGGAATTCACAAACAGCTAAACAACAATTTTCGATGTCGTTAGCTTAAAAAAATTGTCATTTTCTATTAAAGTGGCACGGACAATGACCGATATCGACAACGATTATTGTTGTTAACTTTTTGGGAATTCAACTACTGATCTTGACGATGACTTGTTTTCTCCCGATACTGATTCGGATATTGAAGAAAATGATACACCCAGCCAAATAAACGATTACGATTGTGTCAGTGAAAATATTGATCCCCTGTTTATTTCAAAAGATGGTATGGAAATCAGAACGAGTTCAAAATGAAAGTGGAAGATTTCATAATGAAAATGTTATTGTTCTTCCTCCTGGCACTACAAGATATGCGAAAGTTCGTGTTGATGATATCAAAGGTGCATTTCTACTGTTTTTTCCGCAACATATCGAAAATATTATTCTAAATCATTCTAATGCCTTTGCTAGAGCTAAGTATGGTGAAAACTATTTAAAAATCGATTCAAATCTGTTGCAGGCATATGTTGGTGTTTTGATATTGGCGAACGTTTACATGTAGGTTTTTAGTGCTATTGTTTTTCAAATAAATTTATTATGTTTCGGGTTCCAGATCAAAAAATGAAACCATAACTGAATTCTTCGAACAATGTCAAAGAAAACGTTTGCATATGTGAATCAAGTTTTTCGATTTGACGATGCAATTGGAAGAAGACAACAGCGGTCATCAGATAAATTTGCTCCCATTCGCGACTTATTCGAAAAGTGAGCTAGTTTATTGTCAATCAAAAATAAGTATCATCAGTAAATTTTTTTCAACTATTTCTACTGATGTGCCTTTGACATCTACATCTCCACATCCACACAGAGGGAAAAACCTATGGACTCAATACATAAATTTATGTACTCATCGCATAGTTTTCTGCACACAAAAATTTTACATTTTTTATGTATTGAGTACATGTTGAAATCTTTATTGACTTCATAATGCTTTTAAGCGGTTATGTAGTCAATAAAGAATTTTATGTACTCAACGCATAAATGTGTGTCGTGAATTCATGGATGTATGTGGTGAGTACATTCACACTGTACTCATCGCAAACTGTTACAAATAATTTTATGTAATGAGTAAAGATCTTATGTACGTATTACATAGATTATTGACTCAGTACATTCATAATTTACTCATTACATATTTGGAGTACATAATTTTATGCAATAAGTACATAGATTATTTACTCATTACATATTTGAAATGCATAATTTTATGTAATGAGTACATACATAATTTACTCATTACATATTTTTAGTGCATACATTTATTTAATGAGTACATCACCCAAATCACCCTCTTAACAAATGCAATAAATAACTTAATAAAGAAATGACTAGATTTCACAAAATAACTGCCAATTACTTATAGAAACCCAGCCATTTATTTCTTATCCAATCATCGCTTTTGTTCTAGAGTACAGTGGATAAACTCATTCCCGCTCTGATTTTCTACAGGCTTTAGAGGTGTTGCTTATTTGAAAATCAAGAAACGAATGACATAAAACAGCAAAATTGTGTGCCGATGTGCAACAGATACGTGTACTGAGTCCATATGTTATGTACTGAATAAATGTCTCACTTCAATCGTATAAGGGGACGTGTACTGAGTCTATATTTTATGTATTGAGTAAAGTTTTTGTAAAAAATTACATAACACGTTGATTGAGTACACATTGCTTGTATCTATTGAAGTCTGCTATGTATTCAACACATAACATGATGTATTGAATACATTTTTTATTCATTTTAAAAAGTGAATAAATTGATATGTAGTCAGTACACGCTCCCTTTACTCAGTAAATACTGCCCTCGTTGCGTTCTCATACAAGTTGCAGTGAATAGATTTTACATAGCTGTCTCTGTACTGACTACATAACTTTTTCCCTTAGTGCACAAAAAAGAGCAAAAGTGTCCCACCAGCAATCAAAGAGTAGAAAGATGTCATCTTTGCTACGAGAGTAAATCTGACTCCAAAAACAATTTATGTGGAAATATTTGTTGCTTCTGTGCAAAATCTGCTTGCAAGAAGGACCACAATCAAAATGTCTGTGTAAAGTGCGTTGAAGAAAAGCTGCTGTGAATTCGATAATATTTCAGTAATTTGTATTTTTTCCAATTTTTTTTGCAACATATATTTGAAAATAATTCACTTTAAATTCATTTTTCCCTCCTTAATTTGGGTTCTTAAATTATTTAACAATAAAAATTACTTTCACTCACAAAAATATGGAAAATTTCCACTATAAAGCATTGAATTCTCATATGTGTCGAAATTGACACACAAGGGGCGAGAATGTTATTTTTTTTTAGGAGCAAATGAAGGTTAAAATGAAATATATAAAAAAAATTTATTATTTTAAAATATGTACATAAATATTTTTGATATTTATAAATAACATAACAAGATATCAATACAAAATATATTAAAAATCATTCTGCGTTGGAATTCGAGAACTTTATAATGGAATGACATTTCACGCACTCTCCTATAATATAACAATACATTTTTATACTCAGCCTTAAAGCTTTTTCGAGGGTCATGGTTTTTATTTTTGCACAGAAAATTGTTGCTAATTTTAACAACATCCGCTACACACAAATACATTTTTGTGTAGGCATTCATATATGTATTATTGATGATACGTACTTGCATGTTACACGTGGAATAACATGAGCATTGTTTGGGGTAACGCATGCTTAAAAAAGGATGTGTGCTAAGTTGAGACAACTCCTACACACATTCGAGGCTGACTTTGTGCTAATCAAGGTCGCTACAAGGTTCTTTTAAGAATGCCGACAAGACTGTCATATCTTATGATGATGTAAAAATATACATAATTGAAATGGTTTATATAACTGGTCAAGAGAAGTTAATTGAGGAAAGTGTTGGTAAATGTATATTTGTTGTTATACACGAGTGCATTCTCATGCTAAGTTATACAAGCAATTATTCAGATCAGAGAAAAATTAAGTCACATGTTTGTGTATTTTTGTCAACAAATATTTTTTCAAGCATCTTTTCACGCAATAATTGCTATAGAAATACCTTTAAACAAAAACAAGAAGAGCTTTAAGTAACATCTTATAATGCAAGTACACACGCCCTATTTTACAGAAGGCTTGTATATCTTAAATAATATTTCATACCTTGCTCTGCAAATCTAAATTAAAACAAGAAATTCTACGAAATTTTGCTAATTTTTTAATATAAAAATAATGTTGCAAATTTCTAGGTATGACTGAGATGCTTACATTTTTTCAATTTCAAACTCCAGGAAAGCTGAAAAAAGGCTCTGTCAAAGTTATACATATTTCATTAATTTCCTTTAACGACTTTCTTTTATTCTTCATTCTTGTGTTACAAAAATAGCTTCTTCTTTCATAAAAGCAATATGTTGAATTCGTAAGATATGATTTAAGGCAACTGAGCAAAAAAAAAAAGGTAAAACAAAAGATTTTCACCCACGCAACAACATATTTTATATCGTATTTATATAAGTAGGTATATTTTTAGCCATATATGTTTGTTTATTTTCTGTCATATTGAATGAAAATGTTATTCTTTCTCATCAATGAAAACGTAGAAAGCATTAAAAGCTGCGTAGCTCTTGAAACGCCCAGTTGTGTGCCTGTTTTCTTGTTGTTGTTGTAGTATAATTTTGTTATTGTTGAAGTTGTTATTATTGGCAAAAATAGCTGTATATTTCTGAAAACAAGAGCAATACAAAAAATATACCTCTTTTGTTCGATTTTTGCTGCATAATTTTAGCCATTCGCTGTCTTAAAGCTACATGACCCAAACAACATTTATTTGCTTAGTATCTGCAACAACATAACCAACATTATTATTATTAACATCATTATCATCATCATCATCACGTTCATTATGTTATATTGTCCACGTGTGGGTGTTGTTTTCATTTCGTTTTCGCTCGATTTGAACGAGTTTGATTTTCTTAGCTTGTCGGTGCGTCTGAAGTTGAAACTTGCTAACAACGCTAGTGTTATACGATATCGAGCCCACCTTTATATCATGTCCGAGTTTTGAGTTTTGAGCCTATCAGTGGGCTGTTAGTACAACTTTGCAAACGTCGTTTAGGCTAAGAATGTCATTCATTCATCGCATGCATTTTTGTTGTTGTTGGCGAGTGGGTTGCTTATAATGTTGTTTTGGTCTTAATGGCCACCGCTGCTTAGGTAGAAACGTTTCGGTGTAGTTTAAGCTAACAGACACCTTCAACATTCATACCATACCTACATATTTATTAAGTAGCTTACAAAAAACGCTGTTTACAAATAATTTAAAACTATGGATTTGTTATTGATATTCAGTCTCGTTGTCAGGCAATTTAAATTTTCAGTTAATGGAGGAAAATAAACACCCACTGTCAGATGTTAGCTCGATAGCGTTATAATTGAGAGAAATTTTTATTGATTTATGCATATTTCGGTGATGATATCAAAGAAATATTTAATCAATCGATAATTTATGATGGAAAACCTGTTCTGTTTTCTTGCAAAATAGCAAAAGTAAAAGCAGGCAAGAACTAAGCAACACACTAGCTGGATTTTTATATATTTGGCATGGAACCAGCACTTTCTCAGGATCAGTTGATACTATTGAAACCTGAAATATTCAGTTGATTGTGTTTTGTTTGCATTTTGTTCACCCATCGACTCTTATGCCATCGAATGTATCATCATTTAAGTTGCTGGGAGTTGTATGGAAGCTGTCACGCCCCGGTACCATATATCTTAAACTGGCTATATTAAAGTCTATATTTTTTGTAGGTATTAATATTTCTTAACTGATAATATTTGTTTATGTGACTTCAGTTTTCAAACCATAGTTATATGGTACCCATAATCCTACCCATAATCCTAATGCAATAACAACTGGCAAGATCGTAAAATTGCTTTTAATGAAAAATTTCTGCTCTGAGGTAAGCTTATTGTATGACGGTCTAATGGAGAATTGTTCTAGTAAAAACAGTATATCTCAAAAATTACTAAAAATTTTGTTATGGTTTTGACAAAATTGCCTACAAAATTGAATTTTTTAAAAAAAATCGTATTTTTACACTTTAAGTCCTCATAACTATTTCAGTTGTGATTTTCTGTTATAAGTTGTGACCAATAACTTAAAGAAAATTTAAATTTAATTTTAAAAACCTTTTGAATTGGCTTAGTTTTGGAGGAAAACGTAGTAAGACCAAAGTTTATACCTTTTTACACCCAAGACGAGTGTTTGCGACCAACCCCATTCAGACAATTTTTACTCGACTCATCACGGGAAATCAAAACCACCCACGTGGGTACACTTATTCAAAGGCAACTTGTTTAGAAATATTATTTTGAGAGTAATTTATTAAGTTCCAAGTACACCATTGTACTCATTGAATTAATGTTGCCAACTCATAGATGTAATTTTTAAATTTTATAAAATCATTTTTGTAAGTTCTCAATCGTTTACTACTATTATTACTTCTGTGAAAATTGCCAGAGATTTTCAGGCCAAACTTTCGCTTAATTCGTTACAAATCATGCCATCAATGTGAATTTACCGTAACTAAAAAATTAGGTGTAAAATAAAAATTTCACAAAATTTTGAAAAATCATGAAATTTAATTACCTGGGAAATCCTGTTTTCCCCAAAATTGCTATCAATAGACTCTCATATCTTAAAATGGTCTAGATGTGAAATAGTCAAGTTATAAAAATGTCGAAATGGAAAAGCGATTTTCTTGAAAATGAGCAGATTACACTTTCATATGTCTAAAGAAAATTTGATCGTACAAATCGCTCTGTCTATGGTTAATATACACCAAATGGGTTCTGACGTTTTTTTTTTTTTTTTGAACAAACGATAAAAGGAGAGAAGGGTGTAAAGTTCCTATTCAGCATTTATGGTAAAAAATTAATTTTGAAATGAATTGGCACCATGCTGAAGTTCCAATCTTTAGTCCTTTGTGCTGAAATTTGAGCTGAAATGCAAAAAAAAGTGATTTTTGTATGCAATTCAGGTTTCGCACCCTAAAACTAGTCTTGAAAACAAAAGTTCATGGATTTTTTTTATTTGCGATAGCAGATGTGAAAAGGCTGATCTTGTCTTTTATTTCCAAAACTGCTATCACTCGTTCTACCGTAAAATCACCTGCAAGTGAAATAGTCAGGTTATGAAAATGTTATAAATTTGAGAATTTCGGAAAAAAGTCACAAAACCATTTCACATATGCAAAACCTAGAGAGGGAACTATATTTTGGGACTAGATTTGCGTAGTAGACCAGCGACCTGTAATGAGGGATTCATGATTCGAGTATACTCGCCAGTATATTCATAATTTGCTTTTACATATACTCACCCATACCCATAGAAATAGCCACCATATCCACAGGCATTCAACTCTTTTTTATTTAATTGGATTTGACTCAGTAGTCTAAGGTTTAAGGAATTCAGAAATGACTTCTTAAATAAATTCATACATGATTTTTCTTCATTTTTGATGAACACACATTTTTCTATCGAAAATCTCATATAAAATTCGCAATTTCGTACAAACATGCAATACAGAGGATCGTTTAGGATTTTTGTGACCGAAACGAAATATTACCGAAACGTTGAGGAAAATTCGTTTAAGAAGAAAGCTCAACCAGATCCTGCTTTCATTTTAATTTTGGCTATTAAAATTTTATATTTTTAAATATTCAAAGAAGAAGTTGCATTCCGTCAAAATTTATTTCATCATTGTCATCACTGTGATTTGAACCGCAGACCTTCACAACCATCACATAAGAGTACTACGCCTTAACGATGCGATATGCTTTGAAGAAATTATAGATAAAATACAAACCGAACACTGATACTGTTCGGTTTGTATTAAATAAATGCTGAACCGAACCGGACGAAAAAAAAGATAGACGTGTTAAAGAAATTTCAGCAAGAAAGAAGAGTTATGCAATTTTAAATCATTTGCGGTGAATTAACATTTTTTTTGTGTTGGTTTTTGCGATGAATTAAAAAACTGGGCTGAGTTCATAATTTGGGATTAAGGCTTTTGAATTACTTCACTTCAGTTTATTATTGAAATTAAAATCAAATTCCCTTTTGGAATTACAATTCAAGGATATGGTGGCACTTTCTTAATTTTTGTTGTTTGACTACCCAAAGAGGCTCAGGTGGAAGGTGAGTGTGGTTGAAATGTGAACTGAACAAAATTGTAACTTTTTATTTTGAACGCTTTAAACATATTTCCGTTGGAGAAAGTTTCTATACTATAATGTTCGACGCTCTCAAAGTACTAGCTTGATGGAAAAATTTGGGATGCCATATTTACAATCAGCTATCTTGGAGTTTGGACATCTCCCCGCGGGATATTCTCTAAAAACAATACACTGACAATCGTCATTTGAGAGCTTGAAAGAATAAAGATCAAAATACAAATATGGGAAAAAGTCAAATTTTAGATTCGAAGATCATGACAATTCGTTTCCAAATGCCATATACTTTTTGTATAAAACTACGTGCGTATTAATACCTTGTTCACTTTGATTAGATATGGATTTTTTGTCGTTTTCATGTTTTGTTTCTAATTTTCAATTATTTCCCTTTCTATTTTGTCTTGTTTACATTACTTTGGGGCTTCTTGTACATTACTTAATTAGCTAGGCTGTAGAAAAAATGAAGCGCTATCGAAATCTTCCAACTGGTATATACAAAATAAATAAAAAAAAGTATTTAAAGAGATGCTGAAGAAAAATGGATCAAATTAAGAAAAGTTCTGAACTAGTTCTAAAAAGACCTAGTACTGGTGCCACTGCAATAACCTTTCACATTGAACAAACTGACGCTTTTTATGGGTTGAATCATAGGAAAAGACAAAATAAAAATAAATTTAAACTGTTCTTTGCTGATTGTCTTTTGTACTACCTCGAAGCTATCTCCAATTTCACTAGAAATAAAGTATGTAGTTGAATTTTCCAGTTGTCTCCGAAATGACTGCTGAAGAGAAAATAACAATATTTAATACATTCACCATTTTGGTTCGTACTCTAATACTTTTCGACTCGAAAAATAAAATAAGAAAAAGCAATACCTTGAATTGTTCACTACTTTCTCCTCTTTTAAAATACGGCATATTTTTGCAAGCGATGACATGACATTAAAAAGAGGGTACAGCCAAAACAGTTTTAATGCAATATATGTTTGGTTGGAATATATGTCATGTGGATATGAGTACATTCAAGAATAGAATTAAAAACAAGTAAAGAAAGTCTAAAGTCGGTCTAGGCCGACTATGAAATACCCTAAACCCACTTTCCAAAAACAAAAAATTTTTATTGGCGTCTCCAAGGGCGGATGAAGCCTATATTTTATATACATTTAAATGTTACACATACCAAGTTTTATTCTTGTAGCTCACAGTTAATGCCTTTATTGTGCTTTCGCTATGGGAGGTGGGCGAGTTCATGGACGGATTACTCCCAATTTTTGAACACACCTTAGTTTTGGTATAAAATACATACATACCAAATTTAATTTCTCTATGACAAACATAACCTTATTTATTGAGTTTTAAACTTTTTGGGTTGTATAGGAGGTAGGCGTGTCCGTAGGCGGATGACGTCCATTTTTCAAAACCATCTTTGTCTTATCATAAAAAACATATGTGCCAAATTTTAGCTCTCCAGGTTAAACACAGGCTTATTTATTGCGTTTTCAGTTTTTGGGTTGTATGGAAGGTGGGCGTGTCCGTGAGCGGATGACCATTTTTCGAAGACATCTTTGTGTTTATATAAAACAAATACATATCAAATTTTATTGTTGTAGGCTAATTATGAGCTGAGTTATGCAGTTTTCAATTTTCGCGTTGTATGGGAGGTAGGCGTGTCCGTGGGCGGATGATGTCCACTTTTCAGAACCATCTTTGTTTTGTTACAAAAAACATATGTGCCAAGTTTAAGCTCTGTAGGTTAAACAGAGGCCTATTTAGTGCCAATAGTGCAGATCCTTGGGTCCATGTGACCATGTGTACCAAGTTTCATCCAATTATCTCAACTCCTTCTTCTTATCCTGTGTATACGGACAACACACAGACGGACAGACAGACGGACGGACGGACGGACATGGATAGCTCGACTCACGTGGTGACGCTGATCAAGAATATATTTACTTTTCTATACCGGACTCGCTTCGTTCTATGCGTTACAAACGTTTGCACAAAGTTAATATACCCTGACCTTTCAGGTTTAGGGTATAAATAGAGTCCAAATTTTCATCTCCTTTGACGTGAACGGGCTCATATCGCATCTAAGGACCTCTTGAGGGTATTATTGGAAAAACTGATATACATCGTACAACAGCTGATTCCTATCAGATATCTGTTTGACTGCAGACCTGGAAAATCTACATCGACTAGATGTTTCTGCTATCTTGAAGCATACAAATCTTGTAACACACCATAGAAAATAAAAAAAAAATCGATTCATGCCATCATCTTGTTGATTTTAGACTCTAGAAAGACAAATCTTTGCACACCAACTTTGTGTTCATTACAAAACCGTCTTCAACACCATTCGACAATCTCATTTCTGCTTCATACAAGTTCCCCAAATTCTATCTACCAAACAAAGTTAAGCCAAATCTCTGACGCCTTCTTTACGCGGCAGCACCCACTTTTCCCTCTGCACGCCACACATGACTGAACTTTGAAACGCTGTGATTGAATGATTTGAAAATGAAATGAAATGAAATGAAATCAATGAATGAATGAATGAATGAATTGTGTCAAAATGACAAATGTGCGTCGTTCATTGATATTTTCTCAGCGCTAAAATGCAAATCATAACTGGGCCAAAAAAACAAAACAAAAAAAAAAGAAGAAACGAGTAGAGCAGGTCACAAGCAGTGACCTTAAAATTCAAACATTCTCCCTGCCAGCAGCTAGTTAGCTAGAGGTAGAGACAACAATTTTCCTTGAATGAAAATTCCAAGCACAAAAACTACGTCATTTGTCATTAACTTGATCTTGAACTAAATACCACGTAGTACTCACACACACACACACATATATACATACACAATGCTGGGCATTAAAGATGATTTGCGACTGGTAAGGAAATCGTTGGTTTATTAATGGTCATTGTTGCTGGCAGACGTTGAGACGTAGTTAAACTGAATTTGCATTAGTTACTTTCAAGTGTTGGTGGCCTGCTTAACCCAGAGACATGAATATAAAAATGAACCGTGGGTATTTTAACGGTAAGTGAAATTGACACAGCTAACCTACTCAATGCGTACTATTCAGCTAGTTTTATTATCACTCTAGTTTGGCTGTGAAATAAGGTGGGGAAAAAAAAAATATCAAAATAAACTTCAAATGACGCCCTGGCTGTTACTCTACTCTATATTGTATAGCGCCCGCACCCTACGCATAACAAACTTAGCCAAAAACCTACGCAAAGTATAGAGTTGGTTGGTTGGTTTGTTTGTTTTTATTTTCTTTTTGTTTTTGTCTTTTTTAACTATTTATTTTAGCTGATTGCTTGTGTTTTTGTCAAGCTATTTTAAAGCCAATGGTTGTGAATGTTGTTGTTTTTGTGGCAGTTAGTGGTACGAGTTTAACACCTCGTTTCTTGAACGTATCTCGATGACTTGGTTTTTCTTTGGAGTACGAGTCTGTGTAGTTAACTGTTCAATTTTGGCATGCGTGGGTTTCATTCATGAAAATCAGAAATTTACATAAGCACACAGTTACCACATTTTGTGTCTTTCTTTGTAGGTATACCTTAAGTTGTTGTTGTTGTTGTTGTTGTTGAATATGCGCAGGCAGAGTTCTAAAATGTACATATGTGTTTGTGTGGAGTTTATATTTGGCTGTTTTTGCTGCTCCGGCCCTTAGTGCGCAGGTATCTGTTATATATGTACGAGTATCTGGCTAAAAAGCTCAATTTTATCGACAAATTTTTTGGAGACTTTTGCCCACATTCATGTTGGTAACTTTTGCAACAATATTAACAAGCATGCTCACTGCGTTGTCCTTCGATGCTGGTTGGCCAAAATTCAGGGTCTTCTTCTGACTGTTGGGGAAAGGGGGCTGCAGTTTTATTTGTACAAGCGGTTAAATAAATGTTGAGGTTTCATTGACACCAGCTGCTCAGCGCCCGTGTGGATCTGCACGAAGATTTGAATTTTAACGGATAGTTTTGGCAGCTTGAATCAGTCACTCACTCTAGCCTGACTGACCAAAACATAGCCTGACTTAAAGTGCGTCTTAAAGAAACTGAGAGTTCTTTGTGGGCTCTTTATTTAAACCTGTTTTACGCTCATTTTAAAGTGCTCTCTATCTGTGTTCACTCTCTGTTATGCTTGGCATCCTTTAGCTACTCTGCGCTCTCAAGTGTTTAAGTGTTTAGGTGTAGGCATGTCCTTTGGCAGGCCTTGAAATCACAGCACAACATTTTCGCGCCATTCCTTTGTTTATGTATACATATAAATATATACAAGTTAGTGGTTATTTTTCTTTTTCCTGCTCTCATTTTACACATATGTAACTGCTGGTTTTTTGTTTTTTTTTTTTTTCATGCAAGTATCTCGGTATCTTTTAGATACACAAAAACACTGTGCTGTTGTGTAGACTTGCTATAGTCAAGAGTGCTCTTTAGTTCTATGCTCTGGTACTGCTACTCTGGTACTGTGTGGGCGCTTCGAATTGTTTGCTCGTGTTGGTGCAGGGCCAAGAAACCTGTTCTTGGTTCTCAACTCATTATTTTCTCATGAGTTTGTTTTGGTTTTCTTTACTGAATAAATCTTTACCTTTATGTAGAGATTCACTTCACACAAGACTTTGGCAATAAAACAAGAGTTTTCAGTATAACAAGATCTGATGATTCTGGTTGGAATGCTGTATGTTGAGTAATTGAGAAACTTCAAAACTGAAAATGTCTTCAGAATTCTCAAAATGTGAATTTGGTTTATATGTTAAGAACATTGAATGAGAATAAAATATTGAAATTTGGATTTGGGTTTATGTTATATCTCTCCTGTTACTGGTTAAAGTTATTAAACAAAATTTTATATTATTTATTAAAATATCCTTAAGGCACTTGGTACTACAATTGAAATAATAACGAATATATGGAATTTTTCTAATTTTTTATCACTTCGACTTCATTTGGAAAAAAAGATTTTATAATTTGGTAACTAGCAGTTAAGGGGGTACCTTGTGCGAACAACACTTTTTAAAAAAGATTATTACAAATATGGTTGTGATTATTTATTGGAAGACACAATTTTTTGTCATAAAAAAACTAAAATGGCTACAACTAGTTGAATTAACCTCCTCCAGTGTCAACTGGACAACGCTCAGACCCTTATAATTGTCTGAAATCTGTAAATTAAAATTTTGAAATTTTTTCATTAAAATATGTATATAATTTCATACTTCATGAAACTAAATTTAGCAACAAAAAAATTGTTTGAAGAAAATTTAGGAATACCTGGTATAGTGTTTTTTTAGAGTTACCTTGTCCGGCGTACAAAATCGTCTTTAAATTTTTCGCTTAAGCCACTTTTTACTACCACAACGCATTACTTTAGTGACTTCTTGGGACCATTAGGTTTTGATTTAGGCTTCCAAACCTTTGGAAATACATTTTTCAGATGATAAATGAACTTTATAAGGGACCTTTACAATTTGATTTAAACTTTGAAACTTTTGGTAAAATATTTAAAAGACGATATATGAATTAATCAAGCTATTAAAACAAAATAATGGAAAAAAAAAAAAAATATTTTAAAAGGTTACCCCTCTAAAAAAGGGGGAGGGGGGTGCATAAATTTGCTTAATATTTATAGTAAAATACCTACATCTACAACAAATTTAGTATGGGTGAAAAAATCTAGTTTAAAACAACTTTAACTTTTTAATTCAATATTTTTATTTAAATTTAAATTCAACATATTTTTGTTAGAATTAATTGTACGAGTTATTTGAAGTTAAGTAAAGAAAAGGAAAATAGATGTGTGAAAGGAAACATCTTTCGAAGTAAATTTCAGAAAAGTAATTTTTAAAAAGTTCCTGGAAGAATAAGTATCCTCCTTTTAGTACAAAATATTTAATTTTTTAAATTTTTCAGAGCTATAAATCAGTCCAATTTTGCATCGATTTTTCCAGCATATCCGGTCTTATATCGCCAATAACGCACCAAATGTTACTCGAATTTCAAATTGGCTAGTCATATTAGCATAGAACAGTGATTTGACGTACGCCCACAAAAAATAGGCACATGACTCAGGTAGCCAATTGTCAGGCCCTTTTCTTGATATGATTCTATTACCGAAAGTTCGGTCACAGAAAATTTTTTCATGTCATTTATTCATGTTTTCAGTCGCTGTTTACATTTTTGCACAGTCCTGCTTGAACAATTTAGCTCTTAGACGATTCATATTGTTCTCCGTGCGGAAATAAAAGGTCATGCATAATTTGTCTTCATCATACGTTTTTGAAAAAGTATGGAATAATGATGCCTTTGGCATGCAAACCACACCAGACTTTATCATTTTCTGGACTTGGGTGTAGGGCGGGCAAAGGCCGAGTTGTTAAGAATGGTGTGGAATCGATAAATTTGAGTCCTCGATCACACTCAATTCTACAGCGCTATGTCTTCTTTAGTTTTTTTTTTTTTTTAGCTTTGAACCAAGGATTTCAGGTGTTAAACCTATTCAGTCAAGTCTGCCTTCGTTCGGAAAGTGGGGTGCTAGATAAGTAGGAGAGAATGGGAAATCAAGAGAAACACGTGTAGAATGTTCTAGTGTGGTGGAGTGCTATATCTATGAACTCTGATTGGATGAATATTTTTCATAAAAGTGAACATACACTCAGAAAACAACATCTATCTTTCTCCAATTAAAAATTTCTCTATTTTCAATAATAACAATTTTCTCTTTTTCGAATAAAATTTGGCAAGTATTTTTCTCGCACAAAAAATTCTCATTTATGGAGAAAAATTTATTGAAAATGAAAAATTGTTCCTATATTTTGATAAAAAACTCACTATGCGAAGTATTTTCTTCAATAAAACAAATCTTTTCCTCAAAAACAAAAAGTTTCTTCTCTAAAAACGATAAATTTTTATATATTTCTCTTTTTCGTGGAAGCTTTTTATTATTTTTGTTACCACATTTAGAGAAAGCAATCTCTGAAGCAAAGTCTATACCATTTTTTTTCTAAATATAATACCGTTTTTGTCAGATTCCGAGAAACTTTTTTCTGAGTGTAGTATTACATATAACATACTCGAATATAGCTTTATTCGAGTCTTCAGAGTATCAAATATATGAATAGAAATTAAAAATTCCCTATTATCTTGACGAAAAATTATTGAAAATTAATTATATACGAACAAATTCTAAAATGCAAAGAGAAATTAACATAACAAAAACTATAGGCGAGGATTAAAAAATGTCAAAAACCGTGATTCGAATAACCTGAAATCGGACTTCATTACTCTATATGTAGCATTCCGAATCGATCTCCATACAAAAAAAAAAAAAAAGTGATAAGCTCGGTCTAATATATTCCTTGGTTCATTGAAGAATCCTTCAGAAAAGGATGTCGAAACGATGTAGGCTTCCGGGAATTTTTTGAAAATTTTTTGAAAAAAACTGCTTTGTTTGGCAAAAAAACAAAAACACAAGAAAAATCCCGAAGAAAAACTTTGTCAGGAGTTTTCAATCTAAATTGAAATAAATTGATAATTTGCTTAACATTTTTGGAGCATTATATTGAAATTCTTTGTTTTTCTCAATTCTGACCAACTAAAACCAAACAAAAATTTGTTTTTTTTTTTTGACAAAACAGGCACTTTTCTCAAAAAACTTTAAGAAGCGGTCATTTTATAAAAATAAATTATCTTGAATTGTGAATATTACATAAAATCTCGAACACACATAAAAGTTTTGTCGCAGAAAAAAAATGAAAATGCAGAAAATTTTTCTTCGATGAGGGCTTTACAAAAATCTATAAAACCCTTGAGGTTAAAAAGTCGTTGCTGTCAAACGTAAGCTCTTAAGTGTTACCAATTTTCCAAGAATAATCGATAATTTTTCGAGTAACATAAAAAATTAATGTTTAATCGATTTGGTTTCTTAAAAACTAAATTTTGTACTAAATTTAAAATCAAAAATTTTTGATTCAACAAATATCGTAAATATCATCGAAAGATTAATTTTTAAAAAATCTTGTGCTTTAATTGAAATAATATTTATGGATAAAAACAACTGACAAAATGGATTGAATTAAACCAATAATATTTAATAATAATAATAATAATATTTACTAACAGTGGTTATGACTATCGATATTTTGATATTCTATGCAAGAGGAAAATGTCAACTTCATTAAATTATTGATTAAGAGTGATGAAAACGTCCAATAAGAGCAGTCATAAGCCTTGTTATAAATTGTCTTGTTATAAATTCGATTTGTTCATTATGCCGAGCATTCAAAATTTGTAATTTTTGTATATGATTGAATATTTATAATTTTAAGATAGTTCATACATGAACTTTACAAAATTTGCTAAAGTTGAGTGATATAACCCCTTAATGAGTTGGTAAAGACCTCATTCAAGGCCCAAAAGATTTATCAGATCCTAAACTAGCAATTCATTTTATATGACGCTCTCACTCTGTTTTACTCTCTGTTTCATTCACGCTCTCGTGCTTGGCTCCCGCGGTGTGCACAGCAGTCAAAAGGTTTGAATTTTTGCCAACTTTGGCAGGTTGGTTGGTCGTGGGACTAACGACCTCTTACCGCTCAAAATTCGCCTACGCTATGCAAAATTTATGCTATATTTATTTACAACAGTTAGATTTAGTTGGTAGTGTTTATTTTTGTTGTGTTAATTTTTTTTTATATATTTATTTTGTTGCTCTCAATATAACAGTAACGCGTCCCTGCCTGCCAACAGCTATTGAAATATCAATGAACTGCATGATGATGTGCGCGCACTTTGGAGACAATACAATGTTTATTGTTGTTTTTATTTTTTGGTTTTTTTTTTTTTTGTTTTATTCAATTGAGTAACAATAAAATTTTTGTTGAGAGTTTTGTGCTAGACGCGCACGCTCTCACTAACGAGTGTAGAATTGATTATTTAGCAAACTCTACACAGACATTAAAATTCATTCAGTAGATTTTTTGTTGATACACAATTTGTGTAGACTTTTACACACACCTACACCAAAAGTGCTCTTTTATGATGATTTTTTTATGTATGCATATGGGTGTGTGTGTATATGTTTGTATATATATATGTATGACAAGTAGGTAATACATACAAACATACTCATATACAAATATGAATTAATTTTTTTTTTTTTGTTTTGTATAATTTTTATTTTGAATCTTTTATGTTGTTGTACTTGTTTGTTGTAGTATATACTGACACATACCTGACTGCCTGGCTGACTCGCTGGCTGGCTAGCTGGTTGCCTTCAGAGCTTCATCAGCGTTTACTGAAACGTCTCGGTTGAGGCTGAGAAAAATTTTTTCATTCAATACAAAATCACTTCGCTCGCGGTTGTCGTTGCTGTCAGTTCGTTCGTATTCGACGCGTAGCAAATATAGAGAATATATTTAAAAAAAAAACAAATAAATAAATTCAAATATTTTCTAAATCCAGTGAGCATAACTATTAAGTACACACAATTCTAGAATTTAGAGTACAAGTTTTTGTAACAAGTGTTTTCATAAGCTTTTAGAGAAATAAACGATTTAGAAATAGCTACGGTTTTAATAACGTTTTGTAACGCCTAAAGTATAACCTTTTTGTAACGTTTTTAAAGCTTAGAAATCTACAATATATTTTTGGAGAATTAATAATGATGATGTTGATGAAAAAGTAAAGTGAAAAAAAAACAAAAAAAAAAAAATAAGCAACAACAAAAGAATCACACTTTTTTTTATTATTGCTCTGCTCTTGTGTAGAAAATGACATAAAAACGCATGAGAATAATTATAAAAAAAATACCTTCAGTTGTCATCCATTAGTTAGTTGCAGGTGTATGTGTGAGTGCAGGTTAGTGTAAATGTGCACTTTGGGGCACTAAACGGCAACAAAAACAACAACAAAAACAAAACCAACTCAACAAGAGCGAACATATTTTTATGCATATTAAAAAAAAAGCGTGCAGCGGGTGTGTTCAGTGAGTCAGTCAGTCGAGTCGAGTACAAACAAGAAAAAGCAACTTCATAATTTTGTTTAATATTTTTTGTAAAAATATAAATATTTATTTATTTAAAAAAACTACTGTGTAGAGCTGATAATTTTATAAACAAAATAAATCTACAGCTGCTTACATAAGCAACAACTCTAAATTACAATACAATATGCTGAAATTTTAACACACAAACATCCAACAGTGCATATTGACACTAGCCAAAATATTATAAAAACAACAACAAACATTTAAGCTCAGCTACGCAAAATCTTCCGTTTTCTTAGAAGTTACATAAAGCTTTAAAACAAAAAGAAAAAAAAAAAAACAAACAATAGTTAGCAGAATTTCTAAAAAAATCAACATGCCTGAAACTGAGTACGAGTACATCGCCAAGGAGTGGCTGCAGTGCGAGCTACGCGCTACTTCCGCTTCCTCCTCACTGGATGCCAAAGATTTAATTATACTTGACTGTCGCAGCTCCAACGAGTACAGCGAGTGTCACATACGTTCAGCGGTCAACTTTTCCATACCGAGCATTATGTTGCGTCGTCTGGCCGCTGGCAAAATTGATTTGCTATCAACAATTAAGTCACCCGATCTTAAGGAGCGCATCCAGCATGGCTACAAAGTTAGTCGTTTTATACTGTACAATGATGTGGGTGTGCAGCCCACACCGGATATGCTGTCAGCCGGTGGTGCAGCAGCAGCGACTGGTGCAACAGCTTCCGGTATTGATATGCTGAGCGGAGGCGGTGGTGGTGGTGGTGTTGGTGGCGGTGGCGGTGTTGGCAGCAGCGACACCACAATCAATGTTTTGCATCGTCGTCTGAAGCAGGATGGCTGTCGTGTGGTGTCATTGCAAGGTCAGTTCCTTATTTATTTTGATACTGTCTGTGTGCCGAGAGAGTTTCTCGAGTGCAGCGGATAAAATATTTAAGATTCTTGTGGAAAAAAAATGCTTTGGAGAAAACATTTTATTGTGAAATGTAACTATCAAAAATTTACTATAAAATGTCAACATTTTGAATGAGTTTTCTTAAAACCTCAGCTCAGTCCTTCAGAGCACTCTTTTTCGCCGCTCACTTCCCTACTTTCATTACAAATATTTCTACCATAAGTATGTAATTGAAAAAAAATTCATCGATAAAAAAAATTATACAGCTCTTAGATATACCGTAAATTTTTCACGTTTATTTATTTACCGCTGAGGTTATTGACATCTTATCGTCTACAAAGTGCAAGCTATACACAACTCAAATGAGCCTCAAAACTTCGTCATCATCATCACTATAACTCGCAGTTATGTCAACACGAAGAAGTAGACGTAGTCAATCTTTTTTATTTTTTATTTTATTTTTTGTTGTTATTCCCATATTTTATAATTGTTAAAACTCACGATTATTTTTTTCACGCTTCTAAATGTAGCTTCTTATTTTATGCTACTAAATGCTGTTAAGCATGAAATGTCATTCTTTGTTAACCGCCGCTGCATACATTCCTAATCAGCTAACTGTTAGTTAGTAGATAGCAAAAACAAAAAAAAAAAAACTACAACAATTTAAGTGAATTAATGAATGATGCGGAAAAACTGTGAGTAGCAAATGAAAGTAGCATGCTTTAAGCGCTACTGAGTAATTTTGTATTCCTGGAATACGAATTTAATCAGAATTATGCGATATCCGCGGTATCAAGTTTTAAAAAATTATCACCGAAAATCTCTCTATATTAAACACAGAAAAAAAATCGATAGATAATATTTTTGAATTTCGTTCGAAAAACCTTGATTCATAAAATCTTTGCATGATTTATAAAATCTATGAAAGATTCATAAAATCTATGAAAGATTCATAAAATTTTTAAAATAATTCATATTATGGTGTGCATGCAATTCAGAATATTTGAGAACTCGTTCACAATCATGATATTCTTTAAGAATGCATACATAAATATTATGAATTGTGTTCTTAAAGTTTTTTTTTTATAATTTCAAAGAACAAATCTCAGCATTGATTAGTTATTTTTCATTTCAAGAAGAGAAAAGGAATACATAAGATGCGAAGATCAAGAGAAAAAAATATTATTTGAGGAGTTTTTATGACAAAAAAAAAACATAAAATTTTCGAATTCATTCGGAATAATTGTGAATAAATTCTTAAATTTTGATAAATAATCACATAGATTATGATTTTGTTCAATGATTTAATGAATACATTCTTAAAATTTATATGTACTTATATATTGACCAATATGATAAATTTGTTCACAAATATTATCAATGAAGCTATGTTTTTTTCCACAGATATTATATCGTTCATAAACATTATGAATTTACTCATAAAATGTAGGCAAATATTCACAGATATTATGATTTCATGCATAAAATAAAATGCTAGAAACGCTGTTTACTGGTATATTTTATGTAGCATTTATTTTGTGGAGAATTTTGTAAAAAACCCAAAGCATTGCGGTTCAAATTATTTTTTGAGCAAAAGTTATGGATGAACGGACAATCTAGATTGAAATTTAAAAACAGGAAGGATGTTATGAAATATGTGTTATAGAGAATAAATTAAATTTGTTTCTTTTATCCCTAACTGACCTCTTTTTATTTTACCCTTACTGACCTCAACACGAAAAAAACCCCGCCCACTTTCTTAATGATTTTCCATATTTTGTGTATGCAGATCACGAATGTGGAATTTTGTTTTTGGGACACTTCGAGCTTGGTTAATGCCTTTGAAAAGTTGTTCAATACAGTAAGTGAACTTATTTTCCACCGACTTTGGTATCATATGAAAAGAGAAAAAATAAATAAATTAAAAAAAAATATATAATTATATGATTTATGAAAAAAGGATATGAAAAAAGTCTCTTTCCGGTACTGTTACCACACTATGTTGGATGACTATTTTGTGACGGAGGTTGAAATTTAGTGTCTGGACAATATGTAGTTTCAACAGGACGGTGCTACACCAACAACTCGCCTCAATTTGAACTTCTTGCGTCGAAAATTCCCGAACCATGTAATTTTCTCGGTGCGGTGATGTGAACTGGCTGCCCAGACCATGCGAATTGACGCCATTGAACTTTTTTCTGTAGGCTCACATGAAGGTTAAAGGCTATGTGAACGATCCGAAGGCGATCCAGACTTGAAAAGCAATATTACTTCGGTGATTCGTGCCATAACGAAGGTCATACTGCTAAACTTCATGGAAAATATGGCCGAAAAGTGACACATCAACGAAATAGTAACAGTGAACATAATCCTTTTGTGTGACCTTTGAAACGAAATGAAATATTAGGAAAAACTCCGAACCGCTTGCGTTTTATTCAAAATCAAAGTACAAGACGTCTGTACTTTTGAGAAAGTGAGCGGGGTTTTTAAATCGGCTAAAAATTATTTTGTTAACATTTTCTTACATTTAAAATATGCAAGAAATTTTAAAATTTCATTCATAACATAATATTCGAAAAATTTTTTGAGAACTTCATTAAAAATATTAAGCAATCTTTATCAACTAAATACTTAAAAGTGATATGTTTTTGATAAGTAATAAAACGACTGAATAGATTTCGATGGAAAGTTCACTATTAGGCATTGCAATTTTTCTAAAAAAACATAGGCATATAGAAAAAAAAAAAAAATCACCAGAACAAAAAATTTCAGAAAAAACAGAGTCAAGAGTTCAAAAAGTGAGAAAAAAGAGTGTTTTAATAATAGAATTTTAATTTAGTCGCACCTTTTGAGTTTTTTAACAAAGTAACAACACTGTAGCATGAAATCTAAACTGCCGTTTTATGTTATCCAAATATACATCATATATCATTAACACAGAAGTAACATTTTTGGTTATTCATACTTTCTTACTAGAGTACTTTTTTATTTGGCTTATCTACTTCCATACTGGGGTACTTTAAAAGAAAAAAAAAATTATTTTTTGTGTAAAAGACCTCTACGAGTACCAGCTATTAATTGTCAACCCTGGTCAATAATATATAACGCTGCCTCGTGGTTGCAGCGCTGGGAGTCGCAAGAATTGTTCGATCTGGAAAAAAAAAATGATTTTTTTAAATCTTAACACAATTGGTTATCGTATGACAGCAGCTTTTTTTAATTTTTTTCAATTTTTGGTGATGTTCCAAATTTGAAAGTGTGTATTTTCGAAAAAAATATTATCTTTAAAAATTCATAAAAAATCGAAAAAAATTAAAAAAAAGCTCGTGTCATACGATAGCGATTCAAGATTAAAAAAAAAAAATATGTAAAAAAATGAACCCGCTAGTGCCGCAACCAGTACCATAAACATGGTTTCGAGATAAACGTGTTCAAAGTTTGTGAACAAAGAAAAAAAAAGGTGAAAATTTAAAATGCGCTCGAACTAATCTGGCTGTAACTTTTGAACGCGTAGGAATTTATCCCATGAACTTTTCTTATAATCTTAAGAATAGTTACTTAAATACAAAATTATTAAAAAGTCGATTTCTAATAATGGCCAATGTCATGTTCCCCCTTAAAAACACATATTTTTCAAGAATTATATTTAGAGCTTGATGCCAAATAATTTGTGAACCCAAACAGGTTGCTACAACAACAATGTTCATTGCAGAACAAACCGAGCATACTAGACCATGGTTTCGTCGGACGCTACTCCAACTCATCAGTAGTCTCTGAAAATTTCAGAGACATTTTGGTTTTACTACTCTACAACTACAATTTTTTTAGTTTTTACTATAGACTTCTCGAATAGGCAATACCTTTTGTTCAATATTGAACCTTACTGTGCAATTAAAACAACAACGCTTACTTACCCTTCAATAGTTATTTTATCAGTTTCAAAATAATCACCATTGGAGCTGTATCGCCTCCGTTTTCCCATTCTTAAAAGCATGTTTGGTAGGCCGATTTTGGAAGGACCTTTAGTTCTCTCTGCGAATGCTGATCAACAGATGACTTCAGTCGTCTCAAGATGTTTTCCACGAAGTAACAATTTCGATCGCCACGTTGTCACTCAGTTTTTAGGGATCGTCTTAAGTGGAAAATACATTTTATTTTTCTAATTATAAACGACATCATTAGCATTTCGAAACTTTGATTTTTTATCGATGAGTAAAAATTGTTTTGATATTTTTTATAAGACAATCCTCATAGTTTCTGAACCATGTCTCCATATTTTGAAAATTGATATGAATTATTGATAATACTGATTTTTGCCATTATATTTTTTTTTTTCGTTTGAGTATTAAATATGAGTCTTAAAAGAGTATTAAACATGTGTCTAAAAATCTTCATCATTATGAATTAAAAACGCGTCATAAAACAGCAAATTTAATGAATCATTTTTTGAAGCTCCCAACCTACGAAAATGTACTCATAAATTAGTATTTTTTGAGGTCATTATGACTATAAAACCTCATTAATATGAGTCTTGAGAGAGTCTATTAAGACTCATAATAGTTGCTGGGTAGATTTCTAGTAGCATTTTATGAACAGTATTTTTTTAGCACTTTTTAGCAGGATGCGGAAAATGATAAAAATACGATAATTCATACAACTAATAAAATTTTAAAAATTCATTTATAAAAAATTGTCCTTTCATTTGTTGTTTCACTTCGAAAAATTCAGTTTTTCTTGGCAATATTTGACTACGACTCAAAATTCAATCTTCTCGTGATAACTCATTTTGCAATTGGATTTAATCATGATAAATACTTCAGAGAGAATTAACAAGCAGTGATTTTACGAATACAAATTTCTCACGAGTGCGCTAGCCAAAGCAATCGTTCCTAGATAGAGCGCGGTGTTTACTCCCGCATTAAGTCTCTCATGAGAGAACACCATGTCAATGTTAACGTAAACGTAAGTATCAAAATCAGGATAATACGTGATAAGGAATACCTAAGGACAAACAATAGGTGATTTCAGTCTTACAACTACAATATTTTGAAGTGTTTTGTCATACATAAAAATTACTCTCCATGTAATATTCTTCAATAATCCTTACTTTTAACGTATTTATTATACCTTTTCTCGAGCAAAGACACAATTTGTTATTAAAATTTATTGCCTTCTAAAAATCTTAAAGCTTAAAAAAAATTTAATTTTACAATAAAAACTACGAAACCTTATGATTTTTGTTAAAGAAAAAAAAAAAAAACACTTCAAAGCAACTGAAAAAATTTGTTTAACTAACTGTATCGTATAAAAGCCAATCCTTAAAAAACAAAAAAAAAAAAAAATCCTTACCCTTTTCCGACACGCCTTAGACACGCACTAAATAACACTAGTTAACGATGTGTTATTCAAGAAAATATATTTCATCTTCTTTTGTCTCACGAGTGCTGTCAGCTGTGTTAATTTCTATACGAACCAAGAATACAACATTTATTTCCTTATTTTTTCCAACCATGCGGAACCAGTGCGTAATTTTATACTTGAAATTCAAGTGTTTGTTGTGTGTTTCTTGTTGTTTTTATTTCTATGATCTTCAAGTATTTTACATGTCATGGTAATAAAAATACACCCAGCGCCGTTAGTCGTGCAAACAAACATATAGATGAATATTGTTTTTCTTAACGCTATATTCAAATTGTGAACAAAAGGATTTCACACACAGACACTATCATAGAAACACTCAAGCCCATAGAACAGAGAAGAAAAAATAAGAAGAAGCTGCTGCAGAGTGTAACTAATTTGCAGCAAAACGTTATCTAATGTCATTGTAATGTTGAGCCGAACCCGAAGCTTTGTTGTTGTTGATGTTTTTTTTATATATTTTCTTAAAGCAAAGCATGAAAAACGTGCATACATTTTCAAGAGTCACACTCAAAAGGACGAAAATAAAGCACACCCACCATATCATGTGTGCTATACATACAGACACGTGGTTCTCTCGCCTTATAAGCAATCACTAAAGAAACGTGCAGAAGTTGAGAAGAAAAAAAAAAAAAAAAAAAACACAAAATTGAAGGAAGAAATAAAAAAAAAACAACGAATAAAATTAATGCCTGTCATGAATTTCTTGGTTGCTCAGCAGCAGCAAACGTTTTATAAGGACTCACTTGTACATAAATTTGAGCAGTATTAGAAATTCTAGATAAGTGCTCGTGCTACGGAAGCTTGTGGTATGTGATGCATGTAGTTGTAACACAAACCCAAATTAATTGAATTAAAAATTTTAAGTCTTTGCGTAAATTAGGTTTTGTTGAATTTAAGAAGTATGACTACCAATTAAGTGATTCCAAAGACAGCGTCTTTGAGACTTATTTTCTATAGAATTCTCGTTCCCAACATGTTGAATATCTAAGTTTATTTAGCTGCACTGCCACTGAAATAAATGCTTGTTTAAAACAAAACGCTAAACAAGCTTGAATACCTGAACAGTCGTACCCACGAAAATAAGTAATTGAGTCATAGCTCTTAAACATAAAAACACCGAGGAAAGCACTCAAAATAATACACAAAACCACAGTGTGGATTTTCGCTACAGCGCCAGGGGTGACTGTAGTTTTGTTAGGAAATATAAAGAAGTTAAGAAGAAAGAGAGAAAGCTGACGAAATTTTAGTTTTTAGCGAAGATTTTACTAGGAAAATTCATAAGGCAATACTCTATAGAATTATCCATTGCAGGTTTCGGAAAGTGCAGCCCTGGCATTTTACAATAATTCGAAGTCTGTCAACACTAACAGCAACATTCAATACTGCTTTTTCGAAGCACATTTTCTTCAGTGATGCGGCCCATATC
Organism: Tetanocera ferruginea; assembly: GCA_958299015.1. Lineage (NCBI taxonomy): Eukaryota > Metazoa > Arthropoda > Insecta > Diptera > Sciomyzidae > Tetanocera > Tetanocera ferruginea. Next base: position 2,418,344 of record OY282644.1, read on the forward strand.
GAGTAGATGAATACGTGCATAAATAATTTTCATAAATGGGTCTCTTAAATTTTCTCAGCGATCGTGGAGAAGTCAATGCATTCAAAATTCTAGACTGTGATTCCTGAAGATTATGTACAAATTCATAATTATAGACCAGAAATTATAAATATACATTTAAATAAATAAAACCAAGAGTCAAACCTGAAGAAGCGCATAGTTGTATATTTTGGAGGCCTCGGTAGTCGATTGGTTAGCGTGCTTGACTGCCAACCCAGAGGTTACGGGTTCGAATCCCGATCTAGCCATGGTCCTACGCTTTTACCTTTCTTTAATTATTTCCTCATTTCTAATCAACTGAAATTAATAATTCATCAACATATAAGACTTTTGAAGTTGTAGTTGGTGGTAGAGATGTTTGTGGAATGAGATTGCTTAATAACTCGAATTGACTGAGGTAAAGGCATAACACTTGCCTCAGATTTAAATTCGCATGTTAATATAGCTCTCCCTCACACATCCAACATTGTGCACTTGTTTATTTTGATTTCCCTTTCTCTCCTACTTGTCTATCACCACATTGCCGAACCAAGGCAGACTTGACTGAATAGGTTTGACAGCAAATCCTTGGTTCACACAAAAAAAATAATGAAATTTCAGAAAAAATATATCATATTTTACTTTTACTACAATAAGGGGAAAATGCGCTACAGGCATGTGAAAAGATTTGTGAGGTTTATGGTGAAGTACTCTATTCTCTATACTCTATATACATACTCTATTATACTCTAATGCTCTATATAGTACTCTATTCCAATCAACTGTCAGGAAATGGTTCTATTTATTTCGTTCTGGAAATTTTTAAGTTAAGGATGCTCCTCGCTCTGGTCAACCCATCACCGAATAACTCGATGAAATAATGAATCAGGTTCAAGAAAATCGTCATGTGTACAGCCACGACATCGCTAAAGAACTGAAGATCGAACACAAAACAGTTTAAAACCAATTGAATAAAGTTGGTTTTCAAAAGAAGCTTGCTGCTTGGGTGCCTGATGAACTTAGTGCAAAAAATGTAATGGACCGAATTTGTATCTGCGATTCGCTACTGAAACGAAGCCAAATCGAGCCCTTTTTGAAACTTATTGTAACAGATGATGAAAAGTGGATCACATACAATAAAATTGTTCGAAAACGGTCTTGGTCAAAAAAAGTTGAAGCTCCAAAAACGGTGACAAAGCCGGGATTGACGACAAGAAAGGTGATGCTGTGCGTTTGGTGGGACTATAAGGGTATCATCCATTATGAGCTTCTACCACCTGGCCAAACGATAGATTCGAATCTCAACTGCCAGCAATTAAAAGAGGCAGAAATTAATCAACAAGGAAGGTGTTGTCTTTCATCATGAAAACACATCACACACATTTTTATTGATCCGGCAAAAACTAATAGAAATTACCTGGGAAGTTTTGATGCATACACCGTACACTCCTGTACACTCTTGTTTGCTGGGAAGAAATTAACCTCAAAAGATGACTGTGAAAACCACTTGCGTCAATTTTTCAGCGATAAAAGCCTAGATTTCTACAATAACAGAATCCTGGTTTTAACCCAAAAATGGCAAAAGGTTATTCACTGACAAAATAGGGTTTTTTTTATAAGTGAAAAGCAATTTTCTTATGTTAACCCAATGTAATTCAAAAGTTATTAGATCAGAATCTAGTCTGGATGCTCAGGTCTGGTACCATCTCTGGGTAGGTACTTAAGTCTGGTAATCTGCTCAAACCTTCTTCTTAATTTTTTATAAATTTTAGTCTACTTTTTTACTCTTTTATATAATTTTCGTAAGTCTGTCTTCATTTGTCAAAGACATAAAGATATACTTTATATATGAACTTGTACGACAGTATTTATAGTATTTAAATATACTTAATCAAAACTCAGTCTTTGCATTGCAAAGGAAAAATCTTGTGCTAGTCCAACCAAAAAGCTAATTGAGCCAAGGGTGCCAATTGAGTCAACGTTGCCAATTGAGCAATCTGAGTCACTATCAAAGTTCTATTAGTTTATAAACTATTTAAATTTATTGGTTTGGATAAAACTATCTATTGTATACAATCTAACTCTTCATCTCAAAGTTAAACTAACTTACACTTAAAGCTGACTTGAAGAATGTCTACAGAATATTTACTAATGAAATAATTTATGCGGCTAATTTAGTCAAAGAAATTAACTAAGATTCATACAAACATATATACATAGATATATGTTCAAATACAATGGGAACAAATCAATTTAAAAAAAAATAAATATGTACAAAAAAAACATGCTACTGCTTAAAATATGTTGACCAGCTAGCTCATCAGCTAGCAGAAGACTTTAAGTGCTGCTCATAAAATTAATCGTTATTAGTTAGATAAAAAAAAACAAAATCAATTTTAATTTTACGTCATAAGGTCGTTTGCCGTTAATATTCATTCTCATGGCTTACTTAATTGAAGCTAAATGCAAAAAAATAGAATAAAAAATAGAAAAAAAAAAAAATACAAAAAATAGAAAAAAATTAGGCCTGTGCGAGTTGCTTCGAGTTCGAGTCGAGTCGAGTAGTGCAACTCGACTCGATTTTCGAGTCGAGTAACTCGGTTTTTCGAATAACTCGAAATTACGAGTTACTCGAGTGAACTCGAAGAATAATCGAGTTACTCGAGTTTTTTTTTTTTGCACGTTCTCAATTTCACTCTCAATAATACATACCCAGTAGCAATTATGGCATAATAGGAATACAAGAAGATAAAACTAATGGAATATTGAAGACATGTACAATCTTCAATAAATGCATAAAATTATATAAATGATTGCTTACAATTTTTTAATATCTTAACCGCAACCTCATTATCTCCATCTCTCAATCCTAGAGTGATATTATTTTAACGACTTAAACTCCAAAAACTTTAATTTTTATGCAAGAAATTGTACTCATATTTCAAACTGCTTTGTTAGCGAAAATAGGGCAATAAATTTATATTTTTATTGTATCAAAGAATGGAAACCAAGCTTAACAAACATCAAGGGCTATTTATCAAAGACTAAACGTTTAAACATTGTAAATGCAATTTTAAAAACTTTACAGAAGAAACAAAAAGCTTTATTACCCATAATTTTTATTGGTTTAAGTTTAATTTTTTTTCAAGTGAGACAAAAAGTTACAAAAAAAACAATATGCATGGATATTTTTTTTTATTCCAAAAATTTTTCAAAAATTATGTTGAATTTTTTTTCCCAAAAATTTTTCAAAAAGTATGTTGAATATCAAGGTTGATCGAGAAAAAAAAAGTATTTTTCAGGGTTTTGTGCAGTTTTCTGTTTTATTGTGTTTACTAAGTCAAGATGTGTTAAAATTTTGATTTTTGTCAAAACTGGAAGTAAAAGTGGTTTTTACGATCACCGTTGTCCAATGCAATGAAAGTTTCGAATATGAAAATATTTATTAGGTCTGTCTTTCTTGATTTTCTTTATATATATTTATTTCATTAAACCTTTTTTATGGCATAATACTGAAATCCTTCAATCAAAACTAAAATTATGGGGGTAGATCAAATTCAATGACTTAATTTTATCAGGACATCCGAATAAAAAAAGGACCAATAAAAGTACTAAACAAAAATTTTAGTATTCTATTTACCAAATAGTACTACAAAAAACTACCAATAGTATTATATTCAGGCAACCGTGTCAGTTCTTTACTCAAATGACTACGCTCTTTTGCTCTCATTTCAAAATAAGGGTGCCGAAATGAGAAAACGTCAAAAATGTATGCAACCTTATGTAAATAAGCCTTGGTTGAATATAATAAAAAATATAATAATAAAAAATGCAAGGATAACTCAGGAAAGAAACATTGAGGAAGTTAGTGTTTGGATTCATTAACGTATTTTCAACTGGGGCTTTCCTCAATCTTCTCAGAACGACATCATAAGAATGACTCAAAGAATGAAAAAGGGTTGCCATCTCTCTGGATGTACTTATAATTTTTATAGAGAATTTAGGTCAAGGCATCCAAGGACATTTTTTTTACTCTGAGAATTATATTACGTCAACCAGTCAAAAGAATGATAGAGAGAGGTAGAGAGAAAAAAGAAACAATACAAGGACATGTTTTCATATGCCTTTTATTGAAATTTTTAGCTTAAAACAAACATCCACAAGTCACACAAGCTACAGATTTTTATGCAAAAATATAAGACTCGATACCGTTTGTGGCATAAGAGATGACCGTTTTTCGTTGGCAATATCGCCAGCTGAAGAAAAAAGCCTCTCACTCTCGACTGACGTATATGGAATTGGTAGATATCTTAATCCCATGGATGAAAGGTATTTTCAAACTCTGCCATTGCAAAACTTTCATGAAACTGAACTAATTTCAACCTTTATCTGGCACAACTTTGTTCGAAATGAGTTCTTTATCTCAAATCAATGTTTTTCAGAATAACGGAAAAAGTTGAAGCATGAGTGAAATCCTGAACTTATTTCAATGTAAAAGAGTAATGTTCCTAATGAAACATGGCAACTCTGTTCAAAAATAACTCAGCACAAATAACGTTATTCATTGGATGAGTTTGATGTTAACCTTGAACGCATCGCACTGTGTGTCAAATATGAATATACCAGTAGAATAATAAAATATATGTTCAATATATATACATGTAATTTATTTTAATGGTAAAATATTCTAATAAGCTTACAATGTTTACTTCAATATGGAAAAATTATGCACATATTTTTATGCTTTATTTTTTAATGTAACGAAGTACTTGGAAGGTGTTTTACTGTGTAGATCAATATTTATATATAATCTGAGAGTGAAGGCTTATTTATGACATTTATATATGTCAATTTTTAATTTCTGCTCTTCATTATGTATGATAGTTTATGATAGCTAAGCCATAAACTTTATATTATAAAAACAAAAAACTACTTGAAGGCATGGAAATGAAATCTACATGATTAATTTGTAAATTGTTACACTGTAATCAGCTTTGATTTATGAGTGTTTCAATATTGAAACCCACTAGGAAATGAAAATGGAATATGGAAATTCAACCAAAGGAAGTGCTTTAGGATTAAATAAAATAAAAATTTAATAATGTAATCATAAACTACCATAACGTAGAGAGAGGTTTCTTATATGCGGCATTTTTTCTATAGAGCGTAAGCTAACGCTCTATGGAAATTTTACACCAGCATCCCCTCCTTATTCGATTGAGCCTTTTCCGTTCGTCTGTCTGTAATCATGATTACAGGTGAAGTTTCAAACTATAGCAATAAAATTAGCTTTATTGATATAGTTATAGCTTTTCGATATAAGTTTTTATAAAAATCACGGTCGAGAATGACCCAAATCGGTTGATGACCACGCCTAACGCCCCTCCAAAACAGTAAAATATCTTCAAAATATACAAAAAAAAAATTATACTGCGACTTGATATTATGCGCATAATTCTTGATTTTGAATATGCACTCTAATCTTGCAATTCGGCATAATCCAAAAAAATTCCGCCTTCCTCCCTTACAAAAACACATCAAAGCACAAAACAACCATTATTACCAAATATGAACGTGAAAAACGACTTGCTGTTAGACAAATTTTCTACTGGGTATTTCCACTAATAAATAAAAGCACTCAAAAACTCGAAAAATTTCGAGTTACTCGAAAATTCGAGTTACTCGAACACACGAGTTATTCGATACGAGTTTCGAGTCGAGTAACTCGACTCGACTCGAGCCGAGTTACTCGAAAATTTAACTACTCGCACAGGCCTAAAAAAAATAGAAAAAAATTAGAAAACGGTACGTTTTAAGCATGTGTTTATTGGCAGCAAACAAACGAATGGCACGGCACGGCACACACTCAATTAATTATGACGCTAGAATAGCAACAATTTCGGTTGCTTGCTTTTTTTTTGTATCTACGACCTGTGCGATATTTTCATTCAATATTATGAATTTTTATGAATTGCGGGCAAAAAAAAAAAAAAATAAAGTTTTATTTGCTTCAATTTAACGAACTTTGTTTGCTATAATAACGAAATGATATCGATAACGGTGTTTGATTGTCTGCGGTTGTTTGTTTTTTTGTTGTTGTATTAGTTAAGGCGATAACAACTTAAAAGAAATTGATATATATTTTTATCACTACAATTTCCTGTTGTATTTTTTATAGCAAATCACTATCGATCTAAGTATATAGTATATAAGAGCAAAGAGAGAGAGATATGAAAATAAAACAAAAAATAAATATAAACTCTAAAGAGCAAAAAAATTTCAATTTTGACACCGCTGACACATCTTTGATTTTTGTGATTTTTGTGATTTTTGAGATTTTTGTTTACTGACTGACAGCTTCTAAGACAGCGGTAAAGACAGCAGCAGAGAAGGACAGAAAGTAAGCAGGAAATTAGCAAAGCACATGCGATTATTAGCAGTAAATTATTTAAATTAGCTTTTAGGCAAAAAAATCCTGAGACTACTTGAAAACATAGCAGCCTAAACAGCAGCAACATGTTGCTAAACACACAGCTTAAAGCCTGGCTTATGCCGGCGTCATAGTGACGCCATGCAAAGTTAGCAAAATGAAAATATTAGTTTTTATTTTTATGAGGTGTGTTAAGCAAATATTTTTGTGTATTCCTTTTTATTTTCACACACTGATAGTGTGTGCCTGTCATGCTGGTGTTGGTGTCAAAGTTATCTTTTACAAAAGTTTGTGTGGCTAACAAAAAATGCTACCAATTCAAGGTTTTCGGCATTTATGGCCATTTTTTACACCCTTTTGCAAGCTATGCAATGTTATCATAACATATATATTTGTTTATTTTGCCATATTTATCAATAATGCTTTTTTATATTATTATTTTTTTAATACAAAGTTTACCTTTTGACTGCTTATCTCTAGCTAGGCGTTGTGTCTGTGTCTGTAATTTAGTTATTTTAACTAATGTGCCTGTTGTTGTATTTCTCGCTTTGCTCGTTGAACATGTTTTCTTGATGAATGAATAATATTTCATTTGACTTTGGCATAAAACTTCGAGTTATCTGCTATTTATTTGTTTTTATTTTTATTGTTGTTTTTGCTTTATTAAACATTAACTGTTATCTACTTAGTACTTAGCAAAGTGCTTCTCAACGTCAACTTGACTAGCTAGTCAATGAATTTTAGCTCTGCTCTGTTCTGTTTTGCTTTTTTTTATCAATTTCAACTTCCACATAAAGTTTCCTTTTTTATCTGTATAGGTATTTGTCAGTTTATAAAATCTTTCATAAACTGGGCGAAAAAAAAATTATTTATTCAAAATTAATTTCTTTGATAAGCATTTTATTTGCGCTGATTAGAATTGTGTTAGCCTGCACTGAAGTGCAAATAAATTTGCAAATAATGTTTATTTAAATAATGACTGACAAAAAAAAAACACAACTCTTTGCGATAAGATAAGCAGTTATAGGCTTATACAATCATTGAAATTATAATGATTTTCTCTGTCTCTCTCTATCTCTCTCTCTAATACTCTATCGACAGTTTGCACACGCAATTTCCTTTAACTCAAGATAGTTTTAATAGATTTGAAATGCACGATTTTGCACTCAATTCGTACTGAAATTCATAGAAAATTAAATGACCTTCAAAGTAATTGAGTTTAGTTTTGATTGTTGACAATATTTATGCCAGATATCGTTTCATTGATCTTCAAAGAACCGTTTCTCTTGAAGCTTATCAGGACATAATACCACTAAAGATATTCTTGTTATGGTGAAATGGTGTAATTAAGACTATGTGCTGGCATGGTATCTGAAGTGGCAAAGAGTATGCCTAGCAGATCACATCACAATCACATCACAATCACATCACATCACAATCACATCACAATCACATCACAATCACATCACAATCACATCACAATCACATCACAATCACATCACAATCACATCACAATCACATCACAATCACATCACAATCACATCACAATCACATCACAATCACATCACAATCACATCACAATCACATCACAATCACATCACAATCACATCACAATCACATCACAATCACATCACAATCACATCACAATCACATCACAATCACATCACAATCACATCACAATCACATCACAATCACATCACAATCACATCACAATCACATCACAATCACATCACAATCACATCACAATCACATCACAATCACATCACAATCACATCACAATCACATCACAATCACATCACAATCACATCACAATCACATCACAATCACATCACAATCACATCACAATCACATCGCAATCACATCACAATCACATCACAATCACATCACAATCACATCACAATCACATCGCAATCACATCACAATCACATCACAATCCCTCAGGATCCTCTACATGCTGGTGAATTCTTTTACTTTATTGCTTTATTTTTTTTCTGTTGATCTGACAATGTATTAAAAATTTATTAATAAATTTTTTATTTATATTAAAATTTGCATATATCCGGCTCGTTGTCATAGATCATGCGCCATATACAGCGACACTTACATCCGGTTGTCATACAAAATAAAATCATGCAAATGCAAGAGCAGCGAATTGTAATCAAATCTCCAGCAGTTGTAGGCAGGCTATTTTCTCTATGTTTACCAATGTTGTTGTTGTTTTTGTTGTTGTTTTTATTGTTTTCGTTATTGTTATTGTGGGATGAAATACTATATTGTTGTAGGCTTTCCATACTAATAATAATAAAAATAGCAAGCTATCAACGAGCAGCAACAGCAACAGCAACAGTTGACTGACTCTAACTTATTTAGTTTTTGAGCTACTTGCACAGCGCATCGAAGGCGGTTGCTGTTGTTGTTGTTGTTGTTGTTGTTGTTGTTGTTGTTGTTGTTGTTGTTGGTGTTGTTGTTGTAGCTGCTGATGATGTATTTTGCTTCCCCCACATATACTCATGATATTAATTCGTAGAATCGGTTAAAGTTGCATTCATACATTTCTCTATACATTGTCAGTATGTTTGAAAAACAAACAGAAAAAATAATTCCTGCAATTTTTATTATATCTATCTACAAACACAAACACACACACACTCACACAAAGAATTTGCATTAAGTTGTGAGAAAGGAAAAATTAATTTATAATACTTTGTTTTTGATCTTTGAGGAATGCAAGTTATGCATAAACATGGCTTCCGTTGGAGCTTTACGAGTATTTCTTTTAGTTACTTAAATTGATGCAATGTTTGAGATGAAAATGTAGGAATAAAAAACACATTACAATTAATGATAAAAACACAAAATGCTGTTATTTCCTAATTTGTAACAGTACAGCACAACAGCAGCAACAAAGTCAGTCAGTCAGTTGATGTACTTATCGTGTGTGTGTGTATGTTTGATTATGTCTGCCTCATAGACGCTGGGGCAGGCAAGGCCTGATGTTTAATTAATTGACTTCGTCCAACCCGTCTGCTCTGTTTGAATTCCTGCTGTGCACTCAATGCATTTAATTAATAATGGTTAAGTTGTTTTTTAATGATACAATCAACCAACTACTTGGCATTTCGTCATCTAGCAGCCAAGTGCAGCTGGGTAAGGAGTTCCGTAATAGCAAATATAATGAGTAGTGAGGCTTTTGAAAAGAATATGTAAGACGGGCGAGCATTTTTAAAAGTTTATAAATAAAAAGTTATTGAAATTCATGAGAATATAAATGGTAAAGAGTAGAGTAGGAGGCAGACAAAAGATTGGAAGTTAAAACAAAATCGTAATACAAAAGAAAAAAAGATATTTGAAAATTAAAATGTAATTTTAAGTAGATATCAAAAGCAAAGAATCTAAGAAAATCACTCTATTTGAGAGCAAATAAACAGACAGATATTGAAATATAGTTACATCACAAGAAATTATGTTAAGTCACATAAAATCCATCCGTAACCACACTTTACCAATTTCACAAGAAGTCAGATGTTATTGGTTTGCAGTGACATGACATGACATAAGAATATATGAAATTATATCACATCAGAATCACATCAAAATCACATCACAATCACATCACAATCACATCACAATCACATCACAATCACATCACAATCACATCACAATCACATCACAATCACATCACAATCACATCACAATCACATCACAATCACATCACAATCACATCACAATCACATCACAATCACATCACAATCACATCACAATCACATCACAATCACATCACAATCACATCACAATCACATCACAATCACATCACAATCACATCACAATCACATCACAATCACATCACAATCACATCACAATCACATCACAATCACATCACAATCACATCACAATCACATCACAATCACATCACAATCACATCACAATCACATCACAATCACATCACAATCACATCACAATCACATCACAATCACATCACAATTACATCAACATCACATCAAAATCACATCACAATCACATCACAATCTCAATCACATCACAATCACAAAACATAACAAGTGGCATAGCAAATATTACATCATATAAAATATCCAATATTTCATGTAAAATATCAAACATCATAAAAATAATCGTGATAATTTGATAAATATCATATGTCAAATATCAAAAATTAAAAACCAAACATCAAATATCAAGGCTCAAATGTCAAATTTTAAATATCAATTATTAAATATCAAAAATTTAATATCAAATATAAAATATTTAATATCAAAAATCAAATATCAAATATAAAATACCAGATATCAAATATCAAATGTCAAATGTCAAATGTCAAATGTCAAATGTCAAATCTCAAATGTCAAATGTCAAATGTCAAATGTCAAATGTCAAATGTCAAATGTCAAATGTCAAATGTCAACTGTCAAATGTCAAATGTCAAATGTCAAATGTCAAATGTCAAATGTCAAATGTCAAATGTCAAATGTCAAATGTCAAATGTCAAATGTCAAATGTCAAATGTCAAATGTCAAATGTCAAATGTCAAATGTCAAATGTCAAATGTCAAATGTCAAATGTCAAATGTCAAATGTCAAATGTCAAATGTCAAATGTCAAATGTCAAATGTCAAATGTCAAATGTCAAATGTCAAATGTCAAATGTCAAATGTCAAATGTCAAATGTCAAATGTCAAATGTCAAATGTCAAATGTCAAATGTCAAATGTCAAATGTCAAATGTCAAATGTCAAATGTCAAATGTCAAATGTCAAATATCAAATGTCAAATGTCAAATATCAAATGTCAAATGTCAAATGTCAAATGTCAAATGTCAAATGTCAAATGTCAAATGTCAAATGTCAAATGTCAAATGTCAAATGTCAAATGTCAAATGTCAAATGTCAAATGTCAAATGTCAAATGTCAAATGTCAAATGTCAAATGTCAAATGTCAAATGTCAAATGTCAAATGTCAAATGTCAAATGTCAAATGTCAAATGTCAAATGTCAAATGTCACATGTCACATGTCACATTTCACATGTCACATGTCACATGTCACATGTCACATGTCACATGTCACATGTCACATGTCACATGTCACATGTCACATGTCAAATGTCAAATGTTACATGTCAAATGTCAAATGTCAAATCTCAAATGTTAAATGTCAAATGTCAATTGTTATATATTAAACATCATGTCACATCACATCACTTTGATTATTTTTGAGAATTTCTCTATATCAGATAAATTTTACTGTTTTTCACACATTTATTTCGTGTTCAACCTGTTTTGAAACATGCTGCAGAACAAAATCCCAGAGCTGACCCAATATTTATGCGTTATCAGAAATCACGTGAGTAAGAAACCAAATGACGTGTTGATTCCTAATTTTCAGTTATATAATAGGGGTCTTATGAGAGTCAGTCTGAGAAAGAACGTAATCAAAATTTAAATTAATTTAAAAAAAAAACAAAACTATAGAAAAATATTCTATCTTTATATGGTAAGTTTTTCTTTAACGTTACACTCGAACGCAAATTTAACCTTTAACTACTGAGGTGAAATATTTTGGCGTATATGCTGTGGTGGTGGTAAATTTTACCCCTTTTTAAGTTTTATAAAATTTTGACAAAAAAATTTTTTTTTTTTATTTATTTGCTTTTAATTGGAATTAGATGACGCATTTTTAAATGAATAAAGTAATAAAATAAAGAAATCAAACTTCTTGATATGCAAAACTAGGATTTTATTTAAAACTAAAAAATTTAATTAAAGAGGGTTAAATTTACCATCACCACATTAGTTAAAGGTTAAATAAAAGATTCCATGAAACCAACAAATGTTATATTTGTACATGAAAGCAGGTCTCAAGACTTGCATTTTATGTGAATAAACGTTTCGTTTAACTTTTGTTATTTTGAAGATATAACCAGTTTTAAGTGGTCTTTAACGTTACATCTTCAAAATATGACAGAAATTGACAAAGAAAAACCTTAACTAAAGAACTTTTTCGAAGAAAAGGGTTAGAATAACTGACTAAAATCAAAATAATGAAAACATTATGTAGTCTTGCACTTCTAGGAGCCAAAATGTGTGGTATTTAACGTTACACATTCATTTCATTAAGCTCCGATTAGAATATTTTTCTTGTGCGCCACAGGCAAAATGAGTGAAGCGCGACAAAAAACAAACACTGCCACAGTTGAATGATGTTTTCAATTATAATAATTTCCAACAACAAACCACTTTAAAACCATTGAGCCTTGAAAAATGGGACATCAACAACGTTATTGATTAAATGTCAATTTGTTGCGACAAAACTAATTTTGTCACTTTGTCAATAATCATCACAAGTTCCCCTAAATATGAGCTTGCATTGCATACTATGTTATGATGGCTGATGCCATAAAATCATATCAACGCGAACAAATCGGTAAACAAGAGAAATCCAGCACACAAATGCTGCCAACAAAATGCAAGAAGCAACTAACCACAAGTTAGTGGAACGACCAAAAACAGACAACCTACAGCCTAAAATGGTGGTATTTGTTTTTTTTTTCTCTTTTATAACCTTGATATGCTGTGTAGAGCCACATTGTAAGAGTCTGACGCGATATTTATTTGGTGATGTTTTGAAAGTGGCTGCAGAAAAGATGTGGATAACAAAACAAAAGCAACAAAATAAAAATTACTCTTTTAAAAAAAAGCATCAAACTCGAGGGGTGGGATGCAAACAAACAAAATGAGCTGAGAGGCAGACAAACAAATAACAACTTTTGAGGGCAGAGTTTGGTCGAAGTTAAACATGGGCTACAGAGAGTTAAAACATAAAGCAAACCGTGATATATCAATAAAAGAAGGGTCTTATAGACACCATAGTTGCAAAAAATTATATATCATAAAAAACTTTGAGTTTGATATGGACAATATATCAACTTTGCAACAGAACTACAAGCAGAACTGAACAAAAATAGAGTAAGTTTGGAATAAACTTATCCTAGATCAGGACAGTTTTGCTGACGACATTCACTTTCAGCTAATAATTTCTAAAATATTGTGCGATTTCTTGTTAGAACACTTGACAGTCTTAACCTTTGCATGAAATAGACTTAACCGACCCACAGCCGTAGGGTGTAAATATTGAAAATGTAGAAATGAACATGGTTGCATTTGAGCACGGCTTAAATTACTATAAAAGGGCCTCAAGCGACTCGACGACTGCAGCACGACGCGTTCTTCAACATGGAATGAAGAACGCACGGATGAAACAACTTGATGGCATTTATTGTGCTTGCGCACAAAATCAACAGATATAACAGCAACAACAACAAGCACAAGAACAACAAATAGTCATACAAACTGTTGATGCGTAAACGACAACATATCCGTGTGCGCGTCCATAGAAAAACCCCAACGATAGCGGTTGTTGACTTTAGGCCGGTTGTGTTGCTTGAAGACTTTTATGCGAGTGGTTAGCAGCATGAAAGAAGAAGAAGCAGCAGAAGACACAATAACAGCAACAACAAGCTAAAACAGCAGCAGCAAAAGTCCAACAAACAAAACAGACACCAAAACGAACGAACTGAACTAACTGAAAGCGGGGCGCGAGCGAATCTGACTCAAATGAATAAAACTCAAAAGTTGCTATGGACAAAAGCGTTAATGATGCAGGTAAAGCGGAAAAAGAACAAATACAAAATATACAAAAAAAAAAAAAAAAAAAACGGAACAGAAAAAATGCTAAAGCCAACGAACGGCCTGCAGCAGTCCGAAGAGATGCAAGATAAAAGCTGAAATTGTTAGCGTGGTTAAGCTAAAAGCCTGAGCGGGGCAGAATGACTGCAGACACGGGCAGAGGTGAGCCAGCACTTTGCGCTCAACGGCAAGAAAATGATGATGATGATGCGATCAGTGTTAGCAATGATGACGTTGTTCAAGTTCAGCAGATTTATTGACAAATCTGTCAAGTGAAGAAGAAAAAAAAATAAAACAAAAAAAACACAGTGCTACCCACTTTAGTTACAAGGCCGTGGCTTACACGCGCCAAAAGAGTTTTCAAATGACTAAGATTTAATAATATGTCATGCCATAAAAGTCAGCAAAAGTTGAAGTAAAAAATGTTAAGTTTAAACATGCCATGCTTGAGCTGAGGAAGTTTATGGACACATACGCGTTCATTATAATTAGGTGGACGTCATATTAAAAGTATGTTTACGAACAACAAACAGCAGGGATCAGAACCTGTTTGCAGGCACATTCAAGTAGCTTTGATCTTAGTTGAATTCAATAGCAATAAGAAGATGAGATAGCAATAGGGAGAGATGATCACTCAAGGTTTGTCAGGGAACATTACAGGAAGCAAGAAAGATATGAAAAATTACAAATCAGATAAGATTGGATCAGATTATATAAAAGGTAATTTTTCAAGCGTTTGGGTTTTGAAACTTAAAAAAATGAAAACAGAAAATTTGCAATAGTCAATGAAATATTGTGGCGGCCGTGGTCGTGCGTGCTGAGTATGTGGCTGGCGAACCAACGAATTCCGAGTTCAAATTCCATCTCGTGCAAAAGTTTTATTTGAATAGAAATAAATTTTTTTCTCAGACTAAATAATGCCAGGTAAAGCTACTTGAGAACATGAACTTAAGCCGTTCGGAGTCGCCATAAAACATTAGGTCCAGTTCTTGTTCAATTGTGTGCAAAAGTCTAACAACACAATTGATCATAAGAAGCTCAGTCAAAGTCTTTCAAGGCCTGAAATGGCCATTTTTTTTTGTTTTTTAATGAAATGTTTATGTGGATCAATACAACAATATCTGCCTTTTACTTTGTAAAGATTATTCCATATATATGTTGACCAAGCGGCTACACTTGAGGTGGTTCCTCCTTAAGCTTCAATTTTGGCATACTTTTTCCAGCATCTTTCATCATTTATACGGTATCTCCCAATAGCAGCTGTAGTGGCTGGATTGTCCCTGTTCACGAGGAACTTCACTTAGCCCCACAAAAGAGAGTCTAGTGGGCTCAAATTGCATGATCTTGGCTGCAATTGGACTGCTCCAAAACGTGAAATTGGTTGCTAACCAAACTCGCTTCTCAATAAGTCTATGTGCACTGTTAGAAGGTTTATTTGGCACCGTCTTGTTGAAACCACATGTCAATCAAGTTCCATTTGGGGAAACAAAAAATCAGTTATCATCTCACGGTACCTTGCTCTATTGACTGTAACGTTTCTAATTTCATTATTTTTGAAAAAGAATGATCTAATGATGCCGTCGACACACAAACCGCACGAAAAACTGCAATTTCGGAGTGCATTAGCAGCTCTTGCACTGCCTCGGGGGTGCTCTTCAGATCAAATTCGGCAATTCTGTTTATTGATTTACCCATTGACCCAAAAACTGAGCTTCGTCACTGAAGACAATTTGTTTATTAAAAAGTGAATCTCAAATTATCTAAGACATATTCACCAAACAAACAACGTTGTGGTAAGTTACCAGCCTTCTTTTCTTACATCAGCTGTATTTCATATGGTTTCACACCGAAGTCCTTACGTAAAATGTTGCAGGTGGTCGAATAACACAAGTATAATTGTTGAGAACAGCAATGAATTAACATTTCGCAAATTCTACAAATCAAGAAAGCCTCTGATATCGATGGCATACCACCAATTGTGCTTAAAACGTGCGTTTCTAGACTGGATCGGCCATTCCGCAACCTCTTCAATATCTCCTTCCAGACAGGAGTATTTCCATCTACTTAGAAGGCGGCGAATTTGCAACCAATACCCGAAACGGCTGATTCCACGAACCTTGAACCAAACTATTGACTATTGAAAAGTAAAGGTGAGCGGAATAAACTTCCACCTGATGAACAAGCTGGAACACAATGAATTGCTCAGTGGCCGTGAATATGGTTTTCGTGAGCCCCGCTCTGCTGAAGACCTAATTCGTTTCTGACAGTGTGGAACTATTGTGTCTATTTTTTTTTTTTTGTTTGAAGAAGGATTGTCACTCTGGATATTTCAAAGTATTTTGACCGGCAAAACTAATTGGATTTGGTATCGGTATTTCCTCAAGTACAGAACGATTCGGGTCGTGATCGATGGTATTTCTTCCAATTAACACTTCAACGATACACAGGAATACCACAGGGTTCAGTTCTATTGCCAACTTTGTTCTTGGTTTTTATAACTGTTTTTATAACTAAACCAATTCATGTGGACGACAGCAGTATTTGTCAAATGTATTCCTTCGAAAAACGCCCGAGCTCTTTTGAGGCTGAGAGAAAGAGGCAAATTATGAATGACTTACTTATGGGAGGAGACCTTAAAATAATCTCCAAGTGGAGTCTTGCTAAAAGAGTCGAGTTTAATGCATTCAAGACCAAAACACTCCCTGTTAATCCACAAGCGAGTGAATTATATCTTAACACCCCTTAATATGAACAGTGTGGATATTGTGAAGTCAGCAGCTCTTGACGTTCTGGGCAAATCGGTACAATTCTATCTTTGATCGACTAATCATATATTCGATGAGACGAAAGAAGCGGCTAAGTGCCTTGGTTTTATAAAACGGTGTAAGAAATACTTCACTCCAGCTGATCTTCGCACAATCTACACTTCATATACAACTGTGGGCAAAAAATATCGGAAACTTTTTTATAAATCAATAAAATACTTATTTGTTCTTCTAAATTTCTTTCATTCCCCTCAAATTAGTTCCCCCGGCAGCAATACACTTGTACCAACGTTTTTTCCAATTTTCAAAACATGCAAACGAAGTCCTTTTCCGTTATAGCCTTCAATTCCTTCTTCGTTTCGGTTTCTATCTCTTCTAACGATTCAAAACTGTGTCCACGGAGCGGCCCTTGAGTTAAGGGAATAACCAGAAGACACATGGTGCTAAGTCAGGCGAATACAGTGGTTGCGGTATCGAGTTTTTGGCGAAATGATTACTACTTACGAGTGCAGTGTGAGATGGTGCATTATTGTGAAGTAAAAACCAAGAAGTATCTCTCCATAAATCCGGTCTTTTTGGATCACATCCTTACGCAAACGACGTATAACACCCAAGTAGTATACTTTATTGAAAGCTTAAAAATAAACATTTGTACCTATGCCCAAAATATTTAAATTTAAATTTCCCGGCATTTTTTGCCCACAGTAGTATAAAGCAAAAAATGGAGCACAATTCGAGCATTTGGACAGGGGCTTCAAGATCATATTTTGAGCTTTTGAACCGAAATCAACCACGAGCGATATACTTGGTATTGAATGAAAACAGTTCATCTTATCTCAACTCTTGTACAATGTTGGCTGCCGGAGTCTTCTTTTTAGGTATTACCATGGGAAGTGTTCTAGTGAGATACGCAACCTGGTGCCACCAGATTGTGTATTTCCTAGATTCACTAAGGCAGCTGTTCAAGCCCATCCCTTTTAATTTTAGAATAATAATATATGTATAAATATTATAAGAGGTTAAGTGCATACTATTGTCGGACAAGACCGGATAAGAGTTTTTTTATTTTTGAAGTGAAACCTCTATGGCGACGAGTGAAATTTCATGAAAATTCGTAACGCTTGGGTAACATTTTCAATATTATATGAAAAGTTTCAAGGTCGCTTTATATGTGAAGCATATAAATAATGTCAAAAGCAAATATTTATATGAAAATTTCAACATAAAAATTATTGCCGCAAGCGGGAATTGAACCCCGGCTGTTGCAACTGAGCATTGGAAGCGCTACCATTATGCCACATAGACACATGTAAAACAGCCAAACAAAATGTAATTAATATTGAACGCGTTTTGGTTCGTTTCTAGTATATCACAAACCATGTTTTTCAAGAATTTTTGTTTTTTGTTGATGTGAATGTTTTTGTATTGTTGTTAATACGTGTTTTCTTGTATTTGCAAAGCGCGAAGAAAAAAGTTACAATTAAAATAGAATTTATGAACGCAGGCATGACATCGGCAAGGTAAGATACCTTAAAATAATTTACGAAGGTTAAAAATTTAATTAAAAATTATTTTATTCATTACTTTATTCAAAAATTTATGCATTCAAAATTAAATTAAAATTAAAAGAAAAAACTTTCAAACTTAAAGTAAATGTGCACGATTTCTAGCCGGCCAAAATTTCTTTTTAATTAAAAGAAAATGTTTTGAGTCTTATTTATAAAGAAAGTTGCATTGATTCTAATGACTTGTCTTTTATTTTTTAAATGAAAATAAATTCTTTGAATATTCAGTTGTCATCAATTTAAAAATATTCTTGCTTTCATTAGAACTTAATGAAATTTAATTATTGTTTTTTCAGTTCAAGTTTAGCCAAGTGTGCTGGCGTTCGAGTTTAGGAACTCGATTGACCTGGGTTCAATACCCAACAAGAACACCAAATATTTTGTTTTTTAAATTAATGTTTTTTAAGTAAAACTTATTTTGACGGGTATATTTGACGAAGCAGCTATTGAAACGGAATTAAAATTTCAACAATTAAATTAAAATTTTTGATGCTTACACAGCCAAGATTCGAACCCACGTCTTCCGCGTGACAGTCTAGCACGCTTCCATTGAGCTATTGTGAGATATTTTACATATCTTATAAAATACAAGTTTTATTGAATCATGCTCACAACCGAGAGCATCATGTGTTATTGCTTATTCGTACATCATCGGCAAGCAACGATTTCGTTTTGTAGCATCAAAAAGAAAATTAAAAGAACATTACTTTAAGTTTTCTTTTAAAGTAAAGCAGATTCCTTTCAAATAGCTTTGAAAAGTAAATTACATTCAAAAGAAAATGCATTACAATTTTTTCTCTGTGTACACTCGTGGGTCCAAAGACGCAGGCAGCTGCACTATTTTTTTTTTTTTTTTAGATATTTTTCAATATTACTCACAAAACTGTGTCACTGCTCGCCATTTGTCTATTTGTCTAATCAAGCGCACAAATTTGGACTGTTTGAAATCCAGTTGTTTTAAAGAAAAACAACAGCTCAAGCAACCAGCCACCAAGTGGCTCATCCTTAATAACCATAAATTTCAAACTAAAGAATTTCATGTGTTGATAAAAACAACAACTACAAGAAATTAAATAAGGTGTGACGGCTTGAAGAAAGCAAGCAAGTAAAAAAAAAGAAACAAAATAAAATAAATAAAAATAAATAAATAACTTAAACTTAAGTTGAAGCCTGAAAGTTGGCTACCAAACAGTGGCACATTCCAGAGTAAAGAACAACAAGAACAAAAACAACAACAACAACAACAACAACAACAACAACAACAACAACAACAACAACAACAACAACAACAACAACAACAACAACAACAGCAACGACATCGACAGCAATAATGAAGAGTAGCGACAGCAACTAAAACTTTTTTCATGCGCTGCTCAACATCAGCTCATTTATTTATATCACTGCTCAAAAAAGTTTAAGATATTTATTTCTGGATTTGTGGACATACGAAGTAGACATATTTGTTGGTTGTTATTGTTGTTGCTGTTGTTGCTGTTGTTTCTGTCATTGATACTGTTGCGCTGTTATGGTTGCCGTGGCATTTCACAATGAAAGCCAAGATGTTTGATGCTAAACAAGTCATGAGTAGAGCAGAAGTTCGTTTAATTTTAATAGAAACAACGGTTATATTTTGGTATGCAGCAAATATTTCTTTGCCAGAGTTTTGTCTTCATAAATTAGGTTAACGCCTTGGTTAAAAAATCTAGCTTGTTTTGCAGCAAAACTGTCAGTTACTTTTAATTGTTGCTTACTTTAAGCTTAAACATGTTGCTAACGTAGTCATGTTGAGCCATATGGTGGGCATTTCCGATCCACTTTTGCTGTTTTTAGCACTGCGTGGTACACGACAAACAGCCAATAAAACGCAAAACACTTTCAAAAAGTCTTAATTAACAAGTAGTTGAAATAATTAAGCTAATATTTTATTTTCTAAGCCACAAATTAACAGCTGTTAAAAAAAAAAAATATGCTAACCCACACATGCACTTGTTTTGGTTTTTTTTTTTGTGTTTACAAATAACTACAAAATAACGCCTAATTGCTTTAAACAAGCACGTTTTAGTTTTGATTTAATTTGAAGTCGCCGCCTTTTGTAGCGAACATTAAATTAAATGAAGTCAGTCAGTCGGTTAACTGAGTGTGTGTGTGTGTGTGTGGCAAGCATATTATTTTCGGTATATTTTGCTAATATTATTCAAGTTCTGTTTTTTTATATCTTTTCAGAATAATGCATATTATTTACAGCGCAGTAGTCTGGCTAAACTACGTAGCTGCTGCCACCTTATTTGCTAAAGACCGCAGACTATATTTGGGTCAAGAAGCGGGGGCTGTGTTTAAAAGTTTTTAAATTTTTTTTTTTACCAAAACAAAGTCAGACAAATTTAGCCTTTAACAGCGTAACTAGTTATGCGCATTTTGCTGTTATGCACGTTTGAGTTAATTTTAAAAAATGATTCTAGGAATCTATCAGCAGATCTTCCAAGAATTTTTTAACAGCTTTTGCAGATATTCTCACTTCTCTAGACTTTTAAATGGCGACGCTGTCAACAATCCCGCCAGTGGAGATGATATCCCGGAAACCCCAATTATGGATGACAGTGTTGAAGTTCCGCTGCCCGACTATAATGAGGTCTTAACAGCTATAGCTCGGCTTAAAAACAACAAAGCCGCAGGAGCCGATGGTCTACCGGCTGAGCTGTTTAAGACCGGTGGCGAAGCTCTGTTTAAATGCATTCACAGACTTCTATGCAGAATATGGTCGGAAGAATGCATTCCAGATGATTGGAACCTCAGTGTGCTCTGCCCAATCCACAAAAAAGGCGATCCCACCATTTGCTCCAACTACCGTGGGATTAGCCTTCTTAATATCGCATATAAGGTCCTGTCGAGCGTATTGTGTGAAAGACTGAAGCCCATCGTTAACCAACTGATTGGACCTTATCAGTGTGGCTTCAGACCTGGAAAGTCCACCATCGACCAGATCTTCACGCTCCGACAAATCTTGGAAAAGACCCTCGAAAAACAAATCGATACACACCATCTTTTTGTCGATTTCAAAGCCGCCTTCGACAGTCCAATAAGGAGTCACCTATATGCCATCATGTCTGAATTTGGTATTCCTGCGAAGCTAATACGTCTTTGCAGGATGACACTGAACAACACCAGCAGTGCAGTGAAAATCGGGAAGGACCTCTCCCTTCCTTTCGATACCAAGCGAGGTTTCAGACAAGGTGATTCCTTATCGTGCGACTTTTTTAATATAGTCATGGAGAAGATCATCCGAGCTGCTGACCTGAGACGCAGCGGCACAATTTTCTATAAGAGTGTTATGCTGCTGGCGTATGCTGATGATATTGACATCATTGGTCAAAATACGCGCGAAGTCAGTGCAGCATTCTCCAGGCTAGAAAAAGAGTCGAGTCGAATGGGTCTTGCAGTGAACGCAGATAAAACGAAGTATCTTGTGTCAACAAACAAACAGTCCCAGCGTCTTGGAAACCACGTCACTGTTGACAACACCTCCTTTGAGGTAGTGAAGGACTTTGTTTACCTGGGATCCAGTATAAACTCCTCCAACGATATCAGTATTGAGATTAAACGAAGGATAACTCTTGCCAACAGGTGTTACTTTGGGCTCAGTAGGCAATTGAGAAGCAGAGCTCTCTCTCGACGAACAAAACTGACGCTCTATAAGTCAATAATCATGCCCGTCCTACTATACGCATCACAAACCTGGACGTTGAGCAGCTCTGATGAAAGGACTTTGGGAGCGTTCGAGAGAAAAATCCTTCGCAAGATCTATGGTCCAATCTGCGTCAATGGCGAGTACCGAATACGATGGAACCATGAGCTGTATGAGCTATATGCCGACATCGATATAGTCAAGCGTATTAAAATTGAGCGGCTTCGCTGGCTAGGTCATGTCGAGAGAATGAACGACGAAGCTCCAGCGAAAAAGATATTGGATTCGGTACCCAGCGGTGGCCAACGCAGACGAGGAAGACCGCATCTCCGTTGGAAAGACCAGGCATTGGATAACCTGACAACGCTTGGAGTTTCCAACTGGCGCCAGCAAGCGCACGACAAAAGAGGCTGGCGAAAATTCTTAGACCAGGCCAAAACCGACCAACGGTTGTAAGCGCCATCTAAGTAAGTAAGTTTTGCAGATATTAAGTATAAAAATCAAATCCAAAAAGTTGATTTGGGTATAAAAGCATAAAAAACTCAGTGCCATTTTTTTTTTTTTTAAAAAAGTAATTATATTCTTCACAAAATTTTTTTATTAATATTTTTATTGATTAAAAAAATTTATGATTAGCATTCTTTTCAATAAAAATTTAAACAAATTTTTATTAAAATCAGCTCTTTAAAATTTCTGTTGAATCAAAAGAGTCTCTTTTAAGTTTTTTTCTCAAAACCTCACTCCACAGGATACTTAATGGGCGACATGCCATTGGCCGTTTTTTGTATATTTGATAATAATTTTGTATTTTAGTAAATATTCTTAAGATTCTAAGAAAAAAAATTTCATGGAAAAATTCTTACGAGTTCAAAAGTTACAGCCGGATTAGTGAGAGCGCTTTTTTATTTTTCGTACTGGTTGAAGCAGAGACGCCTGGCGAGAACTGATGAAGTCAGCCGTAACCCGTCAACGGGTTGTCATGACCACCTAAGTAAGTAATGGTTGCGGCACTAGGGTTCATTTTTTGATGAAATTTTTTTTTTTTTTTTAAACTTGATTTGCTATCGTATGACACGAGTTTTTTTTTAATTTTTTTTGATTTTGTATGAATTTTTAAAGTCAATATTTTTTTCGAAAAAACATAATTTCAAATTTGAAACATCACCAAAAATTGAAAAAAAAAATGTTAAAAAAAACTCCTGTCATACGATAACCAATTTTGTTACAATTTAAAAAAGTCATTTTTTCCAGATCAGACAACTTTTGCGACTCCCAGCGGTGCAACCACGAGGCCCCGTTTTTTTCTCTGCCGCCAGTTTGGAGCTCTATAAAACCATGTTGGAGTGAAAAATATATTTTTTGAATTTGTTTTCTTATAATTTCTTCAATTCTTTACAATTTTAGAAAAATATTTATTTTTGACTGAGTAAAGAATTTTTAAAAATAGGTCTGTTTTCTCTGCCGCGAATGTTATGTCCCACCTTAGAATAAAAGAATAGAAAAGAATAAAGAATATAAAACTCAGAGCCATATTTTTTTTGTTCTAAAAAATTTATAGAATTCTTTTGTGAATTTTTTTAATTGATGTATTGAATTGATTAATATTTTTTTTTTTTAAACTCAGAGCAATATTTTTTTTTTATTCTAAGAAATAATCATATTTTTAACAAATTTTTCTTATGAATATTTTTATTGATGTATGGAATTGATTAAAATTAAAAAAAAAATATAAATAATTTTTGATTAAAATCAGCTCTTCGAAATATCGTTTGAATCAAAATTATCTTAATTTAAGCTTTTTCTAAAAACCTCACACCATTTAAGTGTTTTTTTAGCTGCTGTTCTGCACAGGATATTTAAATCAATTTTCCATTTATAAACAGCTCTTCGCATATTCAACGCCTGTTTTTGGTATAATGACTCATGCGCTGCCTGCTCTGCTGTATCCCGTCGTTCACTCATTAAGCCCACCCCCAACATTTGCCTCAAATAAAAAAAATATGCCACAATTACTGGATTTTTGCTGTTTCTGACACACAGCAAACAGCTTCCGGCCTGAGCTAAGCATGGTTTTCCAGCGAATTAAATGAAACAAAAATTAAATTTAAGCTAAACAAAACTCGAACGACACAGCCACACAGCCAAAGTAATGCATTGAATACAAAGCAGCAACAACTACCATACAAAAAAAAAAACTAAATATTTTACAGAACAAAAAAATAAAAAAAAGGATTTTCATTGAAAAAATTTTATTTATTGCTACCTACGCCACTTCAAAGCTTTGACAACAGCCACACAAAATTGCTAGCAACATTACAAAATATACAAAAAAAATCGTTGTTTGTTCAAATAAATTACAAACAACACAAAATTGCTGCAGCAAAAAAAAAAAAACAAACACCAAAATTCCAAAACCAAAAAATTACAAGCAAACCATTTGAAATATGCCACCTACAGCGAATTTTTGCTTGCATTTTTTTATTTTTGTCAAACTCATGCATTGTCAATTTTTTTTAGCATGTCTGTTTTTGTTTTTTGCAAACAAATTCCAAACAAACGCCCACTGTGTGTCCAGCGTGTGGGTAGGTCGACTTAAGGCCGTTACTGTGTGCTGCTTGTTAGCTTTAAAGCTCAAACAAACATATTTAAACAATTTAAGCTAAATAGTTTTTCGCAACTTTATGATGTCAAACACTTGAAATTGAAAGATTTACATACAAACTAAACACATGTTTAAAAAATAAATAAATAAATTTATTTCATTTAGTTACTTTTGAATGCACATTAAATGTTTTCAATGCTTTCAACACAATATAAACATAAATATGTTAGGCCATTAAAAGACATGCCAGCAAAGCTCTGGCATTAATTAAACTATAAAATAAACATGGCAGACATATGTGAGCGCGTAACTGTGCGTTGTAGTCTATGACAGCAAAGAGTAGGTGTGCACTTCCGGTAAATGCATGCAGCAATTGAGTTGCTATGAATGGCTAAAAGTGCGAGTGTGAGTATGTGTGTGCGTTTGTCTTTCTTTACGAGCTGCATTTTATTATAAACATGCTATTAAAACTTGATCAAAAGTATACCATAAACATTTATTTACAGTTTTTTTTCTCTGCTGTCTGCTTTCGTTCTGCAACAACATCGTTTGAGCAGCACAAAATTGATGCAATAAATTTTAGTATCTTAACAAAGTTGCAATTTCCTAAAGTATGCTTTAAGCAGAAATTTGTTTTTATTTTATGAAATTCGAAAAGTTTTCCATAATTCTTAGACTGAAGCTATGCAAAAATCAATTATTTAACCACACAAGCACAGTCTGGGCAAAACAAAAAATAAGGAAGAGCCAGTGTTTTGGTGTTATGTATGAAACAATGTTGCTAAAATATTAGCAAATATGAAAATTCAAGCTTCAATGATTTTTACAAAAACTTGCAAGATTTTTACTCAAACACTAAAATCATGTTAGTTGGTTCTGTAGTTTTACCAATTTGTTAGTTTCTTGCAAATTTGCAAATTGATTATTTTCTTGTTTGCATAAATCAATTGGCATCAATTTAATGAAAGTTTGGCAACTTGAATAGATCAGCAAGAGTGAAAGTTACTTTTTTTTTCTTGGTATATGACCTTTGATGACTGTTCGGTCATCAATGTATATGGAATGAAGAATTTTGAAGAACTGTTGAAGAACGATATAAATATCGAAATTAATTTGATGATCTGGAAATTGTTTTTAAATTTATATAAAATTTAAGTGATAAGAGTCATGCTGGGCTTGGATTTTATAACTTGGTTAAGCTATATTTTATTTTTAATGGGCAAGAAACTAAAGAAACGTGTCTTTATTTAGTAGCATCCCAGTAGGGTAAATAATCAATACTGAACAGCTACATTATGATCACTTGATAATCCCCTGGCGGATTTCAACACTCAGCAAGAAGGCATTAAGGGTATTCATGCAACTGGGCAAAACCCTTATAAGCGGTATAAACCGTATAAGTTTATTCTCCTTATAAATGGACTGTCAAAGTTTGTATGAAGAAGCTTTTGCACAAACCAGATATCTTTGCTCAACGATTTAGCTGGGCAAACGAACAGGCAAACTTATAACATCAATCAGCTGATTTATTTTATTAAAGCAAAAGAAAAAATTAGAAGCAGGAGAAGATATAGTCAAAATTGTAAAACTAATTAAATAACATGGAAGAGGTAAGAATGCAAATTTTGTGAATTGAAGGAATTAAAAAATATTTATATACTTCATTTGCAGAAAGCAAACCCTGAACTTGCAAACAGCTGATATATGATGCAAATGCTCAATCGACTTTTAAGGGATGCTCATGCAACCTGCCTAATAAAAATAACTAATTACCCAAATTATATTCATGCCTCTTTGCATGAATACCCTTATTATTTTAACATGGGCTTGTCATATGTGATTATGAGTAGTACTTACATCCAGTATTACCAATAATTCAGAGAATTACTAGTTACCACCTGTATTTACCATAATTCAGGGGTCAACTTATTATAATCTGCATTACCCATAAGTGAGAGGTCAACTACTTACCACTAGTATTTTCTATAAGTCAGAAAGTAACTACATAATTACTTCCAGTTAAACCTATAAGTGACAGGATAACTCATTACCTCCAGCATAACTTATAAGTCAAAAATAAACTACCTAATCTTATCATGGTGGTGACCGTGGCATGCAGGCAAAGTGTATGGCCTAGCATGCTCGGAGCCCGGGTTCGATTCCCAGCCGTGGCGAAAAGTTTTTTCAATAAAAAATTTTTCTGATCGGTCACCACCTCTCTGCAGACAATGGCAAACCTCAGAGAGTAAATAATGCCATGTAAAGCTTCTTGAGAACATGAACTTTAGCCGCTCGGTGTGTTATTAAACATTTAATAACACACACAACACAATTGGTCATAAAAAGCTCGTTCAAAGACCTTTCAAGGGCTGAAATGGCCAATTTGTTTTTTTTTTTAATCTTATTATTATTATTAATATTATTATTATTATAATAACATGTGCTTACAGAGTAACCAGTTACTGAGCTAGTTATGACAATAATTACATCTCATTTCCCCACTGGGATATCTTCAATTTAATTGCTCAAGGAGTCCGGTAGGATTTATTATTTTTAATTAGAAATCGAGTAACTCACCTATCGAGTGATAATCTACATAATTCTGTTGAATGAATGAACGTAAATGGCAAACACAATACACCTAGAAAAAAATTAAACACATTCAAACTTGAATTTAAACAAAGCATGCTTCAAAAAGCATCGAGCACGATTTTGAGTTGTTTAAAGCAAGTTTGCGCTTGAGTAAAGTAAACATAAATATCCTTTTTTCGTGCACAGACTTCAAAAAGGAGAAGTCAAACAAGAAATGATTTATTTATAGAATTGTTTTGTTTCATTACAGCTCTAATTAATTGTACATAAGACCAAATTTTTTTAAATTTTAGCACAAACTTATTTTGGAGGTTGTTTCTGTTCAAGCAGAAATTATTATTCAATCGAAATTTCAATAATAATAATTAAATTAAAATTTTTGTACTTATATACTCGGGATACGAACCTACGTCATCCGCATGCCAGTCATTCACACTTCCTCTGAAAAGTTGGTAACGATAATTTATTTAACGAGAGCAAAACATATTTTAATTCTGCTCATCTCAAAAACTGTCACAAAATGTGAACAAAAAATAAAGATTTTTGTAACTGTTATTTAGTTTTTGTTTTACAGAAATTGTTTTTTATAACTATTGACATTGACATTGCTTAAAAAAAAATATTTTTGTTTTATCCGGGCTCGAACCTCGAAACTCTACACCCTCTACCAACAAGGCAATGATTTTCTTTGCATCTTTTTCAATATAAAATCATAAAAAATATAGATTCGAACAATTTATTGTTTGAAACATGAAAGAGTTTGTGTCATGCCACATTTTCCCTCTGTATATATTTAAACATTAGCTTTTTGCTTCTAGAAAGTAATTCTATCTAACTATAGATTACTAAGTTTATTAGGTTGTCATGTTGTTGAAATAGCCATACTAGCATTATAGAACTATTTATTTTCAAGGCACCTTCAGTCTTTTATTTTTGAGATCTTATTTTAAAAGAAAAATCTATACTTTAGTAAGAAGTTCTTTAAGTCAAGTTGATTAAAATCATGAATTCAATAATAAATTAATAATATAAATAATAAATTCAATAAATATCGGCTTAATTGATAGTTTACTATCGGTTTGTAATTGTAGTCATCTAACTTTTTCCTTATTGCTAACTTATTTTCTTACTTTATAATTTAAACCTTATACTTATTTCTGACGTTCAAGTTGAATTTTGAGCTTTGTTGTTTTGAGATATTTATAACACGGAGAGAAATTTGAGCTGAAAACAATCCCCAAACCAATTAATTTTGGGAGTGATTCTCAGCTAAGCCATAATATTCTTGATATCAAGCCCAAATGTGATTGTTTATCAAAAAAATTAACAAGCCCATTAGTGCATAATGTATGTAATTTTTGGATCGTTTATCAAAAAAAATAATATACTCACTTTAGCACAATTTATGACATTTTGGTATTTTTTTTAATCACTTAAAAACATGCTTATTTGTATCCAATGTTTGCCATTTATGTATTATTAATAAAAAAATTACATGCTCTCATATGCCTAATCTAAGAAATTTTGGGATTGTTTGGGAGCACCAAAGGAACCGAAGAAAAACGGATAATAAACAAATTTAAAATTTTATTTTCATTGAACAAATTAGATATTTAACTAAATTTTTTAATTTATTTTCTGCACTTTTATACACTTTTGTTACTAGCAGCTACAAAAACCAACTGAGAGCAATGTCGTTCGATTGCTCATTTTTTTGATGAGCAAAAACAACAACAACAAAAATTTATTTTTGTGATCAAGACCAAGATGGCACTTATTAAGCACAAATTGACATGTTTATATAAAAAAATTTTCAAGCCCAATTTCTGGCGTAAACTGCGAACGTAAATAGCATGTTTTGAGATGGTTTTGAGCTCTATTGAGCTGATTTCAGTTACGAACGCTTTGAGCTTGATTTTAGCTAATTTTTTTCTATTCGGGAATAGAATTTTATGAAAAACTAGTTCTTTCCCGTAAAAAATGACGGGCCCGGTTTTAATGACGGAATTTAAAATCAGCGATGGTCGCATATTCGATTTTAAACTGTGCAAATAACAATTTTTAGTTTCAAAAATATATAAAGTACCTTAAAGTAAAATCGGAAACTATAGTAGGTACGACGAAATAAGTTTAAAAATTTTTTTGAAAAACTGAAAGTTTCAAAATGAAATAAAGAATAATAAATTTTTGAAGTTTCAATAAATCACAAAACAAAAAATGCCTAAAAATATGCTATGAAATTTTTCAAAAAAAATCAAGCGTTCCGCACTCACATTTTACGGAATTATGTTATAGTAATATTTCTGTAGGACATTTTAATTTCTACCTGTTGTATGCGTTTTATGGGTATTTTTTTCACATTTCTTAAAAAGGAACAAAAAACACATTTTAACCTGTTGTATGTGTTTTATGGGTATTTTTTCACATTTTTTAATAAGGAACAAAAAACACCACTGCAATGAAGAGTTCGAAGGTTAAAATGATCCACAAAATGTTGCTCGTAGTATGTTATTTAACTCTTTCGAACACATCTCATACCTAAAATGTAAGGCTCACATTAATTAATTTCTTATGCCGATTCACCATAGCAAAGAGCAAAAGGGACACTTACGCGCTCTTATTTAACCCTCTATGTAAAAAAAAGTTGTAGTAAGATTTTATTTTAATAAGAAAAGTTGTAGTATTATTTTTACGTTTTTAAAGGTAGTCCTTCTAGGAGCGGTCGAAGATTTTGAGTCCATACAATCAGAACTTTATAAATAAATTTTATTTTCTTTTTTAAATCCTTTCATTTGGACATTAAATAAACACTAAATAAAATAATTAATTTGGGAACTATAGGGATATATAAAACTCAAACATAAACTGTCATAACACTAATACAAGTATATTTTTTGTTCCCACTATCAGAGTCTGTTGTCGGAACCTTGTAATTTTGGAAAAAAATTGATTTTGTTGCACAGTGTTATTATAACACCACAGATACTTCTATGAAATTTTCAAGTTTTAAAAATAAATCATAATTTTATACTATTGTCGTATTTTACGTTAAAAATTTTTTAAAAATTCATTAAAATAAGTTTATACAAAAGATTGTTCTTTAATTCAACTATGGACATATTTTTAAATTTTAACAGTGTATGTAGTAATAATTTTTTTTTTAATTTTTTAAAATTTTTTATTTTCATACTTAATTAGTTTCTCCGTAATATCGTCAAAAGTTGCTGTAAGTTGTCATCCATTATAGATCAGGTTCATATATAAAGTTTGTCATAGAAAAAAATAGGTCATCTCAAAGCAGGATGTGTCTTATTTTGGCCATACATACATACATATGAAAAAAACTTAATTTTCAAAAAGCTTTTGCCCATCAAACTAAGCTACTCTCTGAGCTTATAGCAATCATTAGTTTTGTATGAATTTGTTACAAGTTAAGTGCTTAGTTTAGTGTTCAGTGTTGTCAGCTGTCAAAATAAAAAAGTTTTCATAGCAAAGTTTATGTAGCTCCAGCGTTGAATTATGAATAATTTCAAGGTGTGCCCGGGGTCTATTTGTTCGTAGATATCTTGACATAAGCACATAAAACAACGCGTGCCAATACACACAGTTGCTACACACATACATACTTACAAACATACAGCATGCATAAACACGTACACATAACTGTAACATGTGACCAAAAATGGCAAAATATTTGCAGTCATACGTACGTACACACGGTCATAATAACTAGGCGTATCCTTGAAATTTTTGCTATCACACTCTTACCGTTACTTTCATCGTTGCCATAGTTTTACTCTCTCTTTCTTGCTGTTGGTTAAATTGCTTTTTTGTTTTGCTGTGTGTGTGTGTTGTGTATGTGTGCCCAAATATGGCAGGAGTTACAATGACAACAACAACAACAACAAGTGACAAATTGCCGTTTTGGGGTCAAGTTTAATGTTGTTGCTTCCGGTTGACATCGCGCCTCATGTAAACGTGTACAAGTTATTTGTTTTTCATGTGAACGAGTGTGTTTTTTTTTTCGTTTTTTTTTTTCTGTGGTTGTCTCTTCGTTGTTCATTTATTGTTTATTAAATGCTGAAGCGTACGAAAATAAATTTTATTTCTTAAACGTGACTCGCTCGCAGGCGTTGATTTTTGACATAATTTGTTGTTTTTTTTTTTTGCATGCACAGCTTTTGCTGCTGCCGGTCTGGCTGACATGTCTGTCTAGCTGCTTGTCTTGTTTTTGCTTACCTGTAATTATTTTATTCTTTATTATAATTAAATTTTTTGTGGATTTTATAAACATATTCAAAACAATGTTCATTTTTTCAAAAGTTAAACTGTAGAAATCTATGCAAATAATATATAATAATTATTTTAAAATTTGCATAAACTATACGTGAAAACAACAATAATTTTTATTTGCCATTGAGTTACGCGTACGGCATAAATTTTGCAAAAAATAGGCGGCAGCGCATCATGAAAGCCAGGCGCGCAGGAAGTTTGCGCCAGACAACGCAAAACAAAGCGCAGCAGCATTTCAAATTTGAAAAAAAAATATATAAAAAAAAATATTGAAATTTTGTGTGGTAAAATTCTTTGCATTTACGCTGAAGTTGTCTGCATTATTCATTTATGCATGACACAAAAGCAACAACAACAACATCAGCAATAGCTCCAGCAAAAGGCGTAGCAGCAGCAAAACTTAGTTAAAACGCAGCAAACGAGTGAATTCCAAGAAAAATTAACGCGTTGTCCGAACATGCTGCCGCATGTTTTCACAAACAAACACTCACACACACACACATTTGCAGCAACACCTACAATACATTACTTTGCACAGCTCCAACTTTGTAGAAACTAACGACCGGAAATCATCAACATCGCCATCAATTGTTGCAGCGAGACAGATACTCTGCAACAACAACAACAATAAACAGCGCCAGCGTCATAAAAATCGCGCGTTTTATGCGCGTTCAGCGTTCACATACATTTCTGTTGGTATGTGTAAATATGTTGCTGGCAATTTTTTTATGGCTGTTGTTTTTTTTATTTTTATTTTTTAACAATATTGCTGCTTGTACGCTTCCCTGCTCGTGTTTTGAATATAGCACATAAATGTTGCTTGGCGCTGACTTGACCGCTTGTTGTGTCTTGATCGCACCGGATGTTAGCGTCACGCCATTGATTGCGTTTCTTGTCGAAATTAGTGCTCAAAAGCGAGGAAAGTAAGTTTAAACTTAAGCGGTAGCGCAAGCGTGACTCTGCAAGCTTTCTTGCAGGACTTTGTTGAGAGACCGGAAAAGAAGGTGAACAATCGGAGAGCTTGGTTATAAGTTCAACATTTTTCTAAATTTACAAAAAAATGCTTAAAAAAATGTACGTTCATTAACCGAAGTACTAAATAATGATTGCATTCATGTTCCTAAACACATTTGCAACAGCTCCTGAACTATAGGACCAAAACCGATGAAACTTCGCCTCGGGTCTACACATGGCCCGAAACTTTGTCTGGAGAAATTTAAAGGCAAATTTTTACCTGCAACGGTAAGAGGTGTGCGACCTGTTGTATTCTTGATGCAAAATTGCATCTACAAACTTACTCGCCCATGTAAAAAGGCAAACGGGCTCTAAATTCTTTTTCTCATAAAATTTTAAACTTATAATTAGAATAGATTCCATTCTATTGAAGGGAATATTGTATATTACGATTCAAAATAATTTTCCAGACTTAAAAACCCCTCAGAGAGGAAAAAGACGTAAAAGTTGAGTATCGTATTGGGCTTAAAATCAATTGGGCTTAAGTCAGAATAAGAAAGAATCCACTAACCAAGCCATTAACCACACTATATTACCGATTTTGAAACGCGTTAGCGCACCTTCAAAACAAAATCATGTAAATTTTAATTGAGGTCCAAGGGAGTACCCTTAGGGTCTTACGGATTTCTACCGTTTTAAGTATATATTTATAAGTTTATATTCGAAGTATTCTGACCGAGTTTTGTAAAGTTCGGTAAATTTTTGTATGTACCTCCGATACAAATTCATGTTAACAATATAGATCCAGGGAAGGTACCTCTAGGTTCTATCGGAATGCAACTGTTTTCAATAGAAATGTTTTACTATATTTGTCTAGCCTTCTGACCAATTTTTGTAAGGATCGGCTAACTTTTCTAAGTACCTCCCATACAAAATCATGGCTAATTTATTATCAAGAGAGGTACTCCTAGGGTCCAAGTGATTGGGACAATTTTCAGTACGCACTTTAAACATTACTTGTCTAATCTTCAAAACCAATTTTTGTTAAGATCACCCCATTTTTGTATGCACCTCCCATACAATATCATGTACAAAATTATTATAGGTCCAAGGGTCTGACCGATTGCAACTATTTTCATTATACATCTCTTACTCTATTTGCGTAACCCATTTTTATTGGAATCGGATAACTTTTGTATGTACCTCCCACACAAAATCCTGCCAAAAAATAATAGATGTTCAAGGGAGGTACCCATACAGTCCAGCACATTGCGACTGTTGTCAGTATACATCTTTAATTCTACTTGTCTAGCTTTCTGACCAATTTCTGTAAAGATAGGCATAGCTCCCACACAAAATCATCTTAAAAACTCATATAAATCCAAGGGAGGTAACCCAAAGATCTAAACCATTTGTACTACTTTCAATATACATATTAAACTCCACTTTCCTATTCTTCTGATCAATTTTTGTCAACATCGACCAACTTTTACTTATACTTCCCATACAAAATTATGTTCAAAATTAACATAGGTCCAAAGGAACTATCCCTAAAGTCTAATAAATTTCGGCCATTTTTCGTGAACATCTTCTACTCTACTTACCTAGCCTTCTGAACAATTTTTGTGAGGATGAGCTAACTTTTGTAGAAACTTCCCATACAAAATAATCTTAAAACATAATATAGGTCCAAGAAAGCCACCCTTAGGGTCTAGAGAGAGGTATCCCTTGGGTCTAATCGATTAAATCATTTCCAGTAAATACCTTGAACTCTATCTATCTAACTTTCTGACCAATTTTTGTTAAGATCGACCACTTTTTATATGTACCTCCCATACAAAACCATGTCCCAAATTAATATGGGACCAAGGAAGGGTCTCTTGGCTCTTACCGGTTGCCAATATTTACAGTTTACATCTTAAACACTATTTATTTAGCCCCTGATCAATTTTTGTAAGGATCAGACAATTTTTATATGCACTTCCTATATAAAATCAAGGAAACATTTAATATAGGTCTCAAGTGAGATATCACTAGGGTCTAAGCGGTTAGAATCATTTTCAGCATACATCTTAAACTCTTCTTATTTAGCCCGACCAACTTTTGTTTGTACCTCCTATACGAAATCATATCAAATATTAATTTAGGTTCAAGGGAGTTACTCCTTGGGTCTAACTGATAGGTAAAATTTTCAGTATGCATAGTTAGCTCTACTTGCTTAAACTGCTGACCAATTTTTGCAAAGATCGGGCAATTTTTGTTTATACTTTTGGTTCAAAATTATGTAAATAATGTATATAGTTCCCAGTGAGGTACCCCAAGTGTCTCACGGATAGCACCTTTTTCGAGAAAACATCTTTTCCTCTACTTACCTAACATTTTGATAAATTTTTGTATATAACTAAGCATACAAAATTTCATTTTCATGGGAGCACTCCATACATCACTTGACGTCACTTTTTATGGAAGGTAGGGAAAGTATTCAAAAGACATTTGCTGAATTTCAGACTCAGCGTTGTATATTACAAATTAAAGCTTGTGTGACAAATTTTGAGTTATTAGGTTAAATTTTTTTTTGGAATATTAAGAGCTTTTCAGTTTTTATGAAGTCACTTTGTATGGGAGATAGGGTTGATTTTCATGTGATTTACTCATTTTAAAACTCAATATGAAAATTTAAGTTTAAAATTTAAGTTAGTTTAAGTTTTGGGGAATTTAAAGATATTTACCGTTTTGATAAAGCCATTTTGCATGGGAGGTAGGCGTCTTTTTGATTTGATTTGGCTCATTTTCAAACTTGATCTTTATTTTTACTATAAAAGCTTCAGTATCCAATTTCATTATGATAGGATGAAACAAAAATACGGGTGTTATCGTGTCGAAAGATGGGCAGAGAGACGTAGCTATATCGATGAATATAACTAAATTGACAGAGGAGGTGTTGTATACCTACTACGACTCATTATGGTTGTTACAAACGTCGTAACAAAATTAATATACCTTATAAATGACGAATAAGTCAGAAGTTAGGAGGGTCAGAAGTCGCTCAATCTATAAATTTGAAATTACCCAGAAATACTTGAGAAAGTTTCAGATGTGAACTAGGCATCTCAGTATCTTCTAGTCTAAAGTGCTCTTTATTTTATTAAAAATGATAAAACATGAGGTTCTCCTAGGACACCCGAGAGAAGCTTAGCAGTTTCATAGACTGGACAATTGAATGCATAATTTTTTTGATTAAAATAAATTTGAAATTTAAAAAAATTTAGAGTACTTTAAAAAAAAAGGTTAATATTCACACCAGCACATTTTCTAACTGCACTCAGGGAAAAATGCTCTTACCTGATCCACGTTATTTCTACCTGACCAACTTGGTAAGGAGATGCAACTATATTTTATTAACTTGATCCACGCTACTTCAATCTGACTGATCTATTAAACAGAAACATGTGTAAAAATAACGCATGTCTACATTTTGCTGTTCAAACATCCAATAGCATGGCTTGTTGGTTAGTCGATAAACTCTTATGCGAGAGCTCCAGGTTCGATTCTTGTATTTGACGGTTTTGTTTTTGGACGGTTTTGTATATTAATGATTTAACCATTAAAGTTTATTTAAAAAGGTTAATATTTGCTTATATTAACTTAATTTCTCAGTTTTTTTAATCCACAAAAACAGGTTAAATTGAGATGGCAAAACATTTTGGAAAACTTTTACCTGAGATGTGGTTAAATTAACCAGATTTTGTTCTGGGTATGAGCTCGATAACCACGAGGAGGAGAGGGGATGGTTAAGAAATAATTGAATACTTAATTTTCATGTCATAATTTACGAAAGCAAAAAGTGCCATCAATTCTGCGAAAAAGGTGTTGGAAAAAGGGGTCGGTTTTTTTGATTTCACTCAAGCAAATCAAAGAATGAGGCATAAAAAGCTTTGCTTCATAAATATAACTTTTATATAAACGCAAACTTGAGCTGTCAACTTGAACAGCATATTATGGCATTAATATTTTTTATAGCATCAGTATTTTTATAGCAAAATTACAAAATTCAAGTAATTTATATCCTGGGGTGTATTTTAAAAACATGAACTTGCTCTAAAAATGCTGCCATAAAAGCGGCTGTACTTAATTTAAGGGCAACATAATGCAAATTTTTCTCTCCAACTCATCAATTAAGCATTTTTTCTTTCTTGGCTAGCGCTGCTTAAATGTGCTTGACTTGTTAAGCGTTTCAACA
The DNA here is from genome assembly GCA_958299015.1 of Tetanocera ferruginea. NCBI lineage: Eukaryota > Metazoa > Arthropoda > Insecta > Diptera > Sciomyzidae > Tetanocera > Tetanocera ferruginea. The sequence continues at coordinate 2,455,181 of OY282644.1, forward strand.
AAAATAAAAAAAAGGGCGGAAAAATGTTGAACAAAGCATTTTCATTCATATTGCAACAAAGTGGTTTATATCTGTTGAATGCAGCTATGTTGTGTCTTATTTGATTGTGGTTGTTGTTATTGTTGTTGTTGTAGATGTTGTTGCCTACATAAATTATATTCAGTTCGTTAGACATGTTAATAGTTTTGAACCATTAGAATTAATGTGCAGCAAAATGTGCGGCTTCTACGCTTTTCTTTAACATTTTCATTCATGCTTTTTTTTACTCACTCATTTATTATTATTTATCTACACCCACCAACAATAAATAAAGTCACACAAACACACACACATTTGAACCAACAAAGCTTTCTTCATTTGAGTGCTTTTCTTTCATTCATCATTAAGTTAATAGCTTGTTTTAGTTGAGAGTTTATTAATATAAGCGTCTTGTGCTTTTAACGTATTTTCGCAATTGTGTGTGTGTGTTTGTTTATTATTATTTTTTCAAGGTACATAGTTTTTTGTTTATTTTTTTTTTCTAATTTTAGCTATTTATTTATTTATTTGCATTTCTAAGCTCGTTGCGCTCAAGCTTATCACTCAAGCATGCATGCTTGAATTGCATGCTTGAATATTGCCTGGAATGTTAGCTAAAGTTGTGTTGAACATTTTACTGCTGTTGTTGTTGTTATTAATTTTAATTGCCAGAAACATTAAAAAATTATTTATAATTATTTGCATAAAACATTAACATAATCATTCGTTATGTTTAGCTTTTGCTTAACTCAGGGCAGCAAAAAGCTGCAGTTAAAAGTTATTTAAATAGCAAAAATTTTAATTAAATTTTTGAAGGCATTGAAAGTGCTGCTAAAAAAAGCAACAGAAAATTAACTATTTCTTTGCTCTGTATATGTCTTGCCTTTATCTGTATCCCATGTTAGTTTTTTCATTCTCTTAACTTTACCTACATCATGACAACACACTCCGCTGCATCATCTGCCGAGTGCTTTATTTTAACAAAATTAATGAAAAACCAAAAAAAAAAAAACAACAAATCTGTCAATATCTCTTTGCAATCAATCAAAATTTAATTCATTCACTTTTGACTGACAGCTGTTGCATGTCAAATGTCAGATTACAATTTTTGCCTTTGAGGTTTAAATGAATTTTAAATTAGCTTAAATTGAAAATTTCTTAGAAAACACTTTCATGCAACAAATTGCCTAAAATATGACTTTTAACCAAAGTCAAGCGTTGTTTTAACAAAATATTTAAACTGAATTATGTATAAGCTTGAGTGAAAGAGTTACAGCATTGACGTCATAGTGATGAGCCAAAAATACCACAATAATCTAATTTGCTTAACACCTCTAGAGAATGTCAGTAAAAGTTTTTGGTTTCTATATTTAATGCTATAGATAAGTAACCAACGTCAAATTTTGCTACAGATTTTCCTCTACAAATTTAACATATCAAATATTAAAATATTGGAAAATTTTAACTTTTTACTGAATTTGCAAAATAAAAATTTCCAATAAAATTTGCTAAATCTTAACTAATTTAAATAATTTTTTAATAACTTCTCTTAAAAATATTTTTTTAATGTAATAAAAAAATAATATCTATAAGAATAGGTAAATTGCCTTGTTTGAAACAAATAAAAAATAAATTTAAGTGGAAACTTTGTCTTTAAGACATACTCAAAAATTGTGGGCCGCAGACCTGTCTGGCTTTCAATATCTTAATACATAAAATACAAGCATTTTGCTTCGCACCTTGTATCGCTCAAACTGTTCAGTCTTGCTATTACAGTGCTTTTGTTATGCGAAAAAATTTTCAGCCGGAAAGCATGCTCACAAAAAGTATTTCATGTATCAGTAACGACACTTTGACAACGACTACAACATAACAACATGCGAGGAGAATGCAAAAATATCATATCATCTGCTACTTAAATATTTTGAATACAACTCTTCGTAGGACGTGATTTTATGCTACTTGGCAAGTTTTAAATTTGAATAACTAATACTTAAAAGAAACATACTCTAAAATAAGCGCAAAACTCAGTTATTGCATTGAGCTGTCTTGTCTGTCAATAAATAATGGGTCATTATAACTGGAACCAAATGAAAAAAAAAAAAAAACACTCGCTTGGCAATAATTTTTGAAAAGTGACAACATTTTCTTATCTCTGCTCTTGCTGTGTATACCACTAAATAGGGTTGCCCACCACCGCCGCACTCTGCTCTGCTCTTATTGCTTTTCATTCTATGCGCCTGCTATAAAAAGGCGTATCTTTGAGGCTTGTTGGTTGAGTCATAGCTAAGTTCAATGCATCCAGTAAAACGTAGCTATAGCGTAGCATAGCATAGATTGCACAACTTTATGAGTCATTAAAACAAATAAGCGAAGAAAAAAATTAAGACAAAAAAAAAAACATAGCTTCAACTTTTTTATGAACAGACAAACAACATATGCAAGAGCTGTGAAATTTTCTTTTTTATCCACAAACTGTTATTTCTATGCTTAAAAATAGCTTTATCACAATAAACAGCAACTGTTGTTTGTGCGCTTGTTCGATTCGCTTATGCACAGATATTTATAATAATTAAAACGTTTACTCAATTTTTTATAAAATATTTCAATCATAACAAGATGGAACATGAAAGATGCTGCAGCAGCAAAACAAAAGCTATTTTACAGCCAACTCACAAAAAAAGTAAAAAAAAAAAAATTAAGATGAAAAAACAGCAGAAGCTGTAAAAATAAACCAAGTGAGTTATTAAAGAAACACACAAAAATATTAATGGATTCCATTTCCTTTATAAATTTATATTTTCCGCATTTCAACATTTCAACGAGGGCGCAACCTGCTGTATAACACACACACACACACAGACAAAAGCGCACAAACAATGTGTGCCACCAAATGTTACCCAATTGCCGCCCACACACAAGGAAGTGTTTTTGGATTTTTTTTTCTCAACTCAAACACACACACACACACACACACACATTCCATAACACTTGCATATGGCTTAAATTTCTATGAAATTTCTATTTCTAGGAAACAGCAAAATTAAACAACAAACTCATTCGAAAAAAAAAGTGTGTTCGAAGTCCAACCATATCTGATGGATGAAGCATATTTAGATGGCAGCCATTAAAAAGCATAGCATTTGCATAAAATAATAATGCTGCCTGTTAGTTTGTTTGTTTTTTTTTTTTTTTTTTGTATATTTTACCGTTATGTTAAACAGTTGACTCCAGCTTATTTTAACTTGATAAACATGCGTGTGCGGCAGCGGCAGCGGCAGCTTCTAGGAATTCCAAAAAATAATACCTTTCGCGCATATCATGCCGCAGGTAAAACACTGGCTGCTTTACGCTAAGCATCTGCGGTATGTTTTTGTAAAGTGTACAAATAAATAAATAAACAAATTTTTTAAAAAATTTATGCAAATCAAAAATTGAGTTCATAGAAAATTTATGAAGCGTTTTGAGTTTTCGGAATTATTTTGTGCGTTTGTTATTTGAGCTGAGATACAAAAGAATTAAATGAAAACAAGCTCTTGCAAAAACTTATTGGAAAGAAGGCGCATAATAAAATATTGTGTTGCACAGATTTAGCATAATTTCTGCAAACAAAAAAAAAAAAAACAGAGAAATGGTGAATCATAATAAAAGTTGGCGCCACAGAAACATTCAAAATCAGCTGTTAATCAAACAGATTTGTTGAAATTGCTTAAAAATACAAATCGAAGAAAAACAAATGAAACATTTCACAGTGACGGGTGTTACATGTGCACGCTTTTAATACGTTACGTTATTTACACTTTTAAAGCAGTCATAATAAATGGCTTTTATGGTTGTCTATCCATTTGTAGGAAAAAATTTTTAAAATTATGGTCAATGTTTATGTAGTTTTTATTAAAGTACCTCTGACTGGTGTAACGGGTACTCTGACACTACTCTTTTAACATATGGGCATCTCCCACTGGCACGGATGCGAAAAGAAGAAAAAAAAACAAAATGAGCCGATATGTATTTTAAGTGTTCTAACGCGATGAAAGAGTGCTAAATTTTATAAAAATACTGGCGAGATTTAGTACAAATTAGTACAAAGTAATAAGCCATCAGTCAATGGAACGGACGCGACAAAAAATATAAGTTTTTTAAGCTCGTATAGAAATATGCAAAATTTAGCTAATTTTGAGAACTTTTTTATATATATATAATATACATGTTAATGGAGGTCAAAGGATAACTATTCTTCGTAGACTTATGAAATATTAGAATTATCTCTTACCTTTTTTAACTAGATATAGCACGAATACGAACGCAATATCATGGACGCGACAACTTTTTCCGACAGTAGTAAAATACAGTAAAGATGTTCATTATAAATTTTAATAAAAATAAATTATAAAAAGTTAAATTCAAGTTACATAGCAGTAATACTAATCAAAAAAAAAAAAATAAAAATAAAGTTAAAAGCTGTTAGAGTGCTTTATTTTAATGTTTTTCTACACTTTTGGTGGACCTTTTTTGGTAGATGGGCATCTATGACTTTACTCTGAATAGTTGTGAAATTTAGCCAAACTATAATAAATAAAACCAAAAATTAATTAGTGCCAATTAAATAGTATTTGACGATTAACTATGCATTAAAAAAAAATTAAAAAATACGTTTCAGAAAGCTTTTTATTAAATATTTGAGTGTGTGACGGGTGTTACACATATTGTAACCTGTGTTACTAGAGAAAAATCTCTATGTTAAACTAGTCCAGCTGCATTACTAAAAACAAAAATGTATACATTAATCGTGTTTTTAAAGTTAATTCAAAAACTAGAGTAACTTATATTTGCAAAAAAACCAATACTACTTTTTTGTTAAACTCAAAACTGCAATAGAATATAACATGAAATTTTTATTTATTTACTTGAATTTCTTTTATTATATATTGACGTCTAGTCTGACAAAGATGTCAGGTTAATATTGAGTGTATGGTATGAACGAACAACAAAATTAGCACTAAATATTTGACTAAAATAATAGAGTTTAAAGCAATATTTTAAAATATAAAATGTTTGCACTGGTAACGTTTATTGTTTAATGTTCCATATATCGTATGAAACTTTTTATGTGTATTGCTACTTTCCACGCATCAAATTTTCATACATAAAAAATTAAGGTTTTTCTGATTTAAAATTAACTTTTGTTGCCTATAAATGTTTTTAAATGTAACTAAAGCGTGATTTTTTCGCTATTTGTTGTTTCAGTGTACATTTTTTTACAAGTCACGCGTGATTCGTAACATGTGGCAAAGCCAAAAATGCTCAGTAAGGTTTTTCATTTCACCATCAATAGACTAATAAATAAACAGCACTTGTAAACTATTGAATTTTTTTATTAAAATTTATACTCTGAGAAATTCATCCATTTTATGGCCGTCATTATTGATCTACCGAACAATATTGGAGTTGTTATTTTGATAATCTGATTCCAGGTTCTTAGGCAGCGATCCAAGTAAAGAGCGATTTTAATTCAAAATCAATAAAGTGTAACAATTTTGTCTGCTAAATTGGACCCGTGAACAACCTTTTAATATATATTTGCGGTCAAAAATGTGGCATTTTGTTATTTGTTGTTATTATTTTGTCAATGTGGCATTCAAAAGATTTAATCTTATTTGTCAACAACTTATCTCAATAAATACAAATACAAATACAAAAATACAAAAAGTAGCTCCTAACGATCACGTGGTTTTCTTACATTAATTTTTATGCAACGCCATTTTTGTTTTAACTTACTGTTGATAACCTTTACAAATGGCATACATTCTCTCTCACAAAGCGGGTCCAGTGCGTTCAAAATAATAACGGTACTTTCGATTAATATAATTTTTGTGTCATGCCCACAATTCAGCTCAGTCAAAACAATAGCACTGCAGGCATTTATATTGTTAAAATTTTAAATTTTGTGAAGAAAAGGGGTCAGAATATTGATAGATTTGGGATTATAATTATTTTCTCTCTCATATTCATCATTTTTTGTATGTTACCATGAAATTGTTCGAGAATACTGGTGGAATAATAATGCGTCCAAACTTCGACCGTCCGTTTATTGTAAAAACACCACAAGCCATCAAGGCGGTGAATTCTTGAATCAAGCAAAAACCGCTGCAAAAGTAGAAAATCTTATCGCGGCATAAGAATATCTCGACGCAATCGATCTCTCACATTGTTTAATATGACTTGGAGCTCAGAGCATACAAAAGACACACCTGTCAACTTCTCATGGTAAGCAATCAAAATCTTAAGTGTTGGGGTAGTTAAGGATAAACGGGTTGTTCACCTTTTAAGGTGCTTCCGTGGGGGGGCCTTTCGGTCCATTACAAATCCCATTTTTTATTACTTTTTACCCATTAAGGTTGTGGTGACCAATTAATCGTATTCCTTTCGAAACTAATCGAAAGTTTTACTTCTCAAGCACGCAAATAATGCTCACAGACGGACGTATTCTGTTTGCTGACAAAAAATTTTCAACGTAGAGGAATCGTTCATCATGACATGCAGCAGAACTTATTTCGATAGTTCAGAGAGGTCACCACCCAAATTGTGTGATGGTTTGGTGGAAAGTCGCCTATGATGTTGTCACCAAGCTTAATTTTTGTAAAAAATTAGTCTAACTTCGGCGAAAGTGTATGAATTTGATATTTTAGATTTGATTGTGAAACCTCTCAGCACGGCATTATTTCAAAACAAGCCGCCTTCATTTCGACTAGATTCTACTCCGGCCCATAAGAATAAAGTAACTCAATAGTGAGCTCAAAAACAATGTAACGGACTTCATTTTCACGAATCAGTGCGCAAGACCTAAATCCATTGGACTAAAAATCGTGGTCAGTGTAAGAGGGTATTTCTTGCTCTACTCGACATCCAAATAAAGGGTCTCTCAAGCGCACTGTTGTCCGAGAACTGATATATTGATACATAAAATTTTATTATTTGAATAAAAAAAACTCAAATTAGTCCCCGTAGTTTCCGAGATTTTGCATAATTAAAGCTTATGACGCTCTTGGTGCTTTTATTTTGTTCACAGCTATAAACTTTTTAGTTCAAAACTAATTACGTAAAATTTTTTCCGGCATTTGGTTTCGTAATTTTGAAATTTTTAAAATCTGATTCGCCTAAATAATCCGTCTAGATAAATCTGGCTGGTGGTGACCGTGGCATGCAGGTTAAGTGTGTGGCCTGGCATGCTCGGAGCCCAGGTTCGATCCCCAGCCGCGGCGAAAAATTTTTTTCAATAATAAATTTTTCTGATCGGTCACCACCTCTCTGCAGACAATGGCAAACCTCAGAGAGTAAACAATGCCATGTAAAGCTTCTTGAGAACATGAACTTTAGCCGTTCGGAGTCGGCATAAAACATGTAGGTCCAGTTCTCGGTCAATTGTGTGCAAACATTTAATAACACACACAACACAATTGATCATAAGAAGCTCGGTCAAAGTCCTTTCAAGGGCTGAAATGGCAAATTTGTTTGTTTTTTTGTTATTAGATAAATGTGGATACGTAAGTAATGACCATTACCCCAATACACTAATGCGCTGTCCTTGGGTCAAATTCGTTTGAATTAAAAAATTGTATACGCCATATTGAAAAACCGTTTTGAAATTTGGAAGTTTGTTCTAAAACTCTCAATGAGCAACTTCAAAAATGATCAAATATTAAAAGAAAAAAGAAAAGAGAGAAAAGAAAACCACGTTGAGTTAAAAATAAAACAAAAAACAGGAAAACATCAAAAATGTCTGCTTTAAACGCGCCATTTTGAATTCGAAATGCTTGATTTCTCCTCAACAATGATTCTATATTATATATGAACTATGATTTATGATTTCATAAAAAAATTCGTAATTTTTTCCTTCAGTCATTTTGATAAAATGGCGCCAGATTAGCGTTAGTCAGTTATAATTCAGGAAGAGCATAAAAAAGACTATAGAATATGAAATTGAAGCAAGGTTGAATAAATTTTTTTCCAAAAAACAAAATGGCTTAAAAATTTTAAATTATGCGACATCTTGGACCAAAAATGGTTCTGAAAAATACTTAAAAGATTTTGTTTTTTTTTTTTGAGAAGATTGATCATTAATATTTTTTTTTTTAATATAAAAAACTCATCAAAAATCATTGACTTCAATTTTAAAAATTTTTTTTTTTGTGCTATTCCGCTATCAATTCATGTCACTCATCTTGGGTGATAAAAATATTGATACTACAAATTTGTCAACGTTAATTTATGTTTTACTATTTTTTTTTTTTAATAATTACATTCATACCAGAGTGGCGGCATGTGATGCCGCTGTTGCCAAATATTCATTAAAAAAAAACCAAAAAAACAGACAGCGTAGCGTAAACACGCATGATAAGTTCATTGATGAGTTTTCTTGCTACATTTTTATATACATACATAAAAATATAGGAAAAAAACAAAAACTCTGCTCAATTTCATGGTGCTGATATTAAAATTGTAGCAATTGTTATTTTGTATGAAAATATATATTTTGTTAAGGGTGTCATAAAACTTAATGACAGTCTAGCAGACGACTCTAGAAACGTTGATTTTATGACTTGAGCAAGCTCTGTCTTCATGCGCCGATGAAAGTAAAGAGTTGGTAAAACAAAATTAAATTAAAAAATATAATAAAATAACAGCAAATTTATATAAAAAAAAAAAATCATAAAAATATATATAAAAGGAAACCAAGTAGCCAGCTACTTTAGCTAAACTTATACTTGTTGTTTTTTGAAAAATGATGACCACATTCTTGAAAACAGGTTGTTTATAATAACAAAATATAGACAGCTACCTTTTTTGTATAAAACAAGAAAACTTGTTTATACAAATTAAAATGCTATGATTATAAATATATATAAAAAAAACAAACACACACACAGCATTCATTCATTCATTCACGAAAAGGCCCGGAAGTGACACATAAACAAATTTACGCACATGTTTGAGTTAAACGGCAAGCGACCTTCAAAGAGACAAGCAGAAGACAAAAACAAACAAACTAAAAAAAAAAAAAAAAATAATAATAACAATACAAGCCCAAAAACAGGGCCAAAACTAAAATTGGCCTTAAATAATTATGTTGATTTTTTTTTATTTTTTAATATGTAGAAGCAGACAAGTTTGGACATTTATATGCTTTAACAGATTTTTGTTTAAATGCTTATAAATAGACGAAAATGAGACATAAAAATAAACATTTACAAACAAATATTGTGAAAAAAGTTTTGTAAACACATAATAAATATTTTCATAACTTTTTTTTTTAAAAAAAGGCTGTTAAACGGTGTTTCTTTCATAACTTAGCAGTTATTTTATATGCATGCTAAATAAGCATGTGGAAGTTTCTCTTCTTCCCATAGTATAAATATGACATTATAAACATACAACTCACTTTGAACCAAACGCACACCTAATAACCGTAATTATGGCAAATTATATAGAAACGTCTTGTTTGGCTACACATTTCGTTGTAAAAAAGACTGTCAAACTGGGTTGTTTTTGTTTTTTTTTTTTGCTTTTGCGTGCACAGCTTTTGCCTTAAATTGATTCATGAAAATGAAAACAACAAAATAGCATAAAAAAAAACATGCGAATCATAAACGTTTTTCTCAATGAAACACAATAGTAACAACAATAGCAGAACAAATCCAGCAACAATGGCTGCTACAACGCCTATTGTTACCCATCCGTAACCGGAAGTTGCGATTTCCCACCATAAACAAATAACTGTGCGCGTGAATGTAGTACAAGGTACAATAAAATTGATATAAAACAAAAAAAAAAAAAAAAAAAAATTATGTACAATTTTGTTAGGGTTACACAAAGCCAAAAACATACATTAAAAAAATAAAAGTATTAAAAAAACAAATTCAAAAATTGACCAGCTTTTTTTTTGTATATTTTATTTATTTATCTTTTGTGACAAATAAAAATTTTTCTATAGCTAACTGTGTTTCGTCGCTGCTCAGCTTTAAAACCCAACCAACCAGCCCAAAAACGCACAAGCTTCTGAAAACGGAAGTTGCCATTATTGTCACTCTGTCTATTTATTCTATTTGTTTTTTTTTTTCTATTTTTCTATTTGTGCAGTGTGACAGGAAATACGTTTATTTGATTATGGCGGGTAAATATTATCGCATACGTCGTTACAGCGAACTGCTTGAACTGACTGTTTATGGCAAAAATTTAAGTTTTCTTTATTGTTGTCTTTAAGACTGCGGAAATGAAGTTTGCTGTTTTCTTTTTTTTTATATTATTTGTATTTTTTTTTTTTTTAATTTATTTTTTTTTTGTTGCTCCCCCTAGCAACTTATTGAAATATAAGCAAAGTACTGCAAACATCCGGTGTTGCTGTGTAGATGTTGCTGCAGTTTATATTGAAACTTCCGTTGTGATTTCCTTTTAAGTGGATTGACTGAGAATGTCTGTAATATTCTTGGAAGCTTATAGAAATTGATGAGAGAAAATAATAAAATAGAAAAAAAAAAGCAAAAAACATTGCTAATAAAAATTAAGACTGTCAACATGTTGGAACACGATTTCAATATGGCAAAATAAAAAAAAATAAAAATACTATGTTGAAAGATGAGAATGATGCTGAGCATGATATTGCGTAGTTGTTGATATTATTTTTAATTTTTATTGTGCGTTTCTGGTTGCCAAGACATAACTCAGTAGACATTTTTAGAATTTTCGCATAAAAATACTATTCTGGGTAAGATTAAATAATTATATGTCTATTTAATTTAATTGAAAATGTCTTTATTAAGAACGAAGGCACGAATAAATTAATGTATTAATTATTAGCTATTTTCTTAGAATTTTATTAGAGAGGATTTTTTAAAAGGAGAATTTTGTGAAGGGAAATTTTGAAAATCAGTATTTTGAAAAGGAGCATTTTTGTGAAGGGGACTTGAAAGCAGAATGTGAAAAAAGATGAATTTTGAAAAGGAGTATTTTTGTGATGAGGGTATTTTGCTAAGGGAAATATTAAACATGGTAAATTTTGACAAAGAGGATTTTAAGAAGGATAGTTTTGTGTAAAAAAGAACGATAAAATTTTAAGACCAGTCTCTGCAAAAGCTATTTTCGTAGAATTTGACCCAAACCTCTTCAAGAGCCATAAATAGTAAAATTTTGTAAATGTAAATTTTATAAAAGAGAATCTTAAGGTAAGGTGAATTTTGAAAAGGAGAATTTTCAAAAATTTTAATTTTTAAATTTGTAAAAGGGTAATTTTTTATAAATAATTTTGTATATTCTAATTCTTAGCCTCAAAACTCAGAATTTTGATAGCGAGGATTTTTGTGAAGGGGAATTTTGTAAAGAATAATTTGAAAAAATATATATTTTGAAAACGGAAAATGGAAACGTTACCGAAAACGAAAATTTTGTTAAAATAATTTTATTTTAGAGGAATTTAAGCCCTTCAACTCCTTCATGATGAAATAAGTATTTGCCTATTTAATTTTATTGAAACTGTTTTTATTTAAAACAAACGCTCGAATAAATTAATTTTTTATATTTGGTTGTCAAGTTTTTCAAAATAATAATAACAATAGCAAAACTTACAAAATACTCAAAATTAAAATTATGATTAGTTTATAAAGAAACACAAAATTTCTTGCTTTATTATTTATCATTGTCTTTCTTTCAAGAAATATTAATTCAAAAATTATTACAAAAAACTGTAACATATATTTGAAAACATGGAATAGCAACTAAATCATATACTCGCTAGCTTCAACATCGTCTCTACATATTTCACAATTTGAAGAACTTTACGAGAACGAGGTCCTTGACAATACACAGGTACACCTCTTTTAGACCTTTTTTAAAAAATTAAAAAAAAAAAATGCAAAAATAGCATTATTATCATTATGAGGAGGAAGATTCCTCGATAAAGATAAAGTTCCAATATTTTCAAAATCGATTTTTTGTGAATATAATTTTTCAACTTCGAAACTACTTTGGCTGCAAATTTATATATCTTGAAATTTTCAATTGCTTAAAACATACTTTTCAAAATTATGACAAAAATTAAGTGAACTAAACATGCTTTAAAATATGAGATAAACAATAAGATTTGACTCAAAATAACTGGCTTAAAACTTTGGAAAGCTACAAAAAAAGCCAAAAACAAGTAAAGAAAGTCTAAAGTCGATCTAGGCCGACTATGAAATACCCTAAACCCTCTTTTCAAAAACAAAAAATTTTATTGTAAATCCAAGGGCGGATGAAGCCTATATGCATTTAAATGTTGATGAAAAATTTACACATACCAAGTTTTATTCCTGTAGCTCACAGTTAATGCCTTTATTGTGCTTTCGCTATGGGAGATGGGCGGATTCATGGACGGATTACTTCCAATTTTTGAACACACCTTAGTTTTGGTATAAAATACGTACACACCAAATTCAATTTCTCTATGACAAACATAACTTTATTTATTGAGTTTAAAACTTGTTGGGTTGTATGGGAGGTAGGCGTGTCCGTAGGTGGATTACGTCCATTTTTCAAAAACATCTTTGTCTTGTCATAAAAAACATACGTGCTAAACTTTAGCTCTGTAGGTTAAACACAGGCTTATTTATTGTGTTTTCAATTTTTGGGTTGTATGGGAGGTGGGCGTGTCCGTTAGCGGATGACGTCCATTTTTCGAAGACATCTTTGTGCTTGTATAAAACACATACAAATCAAATTTTATTGTAGTTGGCTAATTATGAGCTGAGTTATGCAGTTTTCAATTTTCGCGTTGTATGGGAGGTAGGCGTGTCCGTGGGCGGATGATGTCCACTTTTCAGAACCATCTTTGTTTTGTTACAAAAAACATATGTGCCAAATTTTAGCTCTGTAGGTTAAACAGAGGCTTATTTATTGCGTTTTCAATTTATGGGTTGTATGGGAGGTGGGCGTGTCTGTAAGCGGATGATGTCCATTTTTCAAAGACATCTTTGTGTTGATATAAAACACATACATACCAAATTTTATTGTTGTAGGCTAATTATGAGCTGAGTTATGCAGTTTTCAATTTTCGCGTTGTACGGGAGGTAGGCGTGTCCGTCGGCGGATTCCAAAAATATTCAATAGTGCAGATCCTTGGGTTCATGTGACCATGTGTACCAAGTTTCATCCATTTATCTCAACTCCTTCTTCTTATCCTGTGTATACGGACAACACACAGACGGACGGACGGACGGACGGACGGACGGACATGAATAGCTCGACTCACATGGTGACGCTGATCAAGAATATATATACTTTTCTATACCGGACTCGTTTCGTTCTATGCGTTACAAACGTTTGCACAAAGTTAATATACCCTGACCTTTCAGGTTTAGGGTATAATTATATAATTTTGCTACGAACGTACTATGCCTTTTGATTGAAATTGAATTCCCATCCCCGAGTTTAGTCGAGCTTGCATGTGATTTCATTAGACACTCAACTGTCGAGGTTCAATCCCAAATGAGAGCATCAGTTTTTTTTATTTTAAATAATTATTTTTTTTTTTTTAATAGAAACATTTTTTTAAGATGCAAACGCATACTTATTTCGGAGGTTAATTCTGTCTAAGCAGCTAATGAGACATAGAATAGGAATTCCAATAATTGAATTAAAACTTTGATACTAACACAATCCGGATACGAACCCAAGTCCTCCGAATGTAAGTCTGGCACACTTCCGCTTGGTAGTGATTTGTTGGTAACGATAATTTAACTCTAGAAAAACGTATTTAAGAACAGCTCATCTGAAATATTGTTATATAATTTGGGTAAAAACATATATTTTTTATAAATTTAATTTACATTTTAAACATAAATTTTCAAGTATTAATTAAATTTCCATTAACATTTTTTGTAAAAAAAAATTTTGTTTTATCAGGTCTTCAACCCGCGTGAATTTTTATCAAAACTCAACGTTCAAGACGCTCAACCAACAAGACAATAAATTTCTGTGATTTTTATAAACAAAATATTTGTAAGAATTCAAAACATGAGTCACGCAATAGTTGCTCAGAAAAAGTGATATATTTTTGACAAAAACTATGACTTATGAACTTATGACTTATGAGTTCTTAAAATTCATAAGCAAAAAGACCTTAACACATGAATGTCATACATAAAGTATGTAAAGTAAGTTTTTAAAAAAGTTTTTAAAAGTATGTTAAGTAAGTAAAACACCATGCATTGCTTGGTTGTTTGCTTCTCATGCGTTTGTGTTGAAAGAATTTCGTTACCTCGTCTTGAATACCGTGACTTGGATTATCGACGACATATGCTGAGCATCAAAGTTATTTAAAAAACATTTTTAAAACAAAATTCCTATTTTAAGTGATTTAAAAAACATTTAATATTCTTATCATTTATTTATAGCCGGAAGAGAATGGTTTGACGCTATATCGGGGGGTACAAGGAGCCGAACTGCATAATTAGTTTTTAAGTTTTCGACACGCCTTCATACAAAACTTTTTGTTAGAAATTTTGGGCTCCAAGAGTAGCTTTTTAGGTTTTATATCCTGAAGGGCATGGCTTGTGCATGGTTTGTTACTTGTTTCTGGGTTGGTTTTTCGGCACGATTTCCTTCAAAAGGTTAAAACTTTTGTGAACATACCGAACTTTGTATTGGGTTCTTCAAGGCCGAAATATGGCAAAAATTTTATTTTTTCGCATTTTCTAAACGATGTTTTTTACCCTATAGCCGATTTATTTTTAGATTATTTTAATAGAGTAAAACCATTCTCTCCGAGCCTTGTTTTGCGACTATCAGAGTTTAATTATCATTTTTTTTATATTCATAAAATAAGTCATAAGATCGTTTATGACATACATTTTTTTCTAATATTTTTTTTTTGTCGCTTAAAAATCTTGTCGTTTCTTATGTTTTATCACCGGCGGCAAGTGTGCTTTGATGATAATGCTTTAATCTCTCTCTTTCGACTGGGTGGGCTTAATTTTCTTTGTAGAGCTTTTGTAGAGCTGCCTCATGATCGAGTTTCTTAACTTAAACTATGACGCAGTCCATGAATGAATGCAAAGAAATATTTACAACTTATGAATGAAATATGAATAATGCATATATTATGACGAACAGCTATTTTATTATAAAGCAATAAAAACAAACAATACCAAGATATTTTGTTATTGTTGTAGTTGTTGCTGTTGTCAGTCAGCCAGTCAACCAACTAGCATGGCGAAAAACACGTTTCTGCTTCACTCACTAGCGATTTATAAGAAAAGCTACATGATGTCAGCTATTCAAAAAAAGATGCTATTGTTTTCTTAAATCTTAGTAAAAAAAATTGATATTATTATTCATTTTATTATACAATAAATACAGTGTATTCTTTGAATAAATTTTTGCATAACAATCATGTTAAATAATTTAATTTTATTCTATTATTTGCAGATGGTTTCTCAAGTTTCCGCGATGCATTTCCCGAATGGTGTGAAGATGATAGTCAACAATATCATGAGATGGAATCTAGTCGCAGCACTCAGGCAGATCAATTGATGGGTTTGAGGTATGACAAACAATGAAGCTTTTATTAAAAATATGAAAATATAATAAAAACTATTGAAAATATTTAACAACACCAAAAATTTTCTTTAGAAATACTCTATATCCTTTGGCTTCAGAGCCAAAATTTTGGTTTGCTTAGAATTTTTTGAAGGAGAATTTTGAAAAGGGGTTTTCATTATGAAGTGAAATTTTTATGAAAAAGAATTTTGAGGGGATTTTTGTGAAGTAAGAATCTTCGAAAGGGAAATTTGGTTAAAGACAATTTTGTTGTAAGTGCGGAATTTTAAGCCCAATCCCTTCAAAAGCTATGTTTACAGAATTTTACTAACAATAAGTTAGGTTTTTTAAAAGGAGAATTTTGTGATGGAAAATTTTGAAAAGGAAACTTTTTGTGAAGGGTACTTTGTAAAGAATAATGTGAAAAAAATATGAATTTTGAAAAGGAATATTTTTGTGATGTTGGTATTTTGTTAAGGGAAATATTATACATGGTGAATTTTGACAAGGAGAATTTTAAAAAGGGTAATTTTAATAAAATAAGTTTTTTTGGAAATTTTAATCCCAGTCCCCACAAAAGCTATTTTTGTAGAAATTCACCCAAACCCTTCAAAAGCAATCTTCGCATAATATTGTAAAGGAGAATTTTGGAAGGGGATTTTGTAAAGTATAATTTTAAAAAATTTTTGAAAAGGGTAATTTTTTAAAAATAATTTTGGTTTTGGGTGGAATCTAAGCCCCAACTCCTTCAAAAGATATTTTCGTGGAATTTCATCGAAACCCCTCTAAAAGCCATATACGTAGAATTTTGTAACGGTCAATTTTGTGAAGTAGAATTTTCTAAGGGAAATTTTGAAAAATAGGGTTTTCAAAATTTAGAATTTTGTAAGAGATAATTATTTTTAAAAAATATGAATATTGAAAAAGGGAATTTTTTAAAAAATTATTTTGTGTTTTGGAAATTTTAACCTCAGTTCTTTCAAAAGCTATTTTCATTGAATTTGACCCAAACCCCTTCAAAAACTACCTTCGTAGAGTTTTATAAAGGTCAATTTTGGAAAGAAAAATTTTGTAAGAAGACTTTTGAGAAAGAGGATTAGTTAGTTTGAAAAGTTCAATTTTGAGAAAGAGGATTTGGGTAATATTCTTAAATAATTTTGTGCTATGGGAATTTAAAACCCAACTCCTTCAAAAGTTATTTTCGTAGAATTTGACCCAAACCCTCCAAAGCCATCTTCGTAGAATTTTGTAAAAGTCAATTTTTGAAAGCAGATTTTTGTAAGTAAAATTTTGAAAAAGAGGATTTTGTAAAATTAATTTTATTTTAAGAGAATTTAAAACCCAACCCTTCAAAGGCTATTTTGTAGAATTTGAACCAAACCTCTTCAAAAGCCATCTTCGTAGGATTTTGTAATATTAATTTGTAAAAGAAAATTTTGTAAGACGAATTTTGGAAAGGAGGATTTTTGTGAAGGGAGAAATTTTAAAAGAGAAATTTTGTTAAAATTTTTTAAGAGGGAAATTTTAACCCGAATCCTTCAATAGCTATTTTCGTTGAATTTTATATAGGTTAACTTTTTCAAAAGGAGTATTTTATAAAGGTAAATTTTGAAAAAGAGGATTTTGAGAACGAACATATTTGCTAAGAAGTCTTTGTAAAGTAGAATGTGAAAAGGATGTATTTGAAAACGAAGATTTTTATGAGGGGGGTATTTCGCAAAGGAGTATTTTAAAAAGGGTGAGTTTGGCACGGGGAATGTTAGAAAGGGTAATGTTGTAAAAATAATTTTGTGTTATAATTTAATTTTAAATTTTAAAATCATCCCTTCCAATTTCCGTAGAATTTGACCCCAACCCCTTTCAAAAGTCATCTTCGAAGATGAATTTTGTAAAGCAATTTTGAAAAAAGGGGTTTTTCAAATAGAGAATTTTTGTTAAGGGGAATTTTGTAAAGGAGAATTTTAAAAAAGATAAATTTTGAAAAGGAGAATTTAAGCTTTTTTCGTAAAATTTTGTATAAGCCAATTTTGGGAAGGATAATTTTGAAAAGAAGTCATTTTTGTGAGTGAAGTAGCAAAGTTAAAGGAGAGTTTTAAGAAAAAAAAAAAACTGAATTGTGAAAAGAGAAATTTAGAAAAGGGAAATTTTGTTATTTTGTTGAAAACTTTTTTGTAAAAAAATTCAGTTTTTCGTAGAGTTCGTGTTCGTGTTGCATATCCAGAAATTTCTTGCTGTTCTTAATTTTTATTTTAGGCATTATTTCCCTGCGCTCTTTTTTTCACAAAACTGTAACCAATCTTTTTTTTTTTTTCTATTACCAGATCACTACGAATATCGACACCCCACTCTGACTCCGCCTGCAGCAGTTCCGCCGAATCTTCCGATTGTGAAAGCAATACGCATCACAATTTCAATGAAGCGCCCGTGGAAATTGTGCCAGGACTATTTCTGGGCAATGCATCACATAGCTGCGATTCACGCGCGCTGCAAAAATATAACATCAAGGTTAGTATCAATAACTTCCATCCAACGCTACTCTTGATTTTGATTTTCAACCGTGTTTTTGTTATTTTTTGTCTCCCCGCAGTATGTTTTGAATGTTACACCGGATCTTCCCAATGTCTTCGAGGCCTCCGGCGGTATACAGTATTTACAAATACCCATCACGGATCATTATTCGCAGGACTTGGCCATGCATTTTCCAGCCGCCATCAAATTTATTGGTAAGTAACAACAGATAAAATTCTGGCAAAAAGTTCAAATAATAATTTTTATTTTTTCTATTCTTTCGCTTGCAGAAGAGGCCCGCTCCAAGAACTCGGCCGTGCTGGTACACTGCCTGGCTGGCGTTTCACGCTCTGTTACCGTTACACTCGCCTATCTTATGCATACACGCGCCCTCTGCCTGAACGACGCCTTTACACTTGTGCGTGATCGCAAGCCCGACGTCTCGCCCAACTTCCACTTCATGCAGCAGCTGCACTCATTTGAACGTCAACTGCGTCTGAGTCCGCGCGAATGTTGCGCCATGGACGAGAGCAGCGGTAATGCCGCCTTAGCGACAGCAACAGTCACACTAACAGCGACCGCTGCCACCAGTCGCTGCTGCCCTGTGACGCGCAACTCCTCAAAGTTCACATGCAACTGCATCGCCAGTGATTGCAAATGCATGCAGACCGGCGTCTACATGGCAGCGCAGCTGGGCAAGGCCACTGGCGTCTCACCCGATTCAGGCATTGAATTTGATCGCTGGACCCCGTCCGATACAGGCCTTAAATGAGATCAACTTGTAGGAAAAAGTTTTGTGCTGCCTCCGAATGCATGCGACTCGCCGCCGGCGCCCATGAATGCCGACAACATGTCGCCCGCATCGACAACCTCCTCGTCGACCTCGACCACCACCGCAGAGGCGGTCTCAGTGGTTGAGGTGCTTGCGGCCAATAATGCAGCAGCTGCAGGCGCTGCACTGTGCGTCGAGGAGGTGCTCTACGAGCAAGACGAGTCGTTCGAGGAAGCCAGTTTTAACGACGTTGCCGATAAGCAGTGAATGAAACTTTTTTCCTACTTGTATGGTTGTTAGAGGTTGACAAATTTAATAAATTTAAAAAAAAAAACACAAAAACAAAATGCAAAACAAATTTATAAAATTTAATATTTAAGCACTATTTTATAGAGAACAAAAATGAGAGAAAAAAAATTACAAAAATTGTTGTTTGCTTCACTAAATTTTGGTGAATGGCAAAAAAAGTAAAAGAGCAAAAATAAACGAAAGCAGAATTATTATTAATTAATAAAACTTATGTACGTATATTTGTATTTATAAAAATGGCTAACAAATTTATATTTTATCTATATTTATAAATGTGAAATAAATAAAACAAAAAAATAAAATAAAAAATAAAAAGCAAAATGCGAAAAAATAAACAGAGTAAAAAAACAGAGTTTAAATTTTAAGCAAACAAAAAAAAAAACCAATATTTTATTCATAAACTTACAACGTATTAAATAAATAAAAATAACAAAAAAAACAAAAAAATATATAATTAACAAAATCCACAAATTTATGGAAAATATTTTAAATATTGAATTTCATAAGCACACGGATACATGCACAAAACATGCAACACACTGAGACAAATTTTTTAAAAATCACACACACACATAAAAACACTTGTTTATTATTTATTTATAAAGAGAAATGCCAGGCAAACTCATTTAAGAAACAAAATCAACATGTATTAAAACAGAAATAAAAACGTCACATAATTACACGCATTATTTTCGTGCATTCACATAATGTTTTAATAAGCAAAATTTTTGCCGAAAAACAAACAGGTTTTCATTTGCAACAAAAGCTTGTTGGCTTGTGGTTGGCTCGAAGAGCCGTAAAGTTTGCAAATTTTTTTCCGAGGCGTGTCTAAAATTATTGAGCATACCGTAACGTTTTGGAGCGTTAACAGTTTTATGTAAAGCTAGAAAAATACTCAAGTAAAATTTACAAAAAACTTGTGATAGTTTACAAGTGAGATTCGACATTTTGGTACCTGCCAATGTTCTTGACATCCAACAAAGTTTTATTTCTTTATCAATCGAATTTTATGTAAATTATAAATAAATGATCTCTATATTTGAACAGTTTCATACAAGTAACTTGTATAATTTTTAGTAGAAAATTTCAAAGTATTAATTTTATGCTTGCAAATCTTCAACGAAATTTACCTTTTTCATACCTCTCAGATGATAATACAAGTTTTATAAAACTTGATTCGAGTTTGCAAAAGATCAAAAGATTTGCTTACAGCATGTTTTTATGAATTTTGATCAATTTCAGGTAAACTTAAGTTAAATTGTAAAATTTCCTAACAGACGTTACTTCAGGGTATACCCGGTTCCAAATACCATATGATACATGGGTTATTGTTTTATCAGGTGATTTTGATTGTCTTGACATCTGGCAACACTGAGAACCGCGCAACAATAAAAGTGTTAAAAAAGGGCGATTTTGATGTCCAACACCAAGAACGTGGAAGTCCTTCAAAAATGTTTGAAGATACCGATTTAGAAAAATTGCTGACCGAGGACGATGCGCAAACGCAACAACAACTCGCAGAGAAGCTAGGCGTAACTCAACAAGTCATTTCCCTTCGTTTAAGAGAGATGGGAAAGATTCAAAAGGTCGAAAGATGGGTACCGCATGAATTGAATGACAAGCAAATGGGGAGACGAAAAACCACATTCGACATCTTGCTCGAACGGTATACAAGAGTATACAAACGGTATACAAGAGAAAGCCATTTCTTCATCGTATTGTCACAGGGGATGAAAAGTGGATCTATTTTGAGATCCTTAAATGAAAAAAAACATGGGAGAATCCAGGCGCAACATCCATATTGACTGCAAGATACAATCGCTTTGGTAGGAAAACGATAATCTGTGTTTGGTGGGACCAAAAAAGTGTGGTCTGTTTTAAGCTCTTAAAACCAGGTGAAACGGTTTATACTGCACGCTACGAGAAATAACTGGTCGATTTTAAAAATTCATAAATTGAAACTCGCTCCGAGTAACAAAGTATGCAGGTCAAGGTTGCATACGGCAAAACCGATTCGGAAAACATTGGAAACACTCAAGTAGAAGATGAAATTATGGAGACGTATTCGAAAAAAGGTAATCTGCGTCGCACACGATTCCACAAAACCTTCAATATACAAATGAGTTTGATTAAGTCAAAGCATAAGTTTTCCTCCTTTTTTCAGACTAGTTTTTTGAAAAAGCTTTTAAAGTCGAACCAATCACCTTGAAGGTGTAAGAATTTAAACTCTGTAACTATGTTTGTTTTACACCGATCGACTTGGTTTTTTTTATGTTATTGTAGTGCATACATTTCTTTATTTTTTTATTTGAAATGTTATACTTTATAGATGAAAGTATAAAATTCGCCTCCTTAACTCATTTCTGCCTAATGGGTATTCAAATGCCCAAGAAAGTGTTGAGAGATGCGGTAATTTTTATAAAAATAAAGCGCAAGAATGCCCCTAAAAAAAAAAACACAAATATAAAAATGGAACAGTATTTTTCGAAGCTTATCTTTTATACAGCTGAAAATCGGTTATTTGTTTGGTCCTCTTTCAAGAAAAATCTTTGTTCCTCTTTTAACTCTCATTGGCATTGCTTTTACCCATGTACAGCCATGTAAAGTTATCAATCGGAAGGCATCAAGACGTAACCTGACAAACCCAGCTCGAACAATTCCCAGAACTACAAAAAAATCTCTAAAATATTGCCTTGGTATGCGACATAACTTAACATTATGAAGATAAAAATTTCAGGTAAAGTTAAACGGTTAAGATCTGAGTAACGTCAATTTTCATCTAATTAAACCTTAAACAAATACTCACAGACTCTTCCTTTTCTACTCAAATCCATCGCTCAAGGATTGATAAGCATTTAAAGCTTTAATAAGGCTAAAATAAAAGGAGCCTTGGGCGTTTTTTAAGTTAATGATAATGTTTGTGTTAATTTTTGGGTATCTAGTGTGTACTATAGTTTTTGAGTTTTACTCTAACGCAACAGACTACGCTGCTAAGCCATCAACTAAATACTATGTTAATAAACTATTCTTCGACATCTACAAATCAGTTCAACAGTAGCTTAAGCTATTGTTCGTAAGTATACTCGTAGCTTGTACCAAAAGAGTTGAAAATTTTTGTTTGCGTATCATACAAAAAAAAAAAATTAAAGGTATTGTTTGAACTATATAATTTTAGTGGAATTCCCAAAACTTAGCAACGAATTTCATTAATCTTTTAAATTTTAAATTTATTTTTTAACCTCCGGATAAACCGCCAAACTGGTATATTTTCAAAAACTTATGCATTCTATGTTCGAAACTACAATTTTGAACTGTTTTGAAATTTCTGTTTCAAGGCTAAATAAAACGCTTTTTGGACAAGAATTGAATAAATATAAAAGAAATTTAATATTATTAAAAAAAAAATCGAGTTCATGGTGGGATAACCCGAAGTAATGGGGGGTTTAACAGTCGAATATGACTCGTAGATGAAAAGCTCTGAGATGAAAATTTAATGAATGGTATTAAAACCCTTATAACGACAGATAATTCCCTAATTTGATGTCATCTTAACAAAAAGTGGCACATTTTAAAAAGTTGTTTTGGACATTTTTTTTTTAATTATTTTATAGAAACTGACCCACTGTGGAATTTTGTTTCCTGAAATTTTCGATAAACATTGAAAAGATAATACAAATTAATTTCAAATTATGGAAATAAATTTAACAAGATTTTTTTTTAAATTAATATTTTCAACATAACACTCACAACCTCGTCCTATCAAGACTTGAACCCACAAAAGAAAATAAATAAATTATACAAAATTTGTTGCTTTTTAAATTACTTAAAATGCTTAGCAAACAATTTGTTGCTTCTTATAAATAATTTTTAAAACCAACTGCATGTCGACGTCAAGTATATAAAAATATGCAACAAAATATTGCAATCAATCAACCGAGATCAACCGAGAAAGTTATGAAAAGTTTTCAGGATGAAAAAAATCTGAAAGGCTGTGCTAGAGAAGTAGATTTTTTAATGAATATTTAATTTTTTTGTAGGCTAAAATAAAATAAATAATTTGAAGATGCAAACTCAAAAATTATGAAAGCATTTTAATGGAAGTAAATGCAGCAAATGAGTGGTTGTTAATTTATTAAATGCGCCAAGTTTATACTGTAACTAAATATAAAAAGATTTTTACAACTAATATAATGAAAGCATTTTTGTAGTGTTCAGAGTGTAGAGCCAAGCAAGTTCGTTGCTTAAGTCTTTCGTTTGTAGGCAGTTTGATGCGCATGTTCAAAAATAATTTAACACATTAAAGGCCAAAGCGAGAAATTTAAAATATGTTGTCATTTAGAGTATATTTTTGGAAAAAATAAATTTTTGAAAATAGTATATCAAATTTATTAACCAATATTTCACAAAGTGATAAGAACAAAATTATTGAAAAAATATTTGAGTGACGTTGCGCTAAACAATACTTATGAATACAGTATAAATATAAAAATAAAACATGCATACATATTTACATAAAAAATCATATTATTCCATTTATATTAAGAAAAGAAAAAAAATAAGAACACCGAAGAAGTTATAGCAAATAATACTGAAATTTAGATTTTTGAAAATGTGTTATGAATACAAATTTTTAAACTCTACAGAGCAAAAATTGAATAAAAATAAAATTCAGAATTTGTTACAAAAAAAAAAGAGAACTGACTTTTTATTATCTGCTTACATTTGGATGTTTATTTAAACAGCATATTTTTTTAGCATTTTCGTATACATTTTATTTATTTATTAATACTATTAAACATTAACTTGGGCATCTTTCATATTTTTGGTAAGCTTTGTGGTATAATTCAATTGCCTGTTGCTAACAAAAAAAAAATATTTGCTTAAATTTAACAATTATTGCTTGCTTTTGTTTTAAAACTAAATTAAATTCGAGTTATTTGGAGAAAAAAAAATTAATTTTGAAACAATTATAAACTATAAAAACATTTGCAGCTTAAAGTGGCTTAAAGCTAAACACGAATTTTTTTATTTATTAATACCATTTATATGAATTTCTTTAATAATTTTCACTTTTTTTTGTTTTTTTTTTCTTGTTTATACCTTTTAGAATGGTTGTTTGTGTAATTTTTGTAAATGCTTTTGCTAACTAATTGATAGTTAGTGAGTACGTTTCACAAATATTGTCATTGTCAACGATGGTACTTCTAACTGCTAAGGAACATATAGAACTAGCTGCCAGAGTTGAAATCTAAAGTCCTTTATTGAAGTAGACCAATTTTGGAACATTGCCTTTGGTGCTCTTATTTAGTTCCTCATATAGATCAGCTTCAAAAGTTTTCATAGTAGAAGTGCTCAAAGTGCTGCAAAAGAAACGTGAAAACGTTAGTGCCAAAAAAATTAAGGTTGCTAAATTCAGCACTTATGAGATAAAATGCATCAAAAGCTTGAGTGCGAAACTTTAAATCACAACTATTTATCGTAAGCTTAAATTTAGTTTTAAATTTACCATGTTTGTGGGAATAGAGCACATGCCGTGGGCACCATGAACAATAAACTGTTGGGAACAAAAAAAAAAAACTTTCATTTAAATTTCCACCAAAAATAAACTTTGATGCAAAACTTACAAGCAGCCCACCAAAGTGGTTTGAAATGGTGCATTTATCCAGGTAATGCGTTTGTATGCTGGCAGTTTTTCAAGTTTTTGCATGATAATGGGCAGCACCAACATGCCTGGCGCAGCCATTGTTATGCGCGAGAAGACAACCTGACTGATGCCTTTGATGGCAGCCAGTCGACTACGACCCACAATATTGCCATTTTCATCCTTGACTTCAATGCCATTCAATATCTCATTTTGACGCATTAACGGAATATTAACACAATTGGCGGCGGCAACAGCAGCAAAGGGCACATAACGCTGTTATATTTTAATTTAAATGATTTTTTTATGTTTAAAATAAAACTGAAAACTTACTTGTAGCAATGGTGAAGCACGTTTTTGCCAATAACTCTTGCAGCCAAGCGCTGCTATAAGAGCCGAACTGGTTGCGGAGACATAAGAAACGCCCAGTTGTGTCACTGTTGTGGGCGAGTTGGCGTTGCGATTCGTATAGTTGACAACAGCGTTGAAGGATTGATTGATAAATTGCCAGAGCACCACAGCTGGTACAGTGCGATAAAAGGCCAACATGCCACCAGTAATGAGCATGCCACCGGGAACCTGTAGTTAGACAATTGATCACAAGTTATAGACAATTTTTTTTTGGATTTATTGACATGATAAGAGTTTTTTGCTGGTCAATTCAGATTTTCATTCATGCACATTGGATCAGTCACTCTTATTTGTTGGTCATTAGAAAATTAGGTCGTGGAGGCCGTGGACGCACGTGCTAAGAGTGTGGCATGTGAGCCAACGAATTTCGGCAGTCCGCGGTTCGAATCACTACCTGACGCAGAAAGTTTTTCAATAGAAATGCATTTTTCTGGTCGGCTATTCATACTGATGTATACTTTCAAGTACATCAGTTGAAAGTACTTTTAAGTTTATGTACAATTTTGCAGATTTTAGTCTGCAAAAATTTTAGATATTTTCCTTACTCCCACAAATTTGAAAGTTTTTTCATTGTAAAGCCAAAAAGAACGCGAACAGTGACCACTTGAATTGTGATCAGTTGGTCTACTGTAGCATTTTCTAAAATTTGCATAGAAACAAAAAACAGCTGTTCATGGCAAAAACATGAGACATCTTGTCGTCCTTTGACGTCATTAAGACCTAATTTCAGCAATTATAATGCTCAATTAAACAGCATGAATAAGCTATGATGCACACAAAGCTGGCAGTTGTTCAAATATTTGAATAACTAAATTAAAGGCACGCGACTGCATTGCGTCAGTGCTCACATGTAGTCTAGGGCATTAAACTTCGAATGCCAAGAATCTAAAAATAAACCTAAATGCTTAATACAAGCAACTAAGTGACTGATCATCTGTCTGCAGACACGTGCAAGCGCTGTCTATTATTTCTATATATTTTGTGCATTTACTTTCTAGCTGGGAATTCCCCAGAAATTCACCTGAAAACTCATTCGTCCCGCAATATTCTGTAGTTCTCCACTGTCCGGATGAAAGGCTGAGGTATACAGCTTCATGGCGTACTTGACATTTTCGCGTGTCGTGCCTATCGGTTCCTTGCCTGCACGATATTGTTCCAGCAGTGCCTTGGCCTCCAGTAATTTAGCATTTGAGGCCACCACAGTGCGTGGATCTGTCATCCAAGCAAAATGCTTGAAGCGACCTATGAAGGTGCTAAGATCATAGAGCGGTTTGTCCACATCAAGTCTTGCAGCCGAGTCTGCTTAATAAAAGTTCAAATACATATTTAAACAATTAATTAATACTAAATAAATATTAGGTACCGTCTTGCAATTTTTGCACCATCATTTTGCGCACTCGTTGTAATTCTAAACAATCGAATTGCAACAAGCTGATAAGTTGATTAGATAATAAGTTAACTTGAGTTGAGAATTCGCAAATTGTTATCACTGCTGAGCTCAAAGCAATTACGTAAGTTTGCTTGTTATATGTTGTTTGTTCTGTTGGACAGATGCTGTTGTGTGCTCCTCCTCAGTTGTTTGCTGCAGAAATGAATAGAGCATACATATTATTAACATTCAAAAATTATTAATTGAACTTTTTCCGCAGCAAGAGCTGGTGCGGATGATGCAGAAGTTATAACTTTTCTGGCCAAAAGCCAGTCTGTGTAAATTTTATTTAATTCTGTGAATTAAAAAACCGGCCTTTGGCTTGAAAGTGGTAGCGAGCTTTCCGATTGTTTAATTTGTTAATTAATTAATATATACACTTACGTATAGACACACACACATACAATAATTCACGTGCAGACAATAAACAAAAACTGTTCACATTAGTTTAGTTAGTATAAATCACTAAAACTATTCATCAAATCTCGGATATTGTTTAATTTCTTTTGTTTACAGCGCATGACAATGTCAAAAACAGCTGTTCGTCTAATACATTCACAATAACTATACTCGCATGCGAGACGCTCTTCGAGGTCAAGAATGGCATAGTCACAATAGAAAAATTTATTTACAGATTATTTTAGAACTTTTGTAGCAATTATTTAATTTGTTCATTGAACGTTTTCTATTATGAGGGCCGTTTTCACAATGCCCGGTTAATCTAGCTCTTAACCAGCAGATAGCTATCCGTACAATAGCTAAAAAAGCAATTTAGTTTTCACCAATTGTCGGTTAAGTAACTGCCGGTTGGATCATTGATTGTGAATTTTTTCAATTGTGAATACTCGAAATCTGCAGATCAGCTGATTTGTGTTTACTTTTTGTGATTTTGTACGTGAAAAGTGCAAATTTATATGAACAAGAATTAAAACGCAAAACTAGACTGTCCAATTAATTAAATAATTCAATTAGATATGAATAATAATTAAATACATCTACAAAAAATATTAGCATTTTTCCCACTTTTATGTTCTATTTTATCCAAACTTAAAAAAAAATAAACTAAAACTGTGGTTAATATATGATAAAATTTTAGAACCTGCCTTTTTTGTATGCACAAAAATCAATGAAATAAACTGTTATGTCAAATTGCTCGATAATCCTTTAATTTCAGGATACACATATTGTTTCACTTGGTATGAAAGTAGCTAAAAATAAATTAAATTACAAATTCAAAATCGAATATAATTTTCTAACTAAAAGTTGTACTACTTTGAACATAAAACACTTATTAGATGGTATCTTTCAAACTTAAAATAATTTAAATAAATTTTAATACTGACTGTCAAAATACCACACTAAAAAAATCATTTTATAACAAACGAAAATATATATAAGAACAGATTTTGGTTTTATTTAAAAAAAATATCATTAAAAAAATATATATGCTTCAGTAGTGGAATTCTCAAACGCGTTAACGATACGAATCGTTATGGTTAACTAACGACGTTTGCAGTTTGCAATTACGAATGTAGCATCTCAAAACTAATGCCCTAATGCACTAATGCCTATATGCCTTTATGACACTGGCTAGTTTTAACATTTTTCAGCGCTGAAATTGTAAGTTAAGATCAGTACAATTACTATTCACTAAAATTTGATATGACTGCCAACGCTATATGTGCAATCAAGCGCTAAAAAATACAAAAAATTTCTTTGTATTTTTTCAGCTTCTACAAGCTTAAAATCACGAAAAAGTCATTGTGAATACCTTGTTACAGCAGAAGGAAGCACAAGATAAATATTTTGTAAAGCAGACATTCTGCATTTTAGTCGTTGAACCTTTTAATGCTGTATAAATTTTTGACACAAAATAAATTATATTTTTGTCGCAACAGCTGTTGAATTTTCCACACAATTTTCTGCAGACAAACCATTTACACAAGACATTGCTGTCTCTTTTATCCCCTGATTGTTTTAAGATCTGTAAAAAAGCCAGTGTCATACCACTATTAAAGACAAAATTATTAAAACGATATATTCTGCAAACGTCGTTAACAGCAATCATAAATTTGACAGTACTCTCTTTTTTTGACAGCTTTTTAAACAAATTATTTATAAAGTTATCAAAATAGAACATCCGAATATGCTTAGCTTCGCCGTGTTCACAATTAAGTTGAAAATAAGATTTATGTATATCGGAGAAAAAGGTCTTTAATGGAAAAAATTAATTTTTCTATTTATTTCTAAGAGTTTGTCAAACTTTTTTTTCAATTGTAAATTTAAAGTATTTTTAATTAACCTATTTTAATAATGTCGTTAGTTATTTTACGTGTAATTCAACCAAATACCGAAAGGAGATAAAAAACTGTCTCAAATTATATATTTTTTTTTTGTTTTGTCTCCGAAACGAAAAAAATATTTTTGCAATTTTTGAATTAACGTTATTTTTTCTGTTTTGATTTCGCTTCAACGAAACAAACAAAAAAAATGTTGGTTATTTGCCTGTAGTGGAATTCTCACTTGTGTTATCGTTAACTGGTCCTTAACGACACATGTCTTTAAATGGTATTCTCAACATCTTAGCTAGCAATATTTGTCCTTGACTTTGACAGTTTGTTAACGTTATTTGTTGCAAGCTTAACCATGATTAATAAGGTGCCACTAACTGAAACAACAATAACGTTAAGCAACTTTTGCGCGAAATTTTTCTTTGTTTAGCTTTAAATTAGCTTATTTTTATTGAATTTTATCTGTTTAAGCGAAAAATAATAAAAAATCAAAGAAGTAAAATATAAGGAAATGGTGTTCTTCTCACATACAGTGTACGTGTGATGCGGCATGTGATGAGCGAGACGAAGGGTGTTTTTGACAGTTCGATATCCCAACAAATACACGATTGGAATATCGAATTGTCAAAGTACAAACATTTCTCCATAGGTGCATTCATTTGCCATAATTTCACACATTTTTAGGGCGCGTTTTTTAAATGAATGAATGATTGAATATAAAAGAAGTGCATAAACATATTATTATTTTTTTGAAAATTAATAACTTTTTATATTATTTGCTAATTTTATTCTCAGCTTTAGAGTGAAACCGAATCGAACGGGAACCGAACACCTAGAAAAAAAATCTGAAACCACCAAATTGTGTACCTCAAAGGTGGTGTGGAAATAGTAAAGTAGTACAATATAGTATTTTAATGAACAAAACAAATAAGATAGCGATTGCTTTATACTTGATCACATATTGAACACTCACGTTGTTCAAGTTTCCGAAATCTGAAAAGTTGGCCCTTTTTTAACGATGCCACCAAATACGGCCCTTTCTGGATGTTAATGTATTTTGAGAACCAACACAAATATGAGAGGTGCCGCACTTTTGTTCAACTACAGCACTTCCTTATATTTTACTTCTTTGTAAAAAATTGTATTTTAAATGGCCTTTGAGTAATTGGAAATGGATGCATCGTTGCTACAAGACGAAATTTCTATGCGAGAAAGTGCGTCGGAGTGTGCTGTTTTGCGAAGGGTAGACAGTCCATTTAATTTGTGTTCCTTATTGGACAAAAACCGTATGACTTATTTTACAGTACCAATTTGAACAACTGTTTTGAATAAAAATAAAATTGAAAAATTTTTTAGATTTGATTTTTTAAAATTGATACTGAAAAAAGAAGTAATTCTGATTTTTTCCATTATAGACCATTTTTCCCCGATATACATAAATCACATTTTCAACTTAATTGTAAATACGGCGGTGCTAAGCATAATAATAATATATAAAAATAATAATAATAATAATAAATAAAAAGCTGTCAAAAAAAGAAAGTGCTGCCAAATTTTCGATTGCTGTTAATGACGTTTGCAGCTTATATTAGGTCTGTTCCCGTACTTTTGTAGCAGAAATTAGCAAGTTGAAAAATTTGAGAGAGTAAGTAAAAAAGTGCTCTCTTTGCGTGAAAAATTGCAAAAAGTACGGGAACAGGTTTTTTGCAAAAAGTTGCAACTTTTGATGAAACGTCAAAAACATATGTTCAGTTCTTTTGTAAACATTTTAAAAGAATTAGAAAAATGTCGGATCAAAGAAATAAATTGGCTTTCCTATTTGAGGTTATTGCTTCATCAAGTGAATCTGACAGTGATAGTGATTCCGAACTGTTTGAAATAATAACTAAATACAATGCTGAAAATGGTACCTTAATCCAGGAACTTCTCAAAGTTTTCAAGAAAAGCAAGAGATACTGCATCAGGAACTATTTGTCTGAAGTTGTTCCTTCATATGCGGAAAATGAATTCCGTCGACATTTCAGAATATCCAGAACTTTGTTTGAAAACCTTTCTGCGAGATTCGATGAGTCGGATTATTAAAAAAATCTTCGCGAAGACAAACGCTTCCCAGCAAGTACCCATTTAGCAGTGTTTTTATGGTTTGCTGGTCACGAGGCTTGCAGTTTTCGTGATTTGGCCGATCGCTTCAATCTTTCGCTTTCATCTGTCTACCGCATTTATTATTGGTTCAATTTTGATAAAACTGCATATCACGTTGCATTCTACTAAATGTACCTGACATTTCATCCAATACTTCCAAATCTTCAGTTTCCGACTGCAACAAACTGTTGGTAACAGAATTACTATAGTTGATATCTAAGGAAGAAAATACGCTATTTTTTATTGGAAAAAATTATATAAAATATACTTACATTTTATTCGGCTTAATGTGCCTGTCGAACAATTATTTTCCACTCTTCTCGACATGTTGCTGTAATGGCTGCCTTTCTAATTTGATTTTATTTAATTATTTGTCAGCTGACATTAGCTGACGCAACATAAGCTGTCAAAATATGGCACTTGCTAATTGCTGCGAATTTTGCAACTCCAAATTTGTGTAGCAGAAAATAGCAACATTTGACAAGTACTGGATTTCACATTTTCGCTCTCTTTTGCGATTTTTTTGTGTACGGGAACAGGAAATAGTAGAAAATAGCACAAATTCGTGCGAATTCGTACGAATGTTCAAGTACGGGAACAGACCTATTGTGAATATATCGTTTCAACAATTTTGTCGCTAAGTGCTGTTTTGAGAATACTACATTCGTTATTGCAAACTGCAAACGTCGATACTTCATCATAACGATTCGTTTTGTTAACGCGTTGGAGAATTCCACTGCTTTATAGATTACATATACAGTTTTCTTCAAAAAATAATAAAACTTAATTTTTACTTTTTTGTTCAGATTTAAATTATTTCCTACAAAGAAGATCCATACAATTTGATGTTTTTATGTTGTTAAGAGAGAAAAACTCAAATTGCAATTTTTATTTTTTCAATGGAGGGATGACCATAAAGAAATGTTGTTTCTGAGAATCACAGTTATGAACTCAAAAATCAAAGTTGTAAATTATATTATGACATAGTTCCCTGCCTTTCCCAACCATTCATTTTGAATTTTTAATGGCATAAATTTAATTGAATTATTCAAGATATTAACTGTATATTATGGTGATATCCGAAAATTTAAATTTTGTGCTGTGACAGTCTCTCTCGAAATGAGTGATTATATTTATAACCTTTCTTAACATTTTCAACCCTTCCTTAATCTCACTATCGCACACTTATAAATCGCATGCTATTTGAAAAATTTCACGCAAGCAGCTGTTTCTGACAGCTTCCGCATTTGTTGGGGCCTTTTTTCTCTCATGCAGTCGCGTGCAGTCATTCGATATTTTCTCACCGTTTAACGTTGTGTTGTTTGTGTGTTTTTATTTTTAATTGCTACATCTTGCCATACATAAGTTTGAGTTTAAAGTTTTCGCTATTATTACGATATAATTTAGACTTTATAACTCTAGTATTTCGGTTTCTGTTTGCTGTACTTAATATACATATTTTATGTTCCAAGCGATGTGAACTGCTAACTGCGCTGCACAAGAAGAATCACAGCAAATTTCGCTGCGGCAAAAGATTGAAAACTGGATTAGGAACCGGAATCATAAGCGCACCCACATACGGGCGGTTCAATAGATCGCAACCTGAAAACCTGTTGTTATCGGTGTAGATAATGGCGAAATTAATGCATTTGTTGTTGTGCATTTGGAGTGCAGAGCTTTTAGTGCAAGTAACACAGGCGGCTAATGTGTTGGCCGTATTTCCAAGTGTCTGGAAGTCGCACTATCTGTATGGACGACGACTGATGGAAAACTATGTGGCACAGTACAATCATACGGTGACGCTGGTGAGCCCATACCAGAGTGGAAAAGAACACATAACAAATATACGCGAAATACGTGTGCCAGGATTGCAAGACAATTGGGAGGAGATGGGATTGAGCTTCAATGTGGAACACTTGCGTCAGAAGTCGGTGATGGAACGTTATACACGTCTGATCTATGCAGGCACAACAAATGTAGATCTGCTGCTCAACGATTATCAGGTGCGACGATTGCTGCAAAGTGGTGAACAGTTTGATTTGCTGGTTGTGGATTTGTTTCTCAGTGATGCGCTGCTGGGGTAAGTAAAATGCGGAAGGATTTTGTTATGACAAATTTTGTGCTTTATATTAACTAATGTTGTTGTTTTAGGTTGGCCTTTTATTATCAAATACCCACCGTAGTTGTTAGTCCCACCGGCGCCAATGCTTGGCTTAATCACATGACAGGAAATCCACAGAGCTCTGCCTTGGATCCGAGTAACTTTTTACCCTATTCAGAACGCATGACAATAATGGAACGTTGCCTCAACACTTTGATGAGCGTTTTCGAGAGGTTGACTTATAAGTAGGTTTAGTTGCAGCAGCTTGTACTTCATTTAACTGGTGCTTTTTTTTGCTAGTTTCTTTCACATGATTTCGCAGCAAGCCATTTACGTGCGGCATTTCCAGAGCCTCTGCCAGCGCAATGGTAACGACGTGCCTTTGCCACATCATCGTGAGCTGACGAAGAACCTAAGCTTAGTGCTAATCAATTCGCACCCGGTGGTACAGTATCCACGCGCTTATCTGCCAAATATGATTGAAGTGGGTGGCGCGCACTTGAGTCACGATGCAGCAGAATTACAACTGCCTGAAGTAAATAAATAAGTTCAAAATTTAAATTGAAGACTCGAAAATGTTTATCTCACTCTAGCACATGCAAACCTTTATTGCGGAAGCACCGAAGGGCGTTATCTATATGAGTCTGGGCGCTAATCTGCGCACCTCAGATCTAGTGCGCGAAAAATTAGATGCTTTCTTGCATGTTTTTGAGACGCTGCAAGACATGCGCGTGCTACTTAAATGGGAACTGCATACTTTTGATTATAAACTACCTGCCAATGTGTTTCTTAGCGATTGGTTTCCACAACAAGCGGTGCTCGGTAAGGCATTACTTTTTGTTTATTATATAGCCAGATTAACTATGTATTGTTTTTCCTTTGCAGCTCATGAAAATGTTAAAATTTTCATTACCACAGCTGGACTCATGAGCCTCATCGAAGCGATTCGTTACAAGACGCCGCTGCTGACTTTGCCCATCAATCCTGAACAGGAAGTGGCAGCACATCGCATGCAGCAAGCGGGTTGCGCTGCCTTGCTACCCTTTGACTTGGTCAGCTACGATGAACTTTTACATGCCATCAACGCCATACGCAAAAACTCTACATATGTGCAGAATATACAAAGATTGCATAATTTGTTGATGCCTAACTTAGATGCCGCTGTGGAACCCAATTGGCGGAAAGCATTAAACTACATGGAATTGATTCTTAGCACCGGCGGTGCAGCTCACCTAAAATCGCATGCCAATCAGCTGGGTTTCTTTAGCAACGAGCTTTTGGATGTCTTGCTGATACTGCTTGCCGGCGTTTGCTGCATCATAGCGGTGCCATTCTGTGTTACCTGTTGCATTTTAAGAAAGTCTTATTATAGCAATTTAACCAATATGAGCTATCGTGTGCCGCAGCGTGTGCCATTAACCGAAGCGAGCACCGTCGAAGCTAAGGTGATTAAAAAGCGCCGTAACTCTACATCGACATCGTCCAGCTCATCGTCGTATCGTCGCTCATCGTCGCCAGGCGGCAGTTATGTTTTGTCTCCCCCTTATGATTAAAGGAATCGTGACTCAGATCTTTGAACTGAACTTTTTTAATTTCGTTTAAAGAAACAAGTTTTACAAAACATGATTTTATTAATATTTTAGAGGGTCGTACTTAAGACTAAAAAGTGAATATTTTATAAAATTTCCAAAATTTTGTTTGTTGTTATTT
Source organism: Tetanocera ferruginea (assembly GCA_958299015.1). Classification (NCBI taxonomy): domain Eukaryota; kingdom Metazoa; phylum Arthropoda; class Insecta; order Diptera; family Sciomyzidae; genus Tetanocera; species Tetanocera ferruginea. The sequence goes on from OY282644.1 coordinate 2,490,080, forward strand.
TGTTGTTTTGAAAACTCATAAAGTTCTAATGCATTTTATTAGTTGTAAATGTATGTTGTTTCGAAATTTCTTTTTGTAAGCATAACGTTGACTATCATGTTCAATTTGTCGCAAGTGTAACATAAAGAGAATTATATATATATATAAATATATATGTATGATATTTATTATGCTTTCATTGAAAAGAAAAGTGTGTTTTCTTTAATGCTTAAGTATTTTTGTGTAAATATTAGAATATTGAATATTTTTATTTTAAATTATAGCTCTGCACCTTAAAGTTAAGCTTAATTGCTGCACTTTGCTGCAAGCTTAGGCCAGTGGAATCTAGCTGATTTTTGCCAAAGTGCATAAAATATGTTCTACTTTTTGTGAAAGCGAACAGCAATCCGAGCATTGCATTCAAATATAACGCTCATTACAGTTAATTATATGGCAAAGCAAAAGGCAGGATATACAGCAAACTGCGCATAATGAAGTCAGCTGTTTCGTTGTCAATCCACAACACGCACTCATAAAGAGCCAGAGACAATACGCACACACACACCTACTGCCTGTTGTAAGGCATTTGCATATCCTGTGCAGTATCCGCAACATGTTAATTATGTGTGCATCGCACATATGTATGGAAAATTTGCAGTTTTCATTGCATACTTTTAGGAGCATGCTTATAAAAGCAAACAAGTTGGCGCCTTCATTTTGCATAGCATCATCGTTTGTTGCTCGACACAGCCAACCCGTTACACCAGGAGGCACAGTTTCACAGATCCACGTAAGGGCACAAAGGAAACTCTAGCTGGATGCAGCTATGATGATTATCTTTGTGTGCATTCTTTTGTGAGCAACAACCAACAAACATTTAATGTCAACATTTTGTACGCTCTATTGTTGCTTTGATGTCGTCTATCTGCCGCTGTTTTCGAATATTTGCTTCACAATTTTACTTTGACGTTGTTGTTAAAAGGATGCAGAATATATGTTAAAATGCTTTTATGGAATGTAGTTGAACAATATTTTTTAATGGTTTTTTACTGATACATAAAATTACAAAAAAATTATGTCACACTTTTGAGATAGTTTGAAAGTTAATAAAGTTTGCGAATATTACTGTACATGTTTCCAAAACATTTCAAAACTGTGGGTCTGTTTGGAATTGCATCATGATTGGCAGTATGCGCAGTATGAGATAAGTGACAAAAAAGCATGAATCTGAGAAGAGACACGTGAACTACTTTATGAGTTAAATGAACGAAAGATAAAAATACATGAAACTCATGTACTTTATGCACCCCGAAAGGTCCTCTACCGGATTCAAATCGGGACTGCATGCAGGCCATTTCATAATTGGGGTGTTGTGCTCTTCAAACCATTTTAATTACTCTTTAGAAACGTGAATGGCAGCGTTATCCTGTTGAAAAATGCTGTCTTCATCCACTTTATTATCCAAAAAGGTATGGCTTTCCCAAGGCCCTCTACACAAGAATTAAGTTCAACCGCTGTTGATATCTGAGTGTGGGCTATTCCAAAAAATGTTGGTCGAAAAACGACGGTAAATTCGAAACGTTAAACGGTAAACTCCAGTAAGTACGTTTTGGATTACGAAATGGTTATGGAGTTTCAATCGGCATGTTTGAATCGTAGAGGAACCAGTTGTGGTCCGAGAAGGGAAATTTACTGGATAATCTCCAATCAATGTGTTTTATAATTTTAGAATTTTTTGTTTAGATCTAAGAATAAAGAAAATATCCAGGAATGCAACAACAATTTTTGGAATTGTGTTTGAATTCGCCTAAAAATGAGCCAAAAATGTTAAAAATGCTTCAACAATGTCCCAATGAATGCAATATTGAATGCACCAAAATTTTTCTAAATTCTTTTATTCTGAATAACATTTTCTAGACTTGTATAAGTATATAAAAATTTCGTCTTGAGTTTTTTTAAAAATTTTTCAGGAATGTTTTAGAAGTATTGAAAATGTTTTGAAATTTGAAAAATTTTACCAAAATCGTTTCGTTAAAGTAATTTTGATCTATGAATGTTCGAAATATAAGAGTTTTGAGTTAAAAGAATTTTTCTGAAATGTGTCAAAATTGTTGCAAAAAGATAGTAGAAGCAAATTCCAACAATGTTTTAAAGCCTAAATAATTTTAGGAAAAAAGATATATTTAAAAAAATTATAAAATTTTCCAATATGTTACTGGATTGATAGACCAATAATGCTAATATTTCAAAATACTCCTAATACGACACATATAAATATATAAAAATTGCTCTCAAGAATTTTTTTTTTTTTTTGCTCAAGACAATAAAAATCATGACTCTGATGTATCGTACCAAAAGTTAAAAAATAATGTGGTACAAAATTTATTGAAATAGTGAAATTTATTGATAGTGAATAAATTCATCGAAATGGAATGATATACTAAGGAAAAGTATAAATGATATTTATATATTAGATATTCAAAACTAGTTTTTATCCATTAGTTTGAAGTTCATTGTCCAATGCTCGTTCCAGTTTTCCAGCAGGATATCACCAAATAGGAATTCCATTCTGAGTGTAAATATTCTGTGACTTTTACTTCTATAGATATTTTGTATCACAACTTTGACTTGTATGGGTGGAGCCACGTCCCGTGGTCCAATGACCATTACAGCTACCCAGTAATAGGAGAGCACCAAATCATAACTTTATTCTACCATTCTTAAGTTTTAATGTTCTTAAATCCATAGCTATTTTGTATAGAGAATTTGACTTGTATGGGCGGTGTCACACTCTCTTTTCTAAAAGTCTCGCAGTAACGGGAGATGAAAAAATAGTTTAATAGTTTAAAAGTTTAATTAATTTTGAGTTAATAAGGGCGCTTCACCCTTTGTTCAATGGCCATTTTAATAGCCCAGAAGCAAGACATCTTCAAATAGTCACTCCATTCTGAGTTCAAATGTTCTAAACCTTTTACTTCCACAGCTATTCTGTATCGAAAATTCAACTTGTATGGATAGAGCCAGGCCCTATTTTCCAATGTTAGTGTTAGTTTTATAGTTGAAAGACCTGGCCAATTAGTAACTTCACAATAAGTTCCATAGTTATGCGATATTTAGTTCCAAATCTATTTGATATCAAAATTTTGGTTTGTATGAGAGGTGCAACGCCGCTTTATATAATCGAAATTAATCTCAGCCTATATTCTTTGCGCAAGTTTAAGTAATAAGTTGGTATGGCAGCGCATAAAGGACAAAAAAACAAATAAACATTAATTTTTATTATTGAATTTAGATAAAATTCTTACGTACATGGCTTTGTCACTGAACTCCTCCTAAACGGCTGTAGCGGTTTTGATGAAATTTGGTTTATGTGTGCGGCTGGATTTGTAGGTGGTTAAGGTTTTAAGTTTGAGCCGGTAGATGGCGCTGTTGTTGCTGTGGTAGTGTTTAAATGGATATTTGAGAGTATAACTCAGAAACAAATTGAGAAATTGTAATAAGTTTTTCACTACACTATTAATTTTTATGCAAAAAAAATTAAAAAAATACAAAATTAATAATAAAAAAAAAAAAAACAAAAAATCTTATCAAATACATAAATATCAAAATTTTAAATTTTTTCGCCCGACTAAAACCGGGTATATCATCTAGTATATTATGTTCTTGAAGTAATCGTGGTACAAAAATTCAGGTAGCATTGACAAGTGTTGATTTTCTCATCTAAAAGCAAACGAGTTCCTGTCAAAAACAGCTGTTCATTGTTAGATGCGTTGGCCACATTCAACTGTGTCAGTTGTTGTGATAGCGACACATCGAGCAGAACTGTATTGCAGTGTCAGAAAAGTTGTCAAGTTGATGAAATGTCAACACTCAGAAAAAACACATATCTTTCTCCGGTAAAAAATTTCTCCTTTTTTTGATAAAAGTAATTTTCTCCTTTTCATATAAAATTTTCTTCAATTAAAATAAATTTTTCACATTTTCGAAGAAATTTATTTCGCGCCCAAAAAAATTCTCATTTATAGAGAAAAATTTATTAAAAATGAAAAATTGTTCCTATATTTTGATAAAAATTCACAATGTATTATTATTGAAGTATTTTCTTCAATAAAAACAAATGTTTTCTCAAAAATAAAAAGTATTTTTTCTCTTAAAACAATATATTTATACCCCCACGCGTACTGCGTAAGGGGTATATTAATTTTGTCACGACGTGTGTAACGCCCAAAAGGAGGCGTGGTAGGTATGGAAAAGTATATATATTCTTGCTCAGCATCACCACCTGAGTTGATTTAGCCATGTCCGTCTGTCTGTCCGTCTGTCCGTCTGTCCGTCTGTCTGTCGACACGATTACAGCCGCAGTTTTGAAGCTATCGTAATGAAATTCGATATTTAAGCTTTTTTTAAAAAAACTAAGATCAAGTTCGAGAATGGGCTAAATCGGATGAAAACCACGCCTACCTCCCATACAACTCAAAAATTGAAAACTCTACAAAGAAGCTAATATTTAAGCTACAATACTGAAATTTGGTATATGTGTATTCTATATCAAAACTGAGATGTTTTAGAAAAATGGGCGTCATCCACTTACTAACACGCCCACCTCCCATACAACCCTAAAATTGAAAAATCTATGAAGAGGCTAATATTAAAGTTACAAGACGAAAACTCGGTGTTTGAGTATTCAATGTCAAAACTTAGGTATGTTAGAAAAATGGGCGTCATCCACTTACTAACACGCCCACCTCCCATACAACCCCAAAATTGAAAAATCTATAAAGAGACTAATATTAAAGTTATAAGACGGAAACTCGGTATTTGTGTATTCTATGTCAAAACTGAGGTGTGTTAAAAAATGGGCGTCATCCACCTACTAACACGCCCACCTCCCATACAACCCTAAAATTGAAAAATCTATTAAGAGGCTAATATTAAAGTTACAAGATGGAAACTCGGTATTTGAGTATTTAATGTCAAAACTTAGGTGTGTTAGAAAAAAGGGCGCCATCCACCCACTAACACGCCCACCTCCCATACAACCCCAAAATTTAACAATCTATAAAGAGGCTAATATTAAAGTTACAAGATGGAAACTCGGTTTTTAAGTAATTAATGTCAAAACTGAGGTGTGTTAGAAAATTGGGCGTCATCCACCCATTAACACGCCCACCTCCCATACAACCCCAAAATTGAAAAATCTATAAAGAGGCTAATATTAAAGTTACAAGACGGAAACTCGGTGTTTGAGTATTCAATGTCAAAACTGAGGTATGTTAGAAAGATGGGCGTCATCCACTTACTAACACGCCCACCTCCCATACAACCCCAAAATTGAAAAATCTATAAAGAGGCTAATATTAAAGCTACAAGACAGAAACTCGGTATTTGTGTATTCTATGTCGAAACTGAGATATGCTAGAAAAATGGGCGTCATACAAAATCTAACACGCCTACCTCCCATACAACCTCAAAATTTAAAACTTTATAAAAAGGCTTATATTTAAGCTGCAGGAAAACAATTTGATATGTATGTTTTTTAGACACATAAAAATAATAATATCTCTCAAAATCTCATACAAAAAGCTCTCCCATTTAATATTCTTCCACCCTTAAGAATCGGCCGTGGGGGTATTTTAACTTCGGCCAAGTCGAAGATATACCTTACTAGTTTTATATATTTTTATTTTTCATAGAAGCTTTTTATCATTTTTAGAGAATTTTTACGATCGCATTTAGAGAAGGGCATTCTCTGGAGCAAAGTCTATACCATTTTTCTCTAAATATGATGCCTTTTTTATCGTATTCCGAGAACATTTTTTCTGAGTGAAATTTCAAATTCCAATGGAAATTTTACCGACAAATAGAAATTTTTTTATTTTTATATGAATTTCAATGTACAACTGCAGATTTATGTGCATCAATATCTGACTTAACAGTTACCAACTGTTGAGTGCGCTGAATGTGACCAATGAAAATTAATTGTATGCAATGGCGGATTGTGAGCGCTCTCTTCTTTTTTATATATTTTGACAGATGGTTGTTTCCAGCAGAATCGTCAACACTACCTTGTAGTTATTATATCATGTAAGTAATGTTCCAAAAATGTTTCGAAATGCTTCAAAACAAAAAAAAAACATTTAAAAGAAACATTAAAAAAATGGTCTAAGAATGCACTCGAAGCACGCTCTCGAGCTTTTGCTCGAATCGTGTAAAATATGCTAAGCTCAGCCGTGCAGTAAAGATCGGCATACAGCTGGCAAGCATATCAAAGACAAAACCGCTCCCTACAATATTCAGCATACAACTCAATCCATCAAATCCACCCACTTTAAGCCACACATGCACTCAATCTCTTCCCCATTCTCTCTCTCTCTCTCTCTCTTTCTTTTCGCCCCCATTTAATATGCACTTTCCTTTGAGCGTTTGTCGCGAAAATGTTTGTCTTTTGTTTTCTAATCTGAAAACAATGGCAGGATACAAAATTAGCTTCCTTCTTGCTACGCTTTGAAGCCAAGCCGCGAAGCGTGCTCAAGTTGACAAGTGATGATTATAATGTGCGTTGCCTGATGAGAGCACATATAAATATTTAACAGTTAACATTTGCAATTTTTCATAAAAACTGCAACTGCTTGAAATGTTTAAATGTAGCTATGTTCGATTTACTTTTATCTAAATTAGCTGCAAAGTGTCAAGTTTAAGTATTTTTTTTAATTAAGCCTTAGTTAATAAATTAAACAGTAGCTTAGCGCTTACAAAGGAAACCGCAATTAAAGAAAAAAAAAGCACAATACAAAAAAAAAAAAACCGCAACAAACCAAGAAGTGACATGACAGCGTTGAAGGCTTAACCGCAAGTTATGCTTGACATATCATCACATCACAGTTGATGACAGCTGTTGCAACATTCATCCACGACGTTGTTGTTGTTGTTGTTGTTGTTGCTTTTGCGAATGTAATGTTGATGAGAACACTTAAGAGACTCCACAAGGAATGCCAATGGCTCAGATTACGTTGCATCTTTGAGGGTTTCTTTAGAGATTTGTAGACTGTGGCAGCAGATAAGCACTGAACTTCGACTTGATGTGGTAGCCAAGCAGCAACAAGCTGCAAGCAGCTGGCTACTCAGCGCATTACCGCGCATACATCGCATTAATCGCAGTTAGCAATCTTAATGCAAGTTTTTGTCAAATCTATGTGACAGTCATGGCCTGATGTTGGTTGTTTTTTAAGCCATTTCAAGGAAATAGTGTTGAGACAATTTTTAAAATTTTTATAACGCTGTTTTTAAAAAAATTTGTTGAAATTTTATTCCATTTCAAATAGCACAGCGCCTTAAAAGCAGTAGAGTAGAATTATACTGTAACAACTTCTACTTTTTCCTGACTATGACCGCAAGTTCAATCATCTCAGCTTGTCTCTTAGGAGGCAAAAAAAAACTCTTATTGATGCCATCGCTTGTATTGTCACAGTGTCGGCTTTGCTTTCAACTTTGCTACGGCCCAGCCAACTATATACCATGCTGCCCTCTTGTAATCGCATCCTCGTGGTACTTTGAACTCCTAAAAGTGCAGCCTCTCAGCTTCCTTGGCGACTTGCGGCAGATATTAAAAATATGACATGCGAGAAAAAATAAACAATATAGCATAAAAACAACAACAGCGTAGAATGGCAAAAAGAATACCGACAATGTGAGGGACAGACTGGCTGAGGAACAGATGCCGCATATATCAGGCTTGATTTGCTGCAGCCGGACTGGAATTTGCGTTTGCGGCTTCTCGTTGGCATTCACGAAGCTTGAATTACATGTAAATAAAAATACTTCAAGGATATGCTTGAGTGTTCTGATATTCATAGTTTGGCAAAGAATTCAGCTGTCTTGTACAGCCTAGACGGTTGGTATATGTTGTTGTTGCTGAATTTGCCGATTTTTTTTATTTGCATTTTTTTTTGAGTTTGATTGTTGCACAACCTGTTGCTGGCGGTGCTTGAGTGTTTAATTAAGTGTGCCTTTAAAGTTTTTTGTTTTTTTTTTCAGAATTTCTTTGAAAATTTGCTTAAGTTTAAAATGTACAAGTCGGGCGGGACTTTTGTTATGATGCCTTGGTTAAATGAAATGAAAGTTGCATCATAACAATTTCAAAATTGTTTTAAGCATACTTAAGTTTAATATATTAATATATATTTCTGGAATATTTTAAAAGCATTTTGGAAGATTTTCTTGGCAATTTCAATAAATTTTTGAAGGTCTTCGAACAATTTTTTAAACATTCATAACATTCTTCAACCGTTAAAACTTTTCTGTAACTTGAATAAACTTTTAAAATATGTTTTCTAAGAAAATGTTTGAAATTTTTTAGGCATACATATGAACAAGTTTTTCTCTTTAACGTTACACTCTAAAGCACATTGCAGCAAACACATTGAAAATATTTCATGAAATCAATAAATTTTGTACGTGTACTGAGCCAAAAAAAGTACACAATAATTATGAATTTTTACATGATCTCCAGGAATGACATCAATGAATTTTAGCCCACTAACCAATGACAAGAGTCACATGAACTATTCTCGATATCACTGTGCAAAATATACAAAAGAAAAAAACGAGAGAACATGATTATTTCATAAGCTAAGTGCTTATTGTTCATAAAGTATGTGAACAAGATACATGAGATAATAAAAAATGACCTGAATGTCTTAAAAAATAATAAAGGAATAAAACTCAATCATAATTTTTGTAAAAAGAATACATAAAATTCATGTACAAATGCTAGGAAAACAAGTACTCAAAAATATTTCCGTAAATACAATAATTAAGAATGTTTACATGATTTTCATGAATCGTATTCACGAATTTTAGTTCAGTAATCAATGAAATAGGATACATGATCTATTTATGCTTTTTATGTACAAAATACACAAAAGAATAAAATGCGATAACATGAATAATCATTAGCTTTACCACTAGGCATAAAATGTTTATAAAATGTGAGTACAAGATTCACGAACTAATAAAAAAATTCGTAAATGGCATGAAAAATTACTAGCTGAATATGAATCATTCATAGTTCAAGCAATAATAAATAAAATTCATAAAATGCTTGTACAAATACGAGGCGAACAAGAACAGTTGCATAAATGTTAGAATTTTTTCATGGCTTATTTGTAGTGAAAACTTAATTCTTAGTTTTCAGTACAAAATTTTTAAAAGAAGTAGTTGCAAATACTTTCATTTAAATAATATAAATCGATAAAACCCGATGGCTTATGTTCATCTGAGAAGATAAAAGCTTCTTTCTAATGGTGAAATTTTCATGGAAATCTATCAATTGGTTTTTGAGTTTATCCCAAACTTACCGAAACAACTTTTACTCCTTTATATATTGGTGCAAAGATATACTAAAAAAAAAATATATGTAGTTTAAGAATTTTACTCGGATATTTTTGGAACATGTTTAAATAAAAAAATTTATTCGCAAATATTTGCACTTAAATAATATAAACCCATAAAACCCGATAGCCTATGTTCATCTTACAATCTAATAGCTTCCAATGTTGAAATTTTTATGGAAATCTGTCAAGTGGTTTTTGAGTTTATCCCAAACATATCAAAACAACTTTTATTCCTTTATGTTTAAGTATAGATACATACGAAAAAAAAAATAAAACGTGTGTGTTATAATAATTTTATTCGGACATTTTTGGAGCATGTTTGAATAAGAAAAAAATTATTTGCAAATATTTTCTTTTAAATAATATAAACCGATAAAATCCGATAGCCTATGTTCAACCAGGCAGATTAAAGTTCTGCTGTTGAATTTTATATCGATATCTATCAAGTGGTTTTTGAGTTTATCCCAAACGTATTTAAAATCTTCTACTCTCTTATGTATTGGCATAGAGGTATACGAAAAAAAATGTGTGTAGTATAATAATTTTATTCGGATATTTTTGGAACATATTTAAATAAGAAAAAATTATTTGCAAATATTTTCGCTTAAATAATATAAAAAGATAAAATCCAATAGCTTATGTCCATCTGAGAAAATAAAAGCTCCCGATGGTGAATTTTCATGGAAATCTGTCGAGTGGTTTTTGAGTTTATCCCAAACATATGAAAAAAATGTCTACTCCTTAATGGATTGATAAAGAGATATACGAAAAAAAACATGTGTGTACTATTAAAATTTTATTTAGGTATTTTAGGAGCATGTTTATAATAAAAAAAGTTATTTGTAAATATTTTCGCTAACAGAATAAAACCCGATAAAAACCGATAGTCTATGTTTAAACCGGAAGATTCAATTTTCTGCTGGTGAAATTTCGTATCGTATCGAAATACGGCAAGTGGTTTTTGACTTTATCGCAAACAAAAAACTTTTGGGAGCATTTTTATTGAAACCTGTCAAGCGTTTTTGAATTTATTCCAACATGTCTACACTTTTGCTCCTTTTCTGTCTTAGTATAGAGCATGGTTTTAAATTGAGGTCTAATAATAAAATAATTGAAGCTTTCAAAGAACTTCATGCAGTTTACAGAATTTTCCTTTGACATCTTTTATGCTTTGAAGCTTCGAGTAGCACCAAAGTCTCGCTTGTAGCGTAAACTCTGACAGCAGCCTAAGATTTGAACAAAATACAATTATTTTTATGATGTAAGATACCTGCTCGTCATGTATATATAATCCTGAAGATCATTTGCTATAATAATGAAATTATTTCTCCTAAATTTTCCAGAGTATCCTCGATTTTTTTGAAAAATAATCCAGTTTAAAACTAAGACCCGTATTCAGCAACCTTACTATTTTTTTAGCGTGCTATTTTTGCCTTTTTGATATTCACCAATATTTTATTTTAAGCAACCGCTGACTTCTCTATAAAATAGCAATCGACTCCAACCTAAAAACAAAACAACACCTAATAGTAGGCTTTGCTTTGTCAAATATTGTATGGCAAACTACTATTCGAAAAGTTCGAACATATCTTCGAAACAAAAAATGTAGATTGCTTGGTGAATACGAAAAAAATAGTAAACTAAAACGCCTGCTGAAATAAAGCGAGCACTATATCGAGGTTGGTGAATACGGTCATAAGTATTAGACTAAATTTTATTAAAATAACATAAAAAAGATATCGTCTTCTTTAAATAATATAACATGTGAATGAATTCACATACATTTGCTTGCAAACATAGCCCCTGTACCTCTCATAAAAGCACTTTTTCATATATATTTACAATTGTCTTGACTACAACCCGTATTTTGAGTCAATTTCATAATCAACTGCTAAGAGCTAAGTTTGAAAGCTTACTTGTGTGCAGTTTTTTAAACCTTTGATTGCTACTAAAGCATTTTTATTTTATATTTTTGCTGCTACGCCAAACACAAAAATTCTCTCATGTATTAATTTTCAAATGTTTTCTAAATTGTTTATTTTGGCATTTTATCATTTCCCGCAAGAAATTCAATTTAGCGCCAGCTCAAAACATGCGCTAAGCAAAAATAAGAACAATAGAATATAAGAAAAAAAAAAATCAAATTAAAAAACAACAAAAAAAAAAAAAATAAAATAACAAAAACAAGCGAAAGTTACTCCAGAAATGAAAACTTGAGAAAAATTGCAGCGCATCCCAAGAGTACTATAGTAAAATAACACAAATAAAAAAAAAAAACAGATAATGCCACTACAGCGTGCCACTCCACTAGCATTGTGGAAATTGAAGATTTTTCTTAAATGCACAGACACGCATAAACAGACACACACACACACACAAACATGCATGCGCTATGAAGCCAGAGCACAAATTGTCTGCATGCTACTTTTTCGCTTGATGCAACATTTGCGCTACGCTGCATTTATGCTACGTATACATCACTGCATGCAGTTTCAGGTTGTTGTTGTTGTTGGTGTTGTTGTATTTTTTTTGCTTTTACTCTCTTGGCATATCTTTTAATTTAGTTTATTTTTGCTGTTGTTGGTTGTTGTTTGTTTTTGTGGGAGTTTGCATTTCAATTTTGCGCTCATGCTTTTCTGCGTTTTTTCTATTAGGACTTTTTCTTTGTTGTCTTTGTTGGGCATGTTGTTGTTTACGCTATTGTTGTTGTTGTATAATTGCACACGTTCACACGCTTGAATTCATGCGTTGCATATTTGCTGTTGTCCTCACATTTGTCATGCTAGCTGTTGCGTTTTGCTGTTGTTGTTGTTGTAGTTGTTGCTTTTGCTGTGATGTTTGCACTTCGCACTCACATCAACTTTAATTATTTTTGCAAAGTGTTTTTTGTTGTTGGACCTCTGTGTTTTTTCTTTCCAGTAATATTTTTTTTTTCTATTTACGCTTTAATCTTTTGCCGGCAAATTCATTTTTACGCTTCTTTTTTGTTTTGTCAACTACGCTTTGTGAATGTACTTTTTTCCATTGCTATTTGTGTCGCTTTTCCTCTTTGGTTTTTCCGTTGATGTTTTGACGGTGATAATGGAGCATAGAAGACGTACGACGTCTAAATAAAGCGTGTCAGTTTGAGTTTTGTGTGGGAAAGAGCATAAGTGTATGAGTGTGTGTTTGTGTGAGTATGCATGTATGTGTTTTTTCATGTTATAAAGCATACACAAAAAGGAAGCAAGCATAAATCCAGGCATACAGTGGAAAACCACTTTTGAAGCTATTGCAGTGAAGCACCGAGGCGTATGAGTAACATTTAATTTCTTTTTCGTCAGGTTTTGCTCGAACTCGGCGTCCTTGAGCTGCATTTTTTAAGATATGCCTTGTTTTTCAACGCAGTTTATCAAAAAAATAAACATACATTTTTCTATTTAAAAAAAACTTTATCTTACTTTACCGTTGAACAACAGCGCTTTTCAGATTCAAATTTATAAATTTTAAATATTTTCATATAATTAATGCAAAACTAATGAACCGTTATTGTAGCTGATTTGGGTTAATTTAATAAATATTTCATGCAGATTTATTTATTGATATTCCATTTATACCTATACATACATATATGTGTGAGGTGTAAAAACTGGCTTGCAAATTATATGCTTTGAGATAAAAATATCAAAAAAAAAAAAAAATTCTGCTCAATAATTTATAAAGTGTTATATAAACAGCCATAGCTTTGGTGATTATTTTATGAATATTCATTAAATTAATATTAATTGACAAAATATGTTATGGACGCCGACAGCGTATTATAAATTTTTAAATGCAAATTAATTGCGTTCGAAAGGACCAAAAACAAAAAAAAAGGGAATAAAAAAAAAAAAATAAAATAATAATTCGCATATAAAGCACAAACTGACATAATTGTGAGCACGCATTTATTTAAAATTAAATTTAATAAACAACAATATTAACAAGCATACATATACACACATATACATACAAACACACAAACAAAACAGCCCATTTAATTGCAAACAAATATTGTTGTGCTGTTATGAAAATTACGAGCAGCTGTTGTTTTGTAGGCTGCGGTTGTTTGGATTTTTTTTCTCCCCTACCGCTCCACCGCTCTTTTTTTTCTGTCAAGCTGGCAACATTAAAATGCAATTAAGAATTTGGCGTGTCATAATTATTTTAAAATAAACGCAAGTTGCCATCAGTATGCAAGAGTGAGTTGGCGAAATCCATAATAAAAGTGCTACGCACAAATTTTGTGCAAAAACTACGTGTAGCAATTTTTTTTTTTTATTTTTATGCTCCCTCCCTGCAAAGGATTTACGTGCAACATTTTAATGGATTCTAGGGCGCTCTTAAGTGGCTGAAATAAAAACAAAAGAAAAGAGAAATGTTTGCCAGGCACGTTATTAGCGAGCAAACAAAAACAAAATAAGCACAAAAACAAAAAACAAATAAAATCGTAAGAAGTGCTGTGACTTGAAGTGCTGAGAAATTAGCAGAACGTTTGCGGTAAGACAAATTGTCAAGAAGAATATATAACGAAAGCTAAGAAAAACAACAGACAAGCTGATGCGTTGGTTTGTCGGAAGTTAATGAAAGAAAATTCTTATTTGTTGTGAGCGGAAAAAGGGTTTTAGCAGCACATCTTGTAACGATTAATTGCAACTTGGTGTTGTTGATGGTAAGCATGAAAAAACTGCTGGAAAAGTTTTTTCCAACAGCTGCTCTTAACACCTAAAAGAAGTGTCACTTCAGGTAGACATGACTTTAATGCTAAAAATTCAGACACACTTTGGACTAAAGATTGTCTAGTGAGCTTAATTAAAACATTAAACCATAAGAACCGTCAACGTCTTGATCAAGGTTTGAAGGATATTTAAATTTTTTTAATTTAAATTCATTGACAGCTCAACAGAAATAACAAAACTACAAGAAAATATAATTAAAAAATTTACCAAATATATAAAATATATAAAATATATAAAATATATAAAATATATAAAATATATAAAATATATAAAATATATAAAATATATAAAATATATAAAATATATAAAATATATAAAATATATAAAATATATAAAATATTTAAAATATATAAAATATATAAAATACTTAAAATACATAAAATATATAAAAAATATAAAATATATAAAATATATAAAATATTTAAAATATATAAAATATATAATATATATAAAATATATAAAAATATGTAAAATATATAAAATATATAAAATATATAAAATATATAAAATATATAAAATATATAAAATATATAAAATATATAAAATATATAAAATATATTAAATATATAAAATATATAAAATATATAAAATATATAAAATATATAAAATATATAAAATATATAAAATATATAAAATATATAAAATATATAAAATATATTAAATATATAAAATATATAAAATATATAAAATATATAAAATATATAAAATATATAAAATATATAAAATATATAAAATATATAAAATATATAAAATATATAAAATATATAAAATATATAAAATATATAAAATATATAAAATATATAAAATATATAAAATATATAAAATATATAAAATATATAAAATATATAAAATATATAAAATATATAAAATATATAAAATATATAAGATATATAAAATATATAAAATATATAAAATATATAAAATATATAAAATATATAAAATATATAAAATATATAAAATATATAAAATATATAAAATATATAAAATATATAAAATATATAAAATATATAAAATATATAAAATATATAAAATATATAAAATATATAAAATATATAAAATATATAAAATATATATAGATAATTAATTTGTAAAAAATATAAAAGACATAAAATAACTAGTAATTTTTCAAAAGTCTTCAAAAATCAGGGCAAAATTGCTGTTTCGAGTAAAACTTATAATTCTACTGTGGCTTATTAAAATGTATACAGTTCTAACTACAGTTCTAACTCTAGTTAACGGACTTTACTGATTTGCTAACGGAAATTATGGAATGCTAGTGAGTTGCTAAACAGCTGTCCAGTCTTCTGATAATTTTTTTCCATTAGCATTTTTATTGTTAGAATTAATTATTTTTTGTTTTTTAATCTTGATGAAATTTGTTAATTCTTAATGTATTAATAAAGAAAGTTTTTTAAAATAAATGAGTTTATTTAAACCGACTAAAATTCCATGAAAAATATTTTAAGTGTTTATATTAGTAACAACTATAAAAGCCCGTTCTACATGGAGTGTAACAGTAAAACATATTACAAAATAATTTTTTTATTTTAACGCATCACTTTTTATATCAAATACTTTTACTGTGCATACTTTCAGGCTGTAAGTTTTTTCATATCGCATAAGTTGAAACATTTGAAAAGCACTGTAATAGCAAGAAACTATTACAGTTGGATTAATATTAAGTGCGGGGCTTGTAAGTTGTATTTTTGTAAAATTATTTTGGAAAATAAAATAATATAAAGTTTTTTATAGAAAGTTTTTTTTTGATTTATTTGAATTTTTTTTACGAACCATTGACTAGTTTTTATCTTACGATAATATTGTCAAACAAAGTTAAAGAAACCATTAAAAACTTAAGCCCGATATCAACATTTACCAGCAACAAATATCCTTCTATTCCATTATTTTAACATTGCATGTTAGAAAGTTAAAATTTTCTATCAAAAACATCACAGAAACCTACACTGAAAAAAAAAATATGAGCTTAAAATTTAACTTATTAAAATTAAATTTTTAAATAAATTTAAAATTTAACTTTAATTTAATTTAAATTTAAATGTGTTCAAAAAGGTATGTTGTTAACTTGCCTTTTTTTCATATATTTTTCAAAAGCTTTAAACACTTTTGCTCTTACTTTGATGAAATTTGTTGCAAGCGTTTTTTTAAAGACAAAATTAAATAAAATCAATAACAAATAATAATAATAAAATTGAAAACATATTTTTTTCAACAAAGATACTAATAATTTCTAGAGTAATGAATTTTCGATACGAATTCGTTAACAATGGCAGACTTTGTAATATTTTTTAAAAATTCATACATAGTAAATTTTATAAAATAGTTAATTTCAAATTTTTTTGCACCTAAAAAATTAAAATATTACAAAAAATTTTTTTTTGTGATCAAAATCTTTTCAAAAGAATAATTGAAAATTCCTTTTGCCCTTGCATTGACTTAAACTTATCACTAGCGAAACTTTACATGACTATCTTAATATATAAATGTTAGTGTCACGCTCCGCACCATGTATCACTTAAACTATAATTGGGCTATTGCAGTGCTGTTTAAAATTCTGAAAAATTTTCAGCCTGATAGTATGCTTAGAAAATTTAATTGATACTTATCAGTGACGACTTTATGGTTTTTTAAAAATGGTTACAAGCCATTGCGACTGCTTTTTCTGCTAGTATGAAAAAATGCAAATTGAATTGCTTACATTTGTGGCCATCGCCGTTACAGAAACCAACAATTATTTTGGAGTAAATAACGAACATTTTGTCACTTGTTTGTTTTTGCAATTGAAGAGTCGACGCGAATAAGATTGTAAGCGACAATTTACGGATCAAGTTAAATTATTCACTATTATTATATTTTATAAGTTCCACTCAACTTTTTTCCACTGACTGAAACTTTCAAATGCTTTATAAAAGTTTACACTTGCTTATAGCTTTGTTAGAGATAAAAATCATTTGTTTTAACAACGGTAGGAACAAAAGCTTCATCTACTTACACTAAAACAATAACATTTACAAAAGCTTTTGTTGGTGTCAGAGTAAAAGCGATGCTATAAAATACAGGAAGCTACTTTTAAAGCTACAAGCATTCAATCGATGTTTGAAATACAAAATTGAAACAGTATTTCTAGTAATAAACAAACGCTTTCACTCTGACAAAGCATCGCTTATAGCATCAAATAGCAAAGTTTTAAGTATCGCCTCGCTTGTAGCGTTCACTCTAACTTCAGTCTAAGGCTCATATCAGAGTGAACGCAACAAGCGCGGCAATATAACGCTACTTGAAGCTACAAAGCTTTACCTATGATTTTCTATCAAAAAATTCAAAAGATGCCAGAGTAAAGTTTCAAGCATTCAATAGATGTTTGAAATGATTTTTATGAAATTTGAAGTTTAAAACTGAATGATTCAGCATTTCTAGTAATAAAAAAAGCTTTCACTCTTAGATAGAATAGCATTGCTTATAGCATCTTATAGCAAAGATTCAAGTATCGCATCGCTTATAGCGTTCACTCTGACATCAGCCTTAGAGAAGATTTAATAAATTTTGATTCAATTGTGATTAGTTAAAAATCTTGGAAAATTTTTATAAGTTCTACATTTAATTTGAAGTCATTGTTTTTAAAATTGCATGAGTATTTTTAAAGATAATTTTCAGAATGAATTTCACTACGATTTTTTCATTATTAATTTCTCATTACTTAGACATAAGTAGTCGGCGCATTACCAACATCTTTAAAAATACTTTCATTAAGACAGAAATCGCAGTAAATTCTTTTCTTTTACCAAAAACACTCTTACAAAACTGATGAGTTTCTTTGAAGATATTAAGTCTTTCATATAGTTGTTGCCACATTTTGATTAGAACGGTTGAGTCATAAGTTGAACACTATCAAAGACTCGAGAATGTAAAGTATGAAGAAGTAAAAGAAGAAGAAAGTGCACCATTGTAGCAGTTTATTTGCAATTGCCTTGTCATCATTTGAGCGACAGCAAAGTATGCGGTCTAACAAAAAGAGCCAAATGACTCTAAAGATGACATTTGCTGCGACGAGCATGCACGCAGGGCATAGCAGAAAGGGATGAACCATGTGCGAATATTCCAGAGCTTATAGTGGGTGTGTCAGTTGTACTAATTTTCATGTGCAGCACTTCAAAGGCCGGCCGTTTAAAGACTTGCGAATATTGGCTACAGTCATGGCATTTGCTTTGTCGAGGACTGGATGACCGACCACCCAACTGTCAGATTCAGAGAGCAATCTTTACAGCAGCAGCTTTGCAGAAATGCATGATATTTAAATGCTGGGCTGAGTGCGGGAATTATGATGGTCGCGCGATTGCGTGGCTGTAAGGTAGCGCAGGAAGCAGTTGCCGCATTTATTTTGATTTTACTTTTTCTTTGTAAATTTCCTACATTTTACTGACAGCACTTTATGGCATGTTGTTGTAGTTGTCTGTTTTGGCGTTCTTTTTTTTTTGTTTGTTTGTTTTTGTTAGTTGCAATTTTAACAGTTGCGAAAACATGTGAAATGCTAGATTTTACTTTTAGTATTTTTCTCTTTTATTAAAAGCTACAAGCAGCATTTCGGAAGCTGGCATGCGAAAAATTGATTACATGGAAGTTGAACAAATTGAAAAAATATAAGAAAAATCTTCAATGAAATAAAATAAACAATAAAAATTTATATAAAACCCAAAAATTTCCCAACCAAATTTTCCAGAAATTTAGAGTTTTTTGCTTTGAAATATTTTGAGTGGACATAAAGTTTTTTACGCTACGTTCTTTGATTTGTTTAAGTGAAATATCAAAGTTTTCCTACTTTTTCTTTGAATTTATGTTGCTTTTTGCTTATTTCATCAATTAACTACTACTAACTCTTATCTTAGGAACTATTCTTGCTGCCCTTGAATTTGTACATGAATTATATGAATTTCGTTCACTAAACTTGTAAAGTAGTTCACGTTTCCTTTGTACATGAGATTCATGCATATTTGTCTCATATCTCATTGACTGATCTTGTTTTTCTCGTATTTGTACATGAATTTTATTCACAAAAATTGTGACTGATTCATATTCGCCTTGAATTTTTAGATGACATATACGAAATTTTAAATTGCTTCCTGCATTTTGTACACCCTTTTTATAAACTTTAGTCACTAGGCTTATGAAATAAACATGTTCTCTTGTTTTTATTTTGTGTATTTTATACATTGAAATCATGAATAGTTCATTTGACTCATGTAATTGTTTACTGGGTCAAAATTCATCAACGTGATTCATGGAGTTCATGTAAAAATTTTTATTTATTGTGTATTTTTTGGTTCAATGTTAACTATAGTTGACAGTATTTCAACAAATATAACTACATCAAGGAAATTTTTGATACGTCCAAACTTAGTTTTATTTTTTATTTTTTTCATCTTAATTTTTATTTTTATTTTTTATTTTATTTAACTTTATTTAAGCTTATATTTTGAAAATTATTTTATTGTTCTCTATTTCGCTGATACATTTTCTAAAAAAAATTTTTCACACAATTATTTGAGGTTTTTTGAAATTTTAAATATCTTCCAGTGAAACAACAGCAACAATTGGAATACTTTGACAACAAATCAAAATAGCTCATTCAATTAAAGTCAACATATCCTTTACCAAAAAATCAAACCACTCTTGAGTAGGTGCTTTGTCAACCCACAATAGCCCCAAAAACAACAACAACTAATGCTACTGCTTTTATTTTTATGTGCGCTGTAGGAGGTCGTTCTTTCGTTGCGGTTGCTCTAGTAGTAGTTTCAAGCGTTTCAATAGCTGCTTTTATCTGCATGCAAGATTTAAGAGCAGCAACAAATATGCCAACAACAACAACAACAAAAACTAATGGCAGCAGCAACGTAAAATTTTGTTTGTTGCTGTTGAGATGCTTTTTAAAAATGCGGCAAAGATGAAAGTTAATTGTTTTCCGAGTGGATTTTTTTTTTCTTGATGTTTTTGTTATATATATTTTTTTGTTTTATTTTTCGGTTTTTGATTTAAAAAAAATAAAGCAACAAGCGTCTCCATTAGCAGCGTAAATAAATATTTTTTTTTTAACTTTGAAGTTCAAGTGGAATGAAAACATTTTGCCCCAAAAATGCTATGAAAAAATGTGGAATTTTTTTAAAAGGGCATCTTAAGTGATGTTTTATGGGTTTGCTTAAAATTTAAGCGCATTAGAGTTACACGTCTAAGTGGCGCTCAAGCACGTGAGTGCGCTACTGGTTCAACACTTAAATGCTACCGACAATTAAATTAAAAAAACGCTTTTTTGCCCTGTTCTTTTTTAATGACAAAAATGCTAATTTTGTCCTAAGAAGGTTTTAATAAATTCAATTAAGTTTTGAGGTTCAAAAAAATGTGGTCATTAGGTCAGGAGTAAGTATAACAAACAGTTGTATGAGAATGTTTTGGGTATTAAAAAAAATAATTCTGCGGAATGTTCTTCTTAGTCTTGTCTTATGAACTATTCTTGCTGTTCTTGAATTTGTACATAGATTATATGCATTTCCGTCACTAAACATGACATTTATTCACAATTATGATTGATTAATGCTCTCCTGGTATTTTTTTATGGCATTTACGAGTACCATTTTATTGTTTCATGTATCTTGTACACACACTTTATGAACTTTTATCACTAGGCTTATGAAATATTCACGTTTTCATGTATTTTCTTTTGTGAATATTGTTCATTAGTATCAGATTAGTTCATAAGACTCATGAAATTAAGTATTCATGTTTTTTCTTTTGTGAATGTTGTTCATTAATATCATGAATAGTTCATAAAAATCATGAAGTGGGTTATTGGGCCAAATTTCACGAACGTGATTAATGGAGATCATGTAAAAGTTCATAATTATTGTGCACTTTTTGGTTCAATGTACAAGCTAAAGTTGAAAGTTTTGGGAAAATTAAAGAAAATTTAACGTGCGGATCAGAATATAATTCTAAGAGGAAGTGATATAAGAGGAATTTCATTATTGAAAATGTCATTAAAAATATTTTAGTATAAATAAATATATCAAAAAATTGCTGATACGTCCAAACTACGTTATAAAATTAAATTTTTAAAAACATTTTTAGTATCAAACTAAGAATTTTATTTAGTAGTTAACATTTCTTAAAAACTAAGTTCGCAAATGATCTGTATGAATGATGTTAAACAGATCTAAGATCAAAGCATAAGAGTTTAAGCATAAAAAAATTAAATTTGAGATGGAAAATTATAATAAAAAACAAAATTATAAAGTTCTTTGATCACTCATTTTTCTTTAACCTGTCTACGTTTCTGAAAATCAGAAAATAATGAAAGAATTGACTGACAAGTATAACTAATAGCCTTGCCACTTTTTTGTTCATCATCCAAAATTATCTGCTTTTTCATTCATGAGCTGCTTTGTTTTTTTTTTATCTTTGATACTTTTCACTCATCCTCCCCCAATGCCGACAGACAGCGCAAAGGAGGTGTGACGTCTTGCTTAAAATACATTAAGTGTCACACTTGATAGCTTTTTGTTGTAGCTATTGATGTTGCTGTCGTTTTTGTTGTTGTACAATCAGTACTCGTCTATCTTTTGTCACCGAATTCACTTTGATCTCGCAACGCCTCTCAAATATGTTCGCAGATTTCACACAACTCATGAACCCGTCAACATTTTGCACGCCTGAACAAATTGAGAGCCGCTGTTGCAAAAAACAAAAATAAAAAAAAAAACAATTCAAAGTAAACTAAAAAGCGACAAAAATAAAACAAAAAAAAAAAAACATGCAGAAGACAGCGCGAGACACTGTCTGCGAGTGTAGGAAAAAAGTAAATAATGATTTAATAAAATGCCGCCACGACAAAACGATTAACGATCAACGCCGATCGACGACGATCAAACAAAAGAATCGTGCCGCCGCCAGAGACGTAACGTAACGTCATTGAGTCCTCAAAACGGGTGTGCGCGCAGCCAGAGGCGTTGCGTAGCGAATGGATTTGACCGCACACAGAAAGCTGTTAAAAATGCACACCTCTCGGCGCGACTCGACGTATGCTGCTGGGTGGCACAGCGAATTCGCAATTTGGCGGCTTTTTTTGAAGTCACATCATGGCGTATGCGATATAAGAAAAACAACAAAAAAGCCAAGATATATATAAAAAAAAAAAATCAAAATAAAATAATTTATAAAAAACAAACATCTAGAATGAATGCCCAGCACCAAGCATGCATTGCCAGTCAGCTTTAATGCTTAGCGCCCCGAAGGAAGATTGAATGATATGTAAGCGCGCAAAGCCTAGCGGGCAGGTCAACGGTCAAATCCACCAAGATGATGGAGATGATCAGACAACAGCACCGCTGTTGTTGTTGCTGCTGCTGCTGTCCGATCAAAAATACGATATGGTCATGTAGCAGGCAGTGTCTGTCTGTGTAGCCTCAACATTCGTGGAGGCAGCTGGTTCTATACACATGCGCGCAAGCTAGATCAACAGCAGAATTGAATTTTTTGTTTTTTTTTTCCAAACTGCAACTTTTTTGACGTATAGCAGCGGCAAACAACAAACGCTTGAGAGCGAACGAACGCCATTCATCATTCGTATTGCATGACTGTCAGCGGCAATGGGCTTAAATGTCAAAATTTTGGAGCACACGAAGAAGTTGAAAGCTAGTTCAACACAGAGCATAGGGGGAAAATGTTAACGTTATGGCATGACAACGAAAAAAATATTGAAAAATTTGGGTTTAGCCAACTCGTTGGACACCTATGCCTAGCTGAAATAACTAACTTTAAAAAATAAAACTAAGTATTTAAAACTAAGTAATAAACTAAGTAATTCAATGTTTAAAAAATACAAATCAAATTTCGTTTCGTTGAAAACGATAAATTTCCTATTATTTTCTCCTATGCTAAAAAAATTTCTTCTGATACAAGAAAAACAACATTTTTTTTGTTGAAAATAACGTTATTATCAACGGTTGATTGGGCACAAAAACGAAAAAAAAACTCGCGTGTAGCAACGTACACGTGGCAGAAGTGAAACTTCTTTAACAGTAAGAAATAAGAGAGATTTTAGTGTGAAATAGAGAGCGAAAGTATCTGAAAAGAAATTCAATCAATACGAAATGGAATAATAATTTGTTGATTCAATATTTGCATCCAGGGACCGTACCGAATATGATTTTTGTCGAAAGTGTCACATATTAACTTTTATCTCTTAATTCTTATTTTTTCCGACAAAAATAACAGTTTTTTGTGCCTTATAGTTTTTTTGGGCAAAAATAACAGTTATTTTCTGCCGTTTATTTTTCGGTCAAAAATATCAGGTAATTTATATTTGTTCAAGTCATTTTACCGATAAAAAAATTTTGATATTATTATTTTCATCTCATCGGTGAGACATTTTACACATGGTGTCAACAGTTCAGTCTGTCAAGCGGCCTTTAAGAAAACACAAATTGCTTGATATTTTTGACCGAAAAAATTAAAGTCACAAAATAACTGCTATTTTTGACCGATAAAATAAAAGTCAAAAGTAACCTTTATTTTTCCTCGAAATATACTAGGCAAGAAATTAACTTTTAAAGAATCAGTTTCAAATTTAAAAGCGACTTAATATTCGTGAGGCTGAGGACATTTGTAACATAATGGTATATTTGAAAAAGTTTTTTGACAATTTTTTTCATTTGAAAATTGTAAAATAACAGTTATTTTCGGTACTTGTTTTAGTTCAGTTGGTGTTTAAGTTGCTTTCGAATGTCTTCTCAACATTGTTACTTTTTGAATGCTGGATTGCATTTGTATAGTACTCTTTGAAGGAGCCTCCGAAAGCAGAGGCAAATATTGTTCATTGTTACCTCCTGCTTCCTGATCATAATTGCTATGTTGATAAAGGGCCTCATAAAGCAGCGAACGTTGATTGTTGAGTGCATCAACTTGGTTGGCTTTAAAATTTTGTTGAGATGCATCAGTGTGTTTTTTGGGGATTGGTTCTTTGTAGATTCACCAAAATACACTGATGTTTCGTAAAAATGCATTTTGAAACTCAGCCGTTGTTGCAATCACCTTACCTTCATCATTAGTTGCAGACCCAGCAGCGGCTGTATTCTGAAGAGCTCTAATTCGCTCTCTATATTCACGAACGCGTTCTGCTCCTGTTTTAGCTATTTTTCTATTTTTTTTTCCGTGCATACTTGTAGGATGAAAATTAATGTTACGGTTATGTTAATAATGTAATGTTAATGTTAATCTAAAGTTAATGTTATTTTCATTATGTTACGTGTTCACTTTTAATTACATTTTGTTAATCTTGTTTCATGTGCCTACGTGGCGTAAGGGAATAGATTCCGTCTTATAAGCAACGATGTTCGGGGTTCAATTCTTGGCAGCGGCAATAATTTTTTTTAATTTTCATATTAATTGAAAACGTTAGCCTAGCGTCACGAAAAATGACCTTGAAATTTCACTCGCCGCCAAAGAAGTTTCACTTCAAAAATTTTACAACGTTTCCTACGAAAAGAATTAAATATTTTTCGCTTTTTGAATTAACGTTATTTTTTGATTTCGTTTCAACGAAACAAAAAAAATATTTTGGTTATCGTTAAAATTAACGTTAACTTTTTTATCGTTAAAATAAACGTATTTATTGTATAGATATTTTCTAAAGATTTTTTCTTGATGAAAGAAGTTTTTAGAAGAAGAAGCTTTTAGAATTCCGAAGAATAGTTTCGCGATTTATATTGAGGTTTTCCAACGAGCCAAGTGGGGCTGCCAACTTTTTTTTTTTGTTTAAATTTTCCCTATAAGCGAAATTTAATTCCTCGATTTCAAAAGATTTCATGTGGCGTGGCGTGCAAGCCTTCGGAATGCGGTAGCCTGAGTTGAATCCTCATATTGACAGACAAGTTTTCAATAGAAAAAATTTGCTGACTGACCATTACCTCTTGTCAATTGCATACCTCACAGAGTTAGAAAACTGTCCTGTAAATCTTCTTGAGAACATGCACATTACCTATTCGGAGTTGGTAGTAGACATGTAGTTTTAAATCCCACCCACACAATCAGCCCACATACACCACCCATTTCAACACCCAAATTAGAAAAGTTACCAGTTCAACATTTTTTAGTTATTTTTTAAGTTCCACTTGACTTGACTTCTAACCTTAAATCAGACCCAAATTTGTAAGGCCAGAAATCAATTGTTCAGAGAGCATGAAATTGAGACAAAAAAATGTCTGAAAAGTAAAAACTAACAATTTTAAATTTTAAATTTGAAAGAAATTTTCAGGGCTTTTATCAAGGTACTGTCAGGCCTCGGCCTATCAGCTATGTAGAAACAAATTTACCTTCTTAATTTTTTTTAAGACTTAAAAAAGGTCTTGTTGAAAATGTCTCTTACAATTGGATCTCATTAATATTACTTGTATTAATGAGATCAATACAATTTTTTAATTGAAGAAAATTTGTTCATGTATAAAGAAATCTTTTTAAAAATTATAACTGAAATACGTTTACAACTAATTTTTAGTAAAAGTTAGTAAAGTAGTAGTTACAATACTTGAGACATTCGTTTTCTTTCATGACAGTTTTTAACATTTTCCAAAATTGCAGAGTTAGAAGTTACATAAGAAAAGTGTAAAAAATTAATAATAAATTATCAAATATGTCGAATAAATAAAACAAATTAAACATAATTTGGATTTAACACAGCCTATGTTCATACAGGAAAGTTCAGGCTCTTCTTAGTGAAAATTTAATCGAAATATATCGAGAGTCTTATGCGTTTACCCTCCACATGTCAAAAATGGTTTGTGCTTATAATTGATCCAGCAAGGTTAAAGTTCCTGTAAGTTACATTATTATCAAAATCTATCCAATGGCTTATGTGTTTTCTCTCCACATGTCAAAAACCGTTTACTCCTTTAAAGAATAGTAGACATGATAATGCGATTTAACATAGCCTTTGTACGTCCATAAAAGTTCAGTTCATGTTAGTCAAATTTTCTTCGAAATATATCCTGTGGTTTATGAGTTTAACCGCCAAATGTCAAAAACGATTTGCTCTCTTACATAATAGCATGGATAATAATACGATTTAAAAAGCCTTTGTTTATTCAGGACAGTTAAAGTTCCTGATAGTGAAATTTTTATTGAAATCTATCCAGAGACTTATGAGTTTATGCTCCACATATCAAAAATCGAATACTCCTTACATAATAATATAGATACTAAAGTGATCTAACATAGCCTATGTTCATCCATGAAGGTTTGAATAGAGCAATGTTCATCGAAAACTATTCAGTGGCTTATGAGTTTACCCTCCACATGTCAAAAAGCATTTACTCCTATACACTTTAACATAGCCTATGTTAATCTATTGAGGTTAAAGTCCCTGTAAGTAAAATTTTCTTTGAAATCTATTCAGTGACTTATGAGTTTGCCCTTCACATGTTCAAAACAGTTTACTCTTTTACATAATAGTTTGTAAAGATAAGTATAAAATAAAACTTGTGTACTAGTTTTTGCAATTAAAAAAAAATTGTGATCAAAATAAAATATTTTACATTTTTTTTTCTGAAAACTAGTATTTGTTAACTGAAATATTTTAAGTATTTTCACACAAATCCTGATCTTGGTATATATTTTTTAATCTTCTCAATCTATATCTTGGCAAAATCTTCTAAAATTCAAAACGATGCCATACTGAGGAATACTTAATACTCCACCCTATTTAGTTGCAGTACAATTATGTTGCATAAGAGGTGTCAGGATATTTTTTCAGTTGAATCATGTATTTAAATTTCACATTATAATTATTATTAAAGTTAATTGAAATTAAGCTGACATGCTCTCTTTTCGAATGTCTGCGTTATTTTTTAAGAAATATTATGCATGTGAATTTGTGAGGTACCTTACCTACCTGGCATCCGCATCTAGCTTATCAAGCAGCACAAAATACAAAAAGATATATTTTTTTATCAAAGTCTCAGCTCGTATTTCATTTTTGCACAAAAACAGACAAGCTTGAAACCGTGAACAAATTGTTTCTTAATAAATTTAAGTAAAATTTCACATTCTAGAATTTTCTTTGGTCAGCATAAAATTTTAAATATCCAGTTATCTGCTGCGATTACAAAATTAAGCACTCATCTAGAGTATAAATTTAACAACAAGCCAAACAGCCGACTTTTGTTATCTAAGTAAGCCACAAGCTTAGCATAACGGTTATTTCCAGTTAAATTCTCTTTATACGCTATGGCAGCAGCTCCACCCACTACAGCTAAGACAACGGAACATATGCTACACAAATTGTTAACCTGTGTTGCCAATTTCGCATGATTGCAATAAATCACTTTTTAAAGGTGCAAAACAAGACTTGCTTGCTTGCTGCAGACCATGAAACCAACCAAGACAATCATGGTACATCCAGCAGCAGCAGCAGCGCAAAACCACTGTGGAACAAGCACTAAAGAGCGAAAGTTATCAAGATATGAACAAGTCAGCCAGCCAAGCTGGTAGGAAGCAGCAGGAACAGCAGCCACCAAGTGATTCATATGTTGCATCTGCAACATATTAGCACTTGCTGTGCCCGCAGCCAGAGCCCCCCTGCATCAACAATACAAAAGGATGAAAGGATCCAGGAAACAAGTTAAGAAGAGCAGCAACAGCAGCAAGCTAGAACTCATTGTTGCCATGTACTTGTCTAATAAAGACATTACTTTGGCCGGGCACGTCGTGGTAATAATTCAAATCATACATGGCAGTAAAGCAAAAAGCAGCCAAAAAGAAGGTACCGCCACAAAAGTGTGTGTGTGTTGGCCAGCATTGCCAATATGCTAGTTACATTCTGCTGCTTTCAGCAATGACTTAGCGGTGCTTTTTAGTTGTAGTTGTTGCATTATTTATATGAATTATAGATGTACACAGCAGATGCGGAAGCTGTAGGCTTCGCTGTCGAGGTTGGGCCATAACTTTTGATCATATTACAAGTTAATGATTGATTTTTATGGCACATCATTATAGTTGAACACCGACATGCTCATGAACACACGCGCGCACACACAATGCCATATGTGAACCCAGTCAAAGCGGCAACCACAAAAAATTCAATAAAAATGGTTTTGGGTTACACTGAATCGCCGCAATTACCGCCTCTCTAGCATTAAGTTTAATTTTTTTAATTTTTTTATTGTTGTTGTTGTTGTTGCTTTTTACCCCACTCACCTAATGCCTGTCGGTTTCTTTTGAGCTAAACAAAAGCAAGAAAAAAATAAAAAAAAAACCTTTTCACCAAAAACTGCAAGCAATATAATTAACACAGCAGCTCTGGTCAAAGTGGTTTCGTTCACCCCGGCATTTAACATACAGAGAACGTTGCATACGTTAAGTTTAACCATTGGGCCACGATCAGAGCTGTTTGGCTGTTGCTTGCTTGTTCGCCCTGCTGTTGAGATCCCTACGGCAAGCACTCAACGCTGCTGCATCATCATCGAAATTCATTGGAGCAGAAATTGAAGTGTGCGCAAACGCAGTGTGCACAATCATACAATGGCCGAAAGCTAAGAGTTGAAAAAAAAAATCAAAATAATTTGAAGGTGGGTCGCTCTTCAGCTGCTGCAAACGGCTTTTAAGATTTGCCGATTTGATGTTGTGGCTGCGGTTACAGCTGAAGTTTTTATTTTTTCTTTTTAATTTGGATTTTTTAAGTCAGACAATGAATTTTGGTGTTCACTCATGAAATCATTTCTAGGAAATGTAAAAAAAATTAATAAAAATAAAATCATAATATTAAGCTTACAGTTAAAAACACTTGTCCAGACGTTTTGCTCTATACAAATCGATGATTCAGGTGGGGATAAGTGACGATTTATATTCCTGGTACACATACAAAGTGGCCCAAAATCAAATCAAAATTCAAAAATTAATATGGATTTGTTTAAAGATATAGATATGGATATGGATATGGATATGGATATGGATATGGATATGGATATGGATATGGATATGAATATGGATATGGATATGGATATGGATATGGATATGGATATGGATATGGATATGGATATGGATATGGATATGGATATGGATATGGATATGGATATGGATATGGATATGGATATGGATATGGATATGGATATGGATATGGATATGGATATGGATATGGATATGGATATGGATATGGATATGGATATGGATATGGATATGGATATGGATATGGATATGGATATGGATATGGATATGGATATGGATATGGATATGGATATGGATATGGATATTGGATATGGATATGGATATGGATATGGATATGGATATGGATATGGATATGGATATTGATATGGATATGGATATGGATATGGATATGGATATGGATATGGATATGGATATGGATATGGATATGGATATGGATATGGATATGGATATGGATATGGATATGGATATGGATATGGATATGGATATGGATATGGATATGGATATGGATATGGATATGGATATGGATATGGATATGGATATGAATATGGATATGGATATGGATATGGATATGGATATGGATATGGATATGGATATGGATATGGATATGGATATGGATATGGATATGGATATGGATATGGATATGGACATGGATATGGATATACATATAGATATGGATATGGATATGGATATGGATATTGGATATGGATATGGATATGGATATGGATATGGATATGGATATGGATATGGATATGGATATGGATATGGATATGGATATGGATATGGATATGGATATGGATATGGATATGGATATGGATATGGATAAAGATATGGATATGGATATGGATATGGATATGGATATGGATATGGATATGGATATGGATATGGATATGGATATGGATATGGATATAGATATGGATATGGATATGGATATGGATATGGATATGGATATGGATATGGATATGGATATGGATATGGATATGGATATGGATATGGATATGGATATGGATATGGATATGGATATGGATATAAATATGGATATGGATATGGATATGGATATGGATATGAATATGGATATGGATATAGATATGGATATGGATATGGATATGGATATGGATATGGATATGGATATGGATATGGATATGGATATGGATATGGATATGGATATGGATATGGATATGGATATGGATATGGATATGGATATGGATATGGATATGGATATGGATATGGATATGGATATGGATATGGATATGGATATGGATATGGATATGGATATGGATATGGATATGGATACGGATATGGATATGGATATGGATATGGATATGGATATGGATATGGATATGGATATGGATATGGATATGGATATGGATATGGATATGGAT
The DNA here is from genome assembly GCA_958299015.1 of Tetanocera ferruginea. Taxonomy (NCBI): domain Eukaryota; kingdom Metazoa; phylum Arthropoda; class Insecta; order Diptera; family Sciomyzidae; genus Tetanocera; species Tetanocera ferruginea. The sequence goes on from OY282644.1 coordinate 2,520,587, forward strand.
ATGGATATGGATATGGATATGGATATGGATATGGATATGGATATGGATATGGATATGGATATGGATATGGATATGGATATGGATATGGATATGGATATGGATATGGATATGGATATGGATATGGATATGGATATGGATATGGATATGGATATGGATATGGATATGGATATGGATATGGATATGGATATGGATATGGATATGGATATGGATATGGATATGGATATGGATATGGATATGGATATGGATATGGATATGGATATGGATATGGATATGGATATGGATATGGATATGGATATGGATATGGATATGGATATTGATGTGGATATGGATATGGATATGGATATGGATATGGATATGGATATGGATATGGATATGGATATGGATATGGATATGGATATGGATATAGATATGGATAAAGATGGATATGAATATGGATATAGTTATTTTTTTACTATATTATAATAAAAATAATATTTAAATTTTAATAAATATAGTATTAGTGTTAATTTTTTTGAAAAAATTATGTATAAATTTAAAAGTAACAAATTTCTTATATTACCTTTTATTTTTATATATAAAATTTTCAAAATTTTGTTGCGTTTTAAAGTTTAAAATTTATTTTGTTTTTATTTTTAAATTTTAAATCAATTGTTTTTTTAATTTAAATTTTAAATTGTAATTTTTGTTCTGAAATTTTAAACTGCAAAAATAAAATTAAAAATAAAACTTGTCAAAAAAACAATCTAGTTGAAAAAACATTTTAAGTTACAAATTAGGCACGTCATTTAAAAAACACAACAAAACAATTCAAAACAGATAACCTTTAACAAAATAAAACCATTATTTGCTCTTAATTAATTGTGGCTTCAAAAGATTTTTTTTCAAAACCGTTTTGTGTTAAAAAAGCTATGAGGCCATCTCTCAGACACATGCAAGATTTATAGACATCTTCAAATTACTTGAGTTAATCTTCACACTTGCATTAATTTATTAAAATGATTGATGATTGATGTGTTAAATTATTTAAAGCGTCTCTGCTTCACAGCATCTAGCATGATTTTAGCAATAAGAGTTATACTGAGAAAAAAAAAATTAAGTGGCCGGGGTATTTTTGTTTTTTTAAATAGGAAAATTAATAAATTTCAGCACTTTGCCACATTAAATTGTAGCAACATCATTCATCACTTCAAAATGTGGCGGTAAAAATGCGCTATGGGCGCACAAGAAAACAAAAAGCTTTATTACACAAAAACTAGCGACAAAACCACGACGGAACGCAGTGAATTTCAATATTTGGTTTGTAGTTTAAATTTGGACATCGCACATCGTTGACAGAGTAGGACAAATAAACTACACTTATGCAATATTTTAGCGCAGCCCACCCTCACAATAAACAAACGAAAGAACCAACGCACGAATTTGACTGAATTTTGACTGATGACCATAACACAAACGTCAAAAAGTGCGTAGCTTGGGGAAAAAGTTGCAACATTTTAATAACTTTTTACATCATTTGGAAGTTATATACGTCAGGGTAAAGCAAGTACACAGCAAAAAATTGAGAACGGAAGTAGAATTTTTGATATTTTGTACAACAACAAATTTGTTCATGAAAAAATGTCGATACGTAGAGTTATTCGATTACGAATGCCGTATTTTGGCCATTGTTGAATTTAGTTTACTTTTAGAAAATACTACATTTCGAAAAGAATTTCTATACAATTTTAGATTTTTCACTTGAAACACACAGTGTAGAGAAACTTGACTGACAACACTCCATCATTTGCGTTTAGTATTGAATTAATTTTGTGATAGCAGCACTTTGGGCCGAGGGCAGGGTAGGGTAGGGCTTGGTTTGTAGACCGTTTTGGTAACTTGCGTTGATTTATTTTTGACAGAAACTGAACTGAGTTCAGCACCTACGCAATTTCGTTGAATTATGTTTTGAATAATGAGCACAAATACACACACTCAGACTCATACACATATACATGCACATGTTAACAAAAACAAGCACAGCCCAAAAACAACGAGTTTGATTATAAATTGCTTATGTGCTGGCAAAAAGGATATTGTAAACACAAACAACAACAACTACAAAAACGACAACAACAAAAATAATAGCAACAACAACATCAATAACAACAACTACTTCAGGCACAACAACTGCAACGGAATGTCTGCAAATTCAAAAGTTTTACTGCAATTAATTTGGACATAAATCAACAACAAAAACAACAACAATTTCTACCAAAACAACAACAACAAATAAGCAAAACAATTGCATTTTGAAATTTTGCGAAAATGTTGAATTTTGGAAGTTAACGTCTGCAACGGAAACGGAAGTGCTGCACCTACAGCTTAAGGTTGGTGCTCTACCATGAGTATCTCTGCAGCTCTGTATGTGAGTGAGAATGTGTATGGAAAAGTGTTTTAAGCATGCCTGTGTATTTGTGTGTGTGTGCTGTATGCATTCGAGCAAGCATATCAATCATTAAATGCGTTTGTATGACAGACGCAGGCAACGTCATAAACTCGCTTATACGTGTATCTAGTTGTGTGCTTGTTTGTCACAGAATCTCTATGTTTCTCGATTGTCGAAGCATTCAGCCCGTCAGCCATCCATCCATCCATCCATCCATCCATCCATCCATCCATCCATCCATCCATCGAGCTATCGATTGCATTTAATTTATTGTCAATTTGTTGATGGCAGCGGCGTGTAGCGAAGCAAATGAAAATTATTGCAATCGATCAGATCGAACATGTTTGATTAAAAGCAGCCGTTGTCGAATTTATTGTATGTCATGCTCTGTGTTCAACAAACATAAAAATTACTTCAATATTGTCTTTAAATGAAAAATAGCACCATCGCAATTACATAAATTGTATACAAGTACAACAACAACAACAACAAAAAATAATAATAAAAAAATAAAAATAAAATGCTACAGCTACAACATTAGGTGTCTACATGCCACGCCCCGCTGAACAATTAGCATTGCCATTGGGACGCAACCCGCTGGCTTTGATCTTGACGCACAGTGGAACAAGATCAAAGAAAAAACGAATGCTTCTTCTTGCCTGGCAAATCGCATTTAACACGCACGATCACAGCAGCCGGCATGACATTGAATGCAGGCGAGAGTCTTGTGTGAGAAAATAGCTCGACGAGCGCATAATGCACTCAAGGAAAAATGTTAGTATGAATTTCAAATTGTTGGTTTTTTAGGCATGTTAAAAAAACACAACAAATCTGACAATCAACAATATAACGGCACTTGTATAAAGTTTAAAAGTTGTCGGTGATAATTTTGTTTAATATTTTTTTTATATTTTTTAATATCCAAACCTAATTAATTAATAAAGAAAACTAGCAACAATGACATAGCAGTGGTCATTTTTGGTCTCAACAGTGGCAACAAAAAGTCATTTCCTAAAACAATTAAAATTAAGCAGTTGTCTGTCTGTCCACTAAGCGTTGATTTAATCTAAAAGTACAGCAAGTATAAAATAACAACATAACCTCTCAATGATTGAAACATTGTTACCACTTAACTTGCCTCTGCTTGCCACATCTTTATTTGCATTAATTATTTTAATTTGCAATACATAGCAAATCGCTTTTATTACAGTCTCACGTAAAAGCCATAAAAAGACCTCCCACTTTTCAACTTTTTAGCTGCCGCCGCCACTACAGCAGAATCGTGCAGCATTCAACAGAGCAGCAGCAATCTTAACAATAATAGCAGCATCAGCAGCAACAGGAGCAAAAACTACACCAGCATCAATACCAAAAGAATGCCATGGTTGTTACCGATTTCTTCAATGGAGCTGTTCGTATGATTTTTTTCATATAGAGTTAAAGATTTTTTATAAAATTTAAGCCAGCAATATTTGCAATAATTGCGCATGCGCAACCATTGCCTGTTGCATGTTGCTGTTTGCGCGTATACTACAGCCGAGTTAGCTGCTAGCAACATGATGTAACGTTTGGCGAATCTAACCGGACGTTGATTTTGCGCTGCGGTATAAATTTAGCCACGGCACTAGGCCAGCGTTTGTCCCTTAAATGTAGCCACAACTGAGCGTGTCGGCAAATTCTCTTAGAACTCAATAGCATACAATTTTTTTTTTATATTTCACTGCACAACAAATCAATTAAAATCACACAAAATCACGCTGCATAAAATAGATTTATGTACAAATAATAAATTGTACAGGGTAATAAAAAAAATACTTGATTATTGCGTAGCCAAGCGGTTAACGCGTACAGCATGCAACTGTCGGCGACCGCGATCAACGTCAACAACAATTGCAGCTGTCAAAAATAATGAACATCAGTTGCAGTTGTTGTGGTTGACTATTTAGGTGCTGCTGTTGCTGCTATTCGCAAGCTAAAGCACGATTGCGCAGCGGCAAGTAATGCTCGCTCGTTGCTCGTTTGTTGAAGGTTTTGTGTTCTTTACGTTCCTGACTTGATCTCGTCGCTTGGTCTGGTGTGGTCGGCACAAGGTTAATTAAAAGCCAATGATGAGGCAACATTTTCTCCTACGGTACGATCGTGCATGAAGCACGCTGTGGCACATCTGGATAGCTGTGGCAATGAATTGAATGGAGGGAGTAAACAGTGTATAGTTCGATCGAATGGTTGGTCAAGCGTGAGTGATGAAATGTGTGAATGAAGACTCAGCAAATTTTTGTGTTTTTTTTTTATATTTTGATATCCCAGTAGGCAAAATTAAGAAATATAAAAATCCCGGTAGGAAATTTAAAAAATACAGTTAGTTGTATCATGAGCACAGCCGGAGGTTTTAAGTAGTGACTTTCTATAAAGCCATAAACCAATATATCATCTTTATCCCAATTCGTGCTTTTATTCTTATCTTTTAAGGGCTTTTGTAACTTTTTCACAAAAGTCGATTCTTTAAATAATTCCAGCTGAAGATTATTTAAAAGTTGAAATTTTTTACCATTTCGCAGAATTATTCTATGTTCGGACGTAGTCTCAAAAGTACTTGCTTTTTTTGTAACGTCCGAATGGACGAAAAAAAATACGAAATTTTAGTTAAAATGGGGTCAAACGCATAATGTTTCAATTATAATTTTTAATACTCATGGAGGGCTATTTAAACATATTCATCTTAATTGAACAACTGTTTGCGAAGCATTAATCTTTAAAAGAAATTAAAATTAAATCAGAAGTAAATTCAAAAGAATTAAAAGAAAGTGCTATGCTTGTAAGAAGTTTAGGGAATAGTTTTGAGCAAAAATAGTTAATTCCTCTTTAGTGTAAGCAAATTCAGTTTTTTAAGTACACATATGATGAATATTAGGCCGTATCGAAAAATTTAGATCGTATTTTTAGAGGGTCAAAAGTTGCATAGGCTTGTCAAGATCACCCAAAAAAAATTTTATAAAAAATAAAGGACATCTTCCTGCCCCGCAAGTTGTTTTTTGGGAAAAACAATAAAAAATAACGATCTTAAAATGCTTTGATTTTTTTAACAAAAACCACACATGTCCTAAAGCAAAAGTAATAATGCAGTTAAACTAACAATTTCTTGCCACACATGGTGCTACTCATGATTTTTACCAACAGTATCCTGTATGAAGGATATTCGCAACGAAAGTTGTATTTGGGATAGCACAAGACTTTTGATTGCAAGCATTGGTTATAAATTTTGGTGGTACTGTTTATAGTGTTGATGTATTCCATAAATAACATGAATTAATAATTTTCATAGTTTTTGCATTTGTATTCTCTTGTTTTAGAGAAATGTATACTAGAACGCAATTTTTTAACTTTTTCAAAAAAATGAATATAAAATTTTATGTCAAGCGATTCAGAAGTGGTATCAAAGATAATCTTCATAATTTGAGTTTTTTGAAAATTTCTGAACATGATACTGCCTTAAAATATTTATTTTAAAAAAGTTATTTCCTAGCATCAAATTTCTCCATTTGAGTTATGTCCCCTTTATGGTTATTATTTCTTTAAAACACATTTTAAAAACAATTTTTTAGTCTTTTGAGACCGACTGAATGGCATAAAATATATTTTAACGATAAAGAAGATATAACTCAAATTGAGAAATTTGATGATACGAAGTAAATTGTTTTTTAAGTATTAAAATATAAAAAAAAAATCGTGGTCTAAGCCTGGCATATTAAATGCTGATTTTAAGGTAAGGTCATGTACAGAAATATTTGAAAAATCCAAACTGAGAAAATTATCTTCGACACCACTTCTTATGCCCGTGATATAAAATCTAATATTAATTTTTTTGAAAAAGTTAAAAAATTGCTTTCTAGTATACATTTCTCTAAAACAAGAGAATTGATATGCAAAAACTAAGCAAATTATTAATTTATCATATTTAAGAAATACGCCAACACTATAATCAATGCCATCAAAATTAAGACTCAATGGTTACAATCAAAAGTTATGTGCCATCTCGAGTATAACTTTCGCTTCGAATATCCTTCAAACAGGATACTGTGGGTAAAAATCGTGAGTATCATCGTGTTCGGTAAGATATTGCTAGTTAAACTGTATTTAAATTTTTTCCTTTAGACAAATGTAGTTTTTTTTACAAAAATCAAAGCATTTGAAGATCGTTATTTTCGAAAAAAAATGTAATTCGATACGCCCTAATGAATATGACAAAACAACGTCACAATCAGCTCAGAAAAATTTTTTATTTTTTTTATTTTATTACTAATGCTAATTTTTCAGATTTCTTCATATATAACTTTTTTCTCCAAATCCAAAAAATTAAAAATTTTAAAATTTAAGTTTTTTCTTGAAATTTCATTTTCAAATTATAAATAACCTTTTAATTTCAGTTATTTCAAAGTCATAGCAAAAAACATTTTTTATATAAATTCACACGTATCGGCAAAGTGGTTCAGTTGGGAACTGGTCTCCTATACAATTTTTTTTCTTGTTTTGACCTGAGAAATAAAAAAATCATAAAAAAAATCCTTGTTCTAAACGAAAACCTGTGCGACGTTAAAGTCCGACCAAATGCGCCAAACTATGTATTCGGGCCGATAACCGACTTGTCGACGTTGAACTTCAACCAAACATCACAAACACAACTACTCTGTATTCGGGAGAATAGACGATCCACCAAAGCTGACGTTGAAATCCAATCAAACACGATAAACACAACTATTGATCATTCGGAAGGATAAACCGTCAGCCGAAGCCGACGTTGAAGTCTAACCAAACACGACAAGCACAATTTTAAGAACTTACTACAATGTATAAGTATTCGGCCTCTCCGTAGTTTGCTTACAAAAATTGTTAACTCGTTAGTTGTCAAGTAAAAGCGGGAAGGACAGAGCGTCTTCGTGCCATGTCAATGGAAACAAAACTGTACATCTAAATATTAATTCTAAGGAACGTATTGAGAATTATAGCGCAGTGTTACAGTAAACATGATTCAAGTTCTTAGGCATGTCCAAATCATTGTTAAAATCTTTGTTCAAATCAATATCTTAATTCTTTTCATAATATTTGTTCTTATATTAGACTAAATTCTCATTCTAATCCTTACCCATGTCCTATCTTGTAGTGGTAGTTTAAGTTGAAGTTGCAGTTAAAATTGTAGTTGCAGTAGTAGTATAACTGTAGTCAAAGTTGAAGCTGTAGTTTCAGTTTTAGTTTTAATTTTAGTTGTAGTTGTAGTTCCAGTTGAAGTTGAAGTTACAGTTGTAGTTATAATTGTAAATGGAGTTGTATTTGAAGTTGTACTTTTAGTTGTAGTTTTACTTGTAGTTGCAGTTTTGCCTATTGTGGTTGAAGTTGTAGTGTTGTAGTAGCAATTCTAGTTGTACGTAAAGTTATAGTTCAACTTTTAGTTCTAGTTGTAGTTGTAGTTCTACTTGTAGATATAATTTGCAATAGTTGTAGTTGCAGTTATAGTTGTAGCTGTAGTTGTAGCTACATTTGAAGTTGAAATTGCAGTTGTAGTTTTAATTATAAATGAAGTTGTATTTGTAGTAGTACTTTAGTTGTAGTTTTACTTGTAGTTGCAGTTTTGCCTGTTGTGGTTGAAGTTGTAGTTATAGTGGCAATTGTAGTTGTACTTTTAGCTATAGCTCAACTTGTAGTTCTACTTGTAGTTGTAGTTCCAGTTGAAGATATAGTTTTACTTGTAGTTGCAGTTCTACTTACAGTTGTAGTTCGACTTTAAGTTATAGTTTTACTTACAGTAATAGTTCTACTTGTAGCTGTAGTTTTACTTGCAGCTGTAGTTCTACTTGTAGTTGCGGATGTATTTGTAGTTGAACTTGTAGTTGTAGTTCGACTTGTAGTTGCATTTCTACTTACAGTTTTAACTTTACTTGTAGTTGCAGTTCTACATGTAGTTGTAGTTTTATTTGTAATTATAGTTTTACTTATATTTGTTGTTCTGCTTGTAGTTTTGTTCTACTTGTTGTTAAGTTTTAGTTAAAGTTCTACTTGTAGTTCTTATTATACTTGTAGCTATAGTTGTAGTTTTACTTCTAGTTGTAGTTCTATTTGTAGTTGTGGTTGTAGTTCTACTTGCATTTGTAGTTCTACTCGTAGTTGTAGTTTTACTTGCTATTGTATTTATACTTTTAGTTGTATTTTTACTTTTTTTAGCTGCACTTGAAGTTTTAGTTTTTGGAAAAAATTAGTCAGTTTTAATGTATAAAAAGAATTAAAAAATGGTAAAACCGTAGGAGAATGACCTAGCTGGGATTCGAACCTTGAATCTCTCCACTCTTATATGCAGAGAAACTACCGAGGCCACCAGACTTAGTTGTAGACTTGGTATGTTTTCTTTTTTGTTTTAATTGCAGAAATAAAAAATAAAACGAATGAGTCATTTTTAGATTTTTTTTTAAATTTTTCTCATGACGTCAATAAAGTAACTTCTATAGTTGTTTTATAACGCTTAACTAAATAGCTATATCGAACGTGTTAAAATTCCATGCAACGCTGTTGCAAGTTTGTTTCATTTTCGATACATAAAATGGTGGTCGCAGCGGCCTAGTGATATCACCTGTACTAAACAAGTTATTGTACATGCAATGATTTATGCATTTTGTTGCATAAGCTTTTATCTGATGATACCATAATGTTGTTAATATATTTGTCGTGAAGTCATGAGGCAATTTTTAATTTTCGTTGCATAACATTTATTTTATCTCATATACTTCTTTAGTAAAAATGTCATGCAACGTCGTTGCATTTTTGATATTAAAGCTACCTAGTGCTGTCATAAATGGGCAAAAATGCAGATTTAACTGAGTTATGATAACTTAAAGCTTAACAGCCATAAGCAGTGAATAAAAATTAAAGCAACAATTTTGCATATTCGTTGCCGCTTGCGCAATAATGACGTTATTTTTTGGAGTTTATGTAAAAAAGTGCACATTTATTTTGGATGATCCAAGAGGATATTAGTTTAGAGCTCTGTAACTATTCATAGAATATTTTTCGATGCCAAAGCCAAATAGTTTTGTTCTGATAGTTTTAATTTAACTTTTTTGAGCTCTATTTTTAAAACGATTAACAAATATGAATTGTAAAAAGTTACATCCAGATATAATTGTATGAAAGTGTTAGGCATTTAATAGTTGTCTCATGGCCCAAAGTAACAAGTGGTACCAAAATTGGTTTTCCTAGCCTCTTACATTAAACTGCAGCTGCAAATAATTTCGATCATCAAGAAATATAACTAGCAAAAATAAACATAAAAATTCGAAAAAAAACATAACCATAAAAAGTTTGACACAGTTTGAAATCGATTGAAAAAGACAGCCGTCGCTTTATGGCATACAGCTGTTCTGTTGGTTCATTCATGCCGTTGGGCTTTAATTGCATTATTACATCAATTCAGAAACTGTGCAATCAATTAAATAATAAATAAGAAAACTTAAAGCCCAACACAGCAACATCGGCGCAACTGTTCAAAGGGCAGACACTCGAGATACGTTAACGCTACTACAATAATACTCAAAGACAGCCAAGCAACAACAATAAAAAAAAAAAAACAAAATAAAAAAGGAAAAGCTGAAAAACAGCACGAAGAACGTATTAAAAATGGAAAACTAAATTGAAATATTTTGTGAAAATTAAAAATCATAAATCTTAATGTGCTGCTGAAGCAACAGTAGTAAAAAAGAAAAACAAAACGACACAACAAGTTGAAGTTGAGAAGCATTTTCCAAAAAAAAAAAAAAAAACTCAAGCAAAATCATCAACAACTCAAACATAAAAACAAGAATTGCTGTTGATGTTTTTGCTGGCTCTGAAAGATTCGGTGTTGTTGTGTTTCTATTGCTGCTGCTGCTGCTGATGTTGCTGACCCATTTAAGCTGCTTGAGCGATTACAGCGTCAAGTTATGATGCGTTTTAGCCATGTGGAGGGCATGCTTTATGACAACAGCTACAGCAACAGCTGATTTTTGTCTGATGATGACATCAATGCCTTAAAAGCCACCAACTAAAGTGCATGCCAGCATGTTTTCAGCATTCAAGCCAAACATGTCGTAGCATCATCATGTAGTTACAGCTCTAGCTGTCCGCCCCAAAATGTTGGCATTTATTTATAGCCAATAGTTTATAGTCCATAGTTGTAGTTGTAGACTATGTGGTATAGTTTATTTATAGCATTTTATTGAAGTGTAAACTTCATATATTTTGTTGCTGTCGTTCAAGCATTCCAAAGGAATTTTTTATCTAGCTTCACTTTGTTACATGTGTACAGTACACATTTCTACAATTGCACATAACACATGTAAGCGTATTTAATGGCATATTTAATGACACTTACTTTAATATTCACTCAGTTTTATATGCATTCCCGCATAATTGAAATGTGATTTTAATCGCTGCATTATTAATTCTATCATTTTTGTTTTTATGTTTCTATTTATTTGAGCAGGAAATAATTGTTGTACAAATTGAAAATAACATTTTTGACACATGTAGACATGTTTGTTGCGCATACTTTTGTGTACATGTCTCATACGTATGCATTATTTAACTTGAGGCGACATCAGCGTTGCTATCCGGCAATGCAAGACAACCAGCTAGATATGCAACAACTGCCGGATGTTTATGGCTTCGCTATACTCTGCAACTCTTTGAAGTTATTGATAATTTAGTAGAAATCATAAAATATCAATTTATTTTTATCTTATATGCGGGTTCTTCAAATGATTTTGATTTAATTGTCGTAAAGTTTTGCTTGAAAATTTGTATATGTTATGACTTTTTTGTATTTTATAGCTTAACTTGTTTTGATTTTTAATAAGAAATCGAAATGATTAAAGAATTTCGACCTAAGCGAACCATTAAAGGCGCCGCATTGAAGTCTTCAGCCTTAGAAGCATAGCCATAATTATCGTTACAGTAGTAATAAAACAATACGGGTGTTTTTTTGATTTTTTTGACACACATTCATAAACACATAAAAATAAATGCCAACGAACCCATAACTTGACTTAAGCTCAGTTCGATTAAAGAGTCATTTAAAGAAAAAATATTGAATTTTTTATTGCCAATTAAGAACTCAATTTAAGCCTAACTTTAAAGAGCCTTGAATAAAGCTCTCAGAGTTAATTCAAATGCAGAAATGAAATAAAGTGAAATGAAATTAAATAGTTATACAAGAGATGTATCATAAGAAATGATGAAAAATGCATCATTATTCATGCATCATTAATAATATATCATAAAGCATGCATCACTTATCATGCATAGCGAATCATGCCTCGTGTAACACGAATCATGCATCATGAATAGACAAATCATACATCATCATACCAACACGAATCATACAGCATGAATTGTGAATAAAAAAATCATGCATCATTAATCACAAAAAAGTCATCATAAATGATGCATCATATTCTTCATCTTGAATCATGTACCGTGATTCATGCCTCATGTAACGTGAATCATGCACCATGAAACGTGAAACAGCAATCATACCTCATACCTCATACTTACATCAACCTCATGAACTTCCATCATGAGCCACAAAGTAAACATCATGATGTCAATTATAAATCATGCATACAGAATCATGAACCATGAATAATGAATCATTCATCATGCATCATGGCTCATGAATCATGCTTCATAAAAATTCATCACTAATCATGCATCGTGAATCATGCCTCGTATAACACGACTCAAGCATAATGAACAAAAAATCATACATCATCATCCAACACGAATCATGAATTGTGTATAAAAAATTATGAATCACAAAACAAACATCATAAATGATGTATCATATTCTTCCCCATAAATCATGTATCGTGATTCATGACTCATGTATCATGAACCGTGAAACATCGATCATAGCTCATACCTCATGAACCTCATAAACATGCATCAAAAACCACAAAGTAGAATCATGCATCATAAACCATGAATCATTCGTCATAAACCATTAATTGGACATCAAAAATCATTAACCATGCATAATGAATATGAATAAGAATCATGCATCATGAATTGTGTATTATCACGAATAATGAATCATGCATCATTCTGAATCATGCATCATGAATTGTGTATTATCAAGAATAATAATCATGCATCATTCTGAATCGAACAATTAATAATAAAAATAAAAAAATGCATAATTTATCCTTCATTCTTCATTCTGAATTCTTCATTCTTCATTCATCATTCTTCATTCTTCATTCTTCATTCTTCATTCTTCATTCTTCATTCTTCATTCTTCATTCTTCATTCTTCATTCTTCATTCTTCATTCTTCATTCTTCATTCTTCATTCTTCATTCTTCATTCTTCATTCTTCATTCTTCATTCTTCATTCTTCATTCTTCATTCTTCATTCTTCATTCTTCATTCTTCATTCTTCATTCTTCATTCTTCATTCTTCATTCTTCATTCTTCATTCTTCATTCTTCATTCTTCATTCTTCATTCTTCATTCTTCATTCTTCATTCTTCATTCTTCATTCTTCATTCTTCATTCTTCATTCTTCATTCTTCATTCTTCATTCTTCATTCTTCATTCTTCATTCTTCATTCTTCATTCTTCATTCTTCATTCTTCATTCTTCATTCTTCATTCTTCATTCTTCATTCTTCATTCTTCATTCTTCATTCTTCATTCTTCATTCTTCATTCTTCATTCTTCATTCTTCATTCTTCATTCTTCATTCTTCATTCTTCATTCTTCATTCTTCATTCTTCATTTTTCATTCTTCATTCTTCATTCTTCATTCTTCATTCTTCATTCTTCATTCTTCATTCTTCATTCTTCATTCTTCATTCTTCATTCTTCATTCTTTATTCTTCATTCTTCATTCTTCATTCTTCATTCTTCATTCTTCATTCTTCATTCTTCATTCTTCATTTTTCATTTTTCATTCTTCATTCTTCATTCTTCATTCTTCATTCTTCATTCTTCATTCTTCATTCTTCATTCTTCATTCTTCATTCTTCATTCTTCATTCTTCATTCTTCATTCTTCATTCTTCATTCTTCATTCTTCATTCTTCATTCTTCATTCTTCATTCTTCATTCTTCATTCTTCATTCTTCATTCTTCATTCTTCATTCTTCATTCTTCATTCTTCATTCTTCATTCTTCATTCTTCATTCTTCATTCTTCATTCTTCATTCTTCATTCTTCATTCTTCATTCTTCATTCTTCATTCTTCATTCTTCATTCTTCATTTTTCATTCTTCATTCTTCATTCTTCATTCTTCATTCTTCATTCTTCATTCTTCATTCTTCATTCTTCATTCTTCATTCTTCATTCTTCATTCTTCATTCTTCATTCTTCATTCTTCATTCGTCATTCTTCATTCTTCATTCTTCATTCTTCATTCTTCATTCTTCATTCTTCATTCTTCATTCTTCATTCTTCATTCTTCATTCTTCATTCTTCATTCTTCATTCTTCATTCTTCATTCTTCATTCTTCATTCTTCATTCTTCATTCTTCATTCTTCATTCTTCATTCTTCATTCTTCATTCTTCATTCTTCATTCTTCATTCTTCATTCTTCATTCTTCATTCTTCATTCTTCATTCTTCATTCTTCATTCTTCATTCTTCATTCTTCATTCTTCATTCTTCATTCTTCATTCTTCATTCTTCATTCTTCATTCTTCATTCTTCATTCTTCATTCTTCATTCTTCATTCTTCATTCTTCATTCTTCATTCTTGATTCTTCATTCTTCATTCTTCATTCTTCATTCTTCATTCTTCATTCTTCATTCTTCATTCTTTATTCTTCAGTCTTCATTATTCAGCCTTCATTCTTTATACTTCATTCTTGATTCTTGATTCTTCATTCTTCATTCTTCATTCTTCATTCTTCATTCTTCATTCTTCATTCTTCATTCTTCATTCTTCATTCTTCATTCTTTATTCTTCAGTCTTCATTATTCAGCCTTCATTCTTTATACTTCATCATGCACCATGCAGCATGCATGATTCACCATTCATCCTTTATCGTTCGACTTTCATGTTTCGTCATGCATCATGTTTCATGCATCTTGCATCATGCATCGGATATCATGTATCATACATCTTGCATTATTCATCTGGCATCATGTATCATGGACAATGCACCATAACTCATCGTGCATCATGCATAATTCGTCGTTTATCATGTAAGGTGTATCACGTGCCATGCATCATGCATCAAATAGCATGCATCGTTCAGCACTCTTCATTCATCTTTCGCCAAGTATCAATAATTTTGAGTTTCATCTTCAAAGTTTTGTCAGAGCTTCAATTATTTATTATTATATTTTTACTGCTCGAATTTCTGTTTTATGTCTCCCTCGCCCCTCAAACTCTCCCTATAACAGCGTGAAATCTCCAAAATGATGCCTTTAAGCCGCTTCTTTTGTTTTTTGCTGCTTAATATCTTATCGATATGTACCTTCTGCACCTTGCTTTGTGGCCAGTCTGTACGCCTGCGTGTCTGTCTGTTTGTCGGTCTGTCGGACTGCCCGAGAGAAAATTCAACTTTCCACAGAAGCGCAAAAATGATCGTGAGCTGATCGTCGCATGCTGTGCGCGACGCACACGCATCAAGGGCAATTATGGCTGTCTTGAACGAAATATGTTCCAACCCATTCGAAAATAAAAAAAAATTCACAAAAAAAAAAAATAAACATAAAACACAATTCAACGCTCAAGCATACTAAAACAATAAGCAAGACATACTTACAGATATTATGAACAAAATATATACGCGCCGAACAGAGGATCCTGTATTACGCTGCAGGTCAGCCAGCGCCAGGCCAAGATTTGGATTTTAAGCTCGCTAAAAGAAAAAAAAAAAAAAAATAAAACGCATAACACTTAAGTTAAGACCCTCAACCAGAGGTTCTTGAAGTCAGCGTTACACAAACATTGCTGAGGCCTTAAATGCGCTTAAGTATCTTTAGCACACGCAGTTCTAAGATTGACAACAGCTGCTTGCTTTGCGGGCTGTCTTAAATGCCTGCTGGCCATCTATACCTTAAACTCGGCTCTTCTTTGGAATCGATCTGCTGCGTGTCGGTCTTTCTGTCTCTAACTGTCTGTCTGTCTATCCGTATGTCGGCCTGCCTGCTTTTTAATCCCTTCGCATAATTGAAGAAAAACATGCAAGCTACAGCTTAAATGCTAGGGCCTTAGAGAGCATTTAGTTTAGGGGGAAAATCGAAATAAAAAAAAAAACACAACAACAAAAAACATCCTGCCTTTGACGACGATGACGACTACGACGACGATAAGCATTTGATCACTCTTCACTAGTGCTGCTGCTGCTGCTGTTGCTGCTGAACCGTAATAATCCGTCTTTTGTTGCTGCTGTCATGTGCGGGCAGGAAACTTTTGATGATCGGCATCACTGTGCTGCGTATTTCCAGAGGCACAATCGTGGCAAAGGGTTCAGGTTTTTATAAACGCTGCTGCTCTGGTATCGATCTGGATTTTTATTATTGTTATTTTTTTCTGCTTATTTTTTGTTGGCTTTTTTGCATATCAATTTAATGGTTTTGAGCTCTTCGGCGTACTACTTTAAATGCAGGTAAAAACTAATGCCAGGGTA
Source organism: Tetanocera ferruginea (assembly GCA_958299015.1). Lineage (NCBI taxonomy): Eukaryota > Metazoa > Arthropoda > Insecta > Diptera > Sciomyzidae > Tetanocera > Tetanocera ferruginea. The sequence continues at coordinate 2,536,668 of OY282644.1, forward strand.
ATCAACATTCATCTTCATTGTGGCCTGTATTTAATGCTAGGTCTGTAAGCAACAGGTTTTTTTTTCATTGTTATCGGGGACATACTACTAGCGGGAATGTTGGCGGTATTTTTGGTCTGTTGTTTCTTTAATACCAGATCTAAAGACAGCGCAGTAACATGCTAATTTGTATAACGAAGCAAATAACGGCAACCAGCTGGGTAGAGTTTTTAGAGAGGTTTTAAAGAATAATTTTTCAATTTATAAAGGATGTTCACCGTTGTTTTATTGTATTGGAAGAGAATTATATAGATATTTTAGGTATGACGATATCGCGTATAAAACTTGAAAATTAAATTGTAGCGCTTGTTAGATGCAATCATTATCTATATGAGTGATTTTAAAGAAAAGTTTAAAGAGGATTTTTGAACAAAACATGACCCCCTTTGTACTCTAACATGCCAGTATTTTCTTTTTCCTACCATAAAAAAAAAAACAAAAAAAAAACAAATTGGCCATTTCAGCACTTGAGAGGACTTTGACCGAGCTTGAGCTCTAATGATCAATTGTGTTGTGTGTGTCATTAAATGTTTACACACAATTGGCCGAGAACTGGACCTACATGTTTTATGCCGACTCCGAATGGCTAAAGTTCATGTTCTCAAGAAGCTTCACATGGCATAATTTACTCTCTGAGGTTTGCCATTGTCTGCAGAGAGATGGTGATCGATCAGAAAAATTTTTATTGAAAAAAACTTTTGCCGCGACTGGGGATCGAACTCGGGCTCCAAGCATTCTAAGCAACACTTAACCTGCATGCCACGGTCACCACTTCACCTGCATTTATATTTAACTTCCAGCAAATATCAGTTATCCGGTACCTTTTTGGTGAAAAATAGAGCATTTAAAACCTGGAGTTGCCTTGGAAATTTCAGTTGCAACTAACCTAGTTGGTGGTGTTGTATGGCTTATGGCACCATTAAAACAATAATCATTCAGATCTATATCTTCAATTTCAAACCAAAAAAATTGGTTAACATGCGGCCATAGACTCAAAATAGACAAAAAGCGTCCATTTTTATCGTTTAAACTAAAAATATAAACCAAAAAAGATTATTTGAATCTGAGCTCATTCCCTTTCCATTGGTGTCACTTTTGACAAATATGAGATATAAGTCACGTATGAGGTCATACTATTTATAAAACAAATATTGGCTCTAAAAAGTCAAACAGTTTTGTTGAAGATTTTGTATAAATATCTCAGACGGTATTAAAGTTATGGACTATAAAATGAAATGTATGTCAGAAAAAGAGAGCATCATAATTTTTTGTTGATGAAAAGTTTATTTTGTTTTTAAAATTACAAAAAAAAACCAAAAAAAAAATGCACTTTCAATCTATAAAAATAATCCTTTCATTTATTTTACTTTTTAAATGCTTACTGCTTTAGAAAGTGAATAAAGGAACACTCAAATCCAAAGATTTCCCTTAAAGGCAATAAAAATCCAATTGGATTATTTCGATTTTGTCACACAATAAAACAAAAACAAAGAACTTTCGTTTGTAATCACTTATTCAAAATGAGCGTTTGAATTAAAAATTCAGGAACTTTGTTCACGACGGGCGCTTAATTATCTAAATGTAATGACTGATTATCTTACTTTTCTATCTTATTTCTTATTGTTTTCATATCTCCACGATAACGCAAAAACGAAAACATGTAGAACAACAACAACGCAAACCAAACCGATGACACATGCACAACAAAAAAAAATCACTTGACGATGCTGATGCTGACAGTCGAGCGCTGCATACAAAAGTTTTTTCAGAACGAACGTTCTCTTCAAACGTACATTTTAAATGAACACTTTAAACGAACGTTCGCTGATTTTTGTAGTTGTGTGTAAAATTTCTTGAGAAAATACGAAGCAGACAAATTTTCAATGATAAAAAAATGCGTTTCTCTTTCGATTGCAAATTAAATAAATCTACTTTTAAATATCTTTAAGAATCATTTAAGAAATTTATTATCAAATATCTTAAATGACTTGTTGATGACAACAAAATAACACGATGTTTCTCCTAAAAAAAACTCTGCGACAATTACGCGCTCATTGTTCTTAAAAAAATTTTTTTAGAAGACAAACATTATCAGCGCTGAGCTGAATTTTATGAAACTACGAATATCTGTCAAGCAACAACAAATGTTGTTTATGGAAGAAAATAAGCCTAAAATAAGAATAAAAACTGAAAATTTATATTATTTAACAGGTTTCACCTTCATATGCAAATATTAACAGTCAACAGATATCATGTATTTGTGTTTTATTTTCTTACTATTTTCCTTTCTTAATAAAATTGGTACATCTTGTTTTTACTATTTATTGATAAATATCTGTTGCAGCGAAAAACATTCGATGCAAGATTTTTGATGTCGTTTCATATCGTTCGGTTTTTTCATTGACTGATACATGCATATAAGCATTTCAGAAGAAAACTATTTCAACGAATATCAACAACAAAACTCATTGAAATATTATTTTCAATTAACTTTTGAACTGAATTTGATAATTTCAAAATTTTTTCTAGGCATAACCTTAGTTAGGAAACGTAGAACAGTTCAGAAAAATAAATTTTAAGATCAGTCAATCCATTCGAGAGTTTTTTGAATCTAAACATTTTCAAACAACCCGCTCGCTACAATTATTACATGATTTTGTATGACAGGAAGACAAAACAGTTGGTCGATCTTAACGAAACTCAGTCAGAAGGCTTTTCACATGAAATAAAAGATGTGTACTGAAAACCCTGACCTTAGGCGAGTCTTGCTTGGAGCTATATTAATTCTGCAGTTGATTTTGTACGGGAAGTAAATACAATAGTTTGCCGATCTTAACGAAACTCCGTCAGAAGGTTAGGCAAGGAAAATACAAGAAGTGTGCTGACAATGGTCAAAAATGCTTAGACCTTAGAGTCAGCTTCCATTAAACTATGATATATTAATTTTTGACATGATTTTGTATGGAAGGTTAACACGATTGTTGGCCAATCTTAACGAAACTTCTTCGAAAAGCTAGGCAAATATAGTTATAGACATTACATTTTTATTATTTTTTCATAAAATTTTTCACAAATACTCACTTTTTGAAAACTTCATAACTTGCTTGCTTATGAAATGGGCTGGATGGTATTTTGGTAGTGATAAGTTAATACTTCAAATGGCTTTACTAAAAAGTTTCGTTAAAATCTAAGAAAACATATTTTTTTTGTGAACTTATCATACAAAATTCGTTAGTATTTTTTTTAATTAAAAAAGACAAAAAAATTGTATTTTACAGAAAAATTTTCGAACAAAAATTACATTAATTAATTACATGAGTCGAATACAATTTAAAACAATCTTATTTGCTGATTTTTTAAAACATATTTTCCCTTATTTCAAAATTTTTTTAATTTTTGGTATTTCTTATTTTACTTGAGGGATATTTTCCCTCAAAAAAAAATTCTGAAAATTTCTACACAATAAATTAATAATAACAGTATTTAAGTTAAAATCGCATTTGCAAAAGTAAACAAAAGTATTTTCGAAATAACTGAAGAGAGCTCATAAACAATCTCTTTTAGACGGACAGTCTATAGCGCTCAGAGAGCTTATAGCACCGTGGACTACAAAGCGTGTCAACTCAAAATATGTAAGATATCTTATCAAAAAGTTGTTCTTGCTTTGGACTTAAAATTTTGCTTAGCTTTGCAGTTGTTTTAAATTTAAAAATACCTAATTTCGGAGATAGTTTTGGTACAATATTCTAAATTCAAGTTTTGCTTGCTCAGAAGTGCGGCTAAAACCATATGTTTAGCTGCCACAGCCCCAAAGAGTGTGGCTAAAAAAAAATTCATGTTGCTAGTGCGCGCGCTCTCTTTAGTACTACCAACACCAATACCATTACCAACATTACAACCACCACCACCATAGCCAGCAGATACAATTTCGAATTTCGAAGATACACAGATACATACGTGTGTTTGTTTTCAGCGGCAGATATTTTTCAAAACAAACTCAAACGTTGCAGCAAAATTCAGTCAGTGTTCGTTTGTCGTGTGAAAAGGTTCTAGACGCGCTTAAAATCACTCGTCTATTTCTTAGATACAATAAAAGTATCTGTTGGTTGTAACAATTTGTAAACAAACTGAAGGATATGGATGTGAAATAATAAATATTTTTACAAGTTGATTTTTAAAATAGGATAAATTTAAACTCACAAATAAAAACACGATTTTACTTGAATGCTGCAAATACTGCAGCCATAAAATTGCAAGGCTTGCCGCCCACTCGCGCAAAGAAACGGCGTGTCACGCATAAAATCCGGCACTAACGTAAATAAAACGTTAACGTCAAGCAGAAAAGTCAACGTCGTCGTGTCGTGTCGCATTTTATGCAGTTAAATATTTTCGAGTTTGGTTGGTGATGTTGTTTATTTAGTGTTTTTTTTTTTTTCAACAGGCGTACAAGTTGCGGCAACGTCAGCGAGACAATTTTTTCGTCGTGAAAATAAACAACAACAACAACGTTGAGTATAAAACAAAAACAACAAATATAAACGCAGCTAAAATTTGTTTACCAAACAAATTGTAATAAATAGCTGAATAAATAGCTAAGAACAAAACAAGCAAGAAAAAATTACAAACATATTTAAGCAAAAACAAAAAAAAAAAATATAATAAATCAACATAAAAAAAAAAAAACAAAATGAGAGGCAAAATTATGTTTCACTAAGGAAGTTCGTGGAATTTTGTGGCACATATTGTAAAATTTATAAGTCGTTAACTTTTTACGAGCAGAATAACAGAATTCAGGATCAAGCTACTTTTATGGGCACTATTTTACAACAGCAACAACAACAACAACAAGAATAGCCAGTTCCAGCTATACAAGCCATTCGACTGCTTTACAAAGCATAGCGTAGCAAATCTACCTGCCTGTCATTTTAAGGATACGCGGACGGACGTACGCTAAGTAAAAGTTGTAAAAACATCAAATGCAGGGTATAAAGCAGAAAAACAGCTACAACAACAACAACAACAACAACAACAACAACAACAACAACAACAACAACAACAGCATTCAGTACAACAATAAGCAGTGCCAGAACAGCATGTTTAACTAAGCGCACCGAAGATACTTCAAGGATTACCTCTACGCACACATACACACACAAAAACACACACTTACATTTACACAGCTACATTTACAAGGAATATCATTCTTCAACGCTAAGGAACTTTTCAATTTTTGGCCATTTTTTTTTTCAAGCAGATTTGTTGTTGTTGTTGATACTTTTGTTTTTTTTTCGTGTTTGTCCTTTGTCTTCTTTGGCTACGTTACGCTATGCCAGCCAATAAATCACTCTCGTGCTGCGCCACAACAACAACAAGAAACAACAACAACAACAGCAACAACAAAATAGTTAAGGCAGCAGGACGCGTGTAAAGGAAAACAAGCAGCAGCAAAGCCTGCCTGCCACACAGTCTTTTGGCAAAGAAAGCGGAAAAAATAAGGATCAAACTTAACTTAACAAGAAAAACAACTACAACTACAGCAACAAAAACAACAACAACAACAATGGCGGGAAATATTGTTAAATGGTGGAAACACAAAATACTCGGTGGATATAAACAATTCTCAGGTATGTTCGATGTCAACGCTTTTGTATGCTTCCGTCTCGTTGGTAGAGCAGAGTGCAAGACAGGCCAAGACATGCCATTGAAATGCTTAGAAAATTAAATGTCAAAAATGGCAGTCAGGGCAGTCAAGTACTCTGTCAGCAGCACACTCTCTGCCAGCCGGGGAATTCTATTAAGCGTAGCCCAAGCTTAGATTTAGCCATAAAACACAACTCTTGTGGCAGGCAAGCAAACATTATTGTGGAAACAAGAAATTCTTTCATAAAAATTTTTAGAAAATTGAAAAAACTTATACGTTATAACTAGAAATTCCTTCAGAATGGTTAAGAAAATTTAAAAAATCTTATTCGTTATAACTAGAAATTCCTTCAGAATTTTTTAGAAAATTAAAAAAAATCTCATTCGGCAAAATCTGAACGGACATAACACCGAGAAAAATCGATAAAGGGGGTTATGATCGCAAGAGTATCGGCCATAAGACTCATGGTGTCGATTATCAAAATAGGAAATGTTGGCCATTCTTGAAAAAGGTCATAAGGCCTCATGGGTTTTAAGTCCATTTTTGTTTTTTATTTGTGGTGACCGTGGCATGCAGGTTAAGTGTGTGGCTTAGCATGCTCGGAGCCCGGGTTCGATCCCCAGCCGCGGCGAAAAGTTTTTTTCAATAAAAAATTTTTCTGATCGGTCACCACCTCTCTGCAGACAATGGCAAACCTCAGAGAGTAATTAATGCCATGTAAAGCTTCTTGAGAACATGAACTTAAGCCGGTCGGAGTCGGCATAAAAACATGTAGGTCCAGTTCACGGTCAATTGTGTGCAAACATTTAATAACACTCACAACACAAGTGATCATAAGAAGTTCGGTCAAAGTCCTTTCAAGGGCTGAAATGGCCAATTTGTTTTTTTTTTTTTTATTTTGCATCGATTTTTGCCAGAAAATAATCTTTCCTAGTAAGAAATTGCATTATGGGTTGTGTCCTAATTTTTTTTTTTTTTTTTTTTTGGGGAATTTTGACCTTTTTCATAAGTGGGCATAATCTCCGATTTCAACAATTTGGCTCTAATGATCGAAAATTTTGTGGTTGTAAGCCCAAAACACGATTTTGGGAATTATGTCTTTGAGGGTTTTGAGATGGCACCATAATTTGTGGTCCTATATTTGCTGTAAACTAAAGAAACCATTGTACAGTTCAACATTTAAGCCAAGTTTTGGCGTAATTGTCAAGAAAGTTCAAGAATCCTGACCATATAGTTTTTCTTCACTTAGTATTATTTAAAAAAAAATATATCATTGCACGTTTATAAGAACTATAGAAAAAACCTTTACTACAAAATAACATGAGCTCGTCGTCTTGTGAATTAAACTTACTTCCTTGAACTCTTCCCTGAACTGCCTGTAAATAAAGTTTTATGCCTCCAATTTTCGAAAAGCACCCATAAGAAAAATCAATTAGGAAAACATCATAATGCGTTGCCCAAACTGTTGGTAGTCTTTAAGAAATTTGGTCAGTCCAAACATCACATTTTACCGAAAGAAATTCGTAACAATAGTGCAAACATTATTTTGTATAATATATTTTGGTTTTTTCGAAATATTTGGAGAAGTTTTTAAATATAGAAGGACCTATTCCTAAAATATTTGCGGATCTTTAACTAAAGAACATTTCCCCGAACAAAATTATTTCCAAGATTATAAATTCCCAAGACAGTGCAATGGTTTTTACAAAGATTTTTCTTTTTCTGCTTGTTTTTCGTTTATTTTTGAAAAATAATTGTATGGATTCCATTTGTTAGAGAAAATTTCGAAAATCCATGGAAATCGTCAATATGAAAATTTTTATTCTCATTATCTAAGTAAATTGGTCTATAAGACGTCCATGTCTAAAATCTAAAAATAATTGCCTTTTTTCTTGCTAGAATGGTTTCGGTGTTGTTAGTAGTGCCAGACTTGACTTATCTGTGTCGACAAGGAATAACAGCTTAAATCATTTTCGAAATTTCAGAAGAACATTTCAGAAGACAGTTGCTATTTAGATTTGATGGCATCAAACATTTAATTTTGAAAATACAACCATTAAAATTTGCGTACTAGTGTATTTTGTTGCGAAAAAACGCAATGAAAGTAATAACCTCACTTTGTTCTAACTCGACTTTAGCTGGTTATTCCTTGTCGGCACAAATATAAGCTTCTGGGTTCGAATCTCGGTTTTTCACTTCAACTTTTGATAATAATTATTCCAGAGCGGTTAATATACATCACATTCAAATACTGAATAGTTTCGGTGGTAAACGTAGTATGTGCTTGCATGCTATATATAAGGTCCTGATTTCGACTCCAAGTACTGATCAAGATCTTTCACTTTAAATTTTGATTATAAAGTGAAATTTGAATCAGAGCGGTTTATAAACATCACAATAAACGACTGAATAGTTTTGTACGTTGTAATATGCTTGCAAGCGATATAAGTATGAGCTCCTGAGTTCGAATCCGAGTAGTGACCATGTCTTTCGCTTTAACTTTTGATTATATGTAAGTTTAAATAATCTAGGAAGGTTTATATACATTGCAATTAATGACTGAATAATGATAGATTTGTCATATACATCACAATTAACGAACAATTATTTTTTAGTTAATGATTGTGGGGAAGTTAGAGTAGAGGTTCTTCCTTAAGTTTCAAAGTCAATTCTTTCTTTGATTTTTCATCACACATAAATCGTTCCATAAATATTTCAATTGATTTTTCTTTCATGACCAATAATATTTTAACTTTTTTATAGAAAAACACAGGCTTGATCACATAAATATATGACCTCAAATTCTTCTAAAGTGGTTTTCTTTTATTATAAGAAAAATATACAAAAAATTGTCCCATTTTGGCAAAAATCTAGACAGAGGAAAAGTATTGAAAATCGATTTTCAAGTTGCAGTTAGTGTACCAGAAGTTGACAAAATTGCAAACGCACCAAAAAAACTGTTGAACTGACAACCTTAATTGTGATACCTAAGATATCTTGATATATTATGTATCCTTTATCCATGGCAAATGGCAAGATTTCGTGGCATAGCTAGTAATATATTAGCCACTTTGCTCTAAGAGAGTCCTTAAGAGGAGAGTAAGATTTGTTTCGCCTAAAAAATATATTTTTTTCATTAATATTTTTAGAAAAAATTATTACTCTAGATTTATTTTACATATTATTATATAAAATTACAAATTTGAAGCATATTTAAAAAAATTGTTGTTAAAAAATGGAGAGAAATAACGGATTTATTGTAGATCTCCTACAGCATCACTGAATCATCTGCAACCAAAAACTCAGAATGCTTTCTTTAGTTTATTACCTTATCTCTCCAGTCTCGTCGAGTTTTTTTTTAATTTTTCAATTTTTGGCAACATCTTGAAGCCAAAATGACGATTTTTGACAAAAAACTCGACCTATTTCTTATCGTGAAATTGTTAGTAATTAAAAAATTTAAAAAATTCGACGTAACTAGAGAGCAATTTATATGTAGAATATGTGTAAAAAATTTTAAAACGATCGGTTCAGTAGTTTTTCTGTAGGCTGGTTACCAACTTTAAAAATTACATGTTTGGAAAAACCGATTTAAAGTTTTGTACACGTAGGTTGTTACGTTCGAGGTACACTTACTAAAAAATTCATATCTTCGAATATTTCATTTAACATAAATTCATATCTTCGTTAGTTTTACTCGGATAGACTTCAAATTTAGACACAATATTCTTGAAATGTTGTGCATTCATATAATAAATGATTGAAAAAACGACTAAAAAACCTTACCCTCCCCTTAAAGCACAAGAAAGCGCGAATTTTTTAATAAATGTGTCTCTCTTAACCATGATACTAACCATGCTCAGAATGTGGTACAAATTAAACGTTCTTTTCTCCTTTTATTTTGCACGTTGTTTTCGAGACATGTAGTTTTTAAAATTTGATTTTAAGGTTATGTTTTTATATCGGGTAACCTCTGTGTCTGCGTGTCCCGTAATTTCCGTCCCCTTAGAAATCCATAAAAACTATTTATTTGTGGGCTATCTCGCTTCGTTTTCTAGATATCCCGTTTGATCCAATTTTTAAAATTTTTTTTGGAGTTATATTTTGATATAATTTGACTATCTTTATCTGTGCATCCTGAAATTGTCATCCTCCTGAAGAATCCACAAGATCTGGTTGTTTTTGAACTACTCGCTCCATTTCCGAGACATGGCGATTTCCTAATTTGTTACGGGTTTGGATTTGCTTTATACTCGTGTTCAAAAATCACAACAAAGCAAATATTGTTTTATATTGAAGAGCCGAAATTCGAATATAGCGAAATAAAGGCAGAGCTCTTTATAAAAATACCGTTCCTATCAAAAACGAATCGTTCGTTAATGATTTTTTGCATTCCCTAGTCTTCCCCTATTTCTGGGTATCGCAGATTCAAAATAGTCCGTTTCAAATAAATTAGAAAGATGGGCTGAATTCTTCCGACCAAATAATATCCACATAATGCACTCTCTTGAAAAGTACCTTAAGTTTTTTCCATTCTTTAGTCTTCATCTATATCTTGGAATCATACATACGATATAATCGGTTTCGAATAAAATAGAGGGCCGAATTCTTCTGCCCAAATAATTCCAAAAACTTTTCTTAGTATTAATGTCAGTGCTATTTTCTGGACAAAGTAAAGATACAATTTCCACTGAATTTTATGATGGTACAGCCCAAATTTATAACGAAACACAAAAATTGTAAAAAAATTAGCCTAAAAAAAATATTCAACACTTGCAGTTTTTTCCCTGTGACATGAGTTTGAATGGTTCAAAGAACGGATAAAAATTTTATGTTCGAAAATTGCTTCCAGTAAGAAAGAAACGTCTTAGTTGATGATGTCGATATATTTTGCCGCCTTCATGGAACATTCCAGGCATGATTATTTCTCAAACACCATATTTGGTTATCGCTTCCCAGACCATTATAAAAGAAGAACGTTGTATTGTAGGCAATAGACATTTTTCAGCAAATGGTTCTCCGTTTCTGCGGCGCACTACGGCATTGCCCTCTGCCTCAAAGAGAATATATTCGGACTCATTAACTGAAAAAATAAGTACTAGTAAAGAGTAGAAAGTACCGGCTCGGGACGAGTTTTTTAAGAGCTATACCTATCCGGTTGCTTGATATGATTGAATTTTAGAAATTTTCCAAGTTGAACCAAAAATTGTAAATTTGTCAACAAACCGAAAAATTGAAATTATTTTGGGTCTGAAAAAAGGAGCTTTCTTTATGCAAAATGCTCCTAAGATGTATTCAAGATGAATTCAAGAATGATGAATGAACTGCCAGTAGATTTTTTATAAGTTTTCATCTGCAAAACTAATAAATTTTAGAATATTATTATACAGAAAGAAAATTATTATTTTATATAATCATAAAAGTGGAAGATTTTTACATGCATAAGTGTGCTAGAGGTCATAGAATTTAAAATTTCGTCGTGATAACTTGACTTCCGACATTTTCATCGCTTTTTGATATAAATAAAGTTTTTATAGAAAACGCATAAAATTCGCTTTTGAAATATTGTTGAATTATTAAAATTATATTTCGTCAAAATGATTGGAACGCTTCAATATATCGATTGATGTTTTGCCTGCAAAGATGCGCCATCAATACAGCAGCTCAACTAACTTAAAGGCAGAAAAACACCGCCAACAACAACAACAACAGTAAATTCTCAAACTGCTCGTGGTTTCTTATATTAACTAAAAATAGAAAAAGTCGTGGAATAGCAGTGAATTTAAAAGAGAAAAAAAAACCCATTCACTCTATATTTATAAATACGAAAACGTCCAACGAAGCGAGCTAGTCAAGGCAAGACAGCACCACAAACATCAAACGAATACTTGAATACTTTGAGAATCCACACAAAAAAACGAAAAAAAAATATTCAAAAAATTCAAAAAAATTGAAAAAAAAACTCCAACATAAAAAGAGCGCTTACCATGATGATCAGCGCTCGAAGAAATTATATTATGTAGCAATGATGAAGCCGCCAAGGGAAACAACACAAACAACAAAACAACACAAAGAAAAAAAACTCACACAAAAACTATTTGAACTTCACAGCAAAGCATAAGAGACCCTTTTTGGGAAAAACTAGAAAAAGAAAACACAACAACAACAATAACAAAAAACAAAAAAAAAACCAAAAAAATCGATGGTTTAACTATAGACTGTATAGAACAAGACAAATCAAAAGAACTGAAGTGCAAAGAAAAATACCGAAAACTATCATAAACTAAAGTAAACAATACAACAACAACAACAAAAACCAAATTTCTAGAACACCACGAAAAAAAAAACAATAAAAACTAAACGAACCCCTGATGGCACAGGAAAAAAAAAACTCTAGCACAGCTACAAAATGCAAAATGGCAGATGTAGTTGTACTAAAACAGTAGATGAGTAAGAAAAATAAGATAAAGAGGAAGAAGCAAAAGACATAGAAGACCTAAAGTTACAACCAGCTATCATCCATCAATCAATGATGTAGAAAATGATCGACCGTAGAAGAAAGAGTTGAAACGATGAAATTGATTGCGGTTGGTTTTATTGTGTTTTGTTGTTGTTGTTGTTGGCGGTATGGGAGAAAAGGTCTTAGAAATGCCAAAGCAGCAATACAGTCAGCCACATTATGGTGGAAGAGGGGGCGGGGGGGGGGGGGGGGGTTAAATAGACGCATGAGCAAATATATCTAAGCGGAATTTTAATTAAGTGGTTTCTTAGCTTCCTGTACATTAAACCGTAAAATTTGGCACAGAAAAATCTTGCCTTAAGATAACTGATTTAAACAAAAATAGGGCTGGTATCACTGCTGTTAGAGCATGTTTTTCAACAGCGAATGCGTTGATCATAAGAAGCTCGGTCACAGTCATTTCAAGGGCTGAAATTTATTATTTCTTTTATTATTTCTATTTTTTTTGAATGCGTTGAAGAATGTCTTCATATTTTTTCGATGAGGAAAATTGTTAAAAAAAACATGTGCTGCAATGTGGTCGATGTGTGCTATTTTGTTCTACATTGAAAATAAGTTTTCTTAATTCTACTTTTCTTTTTAAGTATTTTCTCACTTTTCACAAATGTGCTGTAATATGTTTACTTTGTGCTATAATTTGCCATAAGAAATTTTTAAAAATTAGCTTATTTGCGAATTTTGTTTGTAGCTGGCTAAACTTTAAATTTTTTCTAAAATCAGCTGATTGTGCTGTCATGTGCCCAAGTTGAACTTAACAGTGTCGTAAACAATTTTTGCTTACACGTGGTTTTCTTTGAACTGTAGCTAATTTTAAAAATTTGATAATTGTGCTGTAATGTGCTCGACTTGTGCTGTGATATGTCGTAAAAATTTTAGAATATTATTAAATTTTTGGAGAGTTTATTCGAATTTTTCTCAAAATATCCCTGTTTAAGGGTCGTCCATAAACTACGTAACCGATTTTAAGCTTTTTTGGAGCCCCTTTGTATCTTCTCGTAGTGCTTTTCAAAACCCCTCACCCACCTTATCAAAACTTAATAGTTGTGCTGTAACGAGTTCAAAATGCCGTTAAAATATGGAAAATTTTAGAGTCTTTTCAAATTTTCAGGGAGTTTATATAACGTTTCCTCCTGTTAACCCTGTAAAGGGGTCGTCCACAAGCTAAGTGACCGATTTTAAGCTTTTTTGGTCCCCTTTGAGTCTTTTCGGAGTGCTTTTCAAATCTCCTTTTTTCAAGTCCCCTCTAATTTTTCTTGAAACAACATTTTTTTCAGCTCAGGGTTCTGAAAAATCCAACGGGCCGTTTGGACTGAAATTTAAATTCGTTATTCTACACGACAATGGCTCTGGCAGGTTGTGGAATTTTTTATTTTTATTCATTATTTCCCTTTTTTAACAAAAAAATTAAATTTTTTAAAAAAATTTTAGAAGTCCGTAAATTTTATTTAATAAAAAATTTGAAAATCTACTTCCTGACAGAATGTCAAACGTGCAGGACAAAAATCTATCTTCATATGTTTTAAAATAATTTCAAGTACAAAAATCACACGGACTTGTCACATACCATTTTTAAGGTGTTTACTTTCTACGTAATCATTTTACCCCTTTTGCCGCCTTTGAAATAAGAGTATTTCTATAATCAGAACCTGATTTTATAAAAAAATTGTAGAAGTCCCTGAATTTTTTTTATTAAAAATTTTAAAATCAACTTCCTGACAGAATGTCAAGCCTAGAGGATAAAAATCTCTCTAAATATTTTTTCACATACCTTTTTTGAAGATGTCCACTTTCAACGTAAAAAACACTAAAAAAATACCGTAAAATATAATAAAGTTGTTTTTAGTACTGTTAAAGATTTAAGTTATTACTTATATAAAACCAAACCGAAAGAACTTTTATTTTGTTGAAAGAAAGTATAACCAAAGTAACCTCTTAAATTAGCCCGGTATAACCGGTAACTATATTATCAATAAAAGTTATTTTAACTTTGATCCAAGAGTCGAGTCTCTCAATTTGTGGGAAGGATTATTTTGAATGGAATTGTTCAACGGATTTTTTGTCGACACATTCAGCTGTATTCTTATTTCAAATGCAAAGAAATTAACCTGGTCTTTAAAAGAGTACCCTACCCGTAAGGCTGCACCCTTACTGCGCCAAGTTCAGTATCTTTTTTATTTCGATTTATTGTAAATTATAATTTAATTACAATGATAATTATCGGACTCACATATAACAATTGTTAACATGCTTGTTATTTAGAGAAATTTATTTCCCATTTTTGAGGAGAATAGTTTAAGTCGTATGAAATCTTTATAGTTCGAGAATATTCATGACCTAACGTTAAATCCAGTCAGAATTTTTCAGGCGTTTATTTAGATAGAGAAGGTATACAAAATAGAAAGCAAAATAACGCGCTTACTTACTCGTCAATAATGAACCATCATTAGTAAAATATCAATATAGACGGTCACACATGAAGATGGTAAACATTATATGAAGACGGTAAGGATGAAAATGTTTCGAAATGGGATGTTATTTCTTATAAATTTTTCAAGTTTTTCTTAGTTTTTAGTCATGGATAATATCTGAACCCCCATCCTCCCCTACGTTGCCTATCGTAGTGCATTTTAAAACCCCTTCCTCCAGCAAAATGGGTAACGTAATTTATGAACGTCCCTTATGTCAAATATAAGACGTAAGTTTTGAGGAAACCTTTGCTTAAAATAAGCTTACTTGTGCCTGTAGAAGCAACATTTTTTTTGCTTTTCAACAAATATTTTTATGTGTCGAATACGAAATTTTTTAAAATCATCGAAAAATACAGGACTTACTTCATCATTGCTATCATCACTGGCTATTGAAATGATTGTCAGCTTGATTTCGTTTGTTCACTGGACGCAAAAACCTAGGAAAGCATTAATTTTCTTGGCTTCTCTACATCAAATTCAACTATTGACTCAAATCTAGGTCAAAAATTTAATCGTTAAAATTCTCTACTCTTATTTATTCAATGCTCAAAGTTTGTCTTAATTCATAGCTTCTTTCACTAAAATATTAAATAGCCGCCTCTTTAATTTTCTGCATAGCCGCCAAACGCCTAGCCCATTATAGTCCACGTTGTAATTTTTCTTTTCTTGCTCCTCGCTGTGCCTGCCCAAACCAACTGGCGGTGGTTATTAAAGCGGAGATTGCAAATACAAAGCCACAAAGACAAAGTATTTCTTCTTTTTTTCTTACAGTCGCTTCATTTTTCTTTTAAACGTACAGGTTTTGTTTATAAGCTTGCAGACCCCAGACCGTCTTTTTGAGGCGCATTGCAACTCTCCTTCGCTTTGTCGAAACCCGAAAGCAACTTGGAATTGCACAATATTTTACAATCGCACAAACACGAAAGCATCAGAAAAAACCTCAACACGCCGACTCCTCCTTGAAACCGGATCGCTGTTTAAGCGACTGCGACTGTTACAGTGCAACGACGTTTTGAATCGTTGCTGTATTTGTTTCGAGGATCGTCTTGGATCTTGCGCCGTTTTACCGAAAATGGTGCAACAACGATGTGAAGAAAAAATCAAACGAGAAAAAGACACAACCATAACAACAACGTTGAGCTACATAAATAAATGCAGAAGCTACAAGCTAACAGCTTTTCAAGTTGAAGTCGGTCGGTCGATCGGTAACTTTGGCCAGAACTTTGAAGACAGAGGAGCCGAGCCTGCGTTATAACCACACAACAGGCAGAAGAGCAAAAGACTCGGCAAACCACTTTGGTTTGGCTGCATGCCAGCCTGTTATTCTTCCGCAATCTCGTCAAAGCCTGGCGGCAGGCTTCAGAGACTACAGAGCGCTGGCGGCGGGGAGTGCTATTAAGTAAAAAGAGCACTCAAAGACAGACAGATGGACGGACAGATCGACAGACGGACGCAGCAAGATGATGAGATCCGAGGAAAAATTCTCGCCGTCAATTACAGTTCAGCTCTGCACAAAATAAGAAAAAACAAAAAAAAAAATAAAGAGCAAGTTTGCCAGAACTGCGCGGCTTAGCAATGCGTTGTCTTAAGAAGTTATAGCAGTGAAGAAAGAGCTTAAAGAAGCTGTTGAAACGGGTGCAGCAGAGGGTCTGTTCTACGCTGGCTGGCACGATATCAACTCGGCATAAACAGTCGTCTTTAGTCTCCACATCCACTACGCTGTCTGCCAGCGGATTCTTCTGTGTATTTCCTGACATATCGGCAGCTTCTTTGCTTGACTCACTCTCTTTGTCTCTTTTTCTCTGAGATAGGCTGTTTATTGTAGCTCCAACCAGCCACGCATCATTTACAATATTTTTACAGCGGCTTCTTGCGTGGCGGCTTGTATAAGACAACGACGCCGCCAACTTGCCGAAGACTCGTCTTTGAACCCAGTCTTTTTTTACTACGTTGTTGTTTTTGTTTTCTTTCCGTATATCTGTTTTTTTTATAGGCCGATTTTTTTTACCCATTTCGTAAGGTTTTGTTTATATTTCATTTACCTCGCATTTTGTTTGCTGCCCTCTCTTTGTTGTTGTTGTTTGCACATTATAAGTTTCCTCTTTGATATTTTCTTTCTACGTTTAGGTTTTGTATTTTTTATTTCTGCACTTCTATGCTTTGTTTTCCTTTTACTTTAATTTTAAACTTTTTAGGTTTTTTATTTTTATGCTGTTGTTGGCTGCACTGGCAACAGGTAAGAAATTGTTTTCAAAAATATCTCTGTTGGCATTGTTGTTGTTTGCTTTTTGCTGTTGTTGTTGTTGTTGCTATGTAGTGCTATGCTGTTTGTATGTTGTTGTTGTGTGTTGTTTTTGTTATTTTTGTTGTAGCCGCAGCATCTGCAAGCAATTAGTGCTCGTTTGAGGTATTTTAAGTAGACATCTGAATGACGAATGTCTGCGGTGGAAAGTTCCATTTAATGGTTCTTCCAAACCAAAAAATTTCCATTTTCAAAATAATTTGTGTTATTGATTTGAGGCAAGAGTCAGTCGGTCATTAGAAGCTTTTAGTAAAATTTATTAAGAAAATAAAATATAACGGACTACTTTAAAAGGCCATTAAATATTTTAGAGCGCTAACATCGAACTTGGTTGTGGTTGTCATTAAAATGCCTAAGTTTGTCCCATTTACGTCAGCCAACCAACGGTGTCTAAAATGAAAATGGCTTTTAATTAAGTAGATTTAAATAAATAAAGCGGGTTGGAGTCGATAAAATTGTCGAACGAGTTAATTTTTCCAAATATTTTCATTAAGTTTTATTAATAACCTATCATTAATATTACTTGTAGCCACAGCTTGAAGTCATTTATCAAAAGAAGAAAAGCTTCGATTTTGTGTGTCAAGGTTAACGGTTCTTTGGTAAATCAAAACTTTCTAAGTTCATGTCTTCAATTTTGACTACCACAAATGCGAATATTTGTTATCTACTTATCTACATTATTGGACGAAAAACTATCAAAACGGAAAATATGTCGTGAGGCGTCCCGAAGCTTGACTGGTATTTGTTTCAAAAATCTCTTTCAGACGATTTCAAAGATGTATTTCTTATAGAAATATGGAACAAATTTGAAACATTTCTGAAGTAAGTTTAAAAAGAAACGGTACTAATCACTTAGACCTTTAGTACTAGTCCCAAAAGCCCGAGGTACTAGTAAGATGGTTTCTTAAAAGCGCTTCTTCATATTTTAAAAAGCGAAAAATTTAGAAAAAGGTGAATAGCCAAGATAAGCAAAATTAACTCTAAATAAAAAAATAAATTCTGAATACTTCATTGAAAGATTATTTGATTTCTTTATATGTAATAAACTTGAAGAAAATACTTCGGCCAGAAAGTGTATCGGGAGTATGAAAAATTCTCTCCCGAATTCCTTTAATTACTTCATATTTAAAGCAATTTTTTTTATTTGACTTCATTCTGTTTAATTTATTTTTAAGTTATTTTATTTTATTTAATTTTATTCAACCCTCATCGGTCCTTTGTATGCGCGCGCATAAAAAAAAAAAAAAAACAAATTGGCCATTTCAGCCCTTGAAAGGACTTTGACCGAACTTCTTATGATCAATTGTGTTGTGTGTGTTATTAAATGTTTGCACACAATTGATCGAGAACTGGACCTACATGTTTTATGCCGACTCCGAACGGCTAAAGTTCATGTTCTCAAGAAGCTTTACATGGCATTAATTACTCTCTGAGGTTTGCCATTGTCTGCAGAGAGGTGGTGACCGATCAGAAAAATTTTTTATTGAAAAAAACTTTTCGCCGCGGCTGGGGATCGAACCCGGGCTCCTAGCATGCTAAGCCACACACTTAACCTGCATGCCACGGTCGCCACATGCGCGCGCATACAAATTCAAAATTAAATTTAGTACAGAAGATATTAAACCTTAACCAATTGACATGAGTTTTTGGCAAAAAGCATTTTTCCACAACTTTATTCATTAAAGGAATAAATAATCTTTAAATTTTATTCATAAAATTTGTGGTGTTTTTATTTGTTTTAAATGTTTTTAGTATAGCGAATTTATTTTAATTTTATTGAATTTATTTTATTACATATTTGTTAATTTTATTTTCTTTTATTTCACATTATTTTATTTAATTATTATTTATATTATTTTAATTTATTTAAATTTATTTTATTTTATTTCTTTTTTTAGATTTTTTATTTTTAATTTTCTATGCCTTTGTTTATGTTCTATTTTTTTATTTTTAAATAAAATTTTTATTTATTTTCTTTATTTTATGTATTATTTAATTTTTACTTTGTATTTTTACTGCTATATTTTTGATTTTTGATTTATCTTCTTATAGTTTTATCTCTTTATTTTATTTAATTTAACATTAGATTCATGTTACTCTACTTCTTATGTTGTAGGAAACAATTCATTGTTCTAAAAAACAGCAATTTTTTTTTTAAAGTTTAACTACAGGAACATTAGGCCCTAGGATAATGTCTTAAATCATTTAGATAAGAACGGTATCCTTATAAAAAGAAAAACAGGTTGAACTAGGTATACCCTCGAATAGTAAAGGTATGCTTGTACCAAAATAAATGACGTTTTTATATAATAATTGTAAATTTTGTCTGAAAACATTGGTTTCTACCATTGATGACGAACATTTTTAATACAAGAATCACAAATTTTGTACAAATTTCAAATTTACAATTTAACAAAGCATTCATTGTATGAGATATATTGACAGTTTTCTCTTTTAAAAACATTTTCAACAGTGCTTTCAATCGAATTTACCTATTTTGGTATAAACTATGCTTGGTATTGGTGTAAAAAAATCTTTTATAATATCTGTTGAAAATGTTAGAAACGAGACATAGTTACATACCGATGATTTTATAGATAGTTTTGGAAAGAAGTCTTGACGATAAGTTCTCTCAATACCAAAAATAAATACCCAATACAAGTCCTAAATAAACTGAATAGTTTTGTACGTCATGACCTATCACGTTTCTTTATTTATTGATTTGATTAAACATCAATTGGGGGATTCGAAATGACTAGTATTTTCCGTCACATGGTGCAAGAACAGGAAATGTACAATCCGTTAACCATGAAATACATTGCAAGGATCATACATTTTCTATTCTAGCGCCATATAGCGACGTATACTAGACATAGAGAATAGCCCTAATATGTCATACGAAGAAAAAATAATTGTTTTGCTTGGCTTTAAATACACGATATCAAGTTAAAATGATTGAGACAATCTATAATAGACTCAAGTTTTGTCAAAATTTTATTTCCTGAAGAAATTTTCATAAGCAGTTTCATAGAAAATATTTTACTTGGGTACCCTAGTTGATCTTTCGGGGTCCATGAATTGAAAACATTTAATGGTTTAACTAATGGATGTCGTTGAAAACTTTTGACTGTTATCCAAAATTTTAAGTTTTTTGTTAGAATTTTAAGAAGATTATAAGATTCTCCAATATTTATAAATGTTTTCAAATTTTTGTTTTTGTAGCCTGTTGGGATGTTTTGGGTTAATTTTACGTTTTCCCAGGGTTCTATAAAATTTCTTAAGTCAACTAACGGAAGTCGAAGAAATATATTGGCAGTTTTTGACTTTGTCATCCTCATCTTTGGATTTTTTGTAAAAAGTCTTCAAATTAAGCTTCCGATATACATAAATAGTTTACTTGGAAAACAAACATTTTTTCGAAAAACTTTCAGACTTAGTTTAAATGAAAATATATTTCTGGGTTACTTTTTGGAATCTGTTGGACGTTTAGGAATGTAAATTATTTCATGGATTCATTAGAGTTATTTTTGGATTAATGTTACCGATATAAATATTTTTAACGGAAAAATGTTTTTTTACAAAAGGAGCTGATAATTTGACAGCACTTTTCATGTTGCTTGGTTCTGAGGACCTTAACGTAAAAAAAAGCTTTAGGACTGTATAATTTAATATGATACTAGAAAAGAGAAAATTATGAAGCTAATCATGCAACGTAGTTTGATTGATATATTGCATTTTTTCCTAGAGTTCAAGAGCAAGCAAGGGCTTCTTGAGAACATGAACATTATTCGTTTGGAATCTGCATAATATTATTTTTATATTACTAACTAGTATAAGAACCTGTCTCATGGCGGGTTGGAACATATGTCGTTACTAATAAGTATCAAATGAATTTGCTGTACATACACTGAGAAAAAACACATACCTTGCTCCGGTAAAAAATTTCTCTATTATTGATAATAGCAATTTTCTCTTTTTCAAATAAAATGTTCTTCAATTAGAATAAATTTTCACATTTTCGAAGAAATATTTCTTTACTTCTAAGAAATGGAAATATTTCAATGTCTCTAATAATGATAAGTATTTTTCTCGCACAAAAAATTTCTCATTTATAGAGAAATTTTATTGAAAATGAAAAAGTTTTCTTACATTTTGATAAAAAATTCACTATGAGAAGCATTTTCTTCAATAAAAACAAATATTTTCTCAAAGAAAAAAAGTATTTTTCTCTAAAACCGATATATTTTTCTATTTCATGGAAGCTTTTTATCATTTTTAGAGAATTTTTAGTATCGCAATTAGAGAATAGCATTCTCTGGAGCAAAGTCTATACCATTTTTCTCTGAATATGATGCCTTTTTTATCATATTCAAAGACACTTTTTTCTGAGTGTACTGTCAGATTAAACATTTTGTCTGAAAAATGTCTGAAAAGTTTGAAAAGCACTGTAATAGCTAATAACCTATTTATAGCGCTGTAAGATACTTGATTAGGTGCGCAACATGACTTATGTTAGAAAATATATTTTGTTAGCATACTTTCAGGGTGAACATTTTTGTGTATAATAAAAGCATTGTTATAGAAAACATGAACAGTTTGAGCAATATAAGGTGCGGAGCGTAACACTTGCGTTTTATTTATTCAGATATACTTATGATAAATATTTTCCTGGGACCAATGTTTTTCTTAGATTTCATTATCTTTGTATTTCCTTAATGGTGTATTTGATCAGGTGTTTTTATCATTAACATACTTGAGAAAAAATTTTTGTTCGGGTTTGACAATGATTACAACAAGACGAAAACTGAAAATAATAAATTTTCATCAATTTTTGTATTTTTATTTTTTACTTTTATATGAATAAATTTTAAAATTTTTATTAAAATGTGCTTTTGCCGTCGATTTGAAAAAGACTAATATTATTTTTTTAAGAGTTTTATTTTTTGATATTTCGACTCTCGCTGTGAGTCATCATCAGGCATAAAAAACCATAAAAATATTGAGTTTACAATACAAACATGGAGAAAATATACAGAAAATTTAACTTTAAACATTTAAAACAACAAACTGTCAAAAATTTGCACGTGCCCATTTTCTAACAACTTGCTGTGTGTGTTTAATGTGTACCACTTGCTATATTTAGTACTCAAGCTGTCCTACTTAAAATTAATTAAATGAGTCAGTGTTGGTTTTCTACCTAGTGTATCAAGTAAGGGTTAATAATAATGCACTCAATTATGTTTGATCGAGGTACTCATAGCGGCGACAAAAGAAAACAAAACTACTGCTGAAACAAAAGAGGGATAAATGGTCAATTCGAAAAACCAGTACGACAGACAGACAGGCAAACAGACAGACACAGCAAACACCCAGTGCGGCTCCATGCTCTTAAAACATGCCGAACCGATGAATGATCGTCATGGATAAGCAGATATAAAGAAAAGAAATACAATGCTAAATAATAACAACGGCAACAACAACAACAACAATCTTTCTATAGCCGCTTGCAACAGTGCCGCCAACATTACAGCGAGAGCAGAGCTAAAAAAACAACCGCCAAAGCAACTCGAAACACTCACAGAAAAACTACGTTCGGCGGCTCGCTCACTCGATCACTCGTTCCATCTAGTCCAGCTATCTTTTCAGCCATCCATACGAATGACTTTAACGAATGAACATTCCAAAAATGAGTTCGATTTGAAACTGAAATAAAGACAGCGGCCGAGTAGAAGAAAATCATTCTCGCCCATGTCGGTCGGTCCACAAAAAGATCACGATTGCTGATCATTGCATTGGCCTTTGTATGGAGGTCTGCCTGCGCGACTGACGACTGACTGCCTGTCTAGCTGACTCAGACTGACTCGGTCTGCCGTGTCAGCGCAGCACTGCAGCAGCCAGACATGATTGCTGCTGAAAAAGAATTGATTGTGATGATTATATCTTCAAGTTAAGAAGTTCCGGCGAATTCGAAAGGCAGCAAAAAATGTGTCATGCCATAAGATTGTCTTGTTTTGTCTTCAAATCCAGGCTCTGCCAACCCTTGATTAACAAGAAAAACAACAAATTCCAAAAACTTGCCCACAAAGGTTTGAATTCCATTGAATAGTTATCAATTCGAAAAACCATGACTTCCGCAATAAGCTGGACTTGAATTTATGCTACAGTGCTATGCAAAAATAAATTCCCACATTAATTATGAGTCGTCTTTTGCTGCATTTAAAATGCCACAGCAGGATGCGGATGTGCCTAACATTGTTGACAGTTACAACAACTGCCACTTCAAGTGTCTAAACATAGAACTAATGACATAATGCAAGCATGAAGAAACATTCATGCGCAGCATACCGCATCCGTTATTTTATTAAACTAACTACATAACTTCATCAGCCAACATGCAGTGGCAACAGCACCAACCAAGCAACTATTGAGTCAAACGTAGAAATCAATTTGGTATTACAAGCCATTGAATTAACATTAATGCGGGTTGATAAAAAAAAATAAACATTAAAATAGAGAGAGAGAAATAAAATAAAAAAAAAAATATACAAACCACTCGACCAATCAATTAGGGCCAATTGAGAAATGCTGTCTGCGTCAAAACCATTTTGCCTTCACATTAAGTGAGTTTTTAATGCGTAACGCGTTTTGTGTGAGTGACTTAGATTAGTTGCAAGCCGTGTAAACGTATTTTGCCAGCCTTTCTTTTATTACTTTTGTGTGTGCGAGTGTGTGTGTGTGTGCGTGTGCTACTATAACATTTTCTAGAATGTTTTATTTAAAGGCCAGCGCATTGATAAGCCTGACGCCGGCTAACCTTTTTCCGTCCATCTCTTGTAGAGTGAGTGAGTGTCTTAATGTAATTTTTATCGTTTCACCTGGGGTATAACGGTCATTAACTACATTAAAAATGTGGACGCTGCATTGAGACTTTTTTCTCCAATCTCTTATTTGTTGAGCTTTTAAATTCTTTACGACTGGTGTAGGACGGAGTATTATTATAAAAGGTTTAGGCTCTTATAAATTTGTTTGTTATCTTAGAAAAAAAAATGAGCATAAAACCGTTTTAAGCTTTGGCAACAAATTGGGATACCGATATAATGATGAATATTTGTAATGTTTTATTTTTAAGTATACAGTTTCTTCTTCAAAGCAGTCTGCAAACTCTCTTTTCAAGCATATTATTTAAAACGATACAAGTTTTGAAATTTGAAACGAAAAAGCAACGCAAGATCTGGTGTTGAAATTACATTACAGAGTTGTTGTTGGAATTACACAAATAAACTAAGAGTTGCATTATTACAATTGAAATAGGTGTGTGGCATACAAAGAATACTTAAATGGCAGAGAACACACGATATATGGATAATCATATCGATACTAGTATATAAGCCCGTCCTACGACGGGTCGCATTCAACCGACGTCAAGTAACCGACGATATGACAACTTTAATACTTTCACCTCGAATGCTGTTGAATTCACCTCGTTACAGTTGCCGTGAACGTGTTGTTTCTGATAAATATCAAATTAATTTTGTGTGCATACTTTCAGGCTGACCGTTTTTTAGTACAATAGAAGCACTGTAATAGCAAATTCTAACAGTTTGAGTGATATGAGGTGCGGAACGTAACAGTTGCTTTTTATATATTAAGATTAGTATAAGATAGTTTTAAATTATCATTTTTTTAATGGCCTGTGAAAAAAAAGGTTTATTTTTGAAGATTTTCTTACCTCACGTATACCGTTAGTGCTCTTTTTTAATGTATTTAAAAAAACTGCTGAAAAACTTATGATTTCAAGTCATAGATGGAAAGTAAAACTGAAAATGATTTCTTCTTTTCTTCAGCTATTAAGATTTTTTAAAACATGCTGTTTTTACTACTTTACTACACTACTTTTATAGTCCCTCCAAAAGTATTGTCCTTGCGTCTATTTCATGGGAAATAAGGTCGAATATAGTCCAATATTTTGGATAGTATTATTTTTATCTATATCTAACCCTCGTTTGACTTAAGATATTTTTTTTTTTTTTTTTTTTATTAACTCTAGCCATTAATAATAACTGGTATAGACTGAATGCATATATCTTTTGATACAATAGTTCTTGGAACAATTTATGGAGTTTATAATAAAAAATCATATCCTTAGGTCACTATTATGAGATCTTTTGATATAGATATTATTTTTAAGACAATATCATGAACTTTATGTGAAACATGACTTATTGTAGTTACTCTTTTTGGAGTATGAACTGAAATGTTGCTCGATACTTTTATGAAAACTAATTATTTAAAATATTTGGAAGTTTTTTATTTGTTACATCAAAACTTTATGTCAGTTGTGAGGATTGATCTCGAAACTTGAACTTGAATTGAACTTCGTTGAACCGCACGCCACACACTTAGCACGCATGGCCACGACAACAATTTTTCAGTTACACTTGTTATTAAAAATATTGAAAAATTAAAAATTACCATTTTTTTCAAGTAAAAATGTATGCCTTTCTTGAATTATGGTAGAAACTTAGAAATTTTCCAAAGTTTAATAAGATATATACAGGAAGTCTCAAACTTAGCTCACTACTTCTGCGGGCGTCATACTCCTTGATAAGGTGAGTACAAAATTTTATGGGTCGCAAACGCACCCTTGCTTGAAAGCTAGAGGGAATCGTTTGAATCCATAGCTAAGCTATGTCTATGTCGATAATCTAATGCAATAGTTTTTTGAAAATAGAATTCAATTTATTTTAAGATAGTTACTTTCTTTTAAGAAATATGAAGAAAAATTGCTCGAAAAACACCAAAATTTTTAAAAGTTTCTATGACCGCTTTTATGTCCTTAAACAATTATTTATAAACTCGTCATATATTCATAATTGTTCTTACCTCAATGCAGCTTAATTTCGTATAAAAAAGATAACGCAAAGTAAATAATCGTCGTGAGGATAATGCAAAGTTGACTTTCAAATCACTTTTAAGCACGTACTCTAGTCTAACCGTACAAATTTTGGATGGTTTTGATGTTTTCGCAATAAAAAAATTTTTATGGGCTGATAAAAGATAAAAATAATGATGCGTCCTCCTTCTTGGCATATTTCAAACACTTTTGGTGATCTGGAGAAAAAAAGAAAAATGTTGCTATTGTCTGAACTACTAAAACAAAAGAACCATGTTTTAACAAAATTTTAAATAAAAAAAAAAGTCATTTTTTGCCATTTTTTTCAAAGTTTTGAATTTTTTAAAAATAGTTGCAAACAAAATATTATAATTATTTTAGTCCCAACAATAAGGGAATATAAAAAGAAAGTCCATGCCAAATTTCAAGTTTATCGGTTCATTAGATCTTCAGAAATCCAGTCAAACGTATTAAAAAAAGTAGTTTCTAGGAAAACGAGTTGAAAGATTTAAATTTTTGTTTTAATTTTAGTTTTTGTATTGTTATATAGATATCAATAAATATCTTATATAAAAATGGATGATCAAAATATTCTTAAAATTCTTTATCGAATTTTAAAAAAACCACTAAAAATGTGAACCAGAGCCAAACCCTTAGAAACATTTTTAGAAAAAATGAGTGGGCCGAACACCATAAAAAAAATTTTGAAAAATGCAAAGTCTTATTTCAAAGTGGACTCGAGGTAAGTTCAAAAACAAAAAAAAATATTTTTGAAGTGACGAAAAACCTGGCAGAAAATTTTTTGTTTTTTAAATTTTTTAAAGTATTTATAAATATTTGGAACTTAATATCGCTGATTTCAATATTTCATGTTTTTCCTTTATTGAAACCTGGCCCGTCATTTTTGACGGGAAAGAGCTAGTATATATATAATAATAAAAAAATTGCTAGTGTTAATTTTGTTAAATTTCTTATAGAAATTCTTATACTTTCATTTAAAAATGCAGTAACTTCAAGGCTAACGAAAGTAGTTTTTTTGCAAAAAGTGAAAAAATTTTAAGAATCATTTTAATAATTTGATTTTATAAGATATTTAATCTTATACCTTCAGGTGGTCAATCGAGGTCACAAGGCTTACCAGTCGTGTATTTCTTCGGAAGTTCAAAAGCTCTGAGAGGAACATGTAGTATTAGTTAAGCCCTTTTGCACGGTACATTTCGGTGGTTTTTCCGGTATTCAAAAAATATTTCTTTTTTGGAGTTGTCTTAAGGGTTCCTTAAAATAAGGTGTGCTTTTAAATCTTTTTTTTTTCCAACTACTTTAAAATGACGGGCCTAAGATAAACGTCCAAGAAAAGAAATAACGTCAAATATATTAATTAAAAATTTGGTTTTTTTTGGAGCAAACTTCAATGATCTGTCAGAGATACTTGCAACAAAAAAATTTTAGAAATCATGCATCAAAAATGGAACTCGATTATGTATTTTTTAATATATTTTTTAAATAAAATTGAAAAATTTTAATTTAAATGAAAAATAATTATCATTTGTCAAAGCCAAACAATGTTCGAAAATAACGAAAAACACGTGTCGAAAAGAATTGGCTTTTCAAATAATCCGAAATTTTTTATTCTAACTGAACTTGGAAAAACTGAAAAATTAATAAGAAAACAGGTACATTGAATTATCTGAAACCGGGTTTAATAATGCCAATTCCAAATAACTAAAAACTGATATATGGTGTAAGGTTCTAATTAAGGATTTTTGCTCTACATTTTTGAAATCTATTTAAAAATATTTATGTTTATAAAGTTGATCTCATAACTTCATTCAAATACAAACGAAGACCCGTGCCCGTCATGATAATATTCGTTTATGTGAGTATTTGTACTGAGTAGGTACTTTTTTTTTTTTCAATATTTTTTATGACCTAAGCCGTTCATGATGAAATAAAAAACGTAAAACAATCATTATCACTGTGCTTAAAGAAAAAAAGTAAAAAAGTTAAAAATTTATCAGCAGTTTTCTCGCCACCACTGTCAATTTAATCATTTGCAATTATCAAGCGTCGAACGTAATCTATTCCATTTAGAAGTGCATTTCGATGCTGCAATTGTTGTGGTCATTCTTATTGTTATTTTTCTCATTGTTGTTGTAATTATTAAATGAATGAATAGCAACAGCAACAGCAGCAGCAGCAGCAGCAGCACGAAATTGTAATCGTTGTCGGGCGTGCGCCTTTCACACTGAAAGGCGCTTTAATTATAACCACTTAAAAATAGTGAGTGGTTCGTTTTCCCTACTTCTTTTGATATTTGAATCGGCACTTTGTTAGCCCTTTCCCCCTCCCCCATTCCAATTCAAACCACCTACTCTCAGCGCAGCACTTTGTCACTGTTGTGCTCGCCGCTGTCACTATCTGCAATTCATTGAATGAAATTTTTAAATAAATAAAACTATTGAAGTAGCGGCAACGGCAATGGCAACGGCACCTAAAGTGCTAGAAAATAAAAAAAAAAAAACCGAAAAGAGGAAACTATTTTTTATCGTATATTTTTAATATTGTCGTTTTTCACCTCGTTGCCAGCTTCATCCAATGCTTCACAGGCACTCCAGTATTTTTAAGTGGCATTTAATTGATAACAAAAAACAACAAAAAAAAATTGTTTAAAAAAATTTAGAGTACAAAAAACAATAAAAGCTCCGCTCTGGGCTGGCTGCACACACACTTTACACTATGTGCGATTGTTTGTGCACACGCGGTTGCTTTTATATGTTTGTATGTATATTTGTAAATATATTATATTATATTTTTGTATTTTTATTTGCTTTCTAGCTATTTGCTTGTCTGTCGTTCTGTTGCCATATCGGCCTGTTACATCCGCAACAATTATTCCCACGACGCGGCAACACAGCGAGAGGCGGTAAAATTATTTTCAATTTAAGCGCGTACCGAATGCAGCACGTAACCCCTGCCATACACAGTTGACACTTTTGGCGCGCCCCCCCACCAAACACTCCAACTCACTCCAGCACTCAACAGACACACAACAGCACACTGGGTGGCATGTGGGAAAATATGGCAATATTTGTATGTGTGACAACAATTGCATAACGTTACATAGTGGGCGTCCGCTAAGAATGTGCCTGCAGAGTGTCAAAGAGTGCTTAGGTGTTGCGGGGTAATGAGTGAAGGCAGGGCGGTCATTGTTGGTGTTGCCACACTCTGTTGCAAGTGCAAGCAAAATAAATACAATTGTAAAACACAGTGACCACAGCTAGTCGTTATACAGCACGTTTTACAGTTAGATTATGGTTAATGTATACTTATTACTATTGGCATTACATGGCAATAGTGTGGTAATGCTGTTCTGAGGTCATGAGCGTAAAATTGATTTTAAAGTTTTATATATATGTGCTCTTCTCTAATCACTGCAAAATATGCTCTTTTGTATGACTTAGAATGAGTTGGCGCACAGTGGTCAAAACAGTTTTTTACAGTACGTTCATTTGAGCTAGTTGAGATATTGAAAAAATATTTTATGAATTCAAAATATATAGTTAGTTTTGTTAAAACAGAAATTTTTTTAAAATTTTGATATAATTATTTTATATAAAACTTTTTAATATACCATAAAATGAAATTTTGCATTTTAACACCAAACAAGATGAACTTAAAGATTCCTGGTATTAAGCATTAAGATTCAATGTTTTAAAAAATATTCAAAAATAAGAAAATTTAACAAAAAATCACACAATTCCGAAAGAAAATTTCGCAACCAAGATTTTCCGTCAGAATCGATTCGGAAGAGATAAACCTCAACAGAAAATTCATTATAACCACTACAAACAAAGAATATTTTCTTAAGATTAGTCTATTTCGAAACGATTCTGACGGAAAATCTGGGGGAGAATATTTTCTTTCATAGTTGTGTGTGAAGTACACAGTTTTTACCTCAGGTAATTGAATTTTTGTAAAATACTAGAGATAAAAACAATGTAAAATAAGTTTAAAAAATACCTATAATGTAAAATGTTGTATATTTTTTACTGTTTTTATGGCAGGTGCCATAATGTATGAACAGGAAAATCATAACCTTAAAAATATCCCAAAATGATATCAGATATGAAATCGATTTCGAGCTTCTGTTTTTTGAAAGAAAGTGAATTTGCATTGCTGAAAAATGTGTAAAAATCGAAGCAAAGAACGAAAAATGCTGTACTATAATAAAAATTTAGGGATTTTCGAACATACATTTTTTAAAATTTACGTGTCAACAAAAAATAAATATATTTTATAGATTTCATTATAGCATAAAAAAAATATTAAAAATAAGTAAATTTGTCTCTATCAAGAAAATATACAGCGAAAATTTATTTAAAATAGAAAAAAACATTTGAAGCTCGATTTTCTTTTCTCTTAACATTATTGAATTTTTAATTATGTGAAATGTTTTGTATTTTTCCACTTTTTAAAAAATATTTTGTCAAGAATTAAGTTATAATAATTCCATTACGGTAAACAAATTTGGTACAGAAATAGAAAAATATACGTTGGTATGATTGGAGAATACTTCAATTGAGTTATCGTCATCAAAAATAAACGTAACGTCATCAATTTGATCTAGTTCCAATATATTTCATATGCCATTTCAAGATATTAGTTCTCATGGCCCACCACAAGATTTCAGTCATCTCAATTTACCAAGTATTCGTGACACATTACAATGTTACTCTTTTATGTGTGATTGTTACAAAGATGAAATAAAATGTTTGCCTACAAAATTTTTACTTCTGAAGTGTAAAGTTCCATTAAGAGAGAACTGCCAGGATGAATTATCCAAAATAAAACCTGGGCCGATGGCGTATTTTTCATTGATTAGCCAAGGCCAGTAGAAAATTACGACTGTACGTAACAAAAAATAAACATTCTGGAAATTTAAAAATATTAGCAATAATATTTTTAAGAATTATAAACTAAAATAAACAATTAAAATGCCACAATTTTTTAAGTCATTAGCATAGTGCATTATCAAAGTGGGACATAAACTTGTACTTCAATATAAAATACTACAGTTCTGTTGTATACGGCAGTCCACTCCTGGTGAAATTTATGCATTTTACTCAAAACCTACCAATCCATTTACGTAAAGTTATCAACCCAGTAATTCAGCTGAATTAATTTAATGCACAATCAGAAAATGCTTTGTTATCAATGCTGTTCGATGATCAGTACGAGAGATCGATATCGAAATCAGTACGAGAGATCAACGAGAGAGTACGACGATTGATAAAAAAAATTTTATACAATGTACATTTATATATTTACTAGTTCTTTCCCGTCAAAAATTACGGGCCCGGTTTTAATAAAGAAAAAAACATGAAATATTGCTTCGATGGTCACATGTTCTATTTTAAATTGTGCAAATAACAATTTTTAGTTCCAAATATTTATAAAATACCTCAAATTAAAAACGGAAACTATAGTAGGTACGACGAAATTAGTTTAAAAATTTTTTTGTAAAGCTGAAAATTTCAAAATAAAAAAACATAAAAAGTTTTTGAAGTTTCAATAAATCACAAAATAAAAAATGCCTAAAAATATGCTATGAAATTTTTCAAAAAAATCAAGCGTTCCGCACTCAGATTTTACGGAATTATGTTATAGTAATATACAATTCACAAAATTTCCTTTGGCTGTGTTCCAGACAAAAAGGCAAATACTAAGTCTGTGATTTAAAGTATATCGAGTTTTATGGGATAAATCTGATTCCCAATTTCGGTAACAAACCCATATGGTACCAATTTTTGAAATAAAATTTTCAATTTATCTGAAGCAATTTTGCCATCCTCTGAATTGCATTTTTTACCAACTTTTTTACTGGAGATCTACTAATGGTTGAACTCTTGGATATAAATTCAAAGAACGGCAAGCTTTCATTCCAGTTTACAAATGCGCTGATGAGATTTTATACTTCGAAATTGGAGGTCAGATTTTTGATAAACTATTCAAAATTCGAATATTTTAAGTCATATGAATGCTGAAAATTTGAAATAATTAAGTGGGTTCGAAAATTATATTACAATATGGTACAAAATCTGGTTAGCAAAAGCAAGGTCGATTCTGAGATTGAGGGGTGAAAAAGAGGCTAAATTAGAAGACCCGTATTGCGGCGTTTGTTTATGTTAGTTTGAATTTTTTTTTAATCGACCTTCGAACTTTGCAGTCTAGAAGATATACTAGAAGATTTCATTTTAAAAAATAACTCTCCTCTTTCGCCTTTCATACCCCTTGTTTTTGAAAAGACTTGAAAATATGGATTTTAGAAGAAATTTAGAAGATATCTTATTAAATAAATATAAGAAAATTTGCACTTAAAAACAAGAAGTCTCCTCTTGCGCCTTTCATACCCCTTGCTTTTGAAAAGACTTGAAAATATGAATTTTAGAAGAAATTAAGAAGATATCGTATGAAATAAATATAAGAAAATTTTCACTTAAAAACAAGAAGATTTATTTTTAAAAAATACCTCTCCTCTTTCGTTTTTCAGGCGTCTCGTTTATGATATGTCTTGAAAATATGGATTTCAGAAGAAATTAAGAAGATATCTTTTTAAATAAATTTAAGAAGATTTTCTCGTTAAAAAGAAGAAGGTTTATTCTTAAAAAATACCTCTCCTCTTTCGTCTTTCATGCCCCTTGTTCATAATACGTTTTATGAAGAAATCTTATAGATTTTATGTGGCACTTTTTTCTCTGTGTATATTAACGAATTAGTCCATGAAACACAACTGAACTAAAAGGAGCGATATTTTTAGTTAACTGAAATACCCAATTTTGATTTCGCGAGACAAGGTTATTTACCTACTCTATCGAGTCTGCGAATCAAATTTTTAACATCGTTCTGAGCTATCAAAACTACATTTTCTGTTTTTAGCTTTAAATTTGCATTTACAGGCACAGGTACCGCCCGTTGGTCAATTAATAGACCAACTCAACTGGACCCAATGGTAGGTAAAAATATTAAAGTCTTTGTATCATTTAGTTAACCTTTATTTAGTGTCTGCTAGAAGTTTTGTCGATTCAGGTCCACTTGGTTGAGTTAAATGAGTCAACGTATAAATGAAATTGATTTAAAGATGATTCGTTGATTTTATTGTTAAACCACTTTCGAATACTTGAATTTTTTAAAAATATTTTAAGGTCATCAATTTAACAATTTGCTCCACTGTGCATTATTTGCTCGCTTCACTTTAAAATTCAAGCAAATACATAAATAAAAAAAACTGCTGGCTAAAATTGTTTGTTAATATTCTGCTAGCATTTATTTCGCCGCTGCTGTTTAAATATTTAAACAAGCTATTGATGTGAACTTTTATAATAAAGCAAACAATTATAGTAAATTAATAAATATTTTATAGACAGCGGCGAGAGCAGAGCAGAAGAATAGTCAGTGTTGCCACAACGTAGTAAATAATTTGATTGAAACTCAATTGTGCGACGTGCCAGAGGCTGACACAATGGAATTAAAGAGGGGAACAGTGTGGTTAACCAGCTAGAGACAATTTAAAATGGCTCAACACAGCAGCTAACAATGGCGTCAAAGCATAATGAGGTATATGAAGGCTCTTTTAAGCCTGTTGAAACAATATTTATGTTACATAATTGATATTTAGGCCATTTTAAATGACATTAAAAAAACTATTAAGTTGACATTGATACGAAAATTAAATTCCTAGTAAATATAATATGATGGTTTATAGAAATAAATAGAAATTTGATAATTTCTGACAGTAAATAACACTTTAAGCTTCAAATAACTGTAAAGTCAGTCAAGACTTAAGTATTTTGTCTAATATTGTATGTCTGAAGCTTAAATATAAAGAAACGACACAGATTTAGCTGCCATTTTGATTAATGTTGCAGCGATTGACAGCTGTATCATGGCGACGCCATCATTAAATTTATGTCAGTGATAAAATTCAATTCATGACTTCATCGCGACTGCTTGCTTCTCTTTACGAATCATCTATGTTGTTGTTGTTGTTGTTGTTGTTGTTTTTTTTGTTTTTTCAGCTCACCCATTCAACTTCACCAGCCAGCAGTGATTATTTTGTACGTTCTTCCTAGAAATCCATAACGTTGGCAACAAAGTATGTTGCCACCATTAAAATGTAGCCTGAGGGTCAAAATCTTGCTGTGTGAATGACTCAAGTCAAGTGGCGTTGGTTGGTGCTGGTGTGGCGGCAGCATAAAGGTGCCCCAAAATGCCAAGCTGCTGTTGTTGTTATTGCTTTTGTTGTTGTTAAGCAAAAATTGCAAACATTTTTAGAGCCTGCTCTTTTTTTTTATTTTTTTGTTTTTTAATGTGAGGCTTGAGAGTTGAAAACTTTGAACATTATAAAAAGAGTACATTTAACATGATATTTAAAAAAAAAAAAATTGTACAAGCTTATAAAAACAGCTTGAATTACTTTCGCGTAAAAGCTGGCAACAGCAGCAGCACGCTGAACAACACTTCATTAACAATGTTGTTATGCTTGTCTAAAGGCCACAAAAGCTGGTATAAATTAAGATTAAAAAACTAAGTGGCCGTTAGTTGATTTTAATGGCATTCCATAATTTTTCACTTTATTTTTTGTTTTTGTTCTTGTTGCGCACAAGCTATTGCTGTTGTTGTTGTTGTTGTTGTTGTAGACATCTTAGTGTTTTATGGCCAATACTTGGGCGTTATGTTTGAACTTGAACAACAACAGGTTCAAAGTGCTCTTCCACCTCCACTATAACCGACAGTTTGTCGTGTAAGTTTACGCCAAGGCATGAAAAAAAAATAGAATAAAATAATATTAAATTTTTTTTTTTTTTTCTTACTTCCCTCCCTAACGGCAACTTTTTTGGGGCATTTTCGCACAGGAAGCGCAAATTACGAAAATTTTATTATGTAATAAACAACCGTTTATGCTGTGTACCACTAGCAATATAGCCAGACCCTTAACAGTCAACGGTGCCACCTTGTTGTTGTGCGTGTGGAAGGAACCTGGTGCAGCACATGAAAAAAGAAAAATTATTATACACTGTATAACGGCGTAGCAACGCATAAAAACCTAAAAATATTTTCCTCTTCATTTTCATTTTTTTTGTATATATTTTTTTTTTCCTTCCTTTTTATGAGCAAAACATAAGCAACCCGAAATTCCCCAACCAGTCGTGGGTCCACATAAATTATTGATGTGGTGTTAATAACCAGAGTTTTATGATGATTAAAGCAGGTTGAGGTGCTCTTTAAAATATTGCTTCTCATGCCTTTTGTGTGAAGTTAGAGAGAGAGACTTGCATGTGCCAAAGGCACACAAAAGCCGCCTGGAAGATGTTAGAGATATTTTAATACAATTACAACCAGTGTTGCCATATGGTCCGATATATCGTATTTGTTACGATTTTCAGTCTTGAATCCGATGATCCGATATATGGCCATAATTCTCCAAAATGTTACGATTTCAGAAAAAATAGATCCGACGTCCGATTTGGTGTATTTTTCTTTAAGTATATGCAATGAAAAAATAAAGATAGCAAGTTAGCAAGATAGCAACTTTAAACTTTGTTTTAAAAATTCTGTGTCAACTCTTTTTAACCAATGACAAAATATTTAATGAAGATTATTTTTTTTTATTTTTACTTCTATTTTGTGTGCTTAAAAGTATTTTTCAATTTATTTTGTCAGAATATTTTTTATATATAATCATGTTAGAAACATTAGATGAACTGACTTTTGAAGCAAAATTTGATTTATTTAATAATAAATCTTAAAACTTCCACATTGATTTTTACATTTCTTCTTTAATGTTCAATTGCCTTCTCGGAAAATTTCTACGTTGTTGTTCTTTTTTAAAATTTCACGGATCCGACGAACTGAGTCATAAGTTACGATATGAAAATTTTTTTGATGGCAACACTGATTACAACAAATAAAAGGTAACACACATAAAAGGCAAAATAAACCGAGTCTAAAAATGTTAATGCTTATTGTTGCTGTTGCTGTTGCTGTTCACTGAATGTTCGAGGGTAGAAATAGCTAAAGCGAGAAGCTGCTGTGCGTCTCATTGAAATATGGCCTAGTTTTTGTGACAAGCATCAAGATGATCTGCTGCTACCTTTATGCTATACTACTACTACTTTTGGCGCTTTGTTAATTTTTGCCACTCTTTTTTTGCTTATGTTGCCTGCTACCTGTTTTCAACAACATAGTTGTCGTTGTCAGCTTGTTGTCTCTGGCTTTGACTTGGCCATTCATTGAATGCGTTCCATCAATGCAAATGACGATGATTCAAATTAGCAGATACCATGAAGCACTACTACGCTACGCAGCAACCATTTCAATTCATTCATTTATACCAAAACCAAAGCCAACAGCTAAAAGGGCTGGTTCAACACTAGCTTACTACAGCAAAAACAGCTTGCTTTCAAGTTAAAATAATAAGCAAAAAAAAAAAAAAAACAAAAATATTAAAATACCATGAATTTTGCTGGCATTCAGGCACAGGTTTCTGCAAAATCAAAAAACAAAATACAAGAAATTAAAAAAAACATTGGAAAAAGCAGCAAAATCAAAGTAGGTTCCTGCTTGTTATAGCTACGCACACGAAAGCTACAACAACAACAACAACAACAACTACTCATGCTACTCGCCTAAAAAGGATCAAAGTCAATGTTCTGCTTGAAATGCTATCCATGTTCTGTATTATCTGTGAGCTCTAAATCAGGTTCATTTGTTTATTTTCTGTTGACTTGAGTTCCGTTCGTTTTGCCCCAGCGTTGGTTGTGCTGCTCGTAGTAGTCATAGCTATAATCTATAGGCTGCTTAAAACAGGTTTGTTGTTTTTTTTTTCCTGATTTATTTTTACCAAAATTCTGCTTGGGCAACAAATTTGCATTTCATTTAAGATTTATTTTTTATTTTTTTCGATTTTCTGTCAGCTGTTGCTTCTCTCTCTCTCTAATCTGGCAGCTCTTTGAAAAATTGATACTTTCTGATAACATAGCTAGAGAGAGAAGCCAAAGAAAAGTTTTTTGAAATCTGATTTATTGTTGGAAATTGTAAGTTCTGAACAGCTAACAGCTTAAAGATTTTTTGACAAGTTATTTGAAGTGAGATGCTTAGTCAAAGGCCAAAGAGAAAAATCTTCAATTAAGATAGCTTAACCGGACTAGAAAATATATTTTATGCAGGTGACAAAAATATAAAATTGAAATAGAAAAGTATTCATGTATGAAGAAAGAATTTCCAATTAAAATTTTTCAGAATAATTATTCAAAGCTACAAAAAAAAAACTCAAATATAGTGTTTCCTTTTTATTTATGACAATTTTCTATGTTTGGGTCATTCTCTTACTAACCGAACACCATTTTGACCGACACATTTTTGATTTGCCTGAACATTTTTTACGAGAAAAATATTGATAAAAAAGAGACACTTGTTCGAGGATGTTTTTTTTTTTGTTTTGGCTTTTTGAGTTTAAAGTTTGAGAATTTCATGATTTTTGCCTTGGAGACAAAAATCATTTTCAAAAATTCATAACTCAGGTTATTTTTAGCAATAGAAAAGTATTTTCTTTTATTTTGAAGATACAAAAAATTTTTGAAAAAATGGTTTGAAAAAAATGTATCAAAAATTTTAAATTGTTATAAAAAATTTAAATATTTAAATCAATTTTTAATAGTTTTAAACACCACTTGTTTAGGTATTACCATTGTATAATACGCCATATTTTTTTAAAAAAATTTTTTTTCTTAATACTTACTTTGTTATCTTCGGATTAAAAAAAAATTGTCTCTTGCTTAAAAATAACAGGAGTTATGAATTTTGGAAAATGTTTCCCTAAGGCCAAAATCTCCTTAAAAGAATCAAGTTTAAACCTCCTCAATTTAAAAAAAAAATCCTCGCAAATCTGTCTTTTCGTACAAAATTTTAAGGCTAATCAAAAATGGTAATTTTTGTTCAAATCTGTTCGGTTTGTAAAAGAATAACTCATGCACAGATTTATTTCATGGCTACAAAAGAATTATTAAAGATGATTTAAAGCATAAATTTAAATTTTAACCCATTTTTAACCCAGCTTAACAAAATTATTTAAAACAACGATAATGATATTTGAAAACTAGATATAGAAAACAAATCAGACGTTTTTAGGCTTTAAAATCGTCTCTAAGGTCCTTTAACTGATCTCCGAAGTTTAAATTCCTTAATTTTCGTAACTTATCTCATTTTTATCGGCAGTTTACTTAAATTCTGTTTAAAAATTTAAACTGAGATTAAAAAACATAGTTGTGCGGCACTGTAGTAAACAACTTTGACGTAGAACATCAAAATATTTAAAAAATTTTTGATAAAATAATGCAAATTGTCAGTTTCATTGGAATATTTTTTTTCAAAACTTAAAATATGTTTTTTTTTGTTTATTGTTTTGAATTTTTTGAAGCATGATTTTTTTATTTTTTATTTTTTGTTTATTATTGAGAATATTTCCAATGTTCTCAGATAGTTTTTGACAAAATCTAAAAGCGTTTCTTTTCTCAACGAAAAATTCTGCCCTCTGGAGGTGCAGAATTTTTTCCATTTTGACCTGAACTCACAGAATTCTGTCCTGTTTAGATCACAAAAAAAGCAACATTTTTTTAATGTTTTCGAGTTGGCACCCTTTTTGAAAAACTTCAAAAGAATTCAAGATGAAAAAAAAATTTAAAACTTCAAGTTCAACCTTTTTTTTCCCGCTAAAAAAAAAATTATTTTTTTTCATAGAAAAGTGTTGACGTTTTCCGTAGAAGAGCTCAATCTTTTCTGAACTGTCAATGGTAACGTTAACTATTTTCCACATATGTCATTTATTTTTTTATTCAGTTGGTAGCATTTCAGGTCAGAATTTTTCGAACCGTCGAAGAAGAGAGGGCAGAAATTCTGCATTTTTTATACTTTTAATGTCAACATTTTCGAGAAATGAACACGATTCAATTTTCAAGGTCAGAATTTTATTTGAGAAAAGAACGAAAAAATGCAAAAAAATCAAAAAGGGCAGAAAAAATGCAAAATATTTTGAGAAAAGAAAATGCTATAAGTTTCAATTTTTTAAACCTAGAATTTCTGTGTTTAAATTCAAACTTGCCTCACCAAGTTAAACTTTGATTTTTTTGAGATAAGTTATCGGCTTTAAAATTTAAACTGAGGTTAAGGCATTTTAAACTTTGTTTAAGCTAACCTTTGTTTAAAATCGAGATGAGTTAACGGGCCTAAATATTTCATAAATAAATCAATCCCATCAAGAACGAGGTTCTGCACATTGGTAACATCTTTTTTTGGGCACTTTTTAATAAAATTTAAAAAAATAGTCAAAAAAATCATAAATTAGAGCAAAATTATTTATAAAGTCAAATTTTTTTATTTTTTATTCTTATTTTTGAATTTGTTCTAGTGATTTGTTCCACACCAAACTGAATGTAATTTTTACCACTCAAGTATAATTTAATTAATTTTTTTTTTGCGAAATCCTTTTTTTTTTTTTTTTTAAATTCGCAGAGACACTAGTTCAATTCACGGTGAGATGTACCTGATGTACCTTTTAGATGTACCTCCTGTGAATTTCTACAGATTTTTACATGATTTTGTAAGAAAGGTAAATACCAAAGTCATCCGATTTTAACAAAACTTGCTCAAAAGGCTAGGCAAACAAAGTTATAGATGTGCACTTAAATCAGTTGAAATTGGTTAGACCCTAGAAGTCCTTCCCTTGGGCCTTTATTTAGTTTTCTTACGATTTTATATGGGGGGGGGGGGGAGGGAGTTCATGCAAAAGTTGACCAGCTTCAGTCAGAAGGTTAAAAAATAAAATAATGAGTTTGAAAATTATCGAAATTGGTTGGACCTTGTGGGAACCTCTCTTGGACCTCTAATAAGTTTTTGCATGATTTCGTATGAGAGAAACACACAAAAGTAAGCCGATTTTAATGAAACTCGGTCAAAAAGCTAGACAAATAAAACAAAAGATGTGTTCTAAAAATGGATGAAATCGGTTAGTCTCTAGGAGTTCTTCTCTTGGACATCTATTAATTTCGTACATGATTTTGTATGGGAGGTATGAACAAAAGTTAATCAATCTTTACGAAACTCAGTCAGAATGATAGAAAAATAAAAATATAGATGTGTACTGAAAACGGTCGAAATCGATTAGACCCTATGGGTATCTCCCCCAAACCAATATTAATTTTAAACATGATTTTGTATGGGTGCTACATACAAAAGTAAGCTGATCATAACGAGAATCGGTCAAAAAGTAAGATATAATAGAAATACATGTGTTCTAAAAATAGTCAAAATCGCTTAGACCCTAGGGGTACCGTCATTGAAGCTCTTATAAGTTTTTGCATGATTTTGTATGGATGGAGTATGCAAAAGTTGACCGATCATAACAAAACTCAATCAAAAAAATAGAATAATCGATATGTACTGAAAAAAGCCCAAGTAGATTAGACCCTATGGGTACCTCCCATTGAGCTATATTAAATGTTGGCAAAATTGGACCTGTAATAAGTTTTTACTTGATTTTGTATGGGAGGTACATGAGGTAAATTAGCCAATCTCGATTAAACTTAATCCGATTTATAGACAAATCGAATAATAGATGAGTTTTAAAAAACAAAAATCTTTTTCTTTGTTATTCTTTTAAAAACCTTGCTAAACTAAACTTAAATATTTCGAAAACAACTTGGTTTTGAAAACTTCATAACTTCTTTGCTTATGGCAAGAAGCAGATACTTTGCAAATCATAAGTGATAATGAAATCAAACGAATGTAAAAAATTCCGTGTAAATCTAAGAATCCTTTTTTTAATAACTTATCAAAATTCGCATAATGATTTGAAATTCACATAACGATTTGAACTTCGCAAAATTTAAGAGTTCTTAGGTATTTTTTACGGTGACTGTGACGTGCAGGTTAAATGTGTGGCCTAGCACGCTCGGAGCCCGAGTTCGATCCCCAGTCGCGGTGAAAAGTTTTTTCAATAAAAAAATTTTTCTGATCGGTCACCACCACTCTGCAGACAATGGCAAACCTCAGAGAGTAAATAATGCCATGGAAGGCTTCTTGAGAACATGAAATTTAGCCGTGCGGAGTCGGTATAAAACATGTAGGTCCAGTTCTCTTTCAATTGTGTGCAAACATTTCATATCACACGCAACACATTTGATCATAAGAAGCTCAGCCAAAGTCCTCTCAAGGGCTAAAATGCAATTGAACATCATCTTTTTGCAGTTTTAAAATAAAGGAATGACAAATTTTTCTAAACTACGTTCTAAATTACCTTTTTTTTTTTTTTTAAATAAAGAATGATCTATTTAAACAAGTTCTACGTTTCATTTTCAAATTGTTGTTAATTCAAATGGTTTTGATTCTACTGAAGGTCCTCTTCGATAAAAAAAGAGCATGTCTTTTGCTTATAAATTTTGAATATTCATGGAATTTTCATAGAAGGCCTAAATCTCATGAAAAGATTATTTATTTTATTACTAACTTGAAATTTTCTTTGGACTTTTTTAAAAGAAGCACCTCGCTATACAAAACTGAAAAATGTTAAATGAATTTAAAAGAAAATAATTCGGAGTTTCAAAACTATTTCGGAATTATTTTTAGATATAAAACAATTATGTGGAAATTGTTCCTCTTACTTTTGTGATCCTCAACAAAAGAATCTTATTTTCAAATCGGCCTACTATCCAGTAAACCAAACGTATATATTATTATTTAGAATTTTTTTGTAATCAGTAAGAAATTTTTGAGAAATTTAATTATATATTTTTTTTCGACACGACGCAAAAAAACGAACAGGCCTTTTAACAAAATAAAAAGTGGCAACCCGAAAACGTACGCAAAAATCTTACTATTATCAAAGCCTCGGTTGGGGGTACAGTATCTGGTATTATATTGAGCTTTTTGTCTATAAAACTTTATTTATAAGAGCATAATTTTAGATGCTGTTATTCTTCAATGAGTATTTTTAAATGAACAGGAACTTAATTTTTCATTAATCAAGGTAAAATTAATTTTTTGCTCTTTTGGAATTTTTGGGTAGTTCCAATATTACATCTTAGCTTATCTTTGAAATTATCTTTATAATTTTTTTAATAAAATTTTTTTCTTAATTTTTC
Organism: Tetanocera ferruginea; assembly: GCA_958299015.1. Classification (NCBI taxonomy): domain Eukaryota; kingdom Metazoa; phylum Arthropoda; class Insecta; order Diptera; family Sciomyzidae; genus Tetanocera; species Tetanocera ferruginea. The sequence continues at coordinate 2,578,724 of OY282644.1, forward strand.
TAGATTTTAAGATTAAGATTTCTCTATCTTCTTTTGTAATTAACTTTGTATATTTAACGCTATTATAACGTTAATTTTGTTTTGTTTTTTTTTTTTTTGTAAAGCCGTGAAATATACATAAAATATGGTACCATTTCATGTGATATTAATTTGAGAGAACAGCTTGTTTGCCGTTAATTTTACAAAAGAGCCGCTTTCACACATTTCTTTAATTTCTATTAACTTTCTTTAATACTATTTATATATTTCATTATATGCTTCATGCTGATCAAAATTAACAGTATCTCACATGACATAATTCTACATAAATTTTTTGTGAAATTCTCAGAAAAACCCTTTCATCGGCAGCCTAATACTTTTTTGCCTTTCCTACCATGCCCCTTGCTTTTCTTATACAATACAAATTGAAAGGTTCGGCGTGCTCTGTGTTTGGTATTTTTTTTTTGTTCAAAAGGCGTTACCAATTCACAGAAAAAAGGCATAGCCTATAACCATAGCATAGCGGAAATGCATTGAAATGCATGGTTTAGTAAAGAGAGTGTAGAAATAAAAAAACAAAAAAAAAAAAAAACATAGAAAAGAGAAAACACCGTTGTTTATTATTTTAAGTCGCTTCTTTTGTTAATTATTCAAATTTTTGTGTATTTCAAATTGATTTCATTCAATTTTTCCTAGAATTTCATAGAATTTCAAAAATGTTGATCGTAAATTTAAGATAGTGCTTATAAGACGATGATCAGGTTTTATTTTTCATTGGAATTTTCTGCTTCTACAGTTTCTACGACGGCATATAAACTTGTAGTAAGAAATATGTCGGCATTTCATGTAAAGTGAAGGGAAAACAAAACTATATCAATGAAAATGCCGATTTTGAAATTAACATAAAATCCTCTTAGAGAGGCTTAATTATTGAATATGTTCGATTTTTTAGATTTTTTTTTATGAGAGTGTTAATTTGTTAGAAATTAGAGTATTATTTTTCAGTTATGAAAATGCAAACTAATCTTTTCTGTTGTAGATAAATTTAACAGTCTGAGAGTATCGTATTTTTGATTCCAAAACAAAAATATTTTTTTTTATGTATGTTGCAGATGCATTTGATAGTCTTTGAGTCATTTGAGAGTATCGTATTTTTGAACTCAAAAAAAAAAAATTTCATTTGAAACACTTGAGTCATTAGCCAGGCTCAATTCTGTTAAGTCAAGACCTAGCAAGACGTTGGTAGGAAAATTTATCAGCTAATTTATCAGAAAATTTACTAACGGTATATGCCGATATACTTAAAGGTATGTTTTTGCAACTCTCATATGTTTGTTCTCAATCTCCTCTTGTCAGCGGTCAGCTTTGCCAGAATATTTCGTTTTCATAACCATGCATATCGAAATCAATGCTTTTAGCGTTCATTTCGTGCATAAATATTTAAATAAACTCAACAAAATCTGCATTTATTTTTTTTTTTGCTTCTTATTTTTGGAATAAATTTAAACTTTTTCTATTTATCACTCCACTGAACGCAGCTGTATTTTGTTTTTTTTTTTTTTTTTGCTTCGTTTTCAACTCTGTTATAAATTTTTATTATTATATTTTGCTCACTGCCTGGCTCACTGGTGATCAATCAAATGTAGAATATTTTTTCCGACAGCTGTCAAACTGCAGCATAACAAGCATAATAAATTTCAAAAAAATATATAAAAAAAATTTAGAGAAATGTGTATCATACACTAAAATTTATCATATTTATCATACATGCTATATATATTATTTTTTTCTTTTACAAGTTTACTTGTTATATTTGTCAAAAATCAAACAACAACAACATCGACCAAGCGATACAAGCCAATACATCAAGCGTATACAACAAATTAATATTGACAGTTCTCTATGAACTGTCACTTGAATTTATGACAATCGGCAAGCAATGCAATTGATTGATATTCCAAATAATTGCATTATTCGTTATAAATATCAATGAGAAAAAAATGATAACCGAATTCATGGCCATAATTCAATTCAATTAGTTACATACATATTATGTGTGTGTATATATATATATGTGTGTATGTGTATGTTTTGTGCGACAAATAGACATAAATTTAATGCAATTAATTTTGGCCAAATAAGCTTAAATTGGCGCTTAAAATTTACAACATCACATATTATGGCTAACGATTGTGTCTGATATCTAGTGTAGGGGCGGGGAATAGTAGGGTGGTCTCTTTAATTTGACGTGCCTTTGGCAAAACCGCGCCTCAACAACCACTCAAAGCCCAATAAAATGCATAAATCATAACAATTTATTAAATATGACAGAAATTTATGATAGCAGCGGCAATAATTTTGTTATCTCTCTGCGAGTTGTTGGTGCCTGTTATTGTTGTTGTTAACATTGTTGAAAAGGGGCGCTTAAATTGTTATGGTTCTCATTTTTATTCCGGCTTTTGTACTTATTATTTGTTTTTTTTTTTTAATTTTTTTTTTGTTGTTCCCTCTTTTGTTTTTATTATCTTTTATTTGTATATATTTTATTATTGTATTTTTATGTAGCTGAAATTATATAAATCATAAACATAAAAAAATCACATACATACATACAATATAAACGCTGAAACAACATTGAATCGCTGGATCATCAACATAAATCGTTGCAACAAATGAAGCATTTTATGTTAATGAGCGAGCGCTACAATGATTACCAGCGCATCATAAAAATAACTGTTATTAGAGAAGAACAAGCGTCTTGATTATTTGGAGTTGAATACAAAAACCTGATGGAAGCTGATGGCAGCTGACTGGCGGGTAGCGGCTGCTCAGCGAGTGTTGCTTCGATTCTCGATTGTGCTGCTGTGATTTGGAGCAAAAGTTGTCATAATAATGAAGCAACATTTTTTTCTACCAGCTATGACTAAGCTGCAGCGCAATGAAACAATATGTTTCATTATTGCCTCTAATGAATGATGATGATGAAGAAGAAGAAGAAGACAAAATGCTTTCATTCAAATATGTTGAATTCATTGATAAAGTGAAGGTCCAAGCAAAAATGCCATAAAACAAATACTAGCTCATAAAAAAAGTATTTGATGGACCTTAAGTATAGAGCCAGCCAAAGTCTTAGGGGTAGAAAAGAATTTTGGTATGAGCAAGAATGGGATATAACCTCATTTTGAGATTTGAGCATATTTTTTGCTTGAGAATTTGTGTTTGTTCAGAAATATTCAACACTAATAGTTAGCAAAGTTATTGAGATGTTTCCAAAAAAAAAAGTTTTTTTACTCGCGCCCCCTATTATGAAAGCTTACCTCGGGAATGATATGGTATCATACATTTTTTTTAGATTTTCCCAAAAACAGCAAAAATTGGCTTTTTGTCATAACTTTGATATTTGGGCATGTATTTGAAGCAGGGACCATACCGGTTATGGTTTTTATCAAAAAAGTCAAATATTAACTGTTATTTTTTAACTTTTAATTTTTCAGACAAAAATAAAAGTTATTTTGTGCTTTATATTTTTTTGGGCAAACATAACAGTTACTTTTGACTTTTATTTTATCGGTCAAAAATAACAGTTATTTTTTGCCTTTTATTTTTTCGGTCAAAAATATCAGGTAATTTATATTTGTTCAAGTCATTTTACCGATAAAAAAATTTTGATATTATTATTTTCATCTCATCGGTGAGACATTTTACACATGGTGTCAACAGTTCAATCTGTCAAGCGGCCTTTAAGAAAACACAAATTACTTGATATTTTTGACCGAAAAAACTAAAGTCACAAAATAACTGCTATTTTTGACCAATAAAATAAAAGTCAAAAGAAACCTTTATTTTTCCTCGAAATATACTAGGCAAGAAATTAACTTTTAAAGAATCAGTTTCAAATTTAAAAGCGACTTAATATTCGTGAGGCTGAGGACATTTGTAACATAATGGTATATTTGAAAAAGTCTTTTGACAATTTTTTTCATTTGAAAATTGTAAAATAACAGTTATTTTCGGTACTTGTTTTAGTTCAGTTGGTGTTTTAGTTGCTTTCGAATGTCTTCTCAACATTGTTACTTTTTGAATGCTGGATTGCATTTGCATAATACTCTTTGAAGGAGCCTCCGAAAGCAGAGGCAAATCTTGTTCATTATTACCTCCTGCTTCCTGATCATAATAATTGCTATGTTGATAGAGGGCCTCATAAAGCAGCGAACGTTGATTGTTGAGTGCATCAACTTGGTTGGCTTTAAAATTTTGTTGAGATGCATCAGTGTGTTTGTTGGGGATTGGTTCTTTGTAGATTCACCAAAATACACTGATATTTCGTAAAAATGCATTTTGAAACTCAGCCGTTGTTGCAATCACCTTACCTTCAGCATTAGTTGCAGACCCAGCTGCGGCTGTATTCTTAAGAGCTCTAATTCGCTCTCTATATTCACGAACGCGTTCTGCTCCTGTTTTAGCTATTTTTCTATTTTTTTTTTCCGTGCATACTTGTAGGATGAAAATTACTGTTACGGTTAAGTTAATAATGTAATGTTAATGTTAATCTAATATTAATGTTAATTATGTTATTTTCAGTATGTTACGCGTTCAGTTTTAATTACATTTTGTTTGGCTATTTAACATGTGCCTACGTGGCGTAATCGTATAAATTCCGTCTCACAAGCAACGATGTACGGGTTCAATTCTCGGCAGCGGCAGTAATTTTTTTTTAATTTTCATATGAGTTGAAAACGTTAGCCTAGCGTCACGAAAAATGACCTTGAAATTTCACTCGCCGCCAAAGAAGTTTCACTTCAAAAAAAAGAAACAGTTTCGATAGTATTATAAATGTAGACGTAGAATTCCGTAAATGTAGACATAGAAAGCAGCAGGCACATTATAAGCAGCTAATGATTGATTTTCTGATATAAAAACATGCATTTTTCTTCTTATATTTTACTATTTTGTGACTTTAATATAATAGTTACAAAATCCCAAATTATTTATTCATTCAGCGCAGGATATATCTGATATTTAAGTATATATATTATCTTTAAACCATAAGTATTAAAGGCTGTAGGTATACCCTAAAGTATTAGCCAAAAAAGTTGCATGACCTTCAAAAAATCTGTTAAAACGACCGCATACAAACCACGCTATAAGACGTAATTCTACGTCAAAAAAGGTAAGTTCATAAATTGCCTTAAACCCAACATAAATTAATATAAAATAATTTTGTCAACATATTTCTTTGATATCGACTAAACATTACTAAATATTACAACACAATTTTCTTATGAAAAATTGATGCCATCGTGTGTGGTTTTGTAAGAGCTTTCGTTTGGTACCAAATATGTAAATATTTCCATAGAAAATAGCGAAATTATAGCAAAAAAACAAAATTTTCGCTGGTTTATGAACGCAAGTTTGAAACCCCTTAACCATCGATTGAGCACGTATAAAAATTACGTCGACCTTAGATTTTTGTCTTCTATCAAATATCCGAAAATCATTCAAATCGAAGACTGTCACCTGGGGCCCTTTCCTTGTTAGTGATATCATATTGTGTGCATATGTATTTCTGCTGAATTTCAGCACAGTTGTCATTTATAAAAATGTATTAAAATACTGACATCTCAGTATCAAGGTGTTACCAGCAGTCCTTAAAATAAAATGCAAATTAAGTTGCTTATATTATGGCCATCACTGTATTTTAAAATTTTCATAATTATTTGTAAAAAAATTCGCGCAATACTTGTACTAAACGTTTCGCAGTACTGATGTTGTTTCTAAGGGGTTTTACAGTGCGTTGCCAAATTATTAGGAACAAGAACTCAAGTTTTATGGTTTTGTAGTTTCAAGGGATGTTTAGAAATACTCTTAAAAGTAGAGTATGTAATATAAAAATTATCAAAACAATAATATTTCTATGCAGAAGTACTTTTTGGAAGAAATTTGGGCATTAATGGAGAAATATGGGCATGCTATCTATACATGTTTAGCCCATATTGTAAGAGTTCCGTGTCGTAATGCCATTTCTTGATGAGAGTTATAATCAACTGAAGCTAGCTGGTATTCACTAGCTTAACCATAGCCTTTTTGCACCCAACTCACCAACTAAGCCTGCTTGACTGCCAACCCAGAGGTCCCGAGTTCGAATCCTGACCAGACCGTGCTCCCACGCCTTAACCTCTTTTCAATTCTTTCGTTATTTCTTCTGAACTGAATTAAAAAATCAATCATATTTACGGCTTTAGAGTTGTAGTTGGTGGTAGAAATTTTTGTGGAAAAAGATTGCTTAATTGTACGAATAGGCTAAGGTTAAGGCATAACACCTGCCTCAGTTTTGAAATTAGCATGTTGATATAGCACTCCGCCACACATAGAACCATGCTACACTTATATTATTTGAGTTCCCTTTCCTTACTACTTATCTATCTCACCATTTTCCGCACCAAGGCAGACTTGACTTAATAGGTTGTACACCTGAAATTTTTGAATCAGCTGTGTGTTTTGTGAGGTTTTTTTATATTTTTAGAGAAGTGGGTATTAAATTAAAAAAAATAAAATAAGTTTTAAAAATAAATATTCAAAATTCTCACTCTCCACCAAATTTTCACTTGAGGTTCAGTAAAATGTTACGATTTGAAATAAATTTCCAAACAGCTTTGATAGATTTCCAAAATTTAATGCCACCTATTGTTGCTTTAAAGCTTTCAGCTTTAAACGAACTCTTGCTTAATGACACGTTTGTCAAAACGTGTCGCTGTTTCAATAATATAATGTTCGCTTTTTTTGTTTTAATTGAAAAAACAAAAGCTTCGAGCACAACATCCGGCAAACATCAATAGCAGCAGCAGGACCTACTGCATCATCATCATCATCATCATCAGCCTGCTAGCCAAAAACTTCCGCTCTTTTGGTTTTAACACAGTTTTTCGTTACTCTTTCCTTTTTGTTTGTTTTTTGTTGTATAAAAAATTTTAAAATGCCCGCAATTCCGCTGAATTCTGACATATAATTATGTGAGTTGCGTTGCATGCAGCAGTTGCTATAAAAACAACAAAAACAGCCAATGCAGTGAGCTGCAATTTGTATAGCGTTGCCACCTATTTTGTGAGGCTGCGTTAATTATGACAGTTTTGTCAACAACAAGTTTGCCTTTTTCTTCTTATTCTTATTATTTTTATGCCGTTTCTATGGCCTATTTTATGCTTATTTTATTTGCTTTTAATATTTTATATCAGCTGCTCATAATATTAAAACATGATGTGTTAAACATAAAATATGGCAACATTGCCATAACGACGATGACGGCGGCGATAGAGCGGCAACGTAGTCGTCATTACAAACGCTTATAATGGACAGCCATGGAGTGTAATTTTCGCGCCCCTGTAATTCGGCGCTTTAGGCAGACGAATGTCCTACTTGGAATTTGATAGCAATCACTTGTTGTTGCTCTTCTTATTGCTGTTGTTTTTGTTGTTGTTGTTGGCAAACGTTTGTCGGCTGTTGCTGTTGCCTTAACTTGATTTCAGCGCTTTTTGATGGGCGTGCTGGCGTGTTTTGCCCCAACTGGCTACTTTTTTGCCTGAAAATTCTGCGTATTTTTTTTTTCGTGCGCTGCTATCTAGCCGGTTTAATTTTATTTTTTGTTTATTTTTTTGGCATTGTTGCCAGCATTAAGTGCTAGAATTAAATGCCAGCTCTTGTGCGCTGCACTTAGTTTGCTTTATTTAAAGTTTGTTTTTTTTTTTTGTTGTGTGTGTTTTTTATGCTTGCCAAGCTTTTTTTCATCTCGCTTTTTTTTCTCTAGTGCTATACGTAAAAATGATGGTAATTATATAAAACTGTGTGTTGTGTGCAGATATGTTATATATTTTATATTTTATATAAAATTATTTTTTTCTTTTTAAGTTTCTGTTGTGTGCACCACACATAACAAATTTAATTAAATTTATTTGGCTTATTTTATAAAATGCTTGTTGCAAAATGCTCTACTACTATGGTTGCCAGGCATGCTGGTAATATGAGCATTTAATTAAGAGACCGCCAAACTTTCGCTTGAAGCTTTAGCAACTGACTTTTAGAAGTTCTATAAAAACAAAAATTTCAAACAAATAAAAATGCTTTTATTTAATGCCAAGAATATCAAAACTAATAATTTTGTTTTTTTTCTTTTCATTGCAGGTATGTAACATGGTGTGCATTACGTTTTTGAAAGCTTTTCCCAATTTATGTAAGTCGAATTTTAAGAAAAATAAATTAAAATTTGTCGAAAAATTGGTTTAAGAGAGCATGTAAAAAAAGAAAATCGTAATTAAATTTATAAAATTATCTCAAATAAAGTAATATTCTAAGTAAGCATTATTAGGCTAATGTCAGAGTGAACATTACAAGCGAAGCGATACTTAAAGCTTTGCTAGAAGATGCTATAAGCAATGCTTTTCTATGTTTGAGTGAAAGCGTTTTTTTATTACTAGATGTCCTGAATCATTCGGTTTTATTTGTCAAATTTCATACAAATCATTTCAAACATCTTCTGAACGGTTGAAGCCTGAACATTTTTGAGTTACATACATCGTGAAAACTACTTAAGTAAAATTAACAAAAAACTTATGTTTGTTTGTACAAGTGCTCCTTCACTTTGTTGTCTACCAATTTCATGGCTAAACCAACAAGGTTTTATTAGTTGATCTACGCATTTTATGTACATAAGGGGAAAATTATATTATAAATAACAGATATCAGATTCATACAAAAACTTGTATAATTTTTTTGATGAAAATTTAAAAATATAAATTAGATGAGTACAAATTTTAAAGAAATCTTATATAATTTAATGATTGCACTCAGAAAAAAAGTGCCCACCTATCTTTATCCAATAAAAATTTCTATATTTTCGATAATAGCAATTTTCTCTTTAAAAAAAAAAATGTTCCTCACGTAGAATAAATTTTCACATTACCGAAGAAATATTTTTTCACTTGTGGAAAATGGAAATATTTCAGTGTCTCTTATGATGATTTTCACGCACCAAAAAATTCTCATTTAAAGAGAAAAATTAAATGAAAATGAAAAAGTTTTCCTATATTTTGATAAAAAATTCACTAAGGGAATTATTAAAAAAACACATTAAATACTTTCTCAAAAATAAAAAAGTCTTCTTCTCTAAAAACAATAATTTTTATGTATGTATTTCTCTTTTTCATGGAAGCTTTTTATCATTTTTAGAGAATTTTTAATATCACCTTTAGAGAAAAGTATTTTCCATTTTTCTCTAAATATGTTGCCCTTTTGATCATATTCCGAGAAACTTTTTTCTGAGTGTAGAAAATTATAATTTGCATTGGTGATTTCATTAAGGAAGTTAATTAACATATCTGGATCATTCAAATCTAATAGACAGTACACTGAAAAACATATGAGCTTAAAGTTTAACACAATGTGTTCAAAAAGATATGTTATTAATTTGTTAATTTGCCTTTTTTTTAATTTAATTTTCAAAAATTTTAAACACTTTTGCTCTAACTTTGACGAAATTTGTTCCAAACTATCTTTTAAGACAAAATTCGTCAAATTAATAAAAATTGTCGTCAATTTTAAAACATATTTTTTTTTTCAGTGTAGCAACAAGTTTTCATTAGAAAAATATAAAAAATTCTATAAAAAAAAAATCAAAAACTAACGGCACTTTAAGCTACTGGTTTTACACGTTCTTGAGTTGTTTAAAAAATACTTTTACAAGTTTTTTTTGCAAAAATGACCCAACAATTTTTGCCCATAATTCAGCGGAATTAGCTTGTTTTGACGTTTTAAATGGATCATTTGTAAAAAAAATTAAAGAAAAACATAGTGTTGCATACAAATTGCAGCAGCAACAGGCTTGGCCTCTTTTTTGTCTGCTTTTGTTGTAGTTGTTGATGTGATCACTTTACATGCGTGTTCCATGCGTAGCCAAGTCCGAACGTGCAGTTAAACCGGATGAATGAAAAAAAATATCATTAAAATTGCAGCAATGTTGCTGGCATGCAGCATGTTTTGGACGCATGTTTTGATAGCAATGCAATATAAATAAGAGCCGGCAAACAAAGTTGCCAAGTGTAGAGTGAAAATTAAATCAATAAGGCATGGGTTAAACAAAATTAAAAAAAAAAAAACCAAAGTTTAAAAATTTAGTAAAAAAATTTTCAATAAAATTTTTGATTATTTTGAAAAAAAATGTATAAAACAAACCATTTTGATTTCTTGACTATATTTTTATTTTTTTAAACTTTTTTCATCTGTTAAAATAATATTTTATAAAAAAAAATACAAAATTTAATTAAATTGAAAATATATTAAGGGTATTCACTTCACTGCTGAAATTTCCCAAACCGGAAATTTCCGAAGAGTTGTAGTGAGCGACCGCTGTTAAAATTTTTTTTCTGTCAAACCGAAAACTGACATTCATTGAAAATAAAGAAAAGCAAGAAATTATTATTGACGGTAGTTGAACGGTATTATGAACGGTAGTTGGCCTCCCGCTTAAGTTTATAAACGTGAAATATTTATTTAATTGATTTAAAATTCAACAAGAAAATTACCTTTAAAGATGTTTCTTCCATTGTATAAAAAATTAAATTAAAATTATTTGAAAAAATTTGACAATTGATTTGATTTGACAAAAAAATTTTGAATTTTGAATTTGTACACATTCACAATGACTCACATCTATCAAACAGGTCTACTTACGACAACTGAACATATTTTTTCTTCGCAAATTTCCGACGATTATTTTTCATCAACTCAAAAGATGATTAAATTTAAGCAAACTTCGGAAAACCAAAACAACAATAATTTCACTGAAATTTTCGGAAATTTCCGGTCGCGGAAATTTCAGCAGTGAGATGAATACCCTTATTATAATAAAATTTATGTTATCATATCATGGCAAAATTTATTTAAAAAATTTTTTTAAAATTTTTTCACATTTTTTTATTATTATTTAACCAAACGTACAAAATTTAATTTAATTGTAAATAAATTATAATACAATTTATTTCATGATTTCATGCCAAGAATAATTAAAAAAAAAATGTTCTAAACTTTTTTCATCTGTTATATTATTTTACGGTGACCGTGGCATGCAGGTTAAGTTTGTGGCTTAGCATGCTTGGAGCCCGGGTTCGATCCCCAGCCGCGGCGAAAAGTTTTTTTCAATAAAAAAATTTTCTGATCGGTCACCACCTCTCTGCAGACAATGGAAAACCTTAGAGAGTAAATAATGCCATGTAAAGCTTATTGAGAACATGAACTTTAGCCGTTCGGAGTCGGCGTAAAACATGTAGGTCCAGTCCTCGGTCAATTGTGTGCAAACATTTAATAACACACACAACACAATTGATCATAAGAAGCTCGGTCAAAGTCCTTTCAAGGGCTGAAATGGCCAATTTGTTTTTTTTTTTTATATTATTTTACTAAAAAAAATTGTACAAAATTTAATTCAATTGTAAACAAATTATAAAACAATTTATTATATTATTTCTTGTCAAGAATTATTTAAAAAAAATCTCATTTTAATATAATTTTTCATTTTACTTTTCACATACAAATTTATTTTCATGGGCTTATATTTTAAATGACATAAAAATATTTTAAATTTATTTTATTTTGTATTTTATTTACATAAAAATATTTGAAATTTATTTTATTTTGTATTTTATTTTTATTAATATTTTTGTGTATTTTATTTAAGCATTTTATTTTAAATATTTTTAATTTTTTTATAAAAAATTTTATCAAAAAGCTTTAATTTTATGAAACCTTTGAGCTTAAGTTTGATTTCTTCCCTCACTTTTCAGTTTTAAAATTATTTTCAACTGCATATATTTTACTTTACTTTGTAAAACATTGTATTATCTTGCATTTCTATCTTCTTACTAATAAAAATGACAACGGGAAATGATATTTTGACAGCTGTCATATTAACGTTTATTTCCGCTCAAACTCTAGTGCACAAAATAACAAAGGATTTTCCCAGCCTTGATGCTATCGCATAAATCAAAGCAATTTCGAACCTCAACTGCGGTTGCTGGCAGCAGCAGCAGTATCATTGTCTGATTTTAAGGTGGGCAAAAGAAATGTGTAGCTGTCTCTCTGTCTGTCTGTCTGTCCATATGTGCGTCAGCGTCACACCTACAACGAGGTATTCTTAGGAAACCACACAATTGCTTGGCAGTGACACACCTGCAATATGTTCAACTGTCAGCCACACACAGACCCACAGACAGACAGATAGACTTATATTAATTTTTGCCTAAAATTTCAGCTATATCGATATGCCACATAACAATGGCGGCTTTTCCTTTAACGAGCATTACTTTGAGCTCATATCTTTGTGGTTGATTCTTGGTTATTGCTGCTTGTCAGACGGAAGTTGTACCATATATAATAATGAATTGTCATTGTGACAGCGTTGTTCTCTGGCATGTAAATGTTTGGTAAAGTAATCGAAATATTATACCAGAAATTTGTAGTTTTCCCAGCGGTAAAGTAGAGACAAGAAAATTCTGACATATCCTTAGAAATGCTGTCCAGACTCCCAACGCTATTAAGGCGAACGTAAACGTAACCACACACATGCTTGCTACTACAGCACAAAAGGTCACAATTTGTGACACACACAGCGTTTCAGAGAAGACAGACGCTTGTCGCTCTGTTCATTAGCAGTTGCCTAGCTGCATGTCCTTTAACCGTCTTTCTTTTTTTTTGTACTTTTATTTGTATTATTTTTGTTATCTTTTGGCATCTTAGAAATGGGAAATCAGTCAGTCCGTCAGTCAGTCAGTCAGGCAGTTAGTGTAGGTTGGCTCTTATGATGTCGGCACAGATTTCTCAGAACTCAGGGCTCGGCAACAAGCTGCTGCTGTTGCTGTTGCAGGAAACGAACCCAACCAATAACGACGGAGGTAATTAGTAAAAGATCATCATTTCAGGCCAATTGTTGTTGTTATTATTTTTGTGTCGACTTCAACTCTCTTGGATTTTTCAAAAAAGCAGCAGCTGTCGTCTGACTGACATTCCGAAGAGCCGACAAAAAAATGTAAGGCATGTGTGTGCATGTGTGTGAACATTTGAAGGACCCAAAAATCACAAACGATTGACTCATGACTCATTAGGGTAAAAGATTAAGGTTAAAGTGTTTGTTCTGAAAATTGCTATTTAAGCGTAACCAAGTAACTAGCAGAAAATCTGAGAAAACTGTTTTTATGCATGTGTGTGGGTTTGTGTTTGTAATAGTGTATAGTACTGAGGTCAATTTAATGGCAACCACTAAATTTTAAGTGCACCACAAAACTTTATGTTAACTCGATTTGAGAATACTTTCAAACTTACTGAGGAAGCCAGACGTATAATAATTAATAAAATAGACTTAGAAGCAGGCAGGGCCACAAAAAATGCACAATGAGTCAGAATAATATTTAAAAACTGCATTTAATATATTTAAATGCAATTAAATCAAGTAGCCGGTAGTTTAAAATTAGTTTTTATTTTTCTTATTATATTAAATGAGCCAATTGAGCCAAAAGTAGGTTTTGGAATAATGTTTAAATTTAATCAATTTCAATAACCAATTTGCTAAATATTGCTGTGAACTTGTTTTAAACACAAATTTATAAGTTTTCCAAGCAACATTGTGTACGAAAAATTTCAAATGAGCCAAAAAATACTATTTTATATAAGTTGTGAACGAAATTCCGCTAATATAAAATTCTTTTTACAAAATTCTACTTCACAAAATTTCCTTCACAAAATTCTCTTACAAAATTCGTCTTCACAAAATTGACATTTAAAAATTGCTGAAAAAAAATGTTAAAAATATGTAGACACTGATAAAACACGTGAGCCATTTTACTTTTCTAAACATTTAAAAAAAAAGATAATTTCGTAAAAAGGGAAATCAAATAAGTGAAATTTTTTTAAAAGGGGAATTTTGTAAAGAAGTATTTCGTTTAAGGGGAATTTTTAATTGAAAACTCTAATGAAAAATGGGAATTAAAGTAAGTGAAATTTTTTAAGGCGGAATTTTGTAAAGAAGAATTTCGTTAAAGGGGAATTTAGAAAAATATGAATTTTGTTAGGAGGAATTTTCTGATAACGAATTGCGATAAGCTAAATTTTGAAAAGGGAAATTTTTACTTTTAAAAATTCAATGATAAAAAAATTAATAATAATTTGTTAACACCGATAAAACGCGTGAGCTTTCACTTTTTATAAATTTGACAAGGAAAATTTTTTTTAAAAGAGGGATTCCATAAAGTTTTTAAAATTTTTTTAAAGGAGAATTTTGTAAAGAAGAATTTCAATGACGGGAATTTAAAAAATGTTAATTTTTAAATGGAATTTTAACAAGGTGAATTTTGTAAAAGGTATATTTTGTTAAGAGGTATTTCATAACGGAAAATTTCTTTGAAAGGCAATTTTTGAAAACGTCATTTTGTTTAAGGAAATTTAAACAAGTTGCATTTTTAACATTTTTTAAGGGGTAATTTTGTACGGAAGAATTTCTTTAAATGGTAATTTAAAAAATGTAAATTTTTAAAGGGAATTTCGAAAAGGGTAATTTTTTTTGAAAGGGTGAATTTTGATATGGGTGAATTTTGAAAGGGTCAATTTTGTTAAGGGGTATTTCAATATTGAAAATATTTTAAAAGAGGAAATTTTGAAAAGATGAATTAATTGAGGATAATATTTTTGAGTTCTTTTAAAAAGGAAAATTTTTGACATTTTTTAAGGCACATTTTGTAAGGAAGAATGTCGTGAAAGGGTAATTTTTAAAATATGCATTTTTTAAGGGAATTCTTAAAATGTGAATTTTGAAATGAGTGAATTTTATTAAGGGAAATTTTCTGAAAGTGTATTTCGATACAGAAACGTGGAAATTTTGAAAAGCTGTATTTTATTAAAGGGAATTTTAAAAAGGTGAATTAATGACATTTTTAAGGGAAAATTTTCTAAGAAAGAATTTCTTAACAGAGTCATTTTAAAAATAGTAATTTTTAAAGGGAATTTTCAAACGGTGAATTTTGTTCAGGGGAATATTCTGAAGGTTTATTTCGAAACAGAAGATTTTTGCGAAAAGAGAATTTTGAAAAGGTGAATTTTATGAAAAGGGAATTTTAAAAAGCTACATTTTTGAAATTTTTTAGTGAAAAAATATGTAATAAAGAATTTTATGGGTAATTTTAAAAATGTGCATTTTTAAAGGGAATTTTAAAAAGGTGAATTTTGATATGGATTAATTCTGAAAGGGGTTAATTTTGTTAAGCGAATGAATGTAGAATGTTCTAAAGTGTGTTTCAATTCGGAGCATTTTATTCAAAGGGAACTTTGAAGAGGTGAATTTTAGAAGAGGGAATTTTAGAATTTTAATATTGGACATTTTTTAAAGGGAATTTAACAAAAAGTTTTTTTTTAAAGGATAATTTTAAAAATGTGCATTTTTAAAGGGAATTTTAAAAAAGTGAATTTTTAAATGGAATTTTAATAGGTGCATTTTGAAATGGTGGAATTTTTTAAGGTGTATTTATATACCGAAAATTAAGTTAAAAGAGAATTTGAAAAGGTGAATTTTATCAAAGGGAATTTTTATAAAGTGAATTTTTTACAGTTTTGAAGGGCAAAATTTCAATGAAAAATTTCGTTAAAGAGTAATTTTTAAAATGTGAAATTTTAAAAATGTGAATTTTAAATTAAATGGTGAATTTTGTAAAGGTGAATTTTTGAAGATGCATTTCGATACGGAAATTTTCAGTAGAATTGAATTTTGAAAAGGTGAAATTTATTAAAGGTAGATTTAAAAAGTTAAACTGTGTTGCATTTTTTAAGGCTACATTTTGCAAGGATGAGTTGCGACAAAGAGTTATTTTAAAAATGTGCATTTTAAAGGGTATCTTAAAAATCTGAATTTTGAAATGGGTGAAGTTTGTTTGGAATTTTGTTATAAAGAATTTTGTTATTTATTCAAAAATTATTCAAAAATGTGCATTTTCAATTGGGTGAATTTTGTTTAGGTGAATTTTTTGAAGGTGAATTGCGACAGAGGAAATTTCGTTAAAAGGGAATTTTGAAAAGTTGAATTTTGGAAGGTGTACATTTTGTTAAGGGGAATTTTCTGAAGATGAATTTCAATATGAGAAATTTCGGAGAGGGGAATTTTTATACGCCTGCATTTCAAATGTCTTCAATAAAAGTTAAAATGCCTCAATTCATATAATCTCAAATGCCAAATGAGTCATTTGTCGGTCAGAATATTTTGAAAGTAATTGTTTTTTCACGATTGTAATTAAAAACTTGACAAAGCACTGGGATTTAAAAATTTTCGGAAAAATTAAGGTTTCTTGAATGTTTTTTTAAATGATTTTATTACCACTCGCATTGCGGAAGATTTAAAAATTTGTGCAAATTGAACAATAGTAAAAATTACAAATATAAAAATGTTGGCAAAACTTTTTTTAACATTTTCTTCAAAAATTTTTTTTTGTAAAAAATACTTGTTTGCTTACATGGTTTTTTTTGTTTATGTATTTCCACGTTATAATAACATAAAAATGTATCACAACTTTTACACAGAAACAACTACTTAAAACACGAAAAAAAATTTCAACTAAAATCTTTAAGAGCAGGAGCACAAAAAAAAACAACAAATCCACACACATCCTCTTGTCAATTGAAATTGATTACATGCAGCGCCGAATGCTGCTTCAACATGCCACCCAGTAGGCACCAAAATCAATCGTGCTGGCAAACTTGTCACACATGCTGCTGTCAAATAAATTCATATGAGGCAAAAAACATATATTATAAAAAACAAATAAATAAAAAAAAAAACAAACAACAATACAGAATGTTGTAGCATTTAAATAGCGATTTTATTAATATGCAAAACACAGACACGCGCTGAAAACAAAGCTTTTATAAAGATACAAAAACGACAAAAAACGAAAAAAAAAAATGACAGCACAACAACATATTATTTATTGCAATTTCAATTCGAGACACAGTGTTTGCAAAAAATATTTAACCCATAAACAATGCATGAACATGTATTTGCTGAAATGTCAAATCAACTGACAGCTGGCCCAGTGCGTGCATGATGCGCGTGCACAAACATTCAAATTGCTACTCGATTGACAGTTGTTGCAAAAATCACACTAAAATTCAAGTATTGTACAATAATTGATGTTTGCAAAAGCAAAAATAAAAAACAAAAAAAGAAAAATGGCGCCTTTTTTCAATTATATTAGAAAAATTGACTACTCGTGCTTTGAACTAAGCACTGCAATGGCAGTTATTGTTGTTGTTTTTGTTGTCGTTGATGAAGTTGGCTGCCATTTAGCCGGCATATTTCATAGTTTATTATTTTCTCGCACACTCGTATTGGTGCGAGAGTGGCCGCCATGACAGTGATTGATTGCCGCTGTTTGTTATTTATTATATTTTAAAACGTTAACACTTCGACGACGTAGGTCGTCGTCATAGTCAGCGTCAGCGTCGTCCTGTTCATGAGTTATTATGCGGCGGCATTGCCATGAATGAGAATACAAAATTAAGCAAAACAAATGCAAAACGTTTAATAGCTAGAGGCAAAGTCGGTGAAAAATGTGTGTGTGTGTGTTTCGACACAAATGAATAGTGGCGAGAGAATTCAAATTAAATTGGATATTGGCGGCGGCATCCATCCATCTGGAAATCTATATTAATTGAATGAATGCAACATGAATTAATGTGCTCATACAGAAAGGAGACTTATGAGCAATTCTGCAGTCGATTTATGTGCTTTAGGGAAGTTAAGCGAAGAAACAATGATAAACGAAGAAAAACTGTGTAAACAACAATTTATTTTATCACTTCACAGAATAGGAATTGGCGAACTTAATTTATTTTTTGTATGAAAACAAAAGTAATAACTCAGTAAGTGCACATGTACGACTTGCCAAATGAGTCTACTAACGCCCAAGGAGGTCCCAATTTAAGGCTGTTTTTTTAGTGTCCATAGATGGAAAAATGATAAACATCGCAACCATAATCTTGTACTTTAAGAGTCTTGGGCTTAGTCTTTCTATTTCCAAGGTCATTTCTTTCAGGTTAGGCCTTAAGTTATATACGCAGAGGAAACTAGACCAGTTCAAATTGAGATGTTTATCATCTAAAACAGTTTTAAGGTTTTAGACAGAAGTACAGCATGACGTTAAAGCGTTTGAGTCTTATGCAATAGTTGCGATGGTTCGTGGTTCCATGCACGGTGATGAAATATATACCGTGCTTTCAAGTTTTTTGAATTTTTAAGCTTATATTTTTTTTATATATAATGACGACCATCTATCATCTTTGCATCAAGATATACCCGTCTTTCATCAAAAACAAAAAGTATTATTTTTGGCCTATCGCGCTTTTTTTGAGATATTCTGTTTTTTTTCCAATTATTATAGATTATATTATTACATAGTGTCATCCTCTATTTTAACGTCCCAATATTGTCATCCAACTTTGAAGACCGTAAAAATTGTTATGTTTTTGCTAACTCGTTCGTTTTCGCGATATGCCGTTTCTTATACTTTTTTAATTATTAAAGGTTATATGGACGGTTCTAAGTTGAACTGAACCAAGTCATAAAATATTTGTTAAAACTTTAATTTTATGATTTATGCTTTATATGAAGTTATATAGAAAACTTACTTATAGTATTTAGTATTTAGTTATTTTCTTAAAGAAAATTGGTGTGACTAAGTTTAAAACAGAATTGAATTTTTGGCATAATTCTACATAGAATTTTATTTTTAATAACAAACGAAAACAAGTTTTTTTGACTTGGTCCAGTTTAACTCTGAACCGCCGATATATTTATAAAGTGTAGCCGCGCTATCTATGCACCCTAATATTTCCGTTCAGCTTTGAAGCCCGTTAATTATTATTTTTTGTCAATTTTTATTTTTCAATATTATATGTTCAAATATTGACACCCCTTTACCTCTGCGTCTGCATATTTCCCCTTAAAACAACAAAATATATTATTTTGGCCTTTTTTTATTATTGTTTATTTTCCAGATATCCCCGTTTTTACATTTTTTAAATTTGTCAAGTTAAATTTGTATGTAGTGTGATCCCTTTCTCAGCTCCCCGATATTTGTGCCTTTCTATGAAACCTCTAAAATTGTTATTTTTGGTCAATCTCCTTTTTTTCTGAGACTTGCGTTGTTACTGTCAACGTATTACATGTGCCATTATTTACATTTGCTCTTAGTTTCATTAGGCCTTAATTTCTACTGGGTATGTATTATCGAGTGACTGAGAGTTGAGAGAGAAGTTGAAAAATATAAGAAAAAAGAGAAATAAGAAAAAAATTGGGGCTAATCGACAATTCTTCAAGTTACTCGTTATTTCGAGTTATTTAAAAAACCGAATAACTCGAATCGAAATTCGATTCAAGTACCTACTTGACTCGACTCGAACAAAAAGCAATTCCACAGCCCTAGTAATCTGCTAAGTTACTGTCTACAAAGCAACAAAGCTATGGATCCTAAGTCCAGACTCTAATAATAGTTGAGAAGATAAATAACTTCGACTTTGCTAAACTGTGCGCAGACTTTAAAGAGAATATAACTGCAGAAGACTGTAGTTGAGCCATTGATGAACTTACTAAGATTTAGACGAAATACCGACTGGTTCAAACCCTGCATAAGATATATTTTGGTATATTTTCCGGAAAGTAGGCCAATACAATGAACCAATAAATTCCATGTTCGTAACAACAGCTTCCATAACAACTCACATAATTAAGGAGAGTTGAGAGTCGAACCACATTTTGGCAGAATTTATACTTTTGAACGTTTACACATTCCTGAAATAAATATTCTTGAAATATGAAAAATTAAAAACTGGCACTATATCGAATGAAAAATATATATTGCACATGACCAGGCGCGGATACAAGGGGGGGGTAAAGGGGGTAATTACCCCCCCCAAGAACTTTCAAATACTTTTTTTTTAATACTTTATTTGGAGAAAATAATTATGCCCACAGCTTAAGGGTACTTTTATGTATACATAAGCGATTCTGAAGGCGTGTTTTGAAAGAATACTAAAAAAAAAATGGTCAGACCAATTGTTAAACTCTAGTTTTTTTATTGATTTCAACAATTATAAAAGCATATATAAAAAAAATTTTGTTTATTTTTGTTTTGTGACGTCATTTGCGTGTAGATGACGTTTTTATGAAGCGATGCGAGAAGAGTATGACCATTTTACTTGTAACCTTGTAACCTTTGCTTGTATGACAAACCAAAATATAATTATATGTAAAGCAAACACTTACGTTAAGGTAGTAACTTCGCTTTTTTTTTTTTAAATGAGCTTGAAAATAAAGTAACAGATCGTTATGTTCTCAAATTTACAGCCATTTTTTAAACAATCAACTTTAAAGACGCGTTATTTTCTTACAAATAAAAAACTTGAAGTCATTACCTCAGCGTAAGTTTTTGCTTTACAATAATTATATTTTTGCAAAATATTAACAATTAGTTTAAAAATGCCCTTTTTATGAAATAACTGAGCAAGTAACAAGTAATAATTGAGCAATGCAGAAAAGAGTTGCCACTTAAAATATTTTATTCTTCAAAATTTGAAAATATTTTATTCTGAAAACCTGCCAAACTTTTTTGCAACCTATGTGCCAACGAATTTTACCATAAAAAACAATACGTGCTTGTACTTTCAGTTTTCACTTTATAAATTTTCAAAAAAAAAAATTCAAACAATGTAAAATCCAATAGTTTGTTTTACTTCTATTATTTCATCATCAGTTAAATTATTTCTTAGAAATATGTCAGCTATATTCAGTATTATGAAAATATTATATACATTTGTAATACTTTTTGATATATATGATATAAAGGGTGTTTTTTTATGAGGTTTTTTTTCAATATGGATTAATCTATTGTCTGACAGTTGTTTTGAGAGTTTAAAGTGACGTCTCTACTCAGTATTGTTTGGCAAATCATCATGAATAGGTTAACTCCAGAACATCGCTTCCAAATCGTGGAAATTTATTTTCAAAAACAGTGTTCAATTAAAAATGTTTATAGAGCACTTCGCAAATTTTATCTTGCACATAATCGTCCGTCTGAGACTACCATAAAGAACGTAATTACCAAATTTCGTTCTACATTCACTCTTTTGGATTCCAAGCCACTGAGAAGAATGAGAAGAGTGCGTACAGAAGAAAATATTGCTGTCGTTGAGGCCAGTGTCGAAGAAAACGTTAATTTATCGATTTGTCTCTGAAAATGAGGAAGGACGACGCGTTACCGTGAATAGAAATCGATACAGAACCATGATCAATTAATTTTTGTTGCCAAATCTTCAAGATATGGATGTTGAAATACGCCCTCAAAGACTTTTGGGTCGCAAAGTGGACCTCCAGAATGCCCTTTGTGCAAAATAGTCGTGGTAGCCATATGCCCAAAATTATATTTAAATGTTAAATGTCAAGAAATTATCTACCAAACAAAAATTTTTTTGGCAATTTCATAATTTGGCATGTGTTTTATTTAAATTTAAAATCAGCAAGCTCTTAAAAAACACCCTTTATAACAGGGTTGTTTTGAAGTGAATTAATGTTAGGTTAAAGTTGCTTAAATTGTATCAACTGCGCAAATAATTTGTTGCATACAATTATTTTTGTTTGAGTTAATTCTAAATTATTTGGAATTCTGAAATTTTTCAAGCCTACCTTAACTTACTTTTTATATAAATAGGCGCAGGGAAAACAGTTAAGAACCATCCGTGTTTTCTCCCGTGTTTTTCAACCGATTTTGATAATTCTGTTTTTAAATGAATAAGAGTGCGGAGAAGGACTCTTTGGTTGTTTTGTTATAATTGCAACAAACCAACCAAATTACCACAACCGACTTTCATGAAATAAAACTGCCACTTTTAGTAAGGAACTAATTCAAATTCAATTATTTCATGAACTTAAAATTTGGCAGTGTAAATAGGAGAGCGAAACTAATGTTAATGATATTAACGCCGTTTTTACTCTTTGTAATAATGAAATTTTTCCACTAATTTCTATAACGTTTGCTATCTTTGCCACGCTTCCTATCAGTGTAGAAACAGCTGAGCGAAGTTTTTCTATACTGCGACGATTAAAAATACGTTCCGTTCGAATTGAGAACGATTGAATGGACTCGCATTATTGCATATACTTAGAGACATTTAAATAAATATTAACGAAGTTATTGATTATTTTGCGATGATTTTGTCAGTAACAAAATTAAGATTTATGAAAGGTGCAGTGATCTCGATAAACAATCCCGAATGAATTTTGGCTGCTTATATCAAATATTTTACTCTACTCTATTTTTCTCCAACAGTTCGAGTTTTTGGCAAAAACATGATAATCAGTTTTTTTTCTGATAATATTGCTATATCTATTATATTGATCTACCGATTTGTTTTACTATGACTGATTTCAACGAAGAAATATTTTTTCAATTTTTGCACATTCAATAACAATATATTCGACAGTTTCAAAGATATCGACGTTCAAAGACGAAAAAATTTCACAATTTTACGTGGGCTGCTCTTGTTAGATTTAGAGTTTTTATTTACTTTTCGCTGAGATATTATTCCAGAAAAAAGGGAGAAATAAATATATACGGAAATGTGCGTGTATGTGTCTGGGAAAAATGGTTCTTAAACAATTCAATAATTTCAATTCAAAAAAGTACAATTTATCTATTTGTAAAAAGGCAAAATTTTCTCAAATCGAAAATGTGTGTCTTTGATAATTTACCCCCCCCAAGATTTTTTCCAGATCCGCCCCTGCACATGACTTGTCGAAAAACTCCACTTCTGAGGAATTTTGAAAAATATAAAGACGGAAAGTTTTTGAAAAATTGTTGAGACATTTCTAAGACCGAAAAGAGAAATTTTCCTCAGACAAGATAGCTCAGACAAGATTTACGGTAAGGTCTTCTACATGCTTAGAGGTGCCAGTACTCTCTCAGGGGATAGTAATTAACGTTGTGTATTGATGCTAATAATATTAACTAGTAATGGGGATAACAGAAGTCTGCTAAATAGTTTAGCTTTTATACTGGGAAGTCAAGCCTCTGGCTGTGATGAAGTATTTTTTACTGGCTCTGGATCAAGTCTTTCAGATTATTATTTTGAAGTGAGAAGTTGGGATGCTAGCAATAAAAGTTTTCCAAAAATATAAAGGAAGTGGTTCTTCAAAGAGTGTTAAAATTAAGTAAAATCCAAAAATGGAAATCAGTTTTACGTAAAACATACTAACTCATTCTTTTGCAGTACCATCGGGGAAGTTTTGCAGAACCCTTGTTCAGACTAAGTGGCCGTAGTGACATGTTGCTAGGTTAGACCAAAATTGTACTGAACTTTGGTGCTGACGTATAAAAGACAGCAAACGCTGCTCCAGACACTCTCTGATGTAAATTTCGATGTTGATTGTGCGATCTGTCACAAATTCCTTACTTCAAAGGCCACATTTGCCAATGGCCTGCCACACCATGTATTTCTTTGGAAATTTGGTATATTTTTCGGTGGTAAATTTAGAGGATTATCCACACCTTCTAACCGCAGTATAATATTCGTGTCCAGGTAATAGCTTGAAATCCGCTTTGCAGTACGTTTCACCGTCCATGAACACGCAATCAAATTTGGGCAGGTAATTGCGATACAGTTTTCGAGCCCTCCTCTTGGTTTCGGCGTCCTTTTCTTTTGACCTATAAGGTACTTTTTGTACTTTTTAGCTCCTTAGATTGTACAATTTTTTAATCCGCTGAACACTTGACTTCGATGTGCCTGAATTCTGAGTAAACAGTTACTAATGAGTATTTTTTTTTTAATCTGCAATATTCATACCTTATTTAAGTACCAAATATGTTGCTATAGAGGTAACAGTTATTTCTGGGACAGTCTTTTGATTTAGGTCTTTTGTCATTATTTTTATTCGTATTCGTATTTTCATGAGTAGATTCCTACTAAATGAGTGTCTGTGACTACATTAACTAAGTAATTGAAAATTCCATATCGCCACTAAATCTTCTATAATCCCCGCTCGAGAAATTAATTTTCAAAATTGCACTTTCACAAATTATTTTTCTTGGATTTACTTGGATTTGATTACATTAAGACAACTCAGAACTTGTTCAGTTAAAGCTTTGCGTGGTAACAATTCATGTGCTTGTATGAGAGAAATAATAACTTTATGCTTCGAGCAAGCAAATGCAATTTTAAAATTGAATTTGCAAAAGTTTTATTTCCAGAGCAGCTAATATATCTCAGTGAAAAAAGGGAAAAATAAGAAAGTGTATAAAATCATTTTCAAATATTTTTCTGCAACTTCTTTTGCCACTCAACTCTCACTCTTTAAACACTTGAGCTACACGTTCAGACACTAACGTGTTTGCCTTTGTTATGGTGTGAAAATAAGTGAACGTCGTCTTTGAGTTGTTGTTTTTTTCTTCTGCTGCTTCTTACAACTTAGTTCTGCTGGCTGCAGTCAGGATGTGTGTTGGTTGCTTTTAAGGATTTCGTTTGGCTTGCACGCAAACCCAACATCCTGAACAAGCTATGGAGTGGTGTTTAACTAAATGGAAAAACAGCAACAACAAAGAGAACAACAACAATATTTCTTTTAACGTTGACAAACAAGGAAGCCAAGAAGAAAAACAATGCAAGCCAAGAAGGACCTTCCTTCGGTTTAAAAAAAAAGGAACGAATTGTGTGCTTTGAATCGCATCGAATGCTGATTATGATGGTGTGAAAATTGCTTGTTGTTGCCTTTGTTTTCTTTCTTTCTTGCTTACTAACAGCAATTGCTTTTCAGTTGTTTTCTTGCAGTTTGTCACAGGAAAAAAACAAAAAAAAAAGGAAAAAAAAGTAGCAGAAAAAGTTCTTGCTACATACTTCTTCAATCGTTGTGTGTTAAATTGTTTCCATTATGTTGACTCCGAAGGTTCTACATGTTGAAAATTAAATAATGGAGCCATTTATATGATGCTTTATTCAGCCCTACCCGCAACAACAAGATGTTTGAGCATTAACACATGTGCAGCTGCAGGTGCTTAACTGTAACAATTTATTACATCTAATGTGTTGGTGGTTAATATTTAAAAAAGAGCTCATATTTAGAAAAGTATTTAAAAAAAATGTTATGCTGCAATGTTTGTTGTTGTTGTCATTAAATAACTTGCTGTTTTTGCTATTCGCACTATTTTTTCTACTTCTGGCCAATACTTAAAGATACAGATTTTGACTTAAGGGCACTTATATGACATTTTTGTAAAAAATTAAGCAGCTTTTAATGAGAATAGTGCAAAATAACGATAAAGTCCTCTATCAAAACAGAAACAAGTAGAAACTCACCAAGAAAATGATAAAACATTTTACTATGTTTGACATGTTTGACATTTACTATGTTTGACATATTTTTCTCAATATAGTATTGAATTTTTTGTTTGAATTGAATTTTTAGAAAGAAATTTTATAAACTTTTACCAAAACAAACATGCTCTTCCTTTTTGTGACCTTCTTCTCTGAGAATTTAAAAAAAAATTGAAAAAATTTTTACTTCATCTGACATTTTAAAACTTTTTGACATTATTCTAGTGCTACTTTTATTACGTAAATTCTAACTAAAATTTATTTTTTTTTAAAACTATAATTTAAAATTTTTTTTGTAAGTTTTAATAAAAATCCTTGCAGCACAAAAAAAAATAACAATCGACGTTCAAGTTGACTCAAAAACTTGTCAGCCAATTGACTTAACATTTTTTGTGAGACGTTTTTGTTCAGGGATTAACCCTCAAGTTACTATTATAAAGCATTCTTTTAATTATAACTTTCGCAATTTAATATTTTACTTAAAATCAAAAATTTTGAAAAACTCTATGGCAGTCCTTAGTCCAACAACCTTATTCTGGTCAACAGCAATTGTAAATATATTGACAAGGTAATCTTTTATGTGCTTTTCTTCATACATGAGGGTGAAAAGTCAATACTTATGCACATATTTTTATTATTGCCATTAATACGTTTTTTGATGTTGACAAATCTGTATCGAGCTTAACTCATTTTCAAAATTTCAGGAAAGCATTTTTAAGATTAAAAACACTACCTTATATTAGGGTACTCTGACTTTTGCTGTTTAGATTTGATGGTCTGAAACACTTAATTTTCAAGGTACAACCATACAAATTTGCGTACTTGTGTATTTCGTTGCGAAAAAACGCAATGAACGTAATAACCTCACTTTGTCCTAACTCGACTTGGGCGGTTTTGACTTGTCGTCACAGAATTATCGTCATACACAGCTTTCGGCTTTCGATTTCATTTTGGAATAAAGAATTTTTATGCTTGTTGGAGCAAGCGAGAAAAGTTCCCATTGAAAATGTTTTTTGAAAAATGTTTGGATTCGCATAACTGTGAAGTGGTTTGAGCTGTTTTAATAATTTTCTTTCTAAACTGTTCTATGCTTCTTTCATAATGTCTTCTCAAAGCCAAACTTTCAAAATTATGTTCAGTTAAGAAATTTATAATAAACTAGTAAGGTATATCTTCGCCTTGGTCGAAGTTAAAATACCCCCACGGCCGATTCTTAAGGGTGGAAGAATCTTAAATTGATGAGCTTTTTGTATGTGATTTTGAGAGATTTTATTATTTTTATGTGTCTAAAATACATACATATCAAATTGTTTTCCTGCAGCTTAAATATAAGCCTTTTTATAAATTTTTAAATTTTGGGGTTTTATGGCAGGTGGGCGTGTAAGATTGTGTATGACGCCCATTTTTCTAGCATACCTCAGTTTCGACATAGAATACACAAATACCGAGGTTCTGTCTTGTAACTTTAATATTAGCCTCTATAGATTTTTCAATTTTGGGGTTGTATGGGAGGTGGGCGTGTTAATGGGTGGAGAAAGCCCATTTTTATAACACACCTCAGTTTTGACATTAAATACTCAAATACCGAGTTTTCATCTTGTAACTTTAATATTAGCCTCTTTAAAGATTTTTCAATTTTGGGCTTGTGTGGGAGGTGGGCGTGTTAGTGGGTGGATGACGCCCATTTTTCTAAAACACCTCAGTTTTGACATTGAATACACAAATACCGAGTTTCCGTCTTGTAACTTTAATATTAGCCTCTTTATAGATTTTTTAATTTTGGGGTTGTATGGGAGGTGGGCGTGTTAGTGGGTGGATGACGCTCATTTTTCTAAGACATATCAGCTCTAACATAGAATACACATATACCAAATTTCACTATTGTAGCTTTAATATTAGCTTCTTTGTAGAGTTTTCAATTTTGGGGTTGTATGGGAGGTAGGCGTGGTTTTTATCCGATTTAGCCCATTCTCGAACTTGACCTTAGTTTTTTTAAAAAAAGCTTAAATATCGAATTTCATTACGATAGCTTCAAAATTACGGCTGTAATCGTGTCGACAGACAGACGGACAGACGGACAGACGGACAGACGGACAGACGGACAGACGGACAGACAGACGGACATGGCTAAATCAACTCAGGTGGCGATGCTGAGCAAGAATATATATACTTTTCCATACCTACCACGCCTCCTTTTGGGTGTTACACACGTCGTGACAAAATTAATATACCCCTTACGCAGTACGCGTGGGGGTATAAAAAGAGCTTTGATTTTAAGCTACAGAAAAATTTAATAAGTACGTATTTGCTATTAAAGCTAAAAAGTATACAATAAATAGGCGAACCATGCCGAATTAAGAAAATAGGCGCAGGTGAACTACACCCTCTCCCATACATTTTCAAAATTTATAAAGAGGCTTATATAACCGCTATAGGTACACAATTTGTCTGACGTGTATTTTGCATTAAAACTAAGATGTGTACAAAATATGGGCATCATCTCCTCACAAACACGCCCACCTCCCATACAATCCATGATATTGAAAACACTATAAAAATATTTATATATGAACAACGGAGAAAAAAGTTGGTATGGAAGTATTTTATATAAAAAATAAAGTGTGCACAAAGGATTGGAGTCAGCCACTAACAAACACGCCCACCTCCCATACAACCCACTGTAGTAAAAAACCTATAAAGAAGTTTATATATGAGCTGAAAAGATAGAACTTGGCATATGATTATGTTATAATAAAACAAACGTCCATACATAAAATGAGCGTCATCAGTCTAAAAACACGCCCACTTACCATACAACCCACAATATTAAAAAAACCATAAAACCGTTTATATCGGACCTACATAGATAAAACTTGATATGGAAGCATTTTATATCAAAATTAAGGTGTCTGTGAACTAGACGCCATCGAAAAGAAACTTAACATGCAAGAGTCTGAAAAAAAGAGTTTAGGTCAATAAAGTTCAAAAATTAATTTTTATTTTTTTGCAGTTTAGATACTACTCGTAAAGAAGAATGTTTTAAGCTCTGGTCAAACAAATTTTATGGGAACCCCCACAATAAAGTTTGCAGTTGTGATGACTGTAATAAGATCTTTATTTTTTAAAATTTTTTTCCCAAATTATTTTTGTTCAAATTTATTTTTTAAAAATAAAAAATACCTAAATTTGTTATTGCCATATGAAAAAAACAATAAATTTAATGTATTTTAGACCTTTCAATCATTGCAATATATTCATTAATAAGAAAGTTATGAATTTTATAAATTTTTCTTATTCTACACACAATTAAGTGATATCTGAAACGCTCTGTCATATTAAGCATAAAACTAATGACAGATCGGCGCCGAAAAACAAAAGTACACGTATCGGTGTCCGAAATAAGTGTTAAAGTCGAATTCTGTTTAGACTACAGGGTGTTCCAGGTGCTTTTTTTAACTAAAAAATATACTAAAATTTTTTAAAAAAACTCCGAAATAAGAGTTAAAGTAGAATTTTTTCAGACAACAGGATGGGTCAGGTGGTTTTTTTATTAAAAAAATATTAAAATTTTTTAATGTCATATGCAAGAACATTCAATTTAATGCATTTTTGACCTTTCAACCATGCTTTTAATATGTTCATTAATAAGAATTAAATTCAGTGCTCTTTCCTAAGTCATTTAGAAATTTAAGTGGTTTTTTACTTAAATAAAAATTGTACACAAAATAATTTGGAACACCCTGCTGTCAATAAACAAAAAAATCAAAATAAGATCTTCTA
The DNA here is from genome assembly GCA_958299015.1 of Tetanocera ferruginea. NCBI lineage: Eukaryota > Metazoa > Arthropoda > Insecta > Diptera > Sciomyzidae > Tetanocera > Tetanocera ferruginea. The sequence goes on from OY282644.1 coordinate 2,607,920, forward strand.
ACAATTCTCACAATTGCATACTTTTTTATGGGGGCTGTCATAAAATTGTTTTGGACCAGGGCTAAAAAACATTCTTGCTGACGAACAGTACACTGTAAAAAAAATAATAATTTTTATTTTATCGACCTTCTTCGAGATCATACTTCAAACACCGGCACGTCAACTTTTTTATACGGTCACGAATAAGTCCACCTCCCATATAAACCATAATGTTGGTCCCTCATTAGTTAAGCCTGTATAATTCTATAAAGAAATACATAGATTTTGAACAAAAATAAAAAGTTCGTTCTATTTCTTTTGGTATTTTATATAAATTTAAGTGCTATAGTAGACTTATGTTATTATGTAGTCGGGCTAGATCGACTTTAGAATTTCCTTATGCATGTATGAAAGAAAACATATATGAAGTTGAAAAATTTATAATTTTTACATAATTTTTTATTGTTTTCAATGTATTTTCTGATGAAAATTTTTTCAAAAATTATTGTCAAAGTTATCAATAAAGAAAAATTATTGTATTGTCAGAGTTTTCATTTAATTTGTGTGCTTGCCAAAAAATGTTCAATTATTATAAGTTTGCCAATTTATTGACAATTGTCATACACCAGAATAAGGCTGTAAGTGTGTACTTGATTTCGTTGTTTTTTGTTTTTTTAGAGATTTTTCGCATTCGAGATATTCTGTTCGCCAAAAGAGACTCTGTTTTCTTGTATTAAAAAAATTATTGTATTGTCAGAGTTTTCATTTAATTTGTGTGCTTGCAAAAAAATGTTCAATTATTATAAGTTTGCCAATTTATTGACAATTGTCATACACCAGAATAAGGCTGTAAGTGTGTACTTGAGTTCGTTGTTTTTTGTTTTTTTATAGATTTTCCACATTCAAGATATTCTGTTCACCAAAAGAGACTCTGTTTTTCTTGGTGCTCCAGGAATTTTATTAAGACGAAGAAATAATCTTATAAAAAATTACAAAATTCTTTGTTTTTAATTAAATAAACGTTTTTGAAAATATACAATATCTTTAAATTCAATATTTATTGAATCATTTTTTCTTAATCCTGCCTTAAAAAAAACCTAAATTTTTTCACAAAAATGTTTACAGGTTCCCTTAAGCTAAATAATAATTGAAAAAATATGCACATTTCATGTCAGCTTAAAGTTAGAAATTGTTTTGTAAAATGTTAGTTATGCAGTGAGTACAGCTACCAACACCTAGTATTTTTCCCAACTGCTACACAACAACAAAGAACAAAGTTTAAACTTTAATGATGTGGCAGCTAAAAAATTTAGCGTGTTTATTTTAAATAGTTTTGCATCAAAATAACTCGTGATACTGACAGCTTGACAACTTTGCTGGTTTTGCTACAACTCGCTACAATTCAGCCCCTACTTCTTCACCTGCTCCTTCTGCTTCATATATATTGTTGTTACCTAAAATTATAACTCAAATTCTATGGGGAAATATTTTTGCAAAAGCAATACAGCAATATTTGTTGTTGTTGTTTTTTGTTGTCATTAAAATAACTTGTTGTTTTTGCTTTGAACGTGCTGGTGTGCTACGTGTATGAGCCAAAGGAGCAACAGGACTTGTATGCTTGTCTATTAGAATTATGCTGCCACAAGCACCACTGCTGCTGTTGGAGCACAATTTTTTGTACTTTTTTTTTTGGCAACTCTGAAGCTGTGTTGTTTGAAGTTTAAACGTGCAACAACTTTGCGCTTGTTTTATTGTTTTTTTTTTTTTATTGAGCTGGAGCTTGCAAAAAACTTTTTGCTCTACGCTTTGCTTAGTCGTAGTTTATTTTACTACTGGGATAATTTTATTATTTATAACTTTTTTGTTTTGCGTATTATTGTATCAGCTATGGTTACGGGAGGAGGGGCAGGGCTAAAGTCATAGTTTTATGCGGCAAAGAATTTCGACAAACTTTTACAACTCTTGCATATGGTTTGGTTACAAGTAAATTTATTGGTTTTCGGTCAATTAGCTGGTTGTTGGTTTGCAGATTTATTGCCAGAAAACTTTTTTTATGTTCAAACGCTGATGTTCGTAATTTTTATCAAGCTACGTGTACCTTTTATATTGCTTGTTGATGAATTTAAAAGCAAAAGCCCGTATGTGCTGTGCAAAACTTTGGTCAATCATCATCATCAGTATCTGCTGCATGCAAACATTCATGCATCTATGCTATTTTACAGTCACACACACACACACACCACACACGTCGTTACCAAATCAAGTCAACTTTGTAAAAGTCAAAAACTGTAAAATTAAACTTTTGACTCTGCAACCAAGTCGAAGTCATTCGGGCGGTTCGGTCTCATGCATATAATTATTAAAACGTAAAAACTTGTTTGGAAAGACTTAAAACTATTTGATACAAAGCACACATATCTACACTAATGCACAAACACACACACTTACACAAAGAAATGCACAAAACCTTCTGAGTCAATTAACCGTAACGTTGACTTCAGAACCAAATGCTTGCAACAGCGACTCACAAGCAAGCATCTCAATCGAGCAGCTCAAGCACTTAAAACTAAAATAAAAACATTAACAGAAAACTCAATTCTTAATGCATAACCTACACCACGATAAACATATCGACAAGCATATCGACATACATAACGTCAAGACCAGCCAGACCTGAACAGAGCGTTCGATATGAGCTTTTAAGCTACCAGCAGCAATCTTTCCAAGTGCTCTGTTGTTCTTGTTGTTGTTGTTGTTGTTGTTGTTTTAGTGCTCTAGCCGGGGCGTTAATGCATTTAGTTCTTATTGGCAATGTATAAAATTGCTTGCCCAATAGAGCGATAAACCGTTACTTCAATACTTTTGCCGCCGAACAACTGAGGGACAAACAGCAAGACAGACAGACAGATGGATATACCGTGTAGAAAACGTGTAAAAGTAGCAAAAAAGCTCAATAAAAATAAAAGTGCAGGTACAAAAGCTGAATACTAGCTGCAAGGCTTTAGAAATAAACTGAGTGTTAAATTATGCACGTTTCATATCCGGCACTAAGCAATAGTTATACTTTTACTTAAGGAAAAAGTAATGTCAGATATTTTTCAGGAGAGGTTCCACTGTTAAAGCTGCTGAGTGGTTTGTTGTACGGTTTTATTTTTGAACTAACAGGTGTTGTGGATTCAACAATTCGCTTTCTAAGCTCAGCAAAAATTTTCAAAAAAATATATGTTGCATACTTTAGGAATCTGTCAGGATGCGGAAGAAATTGCGAGTTCAACAATTCCCTTTCTCGGCTCAGAAAAAATTTTCAAAAAAATATATGTTGCATACTTTAGGAATCTGTCAGGAAGCGACAGAAGTTGTGAGTTCAACAATTCCCTTTCTCAGCTCAGAAGAAAATTACAAAAATATATGTTGCATACTTTAAGGATCTATAAAAATACATATGTTAAAATTGCATCAATATATCTATTTTTATGTAAAGAAACTTACATTTTCTTAAAATAACGTCGAGCTTCAGAGGTATCATGTTTCCTTGCCAAAGCTTCTTAACCCATTAATAACAGAACAAAAAATTTGTGCATGAAAACCACCTCATGTTTTTTTAAGTTTTCAGTATTTTGGTTTTGCCGATTTTAAAAAAAAAACAAAACTATTAATTTCTTGCACTCTAAATTTTTCTCCAAAGTTGTTCCCTTTTAATTTAAAAAAAATCCTTTTCAAATAAATGCCTTATCAAAAAACCACAAATGTTACAAAAACATTCTGAAAAAATTCACACGTGTTCTTTAATTTTTTTTTTATAAATTGGTATTTTGCGAAAAAATTTTCAAAAAATGTTTATATTTTTTATACAAAAAAATTAATGTTTGTGCTTTACTAGCTGTACTACCGCTCAACCGATTGCGTTAAAACTTTGTCAACTTATTGCTTGCACTTGCACTAAGAATATAGGCTAAGTTTAATTTCGATTGTATAAAAGGGCGTGGCACCTTCAATACAAGCCAAATTTGCTATATCGAATAACTTTGAAATTATGTATTGCACAGCTTAAGAATTCGGTATTCGATCTCAATTTACACTTACTCTCAGTTTTCACAATTTAGACTCGTAACATTTTAAGGGCGTGGGGGAGGGGCGTAGTACTTTGTCAAAAACCCATATTTTCGGTTTAACATACGAACAAGAGGCACACAACGGTGAAACTCGTTACGAACTTACTATTGAGTCGTCTCTCGACTGGCAAATTTGAGCGAGCATTGGAAGGAGGGGAGAGGGGGGCCTAGCATCGCCCATACTAATAAAATTTTTGATATCCAATAGATATGGAACTAAATGTCGCATAACAATAAGACTCAGTATGAAGTTACTTATATATAAATATAAATAGACTCCAAGATCAAAACAATTTCTGAACACTGAACACCAAAAAGTACACAATCATTATGTATTTTTACATCATCTCCTTGAATCACATTCATGAATTGTACCCCAGTAACCAATTACATGAGTCAAATGAACTGTACATGACATCAATGTTCAAAACTTAAAATTACAAAAACGCAAAAATATGAATATTTCATAAGCCCAGTTTTAAAAGTTCATAAAGTGTGCGTACAAAATGTAAAACCAACAAAAAATTTTGTAAGTTCCATGAAAAAATACAGGGACAACATGAATCATTCATAACTTTTGTGAATAAAATTGAACAATTTGTACAACAGTTCTCACCGATTAGAGCGTACAAAAAATAATATATTTACCGACTTAGACGAACGACTTTTGGTAGAAAAAACTAAGAAAATAACATGTGCAACGTAATTTTTTCAAATTTTAATCGGAGTACGAGAATAACCGCTAATCAATGAAAACCAGTGATAATGCTTTTATTTTTTATCAAGGTATACTCCAATATAAATACAATTTCCTTAACATTCTTTTATTTATTTATTTGTCTATGTCTATGGTAACAAACCTTACAGACTAGTGTGAAATAAAATTTATTAACAATACTAAAATAGCTACAATAAATACATAACAATCGGAAAACTCATTCATGAAAGCTATAAGAGATTAAGTACTAAAATATAAATGTTTCATTCAGCAAAGCCTTAAAGCAATCTCTTTTGTACCAATTTTCGAAACGGATGTGCCACTCCGAACACCGAACACAAAAAAATTACATAATAGTTATGGATTTTTAATGGATATCCATGGATGGCATTCATAAATTTTGATTCAGATACTCTGGAGACGCTGCCAGTTGGCGGAAGGAGTTTAATTAGGTATCGAGAAATGAAGAGATGAAACTTAAATTATAAAACGAGTATCACTCTTTATCCTAATTAATAAATGACAAACTGACAAGAAACGAACCCAGTATTGATTAATATATAACGAAATATAAGGTTCATCCTTCCCATTAAAAATATTTTTTGAAAATTATTAATAATTTGTTATAAAGTGGACTTAAATTATTTTAATAGATAAATTAGGAAGTAATTTTTTTAATTAATAATAAAATAAACCAGTGGATTTCAGAATTTAGAGGGTAGGGTGGCGCTGACCGAAGAAGTTTGGAAAGCCATGTAATAGATCATAAAAAGCTCGGTTAAAGTCTTCTTAGGCTTCTAGGAGTTATTTGAAAATAGTTCCTTGATAATTTTTTTCACGTTACACATGTCCACACTAGAGTAAACGCGAAAAAAAGGTGAGTTTTTAAGGCTGTCGTTATCAACGAGTTGCTTCAAAAAGTCACGGTTCTCATATTTGTGAACAATCTCATATGAATAATGTACTCGGTCATGACCTTACGTATGAGCGGTCAGAGATCATGTTTAGTTACATGAGGACTTCAGTGCTTTATACACCGACTCATCCATGAATACACTCAGCTCATGAACAGAAACACAAAACCAGTTTTAAACACTCCCGGCATAAATTTAAATTTTAAATGATTGTAAATATCCCCAATGCGGGAACAAGAAGAGTACATTGGATGCCATGTTAGGGCCGTACGGCAGATGAGCCATCAAAATTCTTCAATTGAGCTCTAAACGAGCCGATTGTGAGGAATTCATTGAAGAGAAATCTTCCTGACGTTTAAATGCTCAAATTTTTGATAAAAAATAAACTTTTTAAAAATTTTTCTAAATTTCTGAACCCATGCAATTCTAAATTCTTAAATTTTTTTTTCACTTCAAAGTGAAAACGTCCTTTATCAGTTACTTATAACATAATAAGAATTTACAATAATTAATACAAATGGAACGAACATTTCTTGAATAAAACATTAAAATTCACTTCATTTTTTTGTATAACTCTGTACGCCTGACTACCACCCACAACACCCAGCAGACCTTAGCATTACCATCAGACAGCTGTTGTTGTTTCCACTGCCACAATGGCCACACCTTGATTTACTTGCAATTAACTTTAATTGTTAAGAATTCCACTTTCATTACCAATGTTAGCCTTGGTGGTGGTGGTGGTAACCATTCATCTTTGTTTGAATGCTAGCAAAGCAGAAGAATCTTTACTTGCATAGTTTTTCTAACGTCAATTATACGCCATGTTTTGTTTTGTGTTTTTTTTTTTGTTTTAATTGTACTTTTCTCTTATTTACTCGCCCCCCCCATACCAAAGCCAAATAAAAGCCATTCAAGCAGTAAAATCAAAAGAAAAATCAAACAATATAAAAACTTTAACAATGGCGTATATAGGTCAACTTCCGTTTTCCCCCATTTGACAATAACAGCAACAACTACAACAACAACAACAAAAAAACGACGACAAATACAAAAGCTGGAGTACGCATCAGCAGCAGTTGTAGCAGCAGCTGTGCTACGAGAAGGCTCTCGACTACTTTGTGCTCAACAAGCTGTGTGCTAAATGTGCCAAACACAGACATCCGCGTGCCGCAATGGCAGCAATTATATGAATTTTTCGTCGGAAGGTAAGCCACGTTGACTTCACTTCGATGGCGTTGAGATAGACATTTATTTTGATAGTGTATAGCGTTGGTTTGGGTGGTAGCGGGGGGGAGAGGTGATGTGGTGTTGCTGCTAGAGTTGAATAGGCGATAGGAGCATCTTTGCAACAGCTGTCACAGCAACAAAATGAAAATAAATTCAACTCACTCCAAAGGATAACGTTAACAACAACACGATAACGTTATTATTGTGAGACGTATGCTTAAAGTGGCCGCCATCTTTATTACTGCGACATGCCTGACTGCTTGCATCTAAGTGTAGTATATGTTTGTATATGTATATTTCCAATATGGCAAACTTACACACACCCGCGACAACACTCACATATCCACCACCCTCAACGGAACCACCAATGTTGCTCTTCTAATCGAATTTTAGCGCAGTCTAAACATGTTTGGCTTTCAAATTAGAGCTCTAACTTGGAAACATATTGAAAACCCATGTCGAAAAAATGCCAAGCTTAAACAAAATAAAATCAACAAAAAACAGAAAAACCCAAAAAAAAAACTAGAGACAAAATAATACGCACGCATACCAACACTCACAACAGCAACGCAATGGCAAACAAACGTGCTCGGAATTTGCTATAGCGGATTAATTTTTTATTTCCTGTGCCTTTTCCTCAATCCCTGTCCGTCCATGCTATCCATGCCACCCAAGCCAGCGCGAAGCCGGAAGTTTTGCAGCATCATTTATTGTATTTGATCGCAATAATCATTCGGCAAGTGGTATAATGTTAGCTAATGTTTGGACATTAATTTTGGATGGTCCGAATGCACGAGAGGCACTACTGTGTGTGTGTCTGTATATATGTTTGTTTGATATTTGACCTAGGATTAGGAAAGAATAAAAAAAATCAGAGTTTATCGAAGGGCTGGAATTTATTGAACAGAACTTTAATTTTTCTATTAAGTAAGGATTTGAAGGATTCTAACGTTTCCATTTGCGTTCATTTGCCAAATTTACCAAATCAAGTGGATGATGATGATGATGATGATGATCCGCTTGTATCTGTGCAATCATATCGAACTAATGGTCATAAATTTTTTAATGTAGAGGGGCAGAAAACAAAGCAAGCAACCCACGCCAGCAGCGGATTAGCTTTCTGTTGTGAATAACCCTTAAAATAATTGAAATACTTTAGTTTAAGGAGCTGGTCAAAGTAGCGAATTTGGCAATTTATTAATGCTTCTTATTTCGGCCAACAATTGAGAGTTAATTTCTCGGAAAATTGCAACGAAGAAAAAAATAACTTTAATGTATTGTCTTTTTACTTGGTGTTTTGGCATGAGCAGCAATTACTTTATTTTATTTTTTTCTATCCTAAATATATAATAAATATCAAAATAAGAAAATATAAGAAACAAACATATTTTTTTATTATGAAATTTTTGCAAGGAAATTAAAAAACCTTCATATTTCAAGATAGACAGAAACGCCAAATGTTTTCAATGTAGATAACTGCCGTGAAGACTTAATTCTACAAAGCTCTTAACACATTACGTCGGCCGGCAATCCCCGTAGAGGTCCAAGTTACCAAATGTTCATATGTTGTAATGGTTTCTTGGGTGGAGATCTATCTAAAACCTCTTAGGTGCTCAGTGGTACAGCAACCAGTTGAAAAATTCAACTTCACATTCGAGCAGCAGCTCTACCCGTCAATTGGGAACAAGCCACAATCCCCACAAAACTCCCCAAAGTCAGCCTGGTATTAGCCAGAGGTCGCTGACTTTCTGTGGCACCAGTTTTCAAGTCCTAAGTCAAACCTCATAGCAAGCTATTACCAGTTAAGCTCATCACAACACCAGACTGGTGATCATTTGAGTAATTGTCTGCCGAAACAATACCGTATGAAAATCCATCAAGTCGGATCAACGGACTAAGCCAGCAGATGAATAGTTATAAATAACCAATTAACCTATAATGGCGTCTCGCAAACACCTTAAATGTGAAATCATTCAGTCAAGCAACTTTCTTACTAGATTCGAACGCATTGCCAGCATCAAACTCTCCATACGCTGCTTGAATAATGCCCATGGAACCTTAATCTCGAATTCCTTCATAAAGTAGATCAATCCCCGAGTATTGATCCACAGTGACAGCCTTCAATTGCGCTGAGATTCCGCTTATGCAGAAATGCAACAAAAATCTATGGCCAGTTAACAGGTTGCCCAGACTTAAAGAAAACCCAAAGTCCGGACGATCTTCCATAAAAATCATATCGCTTATAAACTGGTAGGTTACTCTACTATTTTGACTCTGACATCATCAACATTGCCATCTAGACGTTCTTTTAGCATAGCCTTTATCGTTAACAGAGTTCAAATTCCTATTTAGCACGTCTGGTACCCAATCAGGTGCCAACAAGGGCAAATCCCTCCGATTCCAGTATGCAATACTGGTTAGTTTACTACCAAGTCTAAAGGAGGGACCCATAAAAAAACAAAGTAGGCATCCTTGCAGACCAAATACTCTGACAAAATAGTATCTTCCGGTAGCCCACAACAAAACTGACTATGTTGCCCCACAAAGGCAAACTATTAGTTGATCAACCAACAAACAACCCAAAATACATGAGACAGACAGCCCTTTTACTGAAACCCAGTCACTTCTTAAAATCTTACGCACTCGGCCTACCATTGTCGACAGTCGCACTCTCAATTACTCCAGCTGCACCAAGAAGTTTATTCTTTACTTTATTGTTTCTCCCAGAGATTTGGCTTTGGTCACTGGCTTTACTTCATGGTTATTTCCAGGTTTTTGACTTCGTTCACATACCTGTGGCCTACACCCTCTAGCTGACAATAGGAGATCGAAAATATGATAACTTAAGTCACCTGGAGAAGTCACCAGTACTCCAGATGTACTAAGAAATGCATTCTTTGCTTCAGGGTTATTCCCAGGTATTTCACTTCATTCACATACCTGAGGCCCACACCCTCTAAGCTGGAAGTAGGTGATTGACCATGTGATAACTTGCCTGCAAGCATCATCATCATTACCGTCTTGCACTTTGCCACGCTAACACCTACTTGTGAACTCCATGTACACTCAGCAGCTACATATAACCTCAGTCGCCTTGTTTATAAGCTCAGCACAAGAACTAACTTCCACCGTGACAAATAGGTCATCAGCGAATGTATAGCACCTAGACATATGTTCAAGACGTCGTGAACCATCCCTGTACCTGATGATGGTACAGGGAATGAGGTTCCATATGTACGGACCACAGATAGAATCCTGCGGACAGCCACGGACAGCATCCATCCCTACCGTTTGGCTTACACCTATCATGCACTCTTCTTAACCAGAGAAATAGCTATTCCAAAGCTTAATTTAGCGGTATTTCACTAGCCTATTACCATTAATTAGCCTAACACCATTTCCCAGCATATACAGTCCAATGAACCCAGAAAATTAATAGACAGCCCCAAAAAGTAGAAGCTTTTCCCTTTGCAAAAACTGAATTGCTTCACGCAAATCTGTGACTTGACACTCCTAATGCCATTTCACCATGACCCTCTCCAGTACTTTACCAAATACCGGAAGAAGGCTGCCACGATAGGACAGAAGATTGCTCCTCAGCCTATCAGTTAATGATCAAGAGCATGATCATCTTGACCCTTTTTCATATGTTAGAGAAGATGCCTTCACTTAAGTACTAACTATAACAGCAAATAATAACACTTACCTCAAAATATTCAGAAATGGCATTCCAAATGCTTTTAAACATCTGTTCAGTCATAACATCTACACCCATAAACTTTTTCCCTCTGATATGCATCTATCTCATTCACCTTCAAGACCGAGGTATCAATCTCTTTCCTAAAAATAAGGCCTCATCATCCATCCTTGTATAAAATGAGTTTAACAGAGCATGAACACATTCCCGTCATTCTGTTAAGACAGCACCACCTTGGCTTATACCACTAGCATAAGCAAAACTACTTTGCCGGCTACATATTTTATGTGCCACACACCTGTTTCAACTCTATTCCAATGGACGAAATCCCTCCATGATTGTTCTTTAATACGGACTAACAACTTATTGTAATCTCTTGAGCTCCTGATTCCTGATTTGATTCTGAGACTCTAAAACAACCTTCTCGTCTCACTCAAGTCACGGGTCCACCATTTCACCCAACTGCAGTTTGTCTTGCGACACCTTGCAAGCGTAGAGTGTCGTTAATACATTCAACCCTAACAGAGCAATATGTCCACTAATCTCTAGGTTTCTACACACGTGAACTGTGATGCCTATGTTCACATCATGGAGAAATACACCATAAACATCCCAGTCCAAGCCGCGAGTACGCCCTTTCTTTAAATCTATTTAAAGACATGCAATCCTATCATATGTGAACACAACTTCTAATATAGACAGAGTCGGAATCTACAAATTAGTGCTCTCTTTTCAACATTTTCGTTAGACTTTGAGCTATCAACTATTTTGGCTCAATCTACATATATCTGTTTTCACGGTCAGGTTTATGCTAGGTTTTCACAAAAAATCTTATATATTAATACGTGAACATTAAAGTTTGTCGTACGCTTTTTTGGTATTAATTAAAACTCAAAATAAATGAAACTTATCTCATTCGAAAGGTTTTGTTGCCCAGATGTGCAGAATGTATATATAAATGATATATCTGATAGAGGGCGTTCCCAACCTTCTTAGAGAGAAATTAAATTTTTGAGAAAAAATATGCTCTTTGATTGATATGAAATTTGGTTGGAGCAGAGTTCTTAAGTCGCTCGAATTTGAATTTTTTTTAAAAGTAACAATTTCTTAAAAAATTGTAGTTTTATGCATTCATCAATTGTTAAATTTGTAAAAAAATGTGTTTTGAACTAAAAAATTTGACTTTCCATGTGAATATCTTGGTCGGATTTTAACGGTTTTTAAATTTTTTTCATTTTTTCTAAAATTTGATAAATTTTCTTTTAAATGTGCTAAAAGTTACAGCAAAATTCTAACCAAAAGTATTTTTAATGAATTTTCTTAATATTGTCGTTAGTTATTTAGCGTGTGTTTCAACCAGATGCCAAGAGAGAGAAAAAAACTGTCTCAAATTGAATGTTCTAAATTGGGAAGCCAATATCTCCGCCATCTGTGAATAGATTTTATTTATTTCTTTTTTGTATTTAAGTCTTATCAGATAGCTTAAAAAAAATTTTGAAAATAATACCGTTTTTTGTTTGTTTATTTTTAAATTATTCATTTTAAAAAAAGACCATAAAATTTTATTTATTCTTAAAATGTGGGGTAAAAATGATTTTTGTTGTAAAAAAAACATAAACTCAAAATTGCATTTTTTATTTTCTTTCAAAGTCTATACCAAATTTACGGTGAATTTATTTTGTCTTGACACTAAATTAATAAACTGTCCGTGCCATCAAAAAATCAAGGTTACCCCCTATGATTTTTTTGACAAAATTAAATTTTTTTAAAATGTTTTTCTGTTTTTGAAAGAAATAATTAAATAAATAAATAATTTTTCTGAAGAAAATAGCTTAATATCTCCAATCAATGAAAAGTTATAGCCTCGAACTTATTTTGATCATCTCGCATATATTTATAAATAGGCAATCAATAAATTGGTCGAATTTCGACCCCAGGCGATACTAGTATTGATAAATGTTCATAGGATGTATGAATTTTGGTCACTAAAAGCATGAAGTAGTTCACGCTATCATTATATAAGTACATACATGAGTTTCATGAATATATGACTCTTATCTTTGCCCTTGCATTTGTACATAGATAATATGAATTTCGTTCACTGAACTCTTTAAGAAGTTCACGTTTCCCTTGTATATGAACATGAGATTCATGCATTTTAGTCACTTTTCTCATTAACTATTCTGGTTTTTCTTATATTTGTACATAAGTTTCACGAGCTTCATGCATTTTAGCCTCTTATCCCATGAACTGTTCTTGTTCTTCTCATATTTGTTCATGAATTTTATTCACACAAATTTTAAATTAATCGCGTTCCCCGTGAATATTTTCATGACAGGCAATTTTTTTGCTTCATCTATCTTGTACACACACACATTATGAACTTTAAAAAGTCATAGTCATGTTCTCGTGTTTTTTTTCTTTTGTGTATTTTGTACATTGATGTTATGAATAGTATATGTCACTCATGTAATTCGTTACATGACAGTATTGCAGTATTAGAGTAGTTACAGTGTATTGTTTCTTTAGATATTTGTTTACTGGGTTATGTTTTCGTCAGTGTTTTATTTCTTCGGAGATTTGTTTAGTGGGTTATGTTTTCGTTTAATGGTGATAGCACTTTAGAACAGCACTGCCAGCTTAAATGTTTGTGAATTTTAAAAATTGCAACCTCAACACAAATTCGACTAAAGCATGCAATACATTAAGACTGTCAACACTTACAGCTTGACAGCAAAGCTACAGCTGTCACATATAACATTTAATGTATTCTCTTATCATCACATATAAACAAACCACCGCTCTGTGTGGTATTTTTTTATGAATTTGAACTATTGTTCAGCATATGTGTGGAAAACTAAATGTTGCTTTGGCCATGCTATAAAAAGCTTAGAGTCATGGGTAGATCTTTGAATAAAAGTGAATGAATGAAAAAGCATTTTCTTTTTATTTATTTTTTTTTATATTATTTTCTTGTGACATTGAGACTTTTGACGATGCTGTTGATTGATGTTTTGTACCTTTATGTTTGTCATGAATAAAATGTCTAAAATAAGCAATAACATCATCTCAACATTTGTACATACATGTATGAATGTTTGTAGTCAAGTTGGATTCACATGTGAATACATAGAAATATACATGAATGCAATGAAAAGCCAATTTAATTGCTTAAATTTGACACGTACATCATTTGTATTCATTCAGTGGCATCATTTGTAGAATTGGATTTTCTACAACGTCGCACAATAGACAACATTCTGCGATACAGTTAATAACCAGGCGCTATTATGTTATACCACAATGCCAGGCCATGCCATGCCACGACTGTATGCTTGTTGAGCGCCCTCTAGTGCCTAGCATTAAAGCATAGAAACAACGCATGAGAAGTATCAGAAGCAGTAGCAGTAAAAGTAGTAGATGTAGCAAAACTAATGTAGCTAATGCTAAACATACACACTCACATATTTGTATATGTGAACGCATGTACATTAAAAACTTGTTTGTGTATGCAAGACACACTCTCACTCTCTCTTTCTCTCTCTCTATATATCTCTATGTCGACTCACATGCAGGACTTTATTTATGGAATTATTTAGACTTTGTATGCCTTTCATTGTGCACTTTGATGCCTTTTAATGACCTCAACCAAATTGGTATTAATGGCGCTTTTTGCCATTTTGTTAGTGGCAGCGAAAGTGCAGGATATACACATAGCTATATAAAAGGAAATGTTATGGAGAAAGCACAAAACTGCTTTTAGAGAAAGTTAGTCATCAGCAGACATTAACATTAAACGAAATTGGTTTTATGCATATATATTAAAATTTTATTATATATCTAAGCATTGTTTTCATATGCACATAAATATTAATTTTTGAATTTTTATTGTTTCTTTTCAGGTATGTTTTTTGCCAACAAAATATCTATTGTAAAATTGTGAGTATAAAAAATATTGATTTTATGGATATAGGTTATGATATATAGGGAGTTGAGCAGTTAAGATATATGTTTTACTCAAATATGTCTGATCATCTGAAAACAGTGTTTGAACATTTATGTTTATTGCAGACATTGTGTGAACATACCCTAAGATGAAATTCATATGGGCCACCACACACGGCTAAAGTTAGATTGTAATAAGTGTGGGCCGGCCCACACTGATGTAGTGAAAATTGATGTTTTTTTTTTATTTTATTTATTTACTTGTAAAAAAGTCAGTTCTACGATAGATTTAAACCATTTTTGGGGTAAGAAATTTGTTTACTTGTAAAAAAGTCAGTTCTACGATAGATTGAAACCATTTTTGTGGTAATAAATACGAACGAATTAATTCACTTATACATACTACATTTTATATGAAAAAATATTCGGTGCATAATTTGAGGTTGAAGTTTTTTCTGTTAGTTTAAGTTAAAAAGTTTGAAAATCACTGTAACAGGAAGAAATAATTACAGTTTGAGTGATATTAGATGCAAAACACAACGTTTGCGTTTGTGCAAATAAACTTAAAATGCACTTCATTTTTTGGAAAACCTTTCGTGTCAAATGTCAAAGAAGACGTTTCACTGTTTCAAGACGTCAAAATCCTAGCATCTCTAGAAAATAATATGTACTTACTTCAAAGATCAAAATTGAGATAAAGTAACAAATACAAGAGTGTGGATATGTATGTTCAGGGTTAACCCATTAATGACCAACGTTACATATATGTACGCACGTACGTATTTCTTATTAATAATAAGAAAAATAATAATAAGAAGTACGTACGTGCGTTACATATAAGAAACATTGGTCATTATTGGGTTAAATAGAAAACGGCTTAACAGATTCCGATTAAAATTTCACAATTTGGAGTTTCAATTACCATGCATGAAGGAACAGAGGTAATGTTTACTGCGGTATTTTTATTTATTTATTTATTTATTTATTCGAGTTTAATCCTTACGCTAAAAGATTATTAAATAACCTTAATATTTAAAGCGTCAGTCATGCTTTAAATATTTAAGTTAATTTTGTATAAATTTTTTTTGTATAAATACAATATAATTGTATTGAAAAAAAAATATATGTTTAGGATAAACTCGAATACGCCTTCACAGATTTCAATGAAAATTTCACTATAATAAATTTAAATCACCCTGCATGAACATAGGCTATGATATATTGCGGTAATTTAGTTAATTTCATGTAAAATAAATTAAATGTTGATCTGACGTCATTTTGAAAAAAAAATATATGTTTAGGATAAACTCGAATACGCCTGCACAGATTTCAATGAAAATTTCACTGTAATGAATTTTAATCACCCTGCATGAACATAGGCTATGATATATTGCGGTACTTTAGTTAATTTCATATAAAACAAATTAAATGTTGATCTGACGTCATTTTGTAAACAAAAGAAATATGTGTTTAGGATAAACTCGAATACGTCTGCCCAGATTTCAATGAAAATTTCACTATAATAAATTTAAATCACCCTGCATGAACATAGGCTATGATATATTGCGGTAATTTAGTTAATTTCACGTAAAATAAATTAAATGTTGATCTGACGTCATTTTGAAAAAAAAATATACGTTTAGGATAAACTCGAATACGCCTGCACAGATTTCAATGAAAATTTCACTGTAATGAATTTTAATCACCCTGCATGAACAAAGTAGTGACCGTGGCATGCAGGTTAAGTGTGTGGCTTAGCATGCTCGGAGCCCGGGTTCGATCCCCAGCCGCGGCGAAAAAGTTTTTTCAATAAAAAATTTTTCTGATCGGTCACCACCTCTCTGCAGACAATGGCAAACCTCAGAGAGTAAACAATGCCATGTAAAGCTACTTGAGAACATGAACTTTAGCCGTTCGGAGTCGGCATAAAACATGTAGGTCCAGTTCTCGGTCAATTGTGTGCAAACATTTAATAACACACACAACACAATTGATCATAATAAGCTAGGTCGAAGTCCTTTCAAGGGCTGAAATGGCCAATTTGTTTTTTTTTTTTTTGTTTTGCATGAACAAAGGATATGATATATTGCGTTACTTTAGTTAATTTCATGTAAAATATATTAAATGTTGATCTGACTGTACAATGACGTCATTTAGAAAACAAAAGCAAATGTATGTTCAGGATAAACTCGAATACGGCTTAACAAATTTCGTTGAAAATTTCACTATTAGCAGCTTAAATCACCCTGCATGAACATAGGCTATGTTATATTGCAATATTTTAGTTGATTTTGTATAAGATAAATTAAATGTTTATACTGACAGCACAATGACGTCATTAAGAAAACAAAAAAAAAGTGTGTTAAGGGTTGCCTGAAATGCCCCAAGTTATCGTAACACACCAAATAAAATTTGACTGCAATAAAGATGATCTAAACACAGATGTTTGAAATTTTCAACCCTCTTTATAGTCCATTTTGAATGGCAAGTCTCGCAGGAGCAGTTTATAATTAAAGCCAAACTGCAATTTCTTGCTGCCAACACTGCTGCTTGTGAGGGTGTTGGAGATTTGAAAAAGGGAGAAATTAACATGCATCCAAGGCGAACTCTCAGAAAAACAACCCTGCATACTTTGACAGACACTGCAATAATCGCATTATTTAGTATCCAAATCGATTTTAACTTTAGTGTTAACTTTAGTGACTGACTCAAAATAAGACAGAAAAATGCCAACCAACCCATAATGTCAGTCAGGAAACGAACGCACACACCCCAAAATGGTGCGTTAGGGTGTGTGTGACGCACAACAGCACACACTTTTACGCATTACTGTCAAATATGTGGCATGAACTGAGCTGTTGCCAAATCAAAATAAACAAAATTCTAAAGGATTCGTTAAGGATTTTATGGCGTAGAGCAACACTTGAGGACATGCTTTATCAGCTGCAAAGGGCTTGAAGGCAGGCATCACCTTCAACTTCCAATATCAACAGAAATGCTAAACCAAAGCCGGAAAAGCGCAACGAAATGTCATAAAATCTTCAACCACCACCACCCACACGTTATTCGAAAAAAAACCGTTGAAAATTCTTCATTTTTATCAGCACGGACTGCAGCACGAAAGTCGACAGACGACGGCAGCCGGAAATCTGACAAACTTTCAATGGCATTTGTGGCTGGGGGCTTGTATAGGGTGTGAGTTGTGCCATGTCGCAACGTCTGTGCACAAACACAGTTGTTGCAATTCGCTTGTGCCAAAGCAACCCTCAAAATATTGGCCACATTCAGGCTACAGACTGATAACAAGACGGCGAAAAATAATCACTTTTGGCTGCTTGCTTGCGATATTCGTTTAAAACTGGGTTCGGTAACATTTTTGGGTACGTTTGTTTAGTGTTGCTTTTGTCTTGTTTGGCACACGCTGTGAGTTAAACAACAACAAAAAAAAAGGCATTACTTGGGCACGTTTGTCGAGTGACAATGAAATTCAAGGGTTGTTGGCTGTTTTCAAGGTAGAGGTTCACGCAAGGCGGCGACGGCGACTGATGGTTGATGGCTGATGAAGGTACGACATGCAAGCAGGATGATGTTGTGGTGCAGTCAAAGAGGGTGGGCCAGTGTTAGGCGAACAGGCGGTTAATTTAGACTACAGTGCTTTTAGAAGAATGTTTAGAAATAAACATTTAAGATGCATCAAGCAGACATTATTTAAATTTAATAAAATATATACAAAATAACTAAGCTTTAGTTAGCATAAAAATATATTCAACTTTAATATGAGAAAAGCTGTTTACTTTATTTGTAGCTTGTCTCTTGTTATTTTCTATTGAAAAACTTGTCTACTTTTAACTAAGCTCTCTTTAAACGTTGCCTTTCCAGCAAATGTAACTTGCCGTTATTTTTGCATGCTAGTCTAGTATATTTTTTTGTTTTTTTTTTTTTTTTGTTGTTAAATTCTATAGAAATTGCCAACTTATTTACCAAACACTTTTGACACTTAATGTCAAAACCGTAAAGCTCTTTTACTAAAACACTCACACCCACGCACATACTATTTCTCCACACATTTTGTGTGGATGAACACACTCCCACACAAATACGAAATGCACACACTAGGGAAAATTCAATCAATTTTGAATGGATCAAAATGCACAAAAACACGCACACTACAACTACAACTATAAATCCATACACACACACACACACACACACACACACACAACCACTTACTAAATGCAGAAACTTAAGCAGCATTATCGAGTTAAAATCGTTTTTTATTTTTCCCCCTATTTATTTTCTATTAAAAAACTTTTCGTGCTTTCGTCAAATACGACTTTGATTTTCTAGCTAGAAATTCTTTTTCATTTTATTTATTTATTTTTATTTGGCTTTTTTTTTTTATTTTTTTGCTTGTACGCGCCTTGCCCGCTTTTGAAGTGTATCAAAGTTTTTCGCCAAAAAATACGAGCAAATAAAAAACTTATATTATTGTTGTTGTTGTTGTTGCTGTTATATAAAGTTCAATGTGAATGCGTACACTTTTGCCCTTTCAGTGCGTTGCTGCTACGCTTTTGACTAGCTCAAATTTTGAACCCTACAAAAAAAAATATGCACGGTATAGTGTGTGTGTGTGTGTGTGTGTGTGAAGCAGTTAAGGCTATTTTATTTGGCTAAGAATAGATAAATTTATCCTTTGTATGAACAGTAGTTTATACGAATGGGTTTTAAATTGTTGACAGCAGTATTTTGTATGTATATTCTTAGTCGAGTATAAGTGAGGTTAGAAAACAAAATGCTCAAAGTTTTTTGTATTCATAAACTTGTTTTATAGAGGGTCAGTTAAGTGTTGGCAAAGGCATTTTATTTTTGAAAATTTTTTTTTACTTTATATCTTGAAGTGGAAGAAGTATTTATTCATGAGCGGCCCTGTGCCTTAAGACATAAATAGTTGTAGAAACTTACCTCGTAAAACAAACCCTTTCATATCTACGAGTATTGGGTATGTTCAAAAAGATGCCAGCAAAATTCTTTATATCCATATTCAATTATTTCGACGTTGGTTTGTTTTTAACATGATTTTCAATTTATTTCAGAATGTTTGAGAAGAAATATTTTGACATAAGTTCATTATATTAGAAAATATTTGAATGTATTTTTGACAGGCGAAGTGGTGCGTGTTGGCGATTTAGATTCAAAAGTAATTTCATTTGGGCATATTTTAAAAAGTTTTCTCACGTAATAGACATACTTAAGTTGAGAAGTCTACATCATATTATTTTAGCTTTCTTGTTTAACATATGTACATATTTTGTCTTGAAAAATTATTTAAAATTCTTTGGATTCATTCAAGCCAAAAACATTCAAATGATTTCTTCTTAAAATTTGGTTCCTAAGGTCATCACTTGTGATCAAAAATGTTAGGAATTTCTTCTCTGGCGACATAAATCGTTTTAGTGGTACAAAAAGTTCCTTCTGGGCAAAGTTGTCAGGGACAAACTGCACAAAAGTAATAAGTATTTCGCTACTCTTTTAGTCAAGGCACAAATAAAGACAAAGTCCACAGTTCAGACACGAACCATTTGTTCTTTTTTTATCTAAACTTTTGGTATGTAAAAAACCTTGAGTCTACGTAAATCTTATTAAAGTGAAGCACAGTTGATACACCTTTGAACTCTAGTCTTTAAGTCAAGACTCAAATTTAACAGAAAGTGCAAAGTGAAGACGCAAACCATTTGTTTAGTTTTTAATTAAATTTACTGGTACGTAAAAAATTGTTAATCCTCGTAATACTCTTTGACACGGAAATTAAATCTAGCGGAAAGAAAAATATGGGAATGACTTAATTTTGTTATCTTTACCCATTTTTGAAGTTTTTTGCAGAAAAAATGTCCTGGCTGATGGATTATAAATACTTGTCTAATTCACTCAAACGCTTGTTTTGATAAAAATTTCCGTAAACAATTTAAAATTAATGGAATATTTTTTAATATTGATAATGATAAATACAAAAACTTGCTTTTAAAAAAAAAACAAACCATAAAATATATATTTTTTTACTTTTATAAAAACGCGGTTTGCTACAATTTCATTTACGTTGTTGACGGCTCTGAAGAATGAACGAAGCTGATCACTGATCACTGATCACTTTTTGACAACAAAACAATAAAAAAATATGCCTAAGCTGACTCATCATGAAATAAATAACAGGATAAAATTGAAATCAGACGATTTTATGCATACGCGAGTTAGCAACAGGCTTACAAATCGATGCACAGTATAGTGTACAATCGCCAAAGTGGTTAAATATATTTGATATACCTTTGAACTACGATTTTAGTCAAGACCCAGTTTTAAGAGAAAGTGCAAATTCAAGACGCGAACCATTTGTTTCGTTTTTAAATTATTTGTACCTAAGAAACCCTTGAATCCTTGTAACTTTTATTAAAATTAAGCACACTGGGTACACTATTAAGCTCTATTCTTTAAGTCAAGACACGAACCATTTATTTAATTTTTTGAAGATATTTAATTATTTGAAAATATGATGTTTAAGGCTAATTAGTATTAATTATTAGGCTTACGTTAAAAACTGTAATTAACAAAGTAATGCATTTTTATTTTTAATTATTTTAATAAATTATTTGAAAATTAAAAAAAAGTACTACGTCACATATAAAGTGACGTTTTGAAAACATTAAAACCGTTTTAAATTCTACAAAAAATAATTTTAGGCTTTGAAATTTTATACGTAAGCTGTGACCCTTTAATACGCATTAAAAAATTGAGTACATCGAATGAACACAAAGCACACCTCCCATATAAAGTGATTTCATCAAAATGAAGTATATGTCAAATATCTATAAGAAAACGACCTAATGACTTGACTTTTTATATAAGCTTTAATTCGTTATACGAGGGCGGGTGATTTTTTGAATGAAATGCAGGTTTTTTGACAAAAAAATAATTTTATTTTTCAACATAGTCTCCCTTGAGCCTCCATACACTTCGTCCAACGTTTCTCCAATTTTATTATCTCTTCAAAAAAAAAAAAATTTGTCAAGGTCCTTTGAAGATTCATTGAAGTCAAATCTCTTTCCGACGAGCTATTCTTTAAGTTTGGCATCAAGAAATAGTCACTCGGGGATTAATCTGTAAAATAGAGGTAAGGAATAAGGGATTCCTAGCGCAATTAATGAAATTTCGGTATGGATACGGCACATGTGTGCACAATTGCATTGTCTTGGTGAAAAATAACTTTTTTCTTGGTCAACTGCGGTTTTACTTGCTATAAATCGTTATTAAATCCATCCAATAAGTTGACGTAATATTCTCGATTGATTTTTATTCCTTTTTTACGGTAATCAATGTGGATTTTACCGCGTGCATCCCAAAAAACGTTTTTCATGGCTTTATTGGCTGGGAAACCCAACTTGGCCTTCGTCGGTGCCGATTCGCTCGGAGAAACCCACTGTTTTGACTGCTGAATCCAGATGATTTAGGTTCGAGTACTGAGAATTGTTGGCATGGAGATATGAGTGCGATTTCAAATAAAAGTTAAGATTCAGAAAATTTAGATCTGAGCGATATTGAATAAGTTAAATGTCAAAATTATTAAAATTTATTGAAATTAAATAAAGCAATTTTAATTAATGTCATGTTTTGTCACAAACAGACAGTTTCTATATTTTCATATAAGTCATATTTTAAATAAACCCTGAACTTTCTTTATATTGTTAAATATTTGTTCAGTGCTTAACTGAATGCATTTTC
Organism: Tetanocera ferruginea; assembly: GCA_958299015.1. NCBI lineage: Eukaryota > Metazoa > Arthropoda > Insecta > Diptera > Sciomyzidae > Tetanocera > Tetanocera ferruginea. The sequence continues at coordinate 2,630,285 of OY282644.1, forward strand.
TACAATATGCGATTTTCGCTACACAATTTAAAAACAAAAATCTTTGGAGCAACTTTTACTTATAACTTTTAATTCATATTTTCTACAGCAAAATAACATAGCCTATGTTCAGCCCAGAAGACGGAAAGGCCCGATGATGATATTTTCTTTGAAATATTTTCAGTTGTGTTCGAGTTTACCCCAAACAAAGGAATTAATTTTGAAGTAATCTTATTTTTTCATGCAGTAGTACAGATACAGACTAGCAAAGAGCCTGTTGGAACTGCTTTTGAAAATTGAACCATTTGAATCAATCTGGAACCTATTTTTAGCCCATCTCTATAAGAATAGTATATGTATTTTTTCTTGTTAGTATTTTCAAAACCAAACAGCTCTGCAAAAGCAAATTGTATTTCAAATGTATTTATTTTTGTTATTTACAAAATTTGAATTATTTTTTAATTAATCCTTTGCAGGGTTACAATATTTTAAAAACTTTATGTTAAATTTTTGAATTAAGCTGCTTTTTCACGCATTTCTGCACGAGTTTGCACATTTTTCTTAGCAGCATTTCACTCTCTTAAATTTGCTCATTGAAATTAACTAAAGCCTTTCAGTACTCAAATTTTGTTTTAAGCCCCAGTTGATTGTTTGATTGACTGTTGACTTATAAGAACAATATTTTTAAGCTTTAAGTCATGTTAGGCGCACAAAATCGATTCATTGCTGCACATTCAACAAATCTCTCTGATACAGCTACAAACAGGCTGACCTTTAAATAAAAAAAGGAGAAAAATAAATAACAATAAAATCAAAATAAACCAAACCCTTGACAACTTTAAGTTGCCTCTGGGTGAACACTGTGCTTAAGCATACATTTATGGATGCCTCTTTTTCGTCTTTTTTTTTTATTTTTTGCTCCTCAAATGGTCATGCTGCAATACAATAATATTACAATGAACCCTCATAAAAAAACTAAACACAACATAAAAAAAATGGACGACAACTATTTCCTCAGGGTTTTCTAAGCAAATCGTACAATAGTAAAACCAAAGAAAAAAAGCAAAAACAAAATATTGTCAAAAACACAGCAGAAAAACAAAAAACAACAAGCAGCGCTTAAATTCAACAAACAAGTAAAAAATGCCACTGGCGGCAAAATATTGCAATTGTTGCTGTAAGTTTTGCTTCTTGCGGTTAGACTTAAAATAAAACATGAAAAATTCAGCGTTTCCATGGAAACATTTACAATGTAAAGAACAACAAAATCATGCTGTAGTCATTTTATGTCCTCCTCCTCCCTCCCCCCAACACCCGCTACACTATGCCATCCACTCTACAAGGTTTTGAATAATAGTCTGCGTATTACTCGTTTTTTACTTCCAACATAGCTAGTAGAGTAGCTGCTGTCAGTCATATGCCTTATACATACGCTCAACTAACTCATCGTGTGCTGCAGGATTCTGGCCTGCTCCGAACTTTACAGCTTTAAGGACATTCAGAGGATACCCATTCAAGGCATTACGTGCTCTTCTCTAGTTTATTTATGAATGCGAGTGGCCGAGTGTGTTGTTGGCATTGTTTGTGTTTGCGTACCAAAACTGGGTCAAGTTTTGCTGTAATGAAAAACTGAAAGACGTTGTTTACCATATGGTATGGCTTAAGTGTATGAGTGTGTGTGTGTGTGTGTTTTAATATTTTTATTATATTTTTTCTTTTTTTTTTGTTTGGTGCAACGCAGCTCACTTTATATCCTTGCCTTTTTTTTACTAGTTGTTTGCTGTGCGCTTTTCTTGCTCGATCTAGTAAATTGAAAATCCATTAAAGCTAGCAATTTTTTCCCCTTGACACTCACACTTACACTCACTATAGCTTGCATTCATTCGTGCGCCGGCATTCGTTTACTTACTACACTTCAACGGTTATTGACAACAACGTTGCGAGGGGCACATGGGGGTGGAGGAGTGGAAAAGACGCATACAACTAAAATTCTTAAACATGTCAACATTTTATGTTCGGCATTAAGGAGTTCTAAATGCGCTACTCATAAATAATATTTTATACTTCAATATAAACGGTATGTGTAATAAAACTTATTAAGTAGCTCAAACAAGTAAGTGAGCTACAATCGGTCCAGGTCGATCTGCAGATGAAATTAAATAATTGGTTGTAGGTGGGATAGGCAGAAAGTTTAAAATTTGGTGATAGTTAATTTTGAAAACTCGTTGGAAACGGCTTTTTAAATATGTCTTGTCATGTAATGGTTAGAAAAAGTCCACTTTTTCTACTTTTTTCAAAAGCAACTATTACCATTATGCTCCAGTATTAAATATACAGGTTAAGTGTGTGGCTTAGCATGCTCGAGAGCCCGGGTTCGATCCCTAGCCGTGGCGAAAAGTTTTTCAATAAAAAATTTTTTCTGATCGGTCACCACCTCTCTGCAGACAATGGCAAACCTCAGAGAGTAAATAATGCCATGTAAAGCTTCTTGAGAACATGAACTTTAGCCGTTCGGAGTCGGCATAAAACATGTAGGTCCAGTTCTCGGTCAATTGTGAGCAAACATTTAATAACACACACAACACAATCGATCCTTAGTAGCTCGGTCAAAGTCCTTTCAAGGGCTGAAATGGCCAATTTGTTTTTGTTTTGTGTTTTTTTTATTAAATATACTTAAAAAATATTTTTCTTTCAATTTTGGTCAATTTCTTAAGTGGTATCGAGAAAGTCAAAAACGTTGGCGAATGCATATTTTGCTTTTTTAAGTGTTGGTCTGATATATCGACTGCTAATGTTTAAAAAAATTCTATATGTTTTCTTAAATACTAAGGGTTATAAGGGATATAAAGGAAATATTCGCCTTTTGCGTTCACCCATGGCTTAAGTCGGAAAATCATCAATAGCTGTTTGAATAGAATTAATGTAAGAGTATCTTTTCTGGCAAACCTTGTTCTCTTAAACTCTTTACAATTCAGTGAATTCCAGTGGCTTCATTTCTGTACTGCCAGAAGGCTATTCTTTAGAGGAAAAGAATGTTGGAAATTTGCTCTGTGGCCAGGTTTGGGCGTTGAGCACTGTTGGAAAGTTCACACTTGATTTTGGAACAGAGAATGGTTAAGTGGCTTTACAACAGCTTTCAGACCGGTTTTTTGGCACACTTTAGCCGATTTTTCAATACCTTGTTTACAGAAATGTAATGAGAAATGCCACACCAAACCATGACTGAAGCTGGATAATAACTCTTTTCGGTACGTGAAATCAGTTCAGATGTCCTATCATTTTGCTTGTTAAATACTCTTTCAAAAATTCGACTGATGAACTTTTGGGATTCATCTCTCGGGCCATGATTTTTTTGTTTTCGGAGTGGATTTCACTGAATTGTGATTTAACAACTTTGATGACTTGCTTCGTTCGAACTATGCGTGGATTGTCTCCAAAAGCCTCAAATCCGAGTAATCTCGAGCAGTCGAATCCTTTTAAAACTATAACATTTTTTCATTTCACACATTCATAGTGCTAAAACAACAATACATTTTTCGTTATCTGACCACTCTATGGCGTAAGATGAAACAATTTTGAATTTCCAGAACAGACTTACGGTTAACAGGTGATATTTCATAAGACATGTAATAATGGCAGGGTATGTATAACTTTTTTATTGGAATATAGAATAGCTCAATGTTCACAAATATATTTTCAAAATTTCCCTACTAAGTAAGCCATATTGCACTTTCTGACGTTATGAATAATGTACAACCCGGAGTTATAGGTATAGCTGCAACTAAATAATGAACTTTTCCCTCGTCTTCATCTATAACTGTTAAACTACTTTTTAAAATAATTAAATTATTTGCTTAGTTTGGTGGTATGTTAGGGTAAATAAATTACGGAAACGATTTCGATGCAATTTTTACTATCAGGCACTTAAATCTTTTTGGATGGACATAGGCTATGTGTTATTTCGTTATAATATTTAAATAAAGAGACATAAACGGTAATTCTTTGAAGGAACGTGTTTTTTATAAATTTTTCTGTGAAATTAAATGAAAAAAGTATGCAATCCTAGCACAAATGAACTCAAAATTCAATTATTTAAGCAAAAATCGAAATTTTAAAAATAAAATAAAATTGGCTAATTAAAATCATGTCAAAATATTCATCATAGAAGCCTGCGCTGCACAGTAAAGTGGCTTCTTCTAGCAAAGTATATTATCTAGTATTCTAGTATTATAATATATAAGACATATATTAAAAAACTGAGCAGAATTTTACGATCGGTAATAGGCTCGATAGTAACAAAAAAAATAGGTCACAGAGTCTTTTTTAACAAAATCAGAAGATTTTTTTTATTAACTGCGAAATAAAATGTGGTTAAAAATATGGAAGTTATTCTGCCCGGACAAGTCGAGGAACATCGACTTATGTTAATATTTTTATATTGCTTTTTTCTTATACATTATATATATGCAAAAAATTATAAAAATATCTTGCAAAAAATTGTTCAAAAAAATGGACAACATTTATATGCAAAAAAAAGTCACATTCACAAAAAGTCACAAATTTTTCGATTTCGTGAAAATCGAAACTTCACCAGGGTCGATTTGATGGTAAGAAGCTGAGACTAGATTTTTTCTTATATCGAATGTTCAAAATTTTCTTAAATAATCTGTTTTGTTAAATAAGCTAACGAGAATTATCAACAATTTTTCTAATTTTTTGCATATTTTTACTTAACTTCTCTAATAAAAATTCAACTTTTTTCAAACTTCTTGTGGTAACTTTAACTAACTGTTAATCTTCATAGACTGTTAATCTTTTTCATCAGCGTACTCTTAAACACACCACCAGTATCGCTTGTAGAGTGCACACAGAGAATTCTCACTCGCGCAACAAAAATGCGCAAAATATTTGCTTCATTTTTATGTTTATGCGAAAAATGCGAATGTTTTGCGGGTTGATGAGCAGCTGACTGTAAGTGACATGTTGGAATGATGAAAAGGGGGGGAGAGGGTGGCAAAACTAGAGGCAGCATCCGATAAAAAAAAGAAAATGCTGCTGCGGGCAAAAGAATTTTTATTTGAAATTTACATATTTTCCGCTTATAGTTTGATGTATACACAATTGAGCGCGACAAATTTTTTTAAACCATGAACAAAATTACAATTTAAAAGGGCGTTGCCAACAACATAACAACAGCAACAGAAATCACAGCAACGGCAACAAGAAAGCGTAACTGAAATTAAAATATTGCTTAAAATTGCTGTGTGCAACAATGTTGCCAAGTCACGCTTATTGCTTATCCAACAGACAATAACACATTCATTCATTCATTCACGGGGCAGTTAAATGTCTGGAGCATGATTTTCAATTTTCCACGCTTGATTCAATACAAACTGGTCAGCAGGAAAGCAGCTTTCAATGCAACAACAATAACAATACAATCTGTTCCGACGAGTAGATATTGGTTTTCATACGCCAAAAAAAAAAAAAAAAAATATATAAAAAAGAATAATAATTTCTTATATTTTTCAATCCCAACCCATTCAAGTTATTGCCATAAGAATTTGACGGAAATGAAATAAAAATTTCAATTGCCAACCCGCACAGTTTACTTTTTTATTTTTCTTACATATTTCTACAAAATTGTTTTTTATTTTTTTTTTTTTTTTTTTCGTTGTCCACACTTTTGGCCCAGCCCAATAATAATGTCTGCATCAGCAACATTTCAACATTGAGCAAACTTCAACATCATCTTTTAGCAATTTGCTACATCTTCAAATTCTTATTATGGTCTATAGCAGTTGTTGTTTTTTTTTTTTCTTATTATTGGTCTTTTTATTTTGCAATTTTTTCTGATTTGTCATTATTGCAGTTTTGACGTCGTTGTCGTTGTCCAAAACGAGCCATTGTGTGGAGTTCTTGGCAATTTAGCTCGGTTAGTTGGACTTGGTGTGGTTTTTAAATATACAACAATAACAATCAGCCGAAAAGTAGTAGAAGCAGAAGAAGATGAAGAAAAATAAGTAGTAGAGGAAGCAGCAGCACAAAAAAAAAATAAAGCCCAACTTCAGGCAGCACCGACCGCAGCATAAGCCAAAGTACCGGCACCACAATGACCGATGAAAGTAAGCAGCTGATGCCGCAGCATCTTCAAGTTTTTGCAATTTTGTAGATAGTTAATGAATAAGCCAGCATGTTGGGCAAGCATGGCTCATTGCTGAAGAGGAGCAGATTCAGAGGGTTGGGGCACAGTTTGAGCAGGCATTTAAATGACAGCTGCTATAATGGGCTTCCTGATCTTCTGTGTTCGGGGCAAAGTATTTTCGTACAGTTTCTAAAGCATTTCGTCAGTCAGTCAGTCAGTTAGTCGGTAAGTCAGTCAGTTATTTTACGTAGCCAGTGATTTGTGGATGCTTGCGGTGCCGATAAGCAATTCATTGAGAAACTTTTGAATATGCTGCTATTGCGGCTACTCTGCTCTGCCCTACCCTGTCGTGTCCTGTCCTACCCTGCTCTATGGCTGCATATTTTTATTTATACTGCAAGTAATTCGCTATTCATCTGACGCACTGCTGCCAACTTTGGCCGGAGTGAGCAAAAGTTTTCTGACACTTCGTGTTGTGTGTTAAATTAAATTACTTTGTTGATTAATTGAATTACTTGCAACAATTTTCGAGAATCCTTTGTTTTTATTATTTGTTTTTTTTTTTTGTTGAGACAAAGCAGGGTGTGAATGAAAGTTTAAAAATATTGATTGGCAAATAATATTGGTCACTAACTTAAGATAGCCAAGTGGTAGATAAAAAAGTAGCTATGAACTATGTTTCTCTGAAATTATTTTTTTTTTAAAGCAATATATTTTAATTATAAATTATAATCAATATGAGTTATGCAATCTACTAATGAATACAATTTTACTGAAAAGTACTTTAAACTAGCAAAAAAAATATTTGGGACTACCAATATTTTTCTTGAACTGCCGACTTCCTAGAAATGAAATTTGAACACGAACTTAACGAGAAACTATTTTTTTTTTTTAGCAAATAATTTTCAGAAACTTTAAAAATCTTCCTTTTCAAAATTCCCCTTTACAAAATTCTACGAAAATACCTCTTGAAGAGGTTGAGTCAAAATTCTTCTTACAAATAAATACTCTTTTACAAAAAGCCCTCTTTAAAATTCATCTTTTTTATATTTTCCTCTAGAAAATTCCCCTTCAAAAAATCCTTCTTTTCAAAATATTCCTTCATAAAACTCCGCTTCACAAAATTCTACGAAAAAAACTTTTGAAGAGTTTGAGGTCAAAATTCCCCTTAAACATAATTTTGTAACAAAATATCCCTCAAAATTCTCCCTTCACAAAAATTTTCCTTTTAAAAATTCCCCATCACAAAATTCTCCTTTACGAAATTCTACAATAAAAGGGTTAGGCTCGAATTCTATGAAAATAGCTTTTGAAGCAGTTGAGTTTAACACTTGCCAATTAATCTCACAATTACAATTTTGTATAAATTGTTTTAAAAAAATCCCCTTTTAAAAATTATTTTTTTTAAAATTATATTTTTGAAAATTCTCCTTGTCAAAATTCTAAGATTGGGTTAAAATTTCTCAAACACAAAATTCTTTAACAAAATTCACCTTTTGAATACGGCATCTTTCAAATATAATTTTTTTAATTCTCTTTTAAAAAATTCACTTATACCATAATTCAAAATTACTTTAAATTTCCCTTTACATAATTCTCCTTTACAAAATTCTACGAACATATCTTGTAAAGCGATTGGAAAGAAATTCTACGAAAATAGCTATTAAAGGGGTTCGAGTTAAAATTACCCAAATACAAAATACTTTTTACTAAATGACCCTTTTCTAAATTCAGCTTTTTTAAATCTTCCTTAACAAAATTTTCTCCTCACAAAAATCCCTCTCTTAAAAATTCCTCTTAACAAATTTTACCTTTTACTAAATTCTACTTTATAACATTTACCTCTAAAAAATTCTACGAAATGGCTTTTGAAGAAATTGAGGTCAAGTTCTTAATTTCTTCTATTCAAATTCTCAAATTCTTCAATTAATAGGAGAATGGAACCCTTAGAATGGGCTGGGGTCGAAACTCCCCAATTGAAATTTTTGAAAAATTATTTTTACAAAAATTTTCTCTTCTAACATTCACCTATTTTATATTCTCTTTAACACAAAGTAATTTCCCTTTCTAAATATTCTCCTTTTTAAAATTCTCCTTAGCAACATAAGCCTAATAAAAATATTTACCTATTAAAAATTTAATTTTTGAAAATTTTCCTTTATAAATCCCCTTCACAAAATTCCATCTTCACAAAATTCCACCTTTACAAAAAACCTATTTTTTTAAATTTCTCTTTACAAAATTCTCTTTTGCAAAATCCTACCAAAAATAAATTTCAACAGAATATTAATAAAAGTGAACTTTTACAAAAAAGCTTTTGAAGGGGCAAGAGTCAAGATACCTTTTGTACAAAATTCTTTCTACAATATTTTTTTTACAAATTTCCTTTATCAAAATTAATATTTTTTAAATTCTCCCTTAGCGAATACTCCCTCAAAAAAATCCACCTCTTCAAAATTCGACTTCACAAAATTAACCTTAAAAAAATTCTCTTTTATAAATTCTACGATATTATCTTTTGAAAGCGTCATTTTTTGAGAATAACACTTCTACTATTTTTTTTACAAAATTCTCTTTTTTAAAACTCAACTTTTTACATTCTCCTTTACAAAGATTTTCCATCACAAAAAAATCTTCCTTTTCGAAAATCTCTTCAGAAAGTTTCACTTGGCAAAATTTCCCGATACAAAATTCTACAAAATTCACTTCCATACATTTTACATGGAAAATTTCTTAAAAGGGGAATTCTGTAAAGTGGAATTTGTTAAGAAAAATTTTGTTGAAGAGAATTTTTTTAAACACAAATATTGGATAGGTGAACTTTAAGATATATGAATTTTGAAGAGTGAATTTTGTACAGGGAAATTTTTTTGATGGTGAATTTTGACTCCGTGTATTTTGGAAAAAGGAATTTCAAGCCACTCCGTTTCTTAAGATTTTGAAAGACAATTGATCGGTCTTTCCATCTGTATGTAGTAAAAATGTGAACTTTTACCTTTTCAGAATTTTGTTAGGAAGAATTCTCTGAAGCTGATTTTTATACGAGGAAGTTTTGAAAGTGGAATTTCGACTCACTTCCCTTTTGAAGATTTTCTCATAATAATAAGACAGCCACAACTAAAGAAATATCTTTTGCCTAGGGATTAGACCATGTTCATGTTTTTTATGTTTTTTGGGTTTCAACCCTATTATGTCGGATTGAAAACAATATTTTTGTGCTTTTGTATGAACTTTTCAAATTTTTTCAACCACCTTTTCTTATGTATAACTTATTCTGTATAACGAACGCAAGTTTTTTTGTCTGACCATATATTTCCTTTGAAAATTCCTGTGAAACAGAGAGTTTTATTCGTAAGAAAATAGAATTGCCAGACGAAGAAACCCTAAAATTTTACAAAGTAAGTTCACCAATTTGATCTTCAAATGACATTGAAACTGACGTGAAAGAGTTTACCAACTTCGGCATCAGAATCAGAGACCTCGAAAACCAGTAGGTAGTTACTATCAGGAGTTTTTTCAAACTAGCAATGAAAAGTCGCAATTATTGGGTTTTTTGAGGTTATGAAAAAAAAAAAAAACACTGACGAGAAAGGATTTAACAGAAATCGCATTTTATTCTATTATCTTAATATTTTAATAAAACAACAAATCTCTACTTTTTAATACACAAAAAAATGTAAAAAAAATAATTGACCATTTCAAGCCATTGTCTGCAACCACTGTCTGCATAAAAAAAATAAACTACCTGTCAGATGTAAGGATTGAACTCGGGCCGTAATTTTTCAAAATAAAAAAAAAAATAGAACAAATTCAGATGCAATATGTTATAATATCATATGAAAACATCATATTATATTGCCTAGTAATAATATAAATATAATATTTCCATTAAAACACTTGCTTTGCACAGCCTCATAAATAGGGTTGCCAACTCTGAAAAGTACAAAATCGGGACGGAGCCATCAAAAATGCGGGACCTGGCTGAAAAATGCGGGACAACATTAGAATTTTTTATTTTTTATTCTTGAGAAAATAATTTATTTTTTATGTAATTTTTATTTTATTTCTCTCTCAAGATGCAGGTTGCTGCAGGCCGTCGGTGCAACACCGTACTTGTGCGATCATTTGTTCTAAATGTTTGCGCATTTAAATATTAAGAAAAACAGTAAAAAACATTCAAAAACAGCATAAAGTTCAGCGAACAGAACAAAAAGAGCAAGAAACTACGCTCTAAAAAATTTTCTAGCTTTAGAAATAATTTCTCACTGCGCATCGAAAAATGAAACTAAAAAATGTTCTTCTCTTTTGAAACGAGCTACACTGAGAAAAAAACACATACCTTGCTCCGGTAAAAAATTTCTCTATTTTCGATACAGCAATTTTCTCTTTTTCAAATTAAATTTTCTTAAATTAGAAAAAATTTTCACATTTTCGAAGAAATATTTCTTTACTTCTAGGAAATGGAATTTTTTTAATGTCTCTTATAATGATAAGTATTTTTCTCGCACAAAAATTTCTCATTTATAGAGAAAAATTTATTGAAAATGGAAAACTTTTCTTATATATTGAAAAAAAATTCACTATGAGAAGTATTTTCTTCAATAAAAACAAATCTTTTCTCAAAAATAAAAAGTTTTTTCTCAAAAAACGATATATTTTTCTTATTCATGGAAACTTTTTACAATTTTTAGAGAATTTTTAGTGTCGAAATTAGAGAATAGCATTCTCTGGAGCAAAGTCTATACCATTTTTCTATAAATATGATGCCTTTTTATCATATTCCGATAAGCTTTTTTCTGAGTGTATAAATATATTTTGATAATAAAATTAATCAGTTTAGGAAACTGTGTTTCATGTCGAATTAGAAATTTAGATACAAACAATCTTAAGTTCTCAAATGCGGGACAAAAGGTGTCCCGCAAGGGGTCGTCGCGGGACGCTAAAAAATTAGCTGAAATGCGGGACGTCCCGCGAAATCCGGGACAGTTGGGAACCCTACTCATAAACGACTATTTTTAAATGTCTTTAGATGTCAAAATAATTTTATTTACTTGGTTCTGCTTGTGCAACCAATGTTAAACATATTCAAATTTTTGTAAATATATATTTTTTTTTTGTCTTACCACGCCATATAAATTACTTGTAAGCTGTATAGATAGGCCTTGAAAAAAATCAACTTGATTATTAAAATTAGATATCCAAACAAGTGGAACACGTTATGTACACTCTTGTGTTATCTAGTGTTAATATTATTAACTCTTGTATACACTTGACAGTTTGCAGGCTGTCATCATCGATCATTGTCGGCTGGGTTGGCTAGCTGAGCTTGTTTGTGCAGAGCAGAGCGTCAAGTGTCAGTGCAATTGTAAAGTGAGTGAGTGAGTGAGTGCACAGTGGCAAATTTAAATATTTACACAATCAGGCGGCTGTCACAAAGTTAAAAGAAATGTTGAAATTTTTAAAGTATCTATTTCAATATGTGAAGCATTATTGGTTTAATAAATAATGATATAAAAAAGTTAAAGGGAAAATCAAAAGAAGCTGAGTTTGATTTTGACAGCTAAAAACTAGCTTTATTTGGTTAACATGGTTCTAAAAGTTAAATAACACGCAGAGACCAAAATAGTCAAAGCGTTGTGATGAACAGCTTTTCAAGTAATTTATTTTTATATAAGAAAAATTCCTTTCATTAAAAAAAAAAAATACAAAAATATTAGAGTTCAGTTTGTAAAGTTTCTGTTCTATCCTGCATATTATTGTAATTATTTTAATACTTAAAAAAATGTCTCTGTGTCTTCCTTCCTTCCCTAGAACCCACTTTTAGAGCACTGCTCACAACTGTTTCTTTTGCCATAATCATTTCCCTGACAATCTTCAAAGTGCCTTTATTCCAACTAAGCAACGGTAATGCACACACAAACAGCCAACAACCGACAACCGACAACCGACAACTGCTACTTTATTGCTACTCAACTAGTACTAATTTTCTCAAAAGCATAATGAAGCAGCAAAAAGTGCACTTTGTGTGCAAACACAAAACACTGAAAAACACCAACTCAACTCAACTCAACTCAGCTCAACTCAACACATTAACATAAAGATCTTAAGATAAATACATTCACAGAATTTAAGACTGAAGAGCAAAATTGTAATTTTTGACATTTAGAAATAATGAGTTGTTAAGAAATATAAATGTTTGCAACACTTTTGCTGACAACTTGACAGAGCGTTAAGTGGGCCAAACAAAATGAAATGCAGCGAGAGCAAAATAAAGGGCAACAAAAACAAAAACAATTTCAAATGAGTTGGCGTTGCTTAATTGACATTTAGTGACAACAGCTCTTGCAACATGTTTAAAATAGTATCAACAATAAATAAAAAATATGCTCTACAGAACTATCTATCTAGTCGTTCTTTTTTTTAATATTTGAACAAATTGTTTAATTTATCTCTAGAGTCAATGTTGTATTTAAAATTGAAAATTGCCAAAAAACAAAGCAGTTTTAATTAACATTTAATAGAAATATTTTTGCCAATTCAAATAAACATGCTGCAAGTAGGTATGTGCGTGTAAACATGTACAACATATTTTGAATACTTAATAGTTGTTTTTGCATTTTCACTTTGATGTAATTACAACAAAATCAAATTAAACTCTAGACTCAAAGTGAGCGCCCTCTGTCTGCACTGTTTTTGGCAACATTAAATAAAATCGTTTCAGACAAACAGTCAGACAAACAGACAGACAGACCGAGCAATTCATAAAATGAAAAACGCCCTCTTATTTGACAGTCGTCGGACTGTTTGTCTGGCCATATTGCTTGCTGCTGCCACCCATTGCGTCGTCATGTTTGTATTTGTAAATATGAATTTTTGTTAGTAGGCACTTTTAAACTCTCAACGGAAAATATTAGTAAGAAATTTTGAATTCCAAACATCTGCCATGTTTAAGCAATAAAATTAAAATATGTATGTCATTTATTACGTAAAACCAGTAAAACCAGATAACTAAACAAATTTTTTTTCTTTTAAATAAATAAAATCCCATTAAAAGATCTGAATGTAAATATGTACATAAGAAATTTTACCTAAGCCTGCTTAGTTAAAAATTTTGCATACAGACTAAAAATTTGGAGTGAAAATAAATTATACAAAAAAAATGTCGTAGTAAAATTATATTTTGAAAATTTTCCGTAAAATTATAAAATTTCATATGAATGCAAAATAGCCATTTTTTTATACAAATTTTTGGTTATAACTTTGATAGTGCAACTTTTTAGACGAAATAACGAAGATTTGAAATCTGAATTTAAGGTAATTTTTCATAAGTTTTTCTGTGTGATAACAAAAAAACTTTTAAGTAATAAAACTTGGTCATGCAGTTTTACTCTATACATACAATAAGGCGCCTCACGCTTCCTCAAATTGGATGGATGATTCCTCAAATATTTCGACTCCAGCGATAGCCATCCGTGCGCTGGAATGTTTTGAAATAACCTCTAAAATTCGAGTTTTCTGTAAAAATATTGGTTGGTGTGATAGTTTAAAATATAAAAACGGTCAGAAGTAATAAATATAAAAATTTCTTCCTATCTGCATCAGAAAATATAAAATTTTTTTGGTTTAACCAAAGATTTTCGTGACTATAAAATAATTTTTAATACTTTATATATTAATTTTTTAATTTTTATATTATATTTTTATATATTATATTTTTATATAATAATATAAATATAATAATATATAATATTTTTAATGTTTATTTTCACTCAAATTCAAATAACTTGATTATTTTAAATGCAGTTTGGTTTTTCAGACACCGTTGGAAAGGTGTTGGATGCTTCTTTGCAGACTTGCTAAAATTGATAAACATTAAAACGAATTTGTATAAAAAATCATATATTTCAACAAACAAAAAACAGAAAAACAAAAACAAAAAGTCACAAGTCGCATTAAGAAAAAAAAAGTTATTTTAATTTCATTGAAAAAAATATAAAAAAATTTTAAAAAATTAAAGAAAATCCGCATTATCTTTGGCACCCGGGAAAACTTTTATATTTTTTGATGCAGATTTGAAGTTCTTTATTGCTATTATTTCGAACCATTTTTAATTTTGAGCTACAAACCCAGCCAATATTTTTACAAAAAACTGAATTTTTGAGGTTATTTGAAACCATACCAGCTCACGAATGGCTATCGCTAGATTCGAACAACTCTTTTTCGTGAGACAACTTAATATACAATAGAGGGCACATGAAATCCAAACACCTAAAAAGATTCGTTTTGTCTTTAGTTTATTATTATGAAATGTTATTATGAAAACGAGTTGATATATGAATTTTCTTCCTTAAATAGATTTAAACTAAGCAAAAATGTTTTTAGAAAGAAATAGATTTCTATGAAATTTCTTTCTTTCTAAAATGGTATCTTAAAATTATAGTTTTTTTTTCATAAATAATAAATTCGCAATAAATCAAAGGTGTTTTAAGAAAAATTTTCAAGTATTATTGATAATTTTAAAAATATTGAAATATGTGTTCCGAGAAACTGAATTATATTTCCATTTCAGCCTTGAAATTACAACTGAAAATGGAGTTCTGATAATTTTTAGAATATCAAGGATGAACTAAGAGCTGAGACGGCTGTAAAAGTTTTCTGCTTGAATATAAATATTTATATTTTTCATTACGTTTTTCATAATCACAATCTCAGTTAATTTTCTACTTTATAGCACACAGAAAACAATGAACCAGAAGAAATTTGGTCAAAGTCCTTTCAAAAGCTGAAATGGCCAATTAAGTTTTTTGACTTTAGTTTCGTATTACGTCTTACAGCGCGGTTTGTTTGGGGTCGCTTTAACAGATTTTTTCAAGGCCATGGAACTTTTTTGACGAATACTTTAGGGTATACCTACAGCCTTTAATGCTCATCGTTCAAAGATAATATGTATACTAAAATATCAGATATAACCTGCTCTGAATGAATATCTAATTTTGGATTTTGTCACTTTTATATTAAAGTCACAAAATAGTAAAATATCTGAAGAAAAATGCATGTGTTTATATAAGAAAATCAATCATCAGCTGCTTATGCTGTGCCAGCTGCTTTCTTTGTTTTTGTTTTGTTGATTTAGCTTGTATTGTTTTTGTTTTATACGAACTGATTCGCAGGTTTCTTCATTGGGCTCTTGTATGTACTACTTCTTTATTGGGTTTTTGTGAACACTACTTAGAAATGAGTGCTCTATTTTCACACAAGATGTCAATCACAACCTCTTTTCAACTCAGTCAATGAACTCAAACTGTTAAACTTAACGAAATTGGTCTGTGATTCGGTTGGATTTAACTCTTATGAAAAAACGAGTTGGATCATATTTCGTTGTATGCTTTTACCCAATAGATGGCGTAAAATTTTATTTTTTGTTTTTAAGGCAAATTAATTTGGATACCACATCCGACTAGCACTAGCGAGTGTAGCTCTTAAAATAAACTTGGTCATTTCAAATTCAACTTTTTACACTTAAAATTCAACTTTTTTAAAATCAAATTTAAATTTTTCATTCCAAATTAAGCTGTAAAAGGTGGAATTTGAAATTGATTAAGTTTTTTATTTGTAAAAATTTGTTTTGACTTGTAAGAAGTTAAATTTGTTTTGAAAAAAGTTCTATTTGAAATGTAAAAGTTTAAAATTGGTGTCAAAAACTTGTATCAATGTGCTGAAATTAAGTTTTAGATAGTTTCTGCTTAAAACGAAGCTTTTCAAGTCTCCTTCTGTGATTAGTTTGAGTGAAATTCCGACACCTTTTTCTAAGAATCACTTCTATAACAACAAGAAAATGAAATATAAACAAATTCCTGCGCCCACCGTGGGTATTGAACCCATCGATTGATTCATACACTAACCACCAACTCAAACATCTTTGTTACGTAGAGTTGTTGTTTCAATATAAAGTATTAACTTAAGCTATGCTGCAGCAGATTACACAAAAAAAAAAAAAAAAAAAAAAAAAAACAAATTGGCCATTTCAGCCCTTGAAAGGACTTTGACCGAGCTTCTTAGGATCGATTGTGTTGTGTGTGTTATTAAATTTTTGCACACAATTGACCGAGAACTGGACCTACATGTTTTATGCCGACTCCGAACGGCTCATGTTCTCAAGAAGCTTTACATGGCATTATTTACTCTCTGAGGTTTGCCATTGTCTGCAGAGAGGTGGTGACCGATCAGAAAAATTTTTTATTGAAAAAACTTTTCGCCACGGCTGGGGATCGAACCCGGGCTCCGAGCATGCTAAGCCACACACTTAACCTGCATGCCACGGTCGCCACATTACACATCTATTAAAAAATTTTGAATTTTAAAGAATTTTAAAATTTTTGTCAATTTTTTTTTAAACGTAAGAAAATTTTGAATTATTGTAAACTTTTCTTATTCAAATTAAAACATGTAATAAATAAAATGAATATAGTAAATTGTTAAAAATTTTTCTAAGAAATTACTTTTGTGTTTTTTTTATTATTTTTTTTTTTTTTTTGTATGGGTGTATTTGCTGTAAAAATGCATGCTTTGCTGGCCGGTTGGCTGTTGGCAGTCGCATTACACAAAAGCATATTTCATTTAATGCCCAAATCATTGAATGCAATTCAACTCAATAAAATTATGTGCATGTTTTTTTTTATTTATTTCTCGTAAATATGTATTGTGTGCATGCATGTATGCATGTGTCATATATCAAAAGCATGAACCGTTTTTGACGCTTTGAAATGTATTTAAAATTGAAAAGTAAAAAGCAGCAGCTTTTAATAAATTTATAAATGAAGGAATGCGTAAAATTGTGCGCTAAAAATACACACTCAATGCGATAAAACGTATGGCGTTTTCGTTTCTAACAAAAAATGTTGCCCTGTCGCAGTGCAAAATGTTTTCAATGTTGCCCGCAACCCTGTAAAAGTGCATGTTTTTGCCTACTCGAAAAATGTCAACTTAAATAAACGAATATAACCATCCTTGTCTAACGCATGCATGTCATAATATTGTCGTTTTAAAAACAGCTGATATGCAGGGCAATCATCTACCCTGAGAAAGTTTGCAGGGTAGAAAATGCGCCTTTTTTGCCCTCTGTAAGTGTGACATTTTAAGAAACGAACACAAAATTTACTCACCCGTTTGCACTTATTTTAGAATCGAACACGAAAAAAGGCAAGGGCAATGAAAAGGCAACATTTTTTGGTAGAAACGAAAACGCCAGTAGATATACGTAATAATTTTTGTGCATTTTGCATATAAATAGCAACTTTATTGCATTAAAATGCAGCTTGATTTCAGTTGCAAGGCTGGGCCATATTTTCGACCAGTTAACAAACATGCAAATACTATATGTGTGGTGTGTGTGTGTGTGTGTGTGTTGAAGTGCATATTTTATGACAGCTGAAATGTCATGGCATAAATTTAATGTATTCTCTGGAGATATTTTGATGTTTTGCTTAATGCACAAAACAAACATAAACATTAAGAATGAAGCATCAGCATCAACAGCAGCAGCAATAGCAACATGCACCAGCGTTGCCACATAAATTTTAATAATAAATAATATGCGCCTACAAAGCAATGATTTGGCACTTCAATATTGCAAAATAAAAATAACGAATATGATGTTTTGCTATAAATAAACTATGCTGTTTGGTTGTGTTGCACAGTGTGCAAAATTGTGCACTCAAGCTTGTTAAATCTTTTAAGTAGCTCTCTAAAGTAGAATAAAAAGCTGTTTAAATATTAATTACTACTCAGTTCGCACAGCTTTTGAGTTAGTTTTATGCTGCAGTTTGTAATATTTTATCTTAAAATTTATTCTACACTTCAAAGTACTATAATTTTTTAAGTCATAATTTTTAACTTTTTGGCCAATAAAAGCTTTATTTATTACAAAAGTTACTGCTTTGTGGTTACAACTTTCAGACAACTGCTTCCGTTTCCGTTTTGATTTAAATTAAGTTGATGTTTCTTGGTTCTTCTTGGCTAGTCATAACATTTTTCTGTCGTTGCTTTTTTTTCTGCTGCTGTCATAAAAAAGCCATTAAGTGGTAAGAAAAAATACTACAGACGTTCAATCTAAGATTTAGCCAAGCAAAATTTCAAATGAACTGAAGAGCTCGAATAAAAATTAATCTTGGCAGTTTTGAGTACGTTTACTAAAACCCTGAAATTTGTTTTTTTTATTTTCCCCTTGTATTATTATCCAGACATAAACGCGGTGATTCCCCAAAATGCTGTTGTGTGCAAAAACAAATACTTGAAAATTGCTACAAACGTCCAAACAAACGAATGAGTAAACAAACACAAGAAAGTGCAATACAAACAATTTAAGCCAAGTTGCAGCAACAGCCACAACAACAGCAGCAACAGCGCGCATGAGGCATAAAAAACAGTGGCAGTGGATATAAGACAGGCAACAACAATACCAGCAGCAACTATTACTAAAGTACAACAGCGGCAACAACAAGCAGCATGATCACAATAACAACAGCGTGCAACGTCAGCGATTGACTTAAGTTTATGGCTACTGTATTTGAGCTGCAACAACACAGCAGAACACGAGCAATGAATGAAAAAAACTTTAAGTTGAAAATAACAAAACGTAGCAGAAAAAAACAGAGGAACAACATTGCGTCTGTCATGCCGACATAACACATTCAGCACACAAACCAACACACACACACACATGTTTACCTATACGAAGTAGCAAAAAAAAAATATTATTGCAATATGCAGCAGCAACAGAGCAGTCAGGCAACTGGACGCCTATCAGCGAAGCAGTCAAGCGTTTAAGCCAACATTCAAGCACGTTATTCTTGTTGCAACTTTGAGTAGGTTAACAAAAAACAACAACAACAACAACATGGCTAACAGCCACATCAATGCACCTATAAACCCAAATAAATGCAATATTGTTTTTAAAGCTTCTTCAGCGCTAAAGGTTTTTAAAAACTTTTTAACTGTTTTTTGTTTTTTTTTTTATATTTTGCTGTGGTGGCAACAGCGCGCATTGCAGCAAAGTTGTCAGCGTTTTTGTTCTTTGCTGTTGTTGTCGTTGTTTTTGCTGCTGCTGCTGTTGCGCACCTACAAAAATGTGTTAAAATCATCGAAGTTTGTTTGACTAAAATGGCTGCATGTTGCCACTTATGGCAATGCCTGTATTGGCGGCAACAAAAGCTGTCGTTTAAATATTCACGAAAAAATTAACACAAAGTAAAAAAACAAATAAAAAAAAAAATATATAAAAAACCTTTAGCACGCGCTGCATGCCATTTTATGTAATTGATTTATGATTCTGCAGCAAATGACTTTTGAAAAAAAGTTGCTGAAACCACGGGTAGGAAGACAAACGAATATTGAAATCTGCTGAATTTATGCATATGTTAAATGTGGCAATAAATTAAAAAATTTGAAAATTCCAACAAAATAATCTTATATGGATTATCAAAATTTCGTATGATCTTCAAAATTTTCGAAGAAAATCCTCGAGAGAAAGAAATCATTGAGAACCCATTAACTCATGCCTAATTTTAATAATAAATAAAAATTTTTAGCTTTAAATGCATTAATTTTTATAAATTTAGAAAAATTTTCGAAAAATTTTTTTCACTTTTTCAAAATGTCAAAAAAAAATTTTTTATGTTGTCAAATTTTCGAATGATCTTAAAAATTTTCGAAGCAAATCTTCGAGAGAAAGAAATCATTGTAGGCCCGTTAACTCATGCCTTATTTTAATAATAAATAAAAATTATTAGCTTTAAATTCATTAATTTTTAATAATTTAAAAAAAATTTTCGAAAAAATTTTTTCACATTTTCAAAATGTCAAAAAAAAATTTTTTATGTTGTCAAATTTTCGAATGATCTTAAAAATTTTCGAAGCAAATCTTCGAGAGAAAGAAATCATTGTAGGCCCGTTAACTCATGCCTAATTTTAATAATAAATAAAAATTATTAGCTTTAAATTCGTTAATTTTTAAAAATTTAAAAAAAAATTTTCGAAAAAATTTTTTCACTTTTTCAAAATGTCAAAAAAAAATTGTATGTTGTAAAATTTTCGAATGATCTTAAAAATTTTCGAAGCAAATCTTCGAGAGAAAGAAATCATTGTAGGGCCGTTAACTCATGACTAATTATAATAATAAATAAAATTATTAGCTTTAAATTCATTAATTTTTAAAAATTTAGAAAAATTTTCGAAAATTTTTTTTCACTTTTTCAAAATGTCAAAAAAAATTGTATGTTGTAAAATTTTCGAATGATCTAAAAAATTTTCGAAGCAAATCTTCGTGAGAAAGAAATCATTGAAGGCCCATTTACTCATTCCTAGTTTTAATAATAAATAAAAATAAAAATAAATAAAAATTTTTAAATTAAATTCAATAATTTTAATTCATTTCAAAGAAAAACTTAGATGTAAAAATAGATGTAATTATTTATAAAAGCAAGCTTTTTACTCCTCCATCAGTGATTTGCTTGAGTGAAATCTCAAAAAAGGACATGGTTTTCTGATACCTTCTTTTAAAGTTGATTTATAATATTAAAAACATTTCTTCACCCATCGTGGGAATTGAACTCATCTATCGATTGATAGTTCCATACACTACCCACCAGCTAAAATACCTTTCTTTTAAAAGAATTGTGTTTTGGCTGATTAGTTCAACAATACATTTTTTTGAGCCCTGGGCTCTACTTAATTTTATTTGAGTTATCCAGGTTCAGTTCTCAGCCAGATTATGCTGTATTTTTATTTCTGAAGATTTTTTTATAAAAGACTAATATCTAGCGACCGAAATTTGTTTTAAAAAAAGGAAATTATATAAAATTCTTTTATTTATTTTTAATAATTATGTATTATTAAAATTTTGCAAACAGTAAAATTTATTAATCTGCCATCACTGTGATTTGAACCTTGGACCAACGCAACCCTCGCGCAAGAGTCGAACGCTCTAACCTCTTGCCATTGCTTTGATGACATGTGGACGAACAAAGTTCATAGAAAATGCAAGCATTTTCAAAGCACAAATGCAAAATAAAAACTTTTCGATACAAAGAGTGGTTTTTGTCTAATAAAAAACACGTTTAAAAAAATTCTAGTAAGCCTTAAATAACAAAGTTGTTTTGTGTATGACACTACAGATAGCTTCATACCAAACGTCGGATTTTAAAGGGTTAAGAAAAACTCGGTTATTTTCAAACGAAATATGTTTATTCCTGAACCACCCACCAATATATACTGTTTACACCAATGGTGCTTTGCCTACGTGCTAGTAAATCAATAATTTTTAAAAAACCCTTATTTTTTGCTCCGAAATTTCTTTAAACACAATTACAACGTTTGGGTTGGAGTAGCGAGGTTCTTGTTAATAGTTTTCCAGACTCCTAACAATGTGATTATCTATTATTAACAGGTCTGAAGAATATGCAGGGTGAGCTTAAACTTCGTACTGCCACTCCTGTAGTTTTTGCACAGACAAACGGCAACATAGATAACTTCTGTTACTTGTAACAATTGTTTTGATCTATGATTTATGTCTTTTCAGCAGAGAGGGTTTTAAAACGTAATTTCGGATGCATTTCGTCCAATTGTGCGCAGATGGTCTTCGCAGTTATTGTTTCGCCATATTTCAAAAAAGTAATACTGAACGACACTTTCAGAAGTCCACCAAACAGTCACCAGTACCTTCTCAGAATGCAGTCCCGCCTTTGGCTGGTGGCTGAGAACTTTTCCGCAATCCAAACATTGTCCTGAACGTTTTAATCATAAAGGATCCTTTTTTTGGTGACAATTTACAATTCTCTTTAAAAACGGCTCTAACTTATGTCACGTCAGTAATGAAGAGGCGACCTGAAGTCTGAGCATTTTGTTTCTTTCGGTAAGCTCATGTTGAACCACTCGATTGAGCTTTTTCACTTTTTGAATTCTTTTGATACGGCGGCTAATAGTTGGTTAAGTTGGTTAATAGTTGATACATTGAAGGTCTCAGCAATTTCTGCTTGCAGTCCATCGTCATCAACACTCCTGCCTTGTTGACCACGTGGTTCATTGTCCAAGCCAAAATTGCCTTCTTGGAAATTGCCAAACCATTGTTATACTGTGTTTTTGTTTTTTTGAGCCTCACTTGAGTCATTTTTGAAAGGTTACATACATCTAAAATAATGTTGCGTTGAAAGTCTTTACAACCCATACCAAAATATAGCATTCATACTCTTTCGCCAAATTTTTGACTTCTTTTCACAAAAAATAAGTGGTGACCGTGGCATGCAGGTTAAGTGTGTGGCTTAGCATGCTCGGAGCCCGGGTTCGATCTCCAGCCGCGGCGAAAAGTTTTTTTCAAAAAAAAATTTTTCTGATCGGTCACCACCTCTCTGCAGACAATGGCAAACCTCAGAGAGTAAATAATGCCATGTAAAGCTTCTTGAGAACATGAACTTTAGCCGTTCGGAGTCGGCATAAAACATGTAGGTCCAGTTCTTGGTCAATTGTGTGCAAACATTTAATAACACACACAACACAATTGATCATAAGAAGCTCGGTCAAAGTCCTTTCAAGGGCTGAAATGGCCAATTTGTTTTTTTTTTTTTTTTACAAAAAAAAACCATCACAGAAGCCCGGTGGAGAACTCACTGAACTCTCGGAACGAGTTCTGCTGCTTGTCGTGATGACAGAGCATACACTCTATCATTCTGTTTATTGAGCGATTCCATAACGGTGAAAACTTTTCCATTAGTTAACAGAATTCATCTCTGGGCATTATGCGCGTGCATGAGAAGTAACGTTTTCGGTGTGTCCCGATGTGTCTTTTGTATGTACTGAGCCCCGAGTCATATGTGCGAGAGATCGGTTCAGTGAAATAACGCCCAATGAAATAACGCCCAAAATAAAAAATTAAAAAACGCCCAAAATATTTTGGGCTTTAAAAAATGAAATAACGCCCAAAATAAAAAATGAAATAAAGCCCAAAATAAATGAAATAACGCCCAAATTAAAAATGAAATAACGCCCAAAATTTGTATGAAAAATATTTGGGCGTTATTTCATTTTTCATTTTGGGCGTTATTTCATAATGAAATAAAGCCCAAAATAAAAAATGAAATAACGCCCAAATAAAATGAAATAAAGCCCAAAATTTTGGGTCTTATTTCATTATGAAATAACGCCCAAATTTGTGTGGACATTTTTTGGGCGTTATTTAATTTTTTATTTGGGCGTTATTTCATTGGGCGTTATTTCAATGAAGCCGAGAGATCGATTGTGTCTAGTAAGCATTCATCTTCCGCGAGAAGCTTTGGTTTTCGCAGCGATCTTAACTTGATTCGAGACTTCACCGTCTTGATGGCTTGTGGAGCGAAACCCATTTCATGATTATAAGCCACTGAGGCCGAATACTTTTTTGCGCCAAAGAAGCATTTAATGCAACATGTCAAATAGACGTCAAAACAAAGCGAGTACGTTCAGTAGTTCACTCCCAGTGTGTGCGTTCAGTCGTGCATCAAAACACATGAGCGTACGAAGTAGTTCTAAATCCCGTTTCAACTATAACCGTTTAATAGCAACATCAGTTTTAGTAACACTGCATCAATTCAAAGCTATTAATACAGTAAAAATTATGCAATTTAAATTTTTAACTCATTATAAAAGTTGTTTCTTCATCTTTTTATGCGTGCATGCATGTCAAAAAGAGGGGCGGCGGCGTCTCTTCAATGGCTGTCTAAAATTTTAACATGTTGTGTAAATCTTGCTTTGTTTCACGTTTATATGTTAATTTATTTCATTTACATTGACTGTAAAATTTTGCATTTATTCTTCATCTTCTTCTTTTTTTGCTTTACTGCTGCTGCTGCTAATTTAAGATGGCAGCACTGATGTGACTTGAGAAAAGTTACAATTGTGAAACTTGTATGAATTATTTTAAGAATATACAGCGCGTGTGTGTGGCATCTAGAGGTTGTTACAAATTTTTAATGGACTATAATTATGTTTTAAGCTGGCAAGTTGTGTTTTGACAGCTCGTAAAATTATACAAATAATTATGGCAATCGAGTGTAGGTGAGAAAAGTTTGTAAGACAAATAATGCAAATGATTAGAATAAATTAAATTTATGTGTTGAATTGGCTTAGTTTTGAGTCAAAACTCTTAACTATCTATAATAATTTAGTCGTATAGCACGAACTTTGCTGAGCTAAATGTGGCATGTCATATCTATGTTAAGTTTTTAATCCAGATATGTAAACCATAGCACAGCTGTTTTTTCAATAGGGGTATTCTCTACATCTATTTTATGCCATCCATTAATCATTGAATATATTGTACGAATTATACATTTTCTTCTCTTTCACCATATAACGACCTACTAAGGCGTTCAAGATTCTGGCCTTACAAAGAAAACACATGATTTTTGACAAAATTGTTGTTAATTTTTCCACATGTCCCCTTTCTGCTCGATACACTTATTCCAACGATTTTAAGACATTGAGATGCTCTTTGAAAAACAATTTCTCTCAAGATCTCCGAAATAGGCCTCAGTTTTCAATTCAACCTGTTCAGTCGTCGCAAATCTCCTTCCCTGGACAAAGCTTTTTAAAGTTTGGAAACAAATAATAGTCGCTGGGGTCTAAATTTTTAGAACATGAGAGATGAAGGAGCAGTTCAAAGCGTAACTCTTGCAATTTGGCCATGATTTCGAACGATTTGTAAGCTGTAGCGTTGTCTTGCAAGAAGAAGAATTTTTCTTTCACAAAAAGAATTGTTTGCTTGCGATTTCGTTATACAATCTATTGGACTTATTTGCAGTAAAAGTCGCTGTGGATTGTTTTTCCTTTTCTCGAATAGACGACGTACAAAATACTACTTAAATCGGGTGTTTGTATTAAAAAGCTCGCGATTTTAGGATCTTACCATTATCAGGACATAGCAGTGAATTCTAATGTTTAATTTATTGGTACAGAAAAATGCTTTTTAGTTAATTAAATTAAAATTGTATACCTAATTCGTCCTTCTTGTCTTCACACAACAACTTTTAAAACTGCTCTGATTTTATTTGAATGTTTTTTTTTAGTTTTTTTCAGCGCATTTTTATTTTTATTTTTATTTTTATTTTTGCCACAAAATGTAAATACTTTTTTTTTGGTTTTTGCTCGTCGTACAAAGTACGCATAAACTTATTTTTAATGTTTCTTTTTCTTTGTTGTTGTACTATCTCTGTGAAAAGTCTTAACGTTTATATTTACTTTAGCATACCTTTGAGGCTAGACGCCAATAAAAACATAGCAACAGCTACAAAATCTGAATTATTCGTACATACATATATATTCATGGTCGGCTACTTTGACTTTGATCTTCAAAATATGTTTTTAATTTAAGTTTCTCGAAACTTGTAAAATGTGGCAAGGTCGCGACAGCTCAAAGCATGACAGATTTTGATAAAAAGTGAAATTCATCGAAATTTAAATTCATTGAAATTCGCCTTTTATTATATTTTTAGGATACGCATAGAATATACTAATAAAATCATATGATTTCTCGCCCACAAAGCATGACCAATTTTGATGGAATGACTGAAAATTATATGCATGGCATATTGAAATGTTTTAATGTTTATTATGCTAAAAGAATATTTTTTCAAGACTTAATGTTCAGTTTGGCTAAAATTATTAGAGATTACTTATCATATATCTTTGATAATTTCTGTTGCTTAGCGAAGCAAGCGGTTTGCTGGGTTGTCGTGTCGTGCCTACTTCAAGCTCGCCTGGCTGTGTTCAACAAGCTGCGTCTATCACACAAAAACACTGCGCCACCTTGTATTTTTAACGGCTTTGGCTTATGCACACTTGTGTCTTCCCACATTTGACACTCTGCGCTCCACCGCTTTCTTATTTTGTTTTTTTTTTTTTTTTTCTCAACAACTCATTTTGATGATATACTATATTAACTTTTTTAAATCTTCTTTGCATATTAATAAGTTTGCCTTTAAATAACACAAACTTTTTGACACGCATTATTAATAAGCTGTCAAAATTTTTTCGCGCTTGAGGCTGCAGCAATATATCTAAAGAAAATTCCGTAGACGTGACAAAAATTTTTGTGTTTTTTTTTTCTTGTTGTCATACTGTTTGTAAATTTATTTTAAAAGCACAAATTCCAGCATAATACAACAAAAAGTGAGAATTAAAAGCAAAACTTCAAAGACGACAAAAATCCATTTACATCTTCATGTTTTTTTTTTCTTTTGAACAATGATATAAGTGTTCGAAAAGATGCTGTTGGCAGCAGTGAAGCGTTTGTTAATAAAGCGCTCTGAAGTTTTGTATGTCATAAAAATAAACAAAAAAATAATATATAAAAAAAAATGTATATGGCTAAGCAAAAGCGAGACAACAAATGGATTATGTTTATTTTGTGGACTGTGTGTGAAATATATCAACAGTTATTTAAGACTGTCAAATTTATGTTTTGTAGGCGTGCGTCAAAATAAATAAGAGGCCGCCTGTTGGGTGTAAATGTGTCTTCTTGCAACATTTTTCTATGGCGTGTGAAGTGCGTAGAGTAACTGTCTGCTTTGTTGTAACAACAAATTGCCAAATAAACCGAGATTTTGTAGGCTTAATCATTTTGGTTTTTTTTTATAAATTTTTATTTTTTTTTTCTTTTATTCTTCTAAGCCCAAAGTATACAAAATTACTACTAAAAGCTCTTTTGATCTCTAGAAGGTTGATTTATTTTTATTGCTTTGATTTTTGTCTCTTTTTTTTATGATGTTGTAAAGTTTTTACTATGCCTCTTATTTTCAGACATCAATATTTAAATTTTTGTAGCTTTTTTTTGTTATTTTTTTGTTACTCAAGAATACAAGCCAATTTTGTGTTAACTCCTTCTCTTGTTTCTATATCTTTGCAGGTAATAAAAAAGTTTCAAATTCTTACAGTCAACATTCGTTTAAGACGTTTACTACCAACGACAAGTGTCATAAAAACCAAGGTAACAAAATAAAAACACAAAAAAAAAATAACATGTTTTGTAAAACTTTAGCTCAAATATACAACTTTATAGCCTAACAAACCTAGCAAATAAGCAAAATGTTTGTAATATCTTATGTAGAACATAATAACGAAATAAAACTAGTTTTATTTCTATCAATTTTATTACCTGTTGCTGTCGTTGATTTGTCATGGTAACAGACTGCTTGCTAAGCAGTTGTAAAACTTAAAAGTGTCAAAGCCCCTCAGTTAACTTTGTTAAGAGTTGAGCTTTTTTTTGTGAACAATTTGGAACAAAAAAAGTTTTTCCAACAAACCAAAATAACACAAAATGGCAGTATTTCTATTTAATTTTAAAATTAAGATGAAACAGTTTCTAGCGCTTTGTTCTTTTTTGCTACTTTACTGCTAATAATACGCTAGCAAGCAATAACAACAAAAGAAGACAAAGCAGCGGCAACATCAAAACAGAGATCAAACAATTGTGCAAATAATGAAAATTGCCAAACGAAAAACTTTCCCAAAGCATAAATAAATGAATGAACGAATGAATGAATGAATGAATGAGTGAGTGAATGAATGCGTGCTTTTTTGCAACTTCAAAAGAAATTAAAATTGCAAAACTTTTCGTTTTATGAAATTCTTTTAAGAGCAAAAACAAAACACAAAAAGCAAAAAAAAAAATATACAAAAATAAGCAGATTATAAACAGCAATTTTAAAGCAAATGTCAAATTTAACTTTGCCATCTAGCAAAGCACAATTCAAACTTTCAAAGAAAAACTTTTTGCTGATACCGTTAGTGACAGAAATCTTGATAACTACAGTCTGCAGCATATGTTAAAAGATACTTTGTCTGTCTCTCTTTCTCCCCTTTTTTTTTTTTTTTGTTTAAGCAGCTCAAAGTGGCTAAGAACAAAAGTTCATAATTTCTTAAAGTTTATTTATCTTCAACTTAATACGGGACTGCAGAGCAAAGTAGCATAGCGCGCTCTTGCTAGTTAAAAGCTTAACTTCAGCTTTAATCACGCTTGAGCGGTTTTATAAGCTCTTTTGCTATTGAGCAGCTTCTTTTGATACACATTTTCGGCTTTTTCAATTAGTGTGGCTGCTTTTAAAAAATTTCTTTAACTTTGACCCAGTTCTTTGAGTGAGGAATGTTTTATTCTAGACATTATGTTGCTGTCCTTTGGTGCTCGTGCAACAACTTAAAGGATAACCAAGAATTCGGCACAAAGCAAAAACTTGATATTTAATTACAAAGTTAAGCAAAAAAAAATGATGTTGAACGTTTGTTTGTGCTCTGGGTGTCCCTTTGAAAAATTTAAAGAAAATCTTTTCAACAATAGTTAAGAGCGAAAAAAAAGAGGTTTTCTTAATGAAAAAATCAAGCAAATGCTTTTAACTGAGATTAGCTGTGGTGGGGCAAAAGTTATTTTTTACTCTTTAATTGCAAAATAGAGATTATTAATTTATGTTTTTCATTGTAAAGCTTTGATGTCATCTTTGAAGTGCAGACAAAAGTACTCTTTTGAGGATTAATTTTTTTGAAAATATGTCAATGAAAACAAAAACTTGAATTTTGTGTATAAATGTTATTTAAACATGAAAATAAGAAGGTTTTCAAATAGAATTTTACATAAGTAAAGTAGCCCAAATAATATGAAATCGAAAATATTTAGAGAAAAAAGAAAGAAATCAAAACTTAGAAAATAAGAAGGCATGTTTAGAATGATGAAAATTTTAAGTGAATTACTTTTGAAGTTAAGCTTTTAAGGCGGCGATTCAATATACTCGGCTCTGTTAAGTCTTTACGCTTAGAAGGTTTTCGTGACAAGCACCTTTTAGATATTATGACTGCATGAATTAGTGATGTTATGGTCTGCACACATTGACGTCTATATAGACATGACGCCAAATGTCAAATTTTCTTACATGTATGTACTGCATGTACTGCCTAAACAGAATGATGTAGCTTGTACCGTACGCAGCACAATGTGCAGTATACGTTGAATACGTGCAGAATGTAATCATTCAAGTGATTTGTAGTTGTAGCGGTAGTTCAGGTTGAGCTTATTTTAACTTTTTTTTTGCTTATAAGAAGGTGATTCGATGTTTGGAGGTCTCATTAATTGCAAAATCAGCTCAATTTAACTTTTGTTGAAATTTGTGAATTTTTAATTTTCTGAGCTAAGTTTTCATCGATTATGAATCAAAATAGGTTGTAACGACTTTAGTCAACTGAATTATATAAATGAATCATTTACTCGCCTTAAATTCAAAATTGAACCAGACTTTGCGAATGAAATAACAGCAGTTGTCATATTTGATAATGATTTTTTTGAAGGCTAGTTATACCTTTAGAGGCTTGGGTGTTAATTGTTAACCATTTTTTTTTAAATTCACCTTATTCTGACGAACTTATAACGGAACTATGATACGAACTTTATAATATACTTCATAATACGAAAAAAGCGGAGAGAAGAGTGTGTTTGAAATTGTGTTTTAGCAACGAAGTTTATTGTCTGGATGCATTAAAAATGTTGCAGAAAGCCTATGGGGAGTCTGTTCTATACGCACGCAGGCATTTTAGTATTAACAATTGTTTAGAGAGGGTCGTACGTTAGTTAACAACTGGCCTCACCCTTCTTCAGAGATGTTGACTGTTTTTTATGATTCTCAAGCTGTCGTGCACTCGGAATTCCTTCCGCAAGGACAATAAGACAACGCTCAATATTATTTGAGTGTTTCAAATCGTTTGCGAGAGAATATTCGGCGAAAGAATCCAGCAATTGGGAAGTACCATGAATTAATGGTTTTGCAACACGATAATGCATCAGCTCACATATTACACACTGTACGCGATTATGTGACCAAAAACAATGTCAATATCATTCAACAAGCACCGTGTTCGACAAATTTGGCCCCATGAGACATTTTTCTTCTCCCCAAACTCAAATTATCATTTCGTGGAAAACATTTTGAGACGATTGAAGTCATGAAAAAGAATTAGCAAAGGGAGCTGAAGGTCATTCCGAAATCGGCCTATCAAAAATGCTTTCAAGAACAGAAAAACGTTGGTTTTTCCAAAACAATAAAGCGTTGTTGTTTAATTTTCACAGACCGCTTCAATTTTGAACATCAGGTATTCCTATTATATAAAAATTTTTGAATTAACTAGAAAATTGTTTGCCAAAATCTAGTGGTTTTGAAAAATGTTATTAAGGAGTATTGAAGATAGGAGTAATTAGGATTTTATTAAGTAAAGAATTAAAACTGTCATGAATACTTTTTCGCACAGAATTGGAAAAGAGAGTTTTTGCTATTAAAAAATTAGAAGAATATTGACAGTTGATGAAAAAATTTTGCATTAAAAATTTTCAAAAAGTTCTTTAGCTTTATCGCAACAATAGGAATTCCCTTTTCCAATTCCGAAGAAACATTATTCATGAAAAGGCCATATATCTTTAAAATAAATTCAATAGATTCGAAACTGGAAATAACAAAAAGGCAACAACAAAAATAAATAGTTTTTGACTAGCCCTTATCCCTAATGAATCTTCAAAAAATTGACTCTCAATTCAATCAATCTAAAATTTTTCAAGAATATATCCTAAGCTTTGTACTTTAAGAAAATGCAAAAAGCCAAAAATTAAGCGTAGTGAAATCTTCAGATAATTTGCAAATTAAGAACTCTGAGTTTTACATAAATATTTTGAAATTAAACTTAAATAAGCTCAGTTCACTTTTTTCTAAAACCGTACATTGAAAAATAATTTGCTCTCTCCTCAACAAACTTTATTGTCTTAACATATGGTATGCAACAGTAACATTGCGACATGAAGTAGAGGTATAATTCTAGTTATATCGTTGGTTATTTGAATCTTTTGAGCGCGACAACTACAAAATAAAATTTCATTAGCTTTTAATTATGTAGTATACTATTTTTATTATAGTTTAAATGTAATACTAAAAGTAAAACCCATTTTGATCTAATCACTTTTGTCGTCTGTCAAATTTTAGCTAGCGACAGCTACATTGTTGCATTGAGCCAAGTCGTCATTACAAAAAATTCAATGTTTCTCCCAAAAACTGCGTGTAAAGATATTTATATTGTTTAAAATTAATAATTATTTATTTATTTTCTCTATTTTGTCGTTATGTTGCTGTCGCATCCAATGTGTTCAACCCATTACACTTCTTTAATCGCTGACTGTAGATTGGCAGTGTTCAACGCGCAACTGATTTGCACATATTTAATTCTAAGAGCCAAAGTTGCCATCAATATAGGATTGTTAATTAGCGATGTCATTAATAAATTGCCAAAATTTATTACATATATTGTAAATTGGACGCCATCGTGCAAACTCTTAAAACCACAAAAACCCAGACTAATGATTTCAACTCTAGACACTTCATTAACAACAGTCAACAAAAAAAAAAATAATAAAATCTGTGGCCATAAGACCATAATTCAAAAATGTTTCTCAACACATCATACAATTAATGAATTGTGCGCCTTATATATTAATATCATGCAATAAAACCACAATCAACTTTATGATTTCTATGGCCATCATTTGCATGCCGGAGCTTAAGCTGGAACAATAACAACTTAGCAGTCAGTAATTTTCTTTGTTCTCAGACAAACAAACGAAATAAACTCGCATAAAAGCAAGTATGAAGGTGAACATTTTGATGATGGCGCCAAGCGAACAAAGCGAAGCATCATCACTGCTTGAAGTAAAAGCAAAACAAAAAAAAAACAATTAATAAAAAGGCAAAACAATTAATAATAATGTTGAGTCATTTGCCTAAATTCATGTGCCACAGACCGTTTGCCGCAACAAAAAAAAAGAAGTTCAGTTTCAAACTTTTACTTAAGCTCTTGACAGACTCAAACTGCCATAAAACGAATATTGTTGGCGCTGCCATAATTATGGCGCATACAAAACTAATAGCGTTATGTTAATGGCAAAAAAAAAGAAAACAATTTTCTATAGATTCCCGCATTGAAATATTTAGTTAGATGAGCACGCAACAGACCAGCAGACAAGCATCTCAGTTCAATGCTTAACAATAATAGTGCATAAATGAAGACTTCTTTGTGAATTCAGCAACAGCCAATAGTTGTAAGACTCAATTGAAATGTACTGCAGGCAGGCAGTTGTAATTGAAAGCTTTCCACTTGACTTGCTGCTCATAGCCAGTCATATACATTCCTAACTAGGCCTACCTTTACTAGTCATTCCAACATGGCATGCAACATATGCGTATGAAGTACATGCATACCTATTTGAGTGACTCTAAGCTACTCGCACGTGTTGCCATCAAAAGCGGTTCGAAACACATCAACGCTTATTGATGCTATCGGGCGGGCGCTATACGTTTGCTCTATGCTTGATGATGATGAAATGCTGTAACGAGTTCAAATGTAAATGAATAATACATGTTATAGGTGAGATGTGTCGGATGTGATGGATGAAATGTGAGTTAGGTCGAGGTCTACTCACGCACTCATTCACTCACTCACTCACTCACTCAGCTTTTAGTGATGTTGATGATGATGTCTTCAGTTTTATACAAAAACAAAATATAATAAAAATGGGCTAACAGCAAAATAAAAAAAATAAAAACAAAAAACCCAAATAAATAAGAAAATATATTATTTTAGGCCTAATAAATTTAAGTATGTACCTTACGAAGTTATAAAAAATGAGCCATTGGCACGTTCGCTTAAAACATGACAAAGTGTAGATACTCAACTCTGTGCTGGATCTACAAGAGTGTTTTTTACTTATTGTGTTATATTAGAAAAAGGTTTCTTGAACAGTGCCAAAATTGAAGTTCAAGTTTATTGAGAATTTGCTATTTATAGCATTCGTTAATTTGATGGCCGTCAATAAAGGCTTAAATAAGAGTAAAGCACAAAATGGGTCAGCATTTACAGGTGTCGAAAATGCAACCCAGTGCTGAAAATATAGATCCTGTATTGATGACAGCATAAATAATCCTATCAATAACTACTTCCGTTCACATTATGTCTGAACTGACTTCATTATTCACTGCTTTGTTCATAGTTAATGTTGTTTTCATTATGTTAAATATGTGCAAAAAGGTTTACATTTGCACAAAATGGTTTTTAGTAGTGTGGGAATTGGTTTTAAAAATTTACATAATTAATTTGCGTCTGATCGTTGATAGAGATATCGCTGGATTTAAATAATTAAAGTAGACGTTTGAAAATAAAAGTGAATTGATATATGTTTTGTGGCTTAAGATTTTTGGCTGTAGATTAAAATAGAGTTTTCTCACGCCCATTTGCTTTGTTTAATTTAGAAGAATCTAAATTGCTTGGTTTTTGAAGCGAATTTTTGAGTTTTAGGCCCCGTTTTGAGATTGTTTGAGTGAAATCTGATATAAAAAACCGACACTTTTTCTTAGAATTAATGTTATTTGTCTTTTACAACAGGAATTTGTTATGTTAAAAATATTTTTTCGCCCAGTGTGAGAGAAAATTATTTAGAAAATTCAAGATGGCGGTCTTAGAAAATAACTTGAACACTATTTTAAGTGAAAAATTTTAGCAAGCAAAACTTAATTATTCGAAAATTCGCACTGAAGTACATTTTTAGGGAAGAATTGTTAACTTTGAATATAAAATAACATTTTCTGTATAAAGCTTTTAATAAACCCATTAATAACTATAAGAAAACAACTGAAAATATAGTTCACAGTTTTAGTTTTTAATTTTACACTCATGAATATTAGCGGTTGATGAACAAAATTACATAAAAAATTTCCAAAACGTATTTTAACTTTATCTTAGAAACGGAAACTCCCATTTACAGTTCCCGGCAGAAAATGATTCTTTTGAAAATTTGAGATGGTGAACGAACAAATTAACATCAAAATATATTTTTAGTTTGAAAGTTTACAAAACAAAATTTTAGTTTTCGAAAATTTTCGGTCTGAAAAAATGTTTAGAGAAACGTTTGTCAATATCAACATTAAAAAACAATTTCTATATACAGTTTCCAAATAACCCATTAGGGCCTATGTGAAAACAACTGAGTTTTATACAAAATCAACAGGAATCAGTACAGAAGGTTGAAGTTAGTAAAAAAATATTAAAATTTTTATATTTTGAAAATTCAAAATAGCGGACCAGAAAGACTAAGCTTCAAAATAAATTTTCAGTGACAAATTTTAAGAAGCAAAAATTTTATAATTTGAAAATTATTACACTAAAATAAAGTTTTAGAGAAAATTTCATCAATATTGGCATAAAATAACATTTTCTGTTAAAGCTTATTGTTAGCCCAATCAGGCTCATGAGAAAACAAGTGCAGGCATGTTCTAAAAACCAAAATTTGTCAAAAAGTATTAAAAACAAAAATTTTATTTTAAAAATTCAAGATTGCAGCTTATAAAATATTTTTTAAATATTTTGCCAAATTTTAACGTTTGTGCGGACTTCTGTCGATTTTGAAAGCATTCTCTATTGTTTTTTCATTGAACTTAAAGATTTAAGGAATTAACTTTATAAAACTCTATTTTTTGTGAACAATTTTTGTGATATATTTAAATTTATAAATCTATTTTTATATTATTTATGAAATGCAAAACAAACTAATTTTTTAAACAGTTTTGATTCTTTTTGATGGTAGTAGAAACCGTCTTCTAATAATCGAACTTAAAACATTGATTCCGGTTGGTTTTGAAAGCATACCTCTACCTCTAGTGATTTTTTCATTGACCTTAAAAGGTTAAAGCTTTAAGAATTAAAAAAGTTCATTCAAAATTCTAAATAAATCTAAGTTTTTTAAATTTTCGTAGATAATATATCTAAAGAGTTTTTTTATTGTTTTATTTTAAAATATCCAAAAAAAATTTCCATAGTTTTGGTACAATCTATTGTAGAGGAATTCCATAACAGTTATGCAACGATTTTAGAAGTTCAGAAATCATAGTTTAGAGAAAAATGCATTTAAAGTGGAAAAACGCAAAACCGGTTTCTATTCATCACCGGTTACAAAAATATCTACATATTTTTTTATTGTTGAAAATTTCAAAACGTTTATAAGAGTATTTCTATGATGTTAAGAAACACATATTCTTAAAAAAATCGATTTTCCTAAATTCTGAGAATGAATAGAATAGACCAAAATTCTTGTTTTAAGATAGTTTAACTATACTTAATAATTCTAAATGAATTTTACTCAAAAAAAAACTATAGAAAATAATATTTAAAAGTTTTGTGAAAAGCAAGAATTTTAGAATTTATTTTTTATTTTCATGCTAATGTTACTAAATGATCTTGAATAAGTCTCTTTTCCCTTGAAATAAGGCAGCTTTGGTAGTCGAGTGATAATCCTGCTTGACTGTCAACCCAAAGGCCCCGGGTTCGAAACCTGGCCACTCCTTGGTCCTATGCTTTTAGCATTCTTTAATTCTTTATATATTTTTAATAAACTGGTATTTAAAATTCATCAATATTTTCGTTTTTGGAAGTTGTAGACGACGGTAGAGAAGTTTGTGATTTGGATTGATTCATAAGTGTGAATTGATTGATTGAAACACTTGCATGAAAAATCGCATGTTAATAAACTTTATAACTAAAAATTAACTTATGACAAATATTAAAATTTCTTTCGTTTAGCAGAATTTTTAAGTTGAAAATGTAATTTTTCAAAATCTTTCACCCAAAACTTTTAAAAACCATACATAAATTTGTGAATTTGCATTTGAAATCAAAATAAAATCTTAAATTTCAATTGCGTCCAACTAAATACGTCACTGCACCAAAAATCTTTGCAGTTAAACTTAACTGCTGTTGTCAAATCCAATGCCTGTCATTTAAATGTCATAGAAAAAAGCACAGAGACACTGACTTTTTAATGAGCTCTTAATTATTTATTATTTTTTTACCTTTAATTTTTCTGTCAATTGCCAGACAGCTTAAAAAGTTAAACAGCTTGTTGAATTGTCAAAAATTGCATGTTTATGACATTTTCAACTGTCAAACACATTAATATGATTGACACTTGTGATTGATGTTGCAACTTAATTGCTACTTAATTAATAAATAAATCGACAATATTGACAGAAAAGAAAAAACAAAATCATTGAACCACACCTTTGACAGCTATTTACAAAAGCACGACACGTTCATCATTTAAATTTTTTTTCTCTAAGGAAAATAGCTTTTAGAACACGCAGACCGCTTGTAGCTCACACAACGTGTTATGTTATGTTATGTTATGGCAATTGATAATTTTTTGTTTTGTGCTTAATTATGAGTTTTGCTTTGTTGGGTTTTGTGGAAAAATAATACGCTGTCAAAGCGCAAGCTTAAACTCAATAATCAGCGCTAAAGCCGCATAGTGTGCACGTGCCATAATTTGTGCCGTACAACGTGTGCCCAGCTTTTATATGTGAATTGAGCTTAAAAATATATAATTGAGCATAGAATTTTATTTGAAAATGATTTTAATTGTTTTTGTTTTAAATGGAAAAATAAACTTATAAACAGTCAATCGTTTGTTTTTATGGCATATTTTTATAGTTGTTATGGCTGGTCGGCAACTAGGTACAATAAAAAAAAAAAAAAAAAACAATAACAAATAGATGTTGAGAGCAATTGCTTGGTTATCCATTTAAGGAATTTCAATCGATAGATATCATTTAACAACAACCAATAACAACAAAAACGATTTGTTAATCAAACAAATTTATCCATAATTTCAATTCTGTTGGCATTCCTCAGATAGCAACGTTTGAACAGCCTAAACACTTCATTACGACTCAAGTGTTTGTTGTAAAATATTGCTCATATTGTTGTTGTTGTAATTGTTGTTGCTGTTGTTGTTGTTGTTGTTGTTGTTGTTGTTGTTGTTGTTGTTGTTGTAATTGTTGTTGTTGTGCTGCTATTACACACATAGCTGACTTTGACTGCTTTTATGTGCGCCACTCTTGTCTCAAGAGCCGCAACTCAACTCAACTTAACGCAACTCGACGAATCTGACGATTCAATGAGTTTCAATTGAAATTGAAATTGAAACCCTTTTTATAAAGTAGAATTATTTGATTGTTATTCATTTACACGCTTCATTATGGTTCAGAGCAGCAAGTTAAGCTGAGTGCCTGAAAGTGGCGCTGTATACGTTGCTGCTGAATGTCACCATATTTGTGTAGGTTGGCTTGCGGCTGTTGAAACGTCTGTCAGTCAGACTTTGAATCGTTTGACATTTTTTTTTTTAACTTCAGATTAAAAAATATATTTTATTTTTTTAACGTATTTTTGCGCGTTTTGTCGGCAACGCTTTTTATGAATCGTTTGATTGAGTTTGAATTGAACGTTTGTTTGTTTGTTTTTAAAAAGCTATATAATAAGCTTTAAATGTGCTTAACCCTCTGGGTGCACAGCGTACAAGGTTTTCTAAAGGCACTAATGTTTGTTTGTTTTTGTCGCATTGAAGCTAAAAAGTGCCTGATACAAGGTTCAAGTTCCAATATATTTAAAAAAAAAAAAAAATATACAAAAATTTAAAAATTTTAATGATTTTTTGTTAAAATAAATTAAAAAATTTTTGTTTTTGTTAAAATAAATTGTCAAAAAGGGACAAAATTAACAACCACTACATGCACTATAGAAAAACCTTTGCAACATATATTTATAAATAACAAGCATAAAATCAAAAGCTGATGATTTTGTCATAACTTCTACACTGACGGAAACTTCCCTTAAATATGTGAAAATATTAAAAAATGTACTTTTTCAATAACGTTCCAAAACAACAACTTTACCACTACCATTAAAATGTCTGCGTCATGACAAGGTTATTTACAATATAATGATTGCCATAAAAAAAAAACTAAAAATTCTATAAATTTTTTATTTTTCTCCCCCTTAGACCAACAGCGGCGCCTAACAAAGAGCAAAAACACACAAACACACACACACAATATCGCTCAAATCTTTTTGCGCCAACAAATGTTATCGCAAAATTTAACTAAAATGCTAAATTCCGGTAGCAATTTTCAAAACTGAGCAATATTTTTTTTTTTGCGTTAATAAAACACTTAAAATTGCCGACAAAAAAAAAATAAAGAAAAAAAAAAACAGAAAACCAGAAACATTTTAATAACATCAAAACTGATAAGAAATAATTAGAACGAAAAAAAACTATTATAACAACAATGAAAAATCAACAAAAATTGCTTGCAATCAACTAGCTGAACAACAACAACAACAACAGCAGCAACAACAGAAAAACCAAAACAAAAACAAACACAATCAAAATATAAACAAGCTGCCAAGTAAACTCAACGTCATGACAACCGGCAACGACATGCCAAGCATTGGCGACAAAGTGTCAAAGTCCCTTGGCAGCAAAATTATAGCACCTGTTTATTTATGGCAATGCAGAAAGCCGCCAGCAACAACAACAACAATCACAACAAAAGCACAAATAAAATTGTCAACAACAACAACAACAACAAGCACTAATCACCATAAATTCCCCGCAACAACATTTAATATAATTTAATATTTATGCATGACAAAACAAAGAGAAAAATAATAAAAACTATAAAATTTACCAAGAAAAAAAAAAATCGAATAAAAAAACAAACAACGCGGCAACGCTTAAACAAAGCCAAATTATAGCATAATAATTAATAGGCATGAGTGGCAACATGAAAGCAAGCAAATATTTTGTATTGTTTGCCGGCTTTTGTGTCCAAAATACTTCTTGGTGGGTAGAAAGCAAAAAAAAAAAAATCGCGTGAATTTTAATTAATTGTCAACATTTGCGGCGAAAAAAACACAAAAAAAAATAAATTGATATTGAAATGATTCACGGAAATATGCTAAATTTAAGCCATTAATTGAATAGACGTTTAGCATTAACCCCAACATTATGAGCGTGTCTGTTAAGGCACAGCAATTTTATGGGTTCACATTCAAACCATATTTCTTAGGAAATGCTTAAAAATAGAAATTCATACGAAAGCGTAAATATAGAATATTACAACATTTTTTCCCATGAAGTAGGAATAAGAAAAAAAAACGGTTTATGATATGAAATAAAATTTAGTTTTCTATGAATTTTTTTTTTATGCTTAATAAGAGTAATATTTTGATACATTCAGTTATACACTTTAAGCCAAGACACAAAATCAAGACAAAGTAAAAAGTCAAGACGCGAACCATTTGTTTCGTTTTCTATTTAATTTGCTGCTTCGAAAAAAACCTTAAATCCTAGCTATTCTTGTCAAAACTACGTATATTAAACACTTTTAAGCTCTAATCTTTAAGTCAGAACACAAAATCAAAAGAAAGTGCAAAGTAAAGACGCGAAACATTTGTTTCGTTTAAAACTACGTACACTTCCTACTTTTTAGACATGTACTTAAATTTAAGACACAAATTCAAGACATTAACCATTTTTTTAGTTTTTTTTTTTAACCTTGAATCCTTCATTATTTTTATTGAAGTTATGTATATTACATACCGCTAACCTCTAATCTTTAAGTCAAGATACAAAATCAACACAAAGTGCAAAGTCAAGACACGAACCACTTGTTTCAGAAATTTAAAATTGAAGATGGTGGATAAGGTTGCCACCTAAATTTTTCTCATTTTACGAATTCGGTGCTGTGACGAACACAAGTAAAAATGAATCGCTGAATCCGAATCTGTTGATAAACTATCAAAATTCTAATAATATGATAATATCTAATAATATGTTTTTTTCAAAAATTTTAAAAAATTATCGACAAGTTTTAAGGCAGCTGATTTCAAATCTGATGTCAGAATTTTAAAATTTAAAATATGGAATAGAGTTGCCACCTACGTTTTTCTTACTTTTACGAATTCAATTTTATGGTGAAAATCAGGTCCAAATTTGCCACTTAATACGAATCTGTTGACAGAATTTCAAAACTATGTATTCTATCACCACAGGGTTGCCATCAAACAATATATTTTTTAAGTTAGCTAACTTTTAGTTAGCTAACTAATTAAGAGGTCGTTGATTTCGAATCTGATGTCCGAATTTTAAAATTCCTGGCACCTCAATTTTTTTAATTTTACGATATCATGTGGAATGTAATTTTTTACCACAAGGTTGCCACCAAGTAATGCTTTATAAAATTTGTAAACATTATCTAACATTTTTTGGGGGGGTCCCTGATTTCGAATCTGAGGTTAGACTTCTAAAATTCAAGATAGCGGAGAAAGTTGCTACCTACATTTTTTTATTTTTACGAATTCGACACTAGTGCAAAAACTAGATAAAAACAAGTAAAGAAAGTCTAAAGTCGATCTAGGCCGACTATGAAATACCCTAAACTTACTTTTCAAAAACAAAAAATTTTTATTGTAAATAATCGTCTCCGTGGGCGGATGAAGCCTACACTCTCCCAAAATTATTGTTAAAATTCAACAATTACAATTGTTAATAAATTTAACAATTTCCATAATAAAAGTTTCCCTTGATTTTGAGTTTTAATTTTTTCTTTTCAAAGATTGACAATTTTTATTGTAGTATTGTTAAATTTATTGTTGTTTTTTTTATTGTTGAATTCAACAATTCAATTGTATGTTGAAAAAAAAAATTGAAACTTCAATTCAAACAAAAAAAAAACAAAAGGCTTTAAATTTGTTTTTTTTTTGTTTGTTTTACTTCAATTTAGCAGAATATAATTCAGAAATAAATTTTGTATGGCGCTTGCAAAAGGAACAAATTATTAACGAAATAAAGGTAAATATTGTGATTATATTTTATTTCATTAAGTTGAAATATTTCATGGTGTTCATTCAAATTTCATGTTCGGTGTTAAATCTTTTTAAAGTTTAGTTTTTGACAGGTAATTTTTTAAATGTTTTGACGTTTAAATTTTGACATTAAGTTTTTGACTTTTAAATTTTGACATTTAATTTTTGACGTTTAAATTTTGACATTTTAACATTCATAAATGACAAGACAACTATCAAAATTTAATTTCGAAAAATATACAATTTTTATTGTTATTTCTAACAAAAAATCAACAATTGCTATTGTCAATGCTATTTTAACCAAGATTATTGTTATTTTATTGTTAGAATTAACAATTTTTTTTTGAGAGTGTATACTTTATATGCATTTAAATGTTGATGGAAAATTTACAAATTCCAAATTTTATTCCTGTAGCTCACAGATAATGCCTTCATTGTGCTTTCGCTATGGAAGGTGGGCGTGTTCATGGACGGATTACTCCCAATTTTGGAACACACCTTAGTTTTGGTATAAAATACATACATACCAAATATAATTTCTCTATGACAAACATAACCTTATTTATTGAGTTTTAAACTTTTTGGGTTGTATGGGAGGTGGGCGTGTTCGTTGGCGGATGACGTCGATTTTTCAAAACCATCTTTGTCTTGTCATAAAAAACATACGTGCCAAAATTTAGCTCTGTAGGTTCAACAGACGCTTATTTATTGGGTTTTTAATTTTTGGGTTGTATGGGAGGTGGGCGTGTCCGTGAGCGGATGACGTCCATTTTTTGAAGACATCTTTGTGTTTATATAAAACACATACATTTCAAATTTTATTGTTGTAGGCTTATTATAAGCTGAGTTATGCAATTTTCAATTTTCGCGTTGTATGGGAGGTAGGCGTGTCCGTAGGCGGATGATGTCCATTTCTCAAAACCATCTTTTTTTTGTTATAAGAAACATATGTGTCAAATTTTACCTTTCAGGTTTAGGGTATAATGAGTCAATGAATACGAGTCCGTTGTAAGAACCGTCGTCAGCCACCAAAAAACATGTTTTCTAAAGGTTTTAATTTCGTGCTGTGCTGAAAACGAGGGTATGGGTAGCTGAATGTGAATCCTTTGTGAGCATTTAAAAAAAATAAATTAAACAATTATTTAACGTTAATCTGGCAATACTACGAATACCATGACTTGTCAGCTGTAACTCTGAGCGATAATTAAAATTAAACTTGGTGCTCACTTACGCACTGTTCACTCAAAACTAAGGCTGCGTTCATAGTAAACGCCGAAATCTGTGCGAACAAACGAGATGGAAATTAATCTCTTTTGTTCGCACTGCCTGTCTGAGTCGGGATCCACCATGAACGTGGCCTAACTCTTTTGAGTATCGACAGAAAACATAAGAAAAAGTAAAGTAAAATAACTTTTAAGCTTAGTATATCACCCTTAAGCGCTGATTATAATAAACGAAACGGAACGTAAGCAAGTGTCAGAGTAGCGGGATGAAACGCTTTCAAACGAAGTGCCGATTATAATAGAAACGGAATAAATCGTTTAAAAGGGTCAAATAAACATAAGCAAACATTGAAAAACATCAATCTTCCTTTCCTTAAACTTCATTTCCAAAAATTGTGTTCAAAATAAATATGAATTCAGGCGTCAGAAAATTAAATTAAAAGATATATGTTTAAGCATTTGTCAAAAGCATTTGTTTATTCTCAACGGAACGGAACGCAACGCAAAAATCAAAAATCTATAGATCTCAACGTCACGTGCCGTTCCATTCCGTCTTATTATAAACGCTCAGATAAGAAGTTCATGCAATAGATTGCAAAGTGACATTTCTCAACGTTCTACAACGTTCCGTTTCGTCTATTATAATCAGTGCTTTAGTTCAGAACTCCCCTCATTCTCTCGCAGTTAAGTTTTCTGTAGGTTTCACTTCTACCGCGCTTAGCGGTCACACATATACTTTTTTTTTTGTTTTACACACATGCAAGAACTTATGCAAAACTACCGAAGCATCGTGTATATAATATCAAAATACTTGGGTAATCAGCTAAAAAATGATGAAACATGCATATTTTTGTTAGAAAAAAATTAAAAATTGTAATGATAATTTTAGCACAGATAAAAAATTGAGTAAAATTTTTGTTGAAACACGAAAAATATCTAGGATTCTTACACAGTCATGTGCTTAGCAGGATAACGCAAAATTTCATATTATTTTTTAAGCTTAAAACCAAGGATTTCAGGTGTCAAACTTATTCAGTCAAGTCTGACTTGTTTCGGTAACGGGTAGTTAGATAAGTAGGAGAGAAAGTAAAATCAAGAGAAACAAGGGTAGAACGTTGTATGTATGGCACAGCGCTATATCAACATGCGAATTTGAATCTGAGGCAAGTTTTATCAGACAATTCGAGTTATTTTGAAATTTCATGCCAGAAACATCTCTACCACCAACTTCAACTTCCAACAAGTAAAGAAAGTCTAAAGTCGGTCTAGGCCGACTATGAAATAACCTAAACCCACTTTTCAAAAAAAAAAAAAAAAATTAATTGTAAATGGGCGTGTCCGTGGGCGGATGAAGTCCATTTTTCCAAACAATCTTTGTCTTGTCATAAAAGACATACGTGCCAAATTTTAGCTCTGTAGGTTAAACACATGCTTATTTATTGCATTTTCAATTTTTGGGTTGTATGGGAGGTAGGCGTGTCCGTGATCAGATGATGTCCATTTTCCCAAGACATATTTGTGTTGGTATGAAACACATACATATCAAATTTTATTGTTGTAGGCTAATTATGAGGTGAGCTATGCAGTTTTCAATTTTCGCGTTGTATGAGAAGTAGGCGTGTCCGTGGGCGGACGATGTCCATTTTTCAAAACCATCTTTTTTTTGTTATAAAAAACAGATGTGCCAAATTTTAGCTCTGTAGGTTAAACAGAGGCTTATTTATTGCGTTTTCAATTTTTGGGTTGTATTGGAGGTAGGCGTGTCCGTGATCAGATGACGTCCATTTTCCGAAGACATATTTGTGTTGGTATGAAACACATACATATCAAATTTTATTTTTGTAGGCTCATTATGAGG
Source organism: Tetanocera ferruginea (assembly GCA_958299015.1). Classification (NCBI taxonomy): domain Eukaryota; kingdom Metazoa; phylum Arthropoda; class Insecta; order Diptera; family Sciomyzidae; genus Tetanocera; species Tetanocera ferruginea. The sequence goes on from OY282644.1 coordinate 2,674,281, forward strand.
TGGGCTATGCAGTTTTCAATTTTTGCGTTGTATGGGAAGTAGGCGTGTCCGTGGGCGGATGATGTCCATTTTTCAAAACCGTCTTTGTTTTGTTATAAAAAACAGATGTGCTAAATTTTAGCTCTGTAGGTTAAACAGAGGCTTATTTATTGCGTTTTCAATTTTTGGGTTGTATGGGAGGTGGGCTTGTCCGTAAGCAGATGACGTCCATTTTTCAAAGACATCTTTGTGTTAATATAAAACACATACATACCAAATTTAATTGTTGTAGGCTAATTATGAGCTGAGTTATGCAGTTTTCAATTTTCGCGTTGTACGGGAGGTAGGCGTGTCCGTGGGCGGATTCCAAAAATATTCAATAGTGCAGATCCTTGGGTATATGTGACCATGTGTACCAAGTTTCATCCAATTATCTCAACTCCTTCTTCTTATCCTGTGTATACGGACAACACACAGACGGACGGACGGACGGACGGACGGACGGACAGACATAGATAGCTCGACTCACGTGGTGACGCTGATCAAGAATATATATACTTTTCTATACCGGACTCGCTTCGTTCTATGCGTTACAAACGTTTGCACAAAGTTAATATACCCTGACCTTTCAGGTTTAGGGTATAAAAACGTATAAATTGATGAATTTTTATTTTCAGTTGATTAGAAATGAGAAAAGAATAAAAGAAAGGTTAAAGCGTTAGACCGTGTGCATAGTAAACGCCGATTCAGACAGGCAGGCAGGCTGAAATCTGTGAGAACAATCGAACACAGCCTGTCTGCCTGCCTGACTGATTCGGCGTTCACTATGAACACGGCCTTAGGACCATGGCTAGAGCGGGATTAGAAACCGGAACCTCTGTACTGACAGTCAAGCACGCTAAGCACTCAACTAACGAAGCCCCTTTCGTACAAAAATAGTTTTTACAATAGAACCTCAATTGCTCATCACGGAAAATAGAAAATCCTGATTACAATCAGAAAAAAGTTTCTTGGAATATGATAAAAAAGGCATCATGTTTCGAGAAAAATGGTATAGACTTTGCTCCAGAGAATGCTATTCTCTAATTGCGATACTAAAAATTCGCTAAAAAATGATAAAAAGCTTCCATGAAAAAGAAAAACATATAAAAATAGAGAAAAATACTTTTTATTTTTGAGAAAAGATTTGTTTATATTAAAGAAAATATATTCTCATAGTAAATGTTTTATTAAAATATAAGAAAAATTTTTCATTTTCAATAAATTGTTCTCTATAAATGAGAAATTTTGTGTGAGAGAAAAATACTTATCATTATTAGGGCCAGTTTTTCAGTGCGGGCTTAAACTCGAGTCAAATTTAACCGTCAAATTAACTCACCAAAAAGGGATGTGTAAACTCTGTTTAACTAGATATTGTAGCATTCGTTTAATTTAAATTGAGTTAAATAATTATATGATGTGTTTTTTTGCTTAAACCGAGCTTAAACGTCCAATTTTGGTGAGTTAACCTCAGTTTAATTTGACTAGAGTTTAAAAACACACTGAAAAAACTGGCCCTTAGAGCATTGAAATATTTCCATTTCCTAGAAGTAAAGAAATACTCTTCGAAAATGTGAAAACTCATTCTAATGGTAGAAAATTTTATTTGAAAAAGAGAAAATTTCTATTATCGAAAATAGAGAAATTTTTTACCGGAGCAAGGTATGTGTTTTTTTTTTCTTAGTGTAGAAGATAATTTATATTAATATATAAACTTTGATAAATTATATTATTTTTATTAATTTTCAACTTTAAAATGTGAATTTTTCACCCATGAAGACATATGGTTTTTTTGTTGTTATTACATGAACCAACAAGTTTACGAATAATAGAAGTAAATCACGGTTAAAGGGGGCATAAAAATCCACCATTCATATTCCCGGGTTAACAGACAAACCCGGTTAGAAGAGTTCCGAATAATCAAGTTTCAGCTGTATGTTATATTGAATGTTAATCATACGCCCCGATGAACTTTTCTATGTGACCTGAGGGAAGATTCAATGCCTATGGCATATATTTTCCTGGTTGAACATACAATTAATATATTATCGGGAACAATACTAAATGTAATAAAAACGCTTTTTAAAATTTACGAGGTTAACATCATAGCTACAGTATTGTGCATAATCTCAGCAATTTTCCTTTCACATTTAAATTAATTCTTAAACTTACCAAAATGAACAATATATTTAATAAAAATATGTTTAATTTTTAATTTTTAGTTATAATTATAATAAAAACAAAAAAATCTACACTTTTTCTTTCATTGATTTTTAATAAAAACTCAAAAACGAAAGAAATATATACATATTTCAGTTTCAGGTTTTATCCAACACTTGCTATACATCTACGATATTTTAGTTCAAACAAAAAATAGTTTTTTTTTTCTTAAAACAATAGCTTGTATACCATTTTGGTTCAAAACGGCTTCGTTTTCAGAACTGTGCAAGTCTAAGAAATTACTAAAAAGCAATATAAAAATATATAAGCTTAAATTATTTCATTTTTAAAGTTATTCTGATTAATTATTCAATTTTGAAAATTTAAAAAAAGGTTGATTTTAATTAATCGAAATTTGAGTACTAGTTCGACTAGTTAGTTTAGTCTCAAAAGTAATTCAGTGTCTGTAACAAGTTTCAAAACCGCCCAAGACAAATAATTCTTTAAACATAAATCTGTTATATATGAGTGAGTTTGGCTTAAAAATTCTTTCTTTAACTTTGCTTTAAAATTGAATCATATTTAAAATAAAACTGCATTTTATTAGATTTCGTTTCTTCACTTTAAATTGAAGCATTAATCAGCGACATGCATTTTTTTAAAATTATAATCTGCTCTCAACTATTATAATTTTTAAATAATGTGTTACCAAAGTGGCATTTTTTTCGAATTTAAATAAACGATTGATTTTTATTGCGATTTACACAATAATAATGATACAATAAAAAACATGCACGAACTTATTAAGAGCTTAAAAATATAAACAATAGCAAAAAAACTATGGCGAACAAAACGTTATTACCGCCAATAAGTAGGTAATAAAAATGCAAATTCTTAATGACAGCCTTTGGCTGGATGTTGAATGAAATAACAATAACAGCAGAAAACAAAAACAAAAACAAAAATAGTAATAGTAATCATAACAACAAATAAAAATGCCGCCGTCGTCGCTGTCATACAACATATATTTATATATATACATACATATATATATAGATATATATAAATAAGTTTGTTGATTAGTAATTCAGACGCTCAACACAAGACGGCGTTTGTTTAGCGTGCTGCTCTAGCTTTAAAATCGTACTTTAAACTTTCAATTCCACGATTTTTTTCACAACACAATTTCAAGTTAATTCATGTAGTTGTTGTTGATTTTCCTGCCAATAAACTTGGTTGGCTTGTTTTTTTTTTTTTTTTGTGTGTTGTTACCTAGTTTGCGGCAAGTTTGGCATTTTACTTTCATGTCCGAAACAAGCGCAACGCTGCGCCGCCTGGCGGTACTACAGCGAAGATCAAGCAACCGACTCTGTTTCAATGGCTGACTGTTGGTGGAAATCGTGTTGCGCAGCTCTCTGGTTGGAAACGGGTTTTGGTGGTGATTTTTTTTCTGGTTTGTGTGTTGAATGTTTTCGATACGAGCGGAAATTAATTACCTACGGTGTTAATACCGAATACCGGTTATAGCCGTACTCGCTGTTAACGTATCTGCCTACATTCAAACATTGCGACCGTTGCCCGCTGCATGCATGATGCTATGTAGGCTGTAGGCTTTAGGCTTCATTGCGATCTGGCGGCATCTTCTGCGCGGTCCAAACAACACATTTACATCGCATCAGCTGCTTCGAACCTTGGGGCTAAGCTAGCCAGTCAGCAAACGAACGACTGTGTCGTGCATGGCGATTGCGGTGGCGGCGGCGGCATGCCTGGTCTTTAAGCCGCCTCTAAAGTAAGACAACAAAAAGAAAAAAGCGCTAATTTTTTTCTTACGTTTTCTTCTTAATTTTTTGTACAATACTGTCGGCCTACCTTTATTTAACCTTTAATATGTACATTTTTAACATGTGGCCGTTTTTTTTTTTTTTCTTCATATTTTCCAGTTTATTTCTTTAATCTTTTAAACGTTGTTGCTTTGTGGGTTTTGTTTGTGGACCCACATAATTGTTTGTTGTTGTAAATGTAAACTTCATTAAAATCGGTTTGTTTGGTCAATGCTTTGCTTAACCTAAACTTCTTCAACGCTTTGGTTTTGCGGCTTTTAACAAATTTATCCATTAGTCAGATAGCCTGGACGGACAAGATATACGAAATAATTTGCTTTTATCTTAATGGATTTCAAATTACTGCAATTTACAAAACCGAATATATATATACAAACAAACAACAAATTTATTATCATGCATGATTCTGCTCCTTGTCATAAGGCTAAGAGAGTCACAAAATTTCTTAATGACCAAAAAGTCTGTGTTCTTGACTGGCCTGGAAATTCTCCGGATCTCAACCCTATTGAGAACCTCTGGGAACTCATGAAGCGTGAAATTTCCAAAGAATTCGTGACCAGCAAACGCCAATTAATAGAGCGTTTGATTGAAGTGTGGCACCGAAATGAATCCATAAAATTCAATTGCATCAAATGCATAGAATCTATGCCAAAACGAGTAGCAGCAGTCATTGCAGCAAAAGGTGGAGTTACCAAATATTGACAAAAATATTTTTTAATATATTTTTCTGCAGTTATAAAAGCTTAATGTTAATTTTTTTCTATGCTTTATTACATGTTTTTTACTAATAAAATAATTGTGATGCAAAAACATCGACTATAATGCCTTTTATTTAACCCGAAACTTAGACAATACGTTTTTTTTAAGGTGGCTCTAATAATATGATCACCCACTGTATATATAAATAAATATATATTAGCGGTGTTTGCTTTTTGAATCAGACAGTTTTATAGGCTTCATAAATAAAGCGCCAATGTTTGATATGTTTTTAAGTCAGTCACAAGCTTTTAGATCGCAGTATTAAAAGAGTCACGGTCAAATGATTTTGCAGACAAGCTGCCGTTTTATAGCTTTTTTGGCTTTTAGTAAAAGCACGTAAATGAATTCGCAAGTCTGCAAAAATGCCGCAAAATGTATGCACATGTGCATAGCTTGTACCAAAAGAGTTGACTATTTTACATCTAGTTAGGAGTCGAACAAAAATTTTAATTTTCTCTCAGAAAGTTTTATAATAGTTATCAAACATTATAGCAAACTATTATAAAAGCCAGTCTTTGGACGGGTCGCATTCAAAATTAATAACTAACAGACGATTTGACTTTTATTTTGCATTAAATTTAATGTGCATACTTTCAGGCTGAAAATTTGATCGTATGATAAAAGCACTGAAATAGCAAGCATGAACAGTTTGAGCGATATTAGGTGCAAAGCAGAAAACTTCTATTTATTCGCAAATTTTTTTATCTAATACATAAAATCAAATGTTTGTCCTTCTGTCTGTCTGTCTATCTGTCTGTTCCGTATAAGCTCGCGCACGGTTTACCGATTGAGCTGATATTTGAACACCAAGTACCGTTCATAGAGAGAAAGATCATAGAGGGTGTAAACAAGTAGGCGGAAATATGTGGGCGTTGCACTCCATAATAACTTCTAAGCGACCGATTTCAATGAAATTTCGTATGATATTCAACTATTCCCAAAATAAAACATAGGCTATAAACAATTCCAAAGACTTCCGCAAGAGTGCGCTTAAGTAGTGCATTTTTAAGACTCAATAACTCCTAAACATCTGTACCGATTTTGAAATTTGGTATGAGTGTTCAACTCAACCCAAGATAAAACATAATATATAAAAAATTTCAAAGACTGCCGCAATAACTCCTAAACGGCTTGACCGATTTCAATGAAATTTGATATGAACGTTCAACTGCATCCAAGCTAAAATATAAAAATTCCAAAGACTTTCGCAAGAGGGCACATTAAGTAGTGCATTCAATAACTCTTAAACGACTTGACGGATTTTCCTAAAATTTGTTATTTGAAATAACTTGACCCTGCAACAGAGTTGAAGCTTTTTATATGTCATAAAACTTCCGTAAGAGAGCGTTTTATTCAATCAACTATGTCTGTCTCATTCACGTCAAAACGGATGAACCGATTTTGATGAAACTTGGTAAGCATTTGCACCTGTGACTGAAATAGATCCTAAAAGTTCTTTCGACTAAAATCAAGGTATGAGCCGAAGGCAAGCGAAGTCAAGAACCAAAGACTAAGGAATAAAAAGAAGTTTGACGAATACGAGCAGAATCTATATAAAGTTGAACAAAAATTAACCGAACAGTATCGACCAAAACCCAAGTTGAACGAAAATAATCTAAAATCGAATCGATGCAAAAAGGATTTTTAAAATTAGAATTTTTTTTGAGATAAAATTTCATATTAAATCCATGATACGCATTTTTCTCGAAATGACTTTTTTCAAACTGGGTGACCATTTTCCTCAAAAACCAGACGTCAGATCGAGACGTTGAAGATGTAATTTTTTTTTTTTTGTAATCAGGTCCGGCAGGTAGAATTTTATGGAAATTTTACTAAACAATTTCGACGGAAGGAGGGGGCAAAAGTCGTCCTTTTTCTGTGCTTCAGGCACAACCCTGAGTAACACCGGGTTGCATCCGCTGGTTTATAATAAAAAGACAACTTCAATAAAAAATTTTTCTGTAACGTGCCTAATGAGTGCTATCATGTGCTAAAATTTATATAATGGGACAATGAATGGAACGTACTTACTTTAATTAAGTTAAGTTTAACTGTAACATCAGTTTCTTTTTTCGAAAATTTCGATGTTGTGCTGTGCTGTGCTGAAGTTGTGCTGTAACTTAACGCAAATAATTTTTTAAATATTGACTTAAATGCATATTTAAACAACTGAGCTGGAATTTTTTCTAATTTCTCTGCAGAACTTTGTAGCACAACTTCAGCATATCACAGCACATTTTTAAAAATAAAAATTAGCGGTGAAGCTTCACTCAAAATTCACAAACTTATGAAAATCATGCCAACAGAAAGTGCTTATTTTTCACTACTATCAACTTCATAGCATACATTGTACTCATTGTAGCACAAATTTTTTTAATTTTAAATAAAATATGGCAACACCAGCAACTCAATTGTAGAGTTAAGGCAACAACTGAATTATAGCCGCTATTGTTGCGGGTGCGTTTTGCGGTATTGTTTGTAAATATTCATTCATGTCCAGCACAAATAAGGCGACCAACTAATCGTCTACGTTGTTGGCAATTTAAGCTCCATTCCACTCCACTCCGCTCTGCTGCGCTACTGCCTTTTTCAAGCAGGCATGTTGCGCGAGCAACACAGAGTTTTAAGCAATATATCAGCAACAATGCTACTGCTTACATTGTTGTTTTTGGTTGTTGTTATTGTTGTTGTTGTTGTAGTTTGCATTAATTTAGCACTTGGCGTCAAGTGCTTTTCATCCCATTCCACAGTAACTAGTTGAGAAATGTAATCAGTTGAAATATGCGGCAACGTTTGACTGAATTCAATTCGAGCAGCAGAGGGCGTCGAGTACTTGTTGGTGTTTGCATGCGGAATGGCATTATTTGTCAAGAAGATATGTTGAGTGACAGATGGTCGACGAAGTTAAGAACACTTGACAAAATGTAAAAAATAAAAAAAAGTAGTAGAAAATCGAATAACTCAAGTAAATTGCAGTAGAAAATTTAAATAAAAAAAGGTTTAAAACAGCAGCGGAAATAAGAATTAGGAAAGCATTAAAAAAGATATTTCAAAGAATTTTTTAATAAAGCCTTCATTACTAGAGTCTTCATTATTTCATAAGTCATGACTTTTCTACATTAAAATTTAATAATAAATCATAATTCACATATAATTATAATTTTCTCTCTCTCTCTCTCTTTGATTTTTAGTACAAGAATGCACCACAGACTCGGAGGAATTGATGTATCATCAAGTGCGTGCTCCATCATCCTGTAGCGCTCCACCGGATCTTCTGCTCGTTAGCGATCGTGAAAATAATATTCCTTTAAAATCACCTGTTGTGAATATAATAACAGCAACAAGTGCAACGTCGACCACAGCCGGTTGCAGTCAAAGGCATCATCAACAACATCAACAACAACAGCAACAGCTCCACCAAACAACAAAAGAATTATTTAGTAAAAATGCACAAAATACTAAAATAAGCAGTAGTAAAAATAGTAGTAAATTTATAAATATGCAAACAACAGCGATGCAACAAAACCAACAGCAGCAACAGCAAAATAATGAGGCAAATCAACAACAACAGCAACAACAGCAGCAGCAGCATCAAAGTCGGCATCATGGCAAAGAAGAGCAACGAATACATCTAGAGGTGAGTTAAAAAATTGATATTATCTAATAGAACATCAACATTCAGAAAAAAAAACTGGTTAATTTAACCTAAGTTTAACCTAATCCCAGGTAAAAATTTTCCAACATGAATCGTCAGGTTTAGGTAACCACATGATTTTCATGTCAATTACACATGTTTTTGTGGCTTAATCAGACTGAGCAATGTAGTAAACATAACCAAATGTTGACCCTTTTTTATGCTTATATGAACTTAAAAAAAAAATAAAATAAAAAAAAAATATATATGAACTTATATTAACTACCAGTAAAAACATTATTAGTCTTCAAAACCGTCCAATACACGCATCGAACCTGGACTTCCATAGCCATGGCATGAGAGTCTAATGTCTAACCAACAAGCCATGCGTTATTTTTACATATGCCTCTGTTTAACAGATCAGTCAGGTTAAAGTAGCATGGATGAGGTTAATAAAATGTGGTTGACTCTCCTAACCGAATTGGTCTGGTAAAAATAACGGGGATCGGGTAAAAGCATTTTTTCCTGAGTGTAGGCTAACAGCCTTATTCTGATGAGTGACAGTTGTAAATTTATTGACATGGCATGGCATAATAGTTCACAAGGTAGAATTGACATTTCTGTAGGAAAATACCATCTGTCAAAAAATATAACAAAGAAGAAGGGATGGGAAATGGCTTTTCCGAAATTGTACCAAATCGAAATAAAAATTTTACTGTTTGCCATAATACTAATACTAATTTTCTTATCCGTGAATAATTAACTTTTTTGATATATGTATATATTTAAAATAAATTTATTATAATAAATTCATTTATTTAAAATAAAAAAAAAAATGGAAAACAATTCAATAAATAGTTAAATAAACATAGTACTTTACATGCAGTTATAAAATTTTAATCAAGTTTCAGTTACCCGAGCCGATACAAAAATTTAGTTTTCAAGCAATTCAATTAATTTCGCATTAATGCCTAAGTACTAGAAAGAGACAACTGCGCAATTGAAAAATTAAATAGTATAACTGATCAAAGTGGCAGTACGTTTGAATGTGTTCTAAAAATGGTTGCAAAAATTCACAAAAAAGTCACCGAAAACTGTATGAAATATAAAAAAAGCAAAGAAAGGCGACATGTCTTCGTGGTACTTAAGTACTTTTTATAATGAAATTATACTGAAAAAGTACAATTGTACTTTATACACAACCATCCGCCGTTACATATAGTTTATTGATCACATTCAGCGTACTCAACAGTTGGTAACTGTTAAGTCAAAACTTGATGCACATAAATATGAAGTTGCGCATAAAAATGAATTTAAAAATAGAACATTTTTTATCTGTCGGTAAAGTTTCCATAGAAAGTTGATACAATGCTTGACATTTCATCAATTTGACAACTTTTCTGGCACTTCCGTAGCAATAACTTCGCTCTCCGATGTGTCGTTATCACAACAGTTGACATAGCTGAATGTGGCCAACGCATATAAAAACAAACAGCTGTTTTTGACAGTAATTCATTTACTTGTAGATGAGAAAATCAACACTTGTCAATGCTACCTTGTAAATTATTATACCATTTTGACAGGGTAATCTTTTATGTGTGTTTTTTGTTACATACTCTCCTTCTATTTCTCTTTGTACTTTGATTCTAGGCGGAATATCGTGTCTCAACTATGCCCAGGCGCCATCCTAGTCGTTTTTAGTTATCACCAACTTTTGTCAACACACCTCATGTATTTTAAATTCAGATATGTCAGTTCAACTACATCTTTAATTGTTTATTTCACATTTATTTCGCACCGAAACGTTTAACCTTCCAAAATTATCTAACAATTATTTTTAACTACTCTTTCCTACTACCTTTCAGCAACACAAGCACTCTGTTATTATTGTTGTCAAATTGCATAGTTTGAAAGCACTGCAATAGACATAACCCAGCAGACCATGAAATGTCAACTCTGTCAAAAGCAGCCAAAGCAAAACACTTACGCATCAAATTAAATTGTTTATCCGCTATTCTGTGCACAAATAACCACTAATGTAATTTGCTTTTTCCAAAATGGCACTATGTTAACAATGCCACAAAACATTGATATTTTCAAATGTCATTTACAAATGTTATGCAAATTTTTTATGCTTATGCTAAAATAACACATTTCGTCTAGTAATTTTCCATTGAGCTGTTTATGTTTGGAAATGAAGAAAACCGCTTAAAACAAAGCACCGGAAATAAGCACACACACAAAAAATAACATAAAATTAGCGAACGGTAACGGAAATGACAGCTTGAAAATTAAATTATAAAATGCCAAACAATGCAAAAAAAAAACCAACAAAAAAAAACACACTCTCACACACAAAACAAAGCCATAATGCGTTCAAGAAAAATTGTTATACGTGATAATCTTTCAAGATTAACAACTATGATATTTCTTAAAAGGCAAGCTTAAGACGTAGCAGACTAAAAATGCTACATACCTGTCAGAAAAGCCTTTGTTAGATGTTTCGCTCCACCCCTATGTGTACAACCATTTGTAACTGTTCCATTTAACGCTTGATGTCAACCCTCCAACACTTCAACGTTTCAAATAGAGACACTTTTGCTAAAGTGCGTGCCAGCCATAAAAATTGGCATATCAAATGCTTAAGGACGACAACATCGTAACCCGTAAAGAAAATCCTTAAAAATTGCTTACGAGTCATTTTATCTGAACCTGCATCATCGTAATCTTTGCATCAAGTCGCGCGCCCCTACATTATTTCATATACCCAGTTTGGCAGATCGACCCACCGACCGCCCCACTGCGCGAGGTTTAAATTTTTAATGAAGCGTTTAATACTTTTTTTTTATGTTGCCTTATTTTGCCCACGCACTCGCGCGCACACGCTGCGCTGTTCGAAACCGAAACTGTCGAAAAAGCTATAAATTTCTTCGATACATTTGTTCGTTCGTACGTTGGTGCGTTTTACAACGAAAGATTTACACAACAAAAACATTTGCAAGCAAGAAAATGTAAAAAAATGTGTTGTTTATTTTGCTAGCGCCACAAAGAGCTGGGGTGAGACAGACCCCAACGGCATATGTGGGCCCCACTGGGGTTGGTAGTGGTTCATCTATAAGGGGCTTCATTCGATATGTGCCATAAAAGCACTACACTAAGATGTGTTTTTTTGTCTTATATTTATTAATTTATTTTTTTTGTATGTTTGTGCTTTTTGTGTTAATTGCACTCGAGCATTGAAAAGTCATGCGGTGATTTTTTTGTTTTTCAAAATCCACCAAAATGTTTTTATAGCATTGTTCACAAAATTTCATGTGGTGCTTAGTTTTGGCTGAACTTTATGAATTGTTGTTTTTTTTCGTACGAAAACAACAACAACATTGGCCGTAGGTGGTGCAATGCATGCATTTGTTTTGATATTTATGGATTTTATGATATTTGTTTTGAGTGTTAATGGCTTTTTGGTATGTGGGAGTGGCTTAAATGGCGCCCTTGGAGAATCACAATCACTTAAGTATATAAGTCAAATATTTTTAAGAAAAACATTTATGTTAGTATTCTGAAATAACAGAAGGAAGTTCATAAAGCAACTAAGTAACACAGAGAGTATATTATAACAGAGTAAATATAATTTAATATACTCTCTGTGTAAGTAACTTTATCACGTCTCTGATCATATAATCAATCTTTAGAACAGAGTGTAGTGTAGTAAGTATGAGAAGTAGCTGCACTCAAGATGTGTTTTTTTAACTACTATGTTTTGAATAATGTTGTCAAAACGCATTTTCCAAATATTGCTCTAAACTTAAAGAAATCTTTGTTGATGATGTGGAACTAGATGCTCTGTTAACTCCACAAAAAATCATTTCCTTAAATTATGTTATTCCAGCGACTAACAAAAATCAGACTTATAAGCCGTCAAAACTGTGGAAAATGCTGTTTGTTTTGAAAAATGTGTAAATTTTTAAAGCCTTTATGTTGAAAAGGTGTCTTGTTAATAGATGGTTAATAAAATGCATTAATTGTTAGAACATTTTCATGTAGTTAAAGGAGATTTTAAAAATTTTAGTTTTCTAAAATCAATTTTTAAACGGTTTTAACATATATGAAATAAATTTTTGAAAACACATTTTTCAACTTTCACATCTTTCTCAATATTTCAGACTTAAATTTTAAGTTTGAAAATATTAGATAAAGCTATAACCAAGACTTAATTTAATTCAAAAGTCGATCAATCATGTGAAAATTTAACACATGTTTGAACATAATAAGTTAACACATTTTTCTATAAAATTATCAACCCAACAGATCTTTGGCGAAGATGGAAACCTAAAATGAATGCAAAAAATAAAAGAAAGACCATTTAAACTTGCTCTTATTCGAGAGTCTGTCAAACATGTGGAAATAGAAATCAAATTTGAAACTGTTTTGTTAACACATTTTCAAACTTTCACATCTTTATCAAAAAAAAAGACCTAAGATTTATGAAAGCATAAGAAAAACTTAATTTAAATCAAAAAACTGTCAAACGTGTGAAAATTAAATATGTTCTTAGTAACATAGTTAACCAACGCATTTTTGTTTAAAAATTCAATCAAACACATCTTTGTCAAAGTAATTTTTCCTTGGAAACCTAAAATTTATGAAAACATCTAAGAAATTTATCAATTCAACTTAATTTTTATGACAACCTGTCAAACATGTGAAAAATAAATCAATTTTAAGCTGTTTAAAATTTTAAAAACTTTTTTTTAAAATTACATTTTCCAATTTTCATGTCTTTGTCAAAAACATTAGCTAAAATATATAAAAACATTCGAGAAAGCTGCCACTTTACATTTCAGAAAATGAAATATTTGTTTTAACACAGTTTATCAATGCATTTTTGTTATAAATTATCGAGCTAACACATCTTTGTCAAAAATGGAGACTTTTAATAAATTGAAAAAAATTAAAGAAAGTTGTAATTTCAAATTAACTTAAAATCGAGAGTCTGTCATACATGTGAAAATGCAAATGTGTTTTTTAAGCATAGTTAATCAACATATTTTTATAAAAAATATTTCATTTTTACACGTTTTTGCTACAAATTAAGACCTAAAACTTAAGAAAACATCGAAAAACGGCTAACATTAACACTTTATTATATTAAAGAGTGAAAGAAAATGAAAAATGTGTTTTTTTATTTAGTTAATCCACACATTTTTGCTAAAAAATTTTAATCTAACACATCGTAATCAAAATTTAAGACTTAAAATTTATGAAAACATAGAAAAACGGCTATCATTGAAACTTTATTGCATTAAAGAGTGCGAGAAAATTAAAAATGTGTTTTTTTATTTAGTTAATCCACACATTTTTGCTAAAAAATTTTTATCTAACACATCTGGGTCAAAAATAAGACCTTAAATTTATGAAAATATTGAAAGAAGCTACCATTGAAACTTAATTTCATATTGAAACTCCATGAAACATGTGAAAATGAAAAATTTGTTGTTTTTCCACAAGCTTATCAACGGATTTTTATAGAAAATTTTCAATCTTTGTCTTCTTCACTTCTTTGTCAAAAATGAAGACTTAAAATATATTGAAAAACATGGAAAAAGCTGACATTTGAATTTTATTTCGTTTGAAATTCAGTTTAACATGTGAAAATTAAAAATGTATTTTTTAATAAGGTTAATCAAAGAAAAAATTACTTAAATTATAAAATTTTACAAATGTCTGTCAAAAACTAAGAGCTACAATTTCTAAAAAAATTGAAACAAGCCTACCATTGGAGCTTAATTTTATTCGAAACTCAGTTAAACATGTGAAAATCAAAAATGTGTTTTTTAACAAAGTTAATAAACACATGTCTACTAAAAATTTTCAATTTCTACACATCTTTGTCAAAAATTAAGATCAAAAACTTAAGAAAATATTTAAAAAAGCTAATATTGAGACTTTATTTAACTCGAGTGTTAGTTAAGCATCTAAAAAATAAAAAATGTGTTTTTCAATTTTGCTAATCAACACATTTTTGGTAAAAATGTTGTCAATATTTTACATCTTGGTCAATAATAATAAGCTTAAATTTATGAAATCATTAAAAAAATCTAACAATCTTAATGAAACTCTAGAATATGTCAAACATGTGAAGACATAAAGATAATAAACGCATTTATGCGAAAAATTTTTAATGTTTCACATTTTTGTCTTAAAAGAAGACCTGCAATTTTTTAAACCATAACATAAAGCTGCCCTTGAAACTTTTTTCATTCGAGAGTCTATCAAGAATGTGGAAATTTTTCCTTAAATATATCTAAACAATAACATTGTAACGAATAAAAGACATGTACCCTCGAGCTCACTCAGTCGAACAAACCGGCCCTTATGTCAATTGCAACTCTGCCGTAATGGACACAAATGAAAAGCCCGCATCATATAAATATTAACAAAATATTAATTTATGATTGTTATTTTGTCCCCAACTAAGCGGGTTATGGGACACAATTACATTGACTTGAATAACCTTGTACTGATTTCAAACATGTGTTTGAACAGAGAAAAAATTTTCGTAAGAATCGGAAACTGTTTTTGGGAAAATTGCACACATCATTCTTTTTGTGTGCAGAGAGTTAATGGTTTTCTTTATTTACAAATTCCGATACTAATGAACTATTTCTTTGTGCGCCAACAATCAATTATAATATTTTTTCCCTTGGGTTTTCTTCACATTTCATCTGGCAGCTCATTTTTCGGCATGTAGAAGAAAACAAACGCCACATGTGGGTGTACAATCTCCAGCGGTCAATAAGAATGTCAAGCGGTGCGGGTTAATGTTTATTTTTGAAAACATTTTTGCTTCCATGCAGGCGAAAATGAATTTATTTATTGAATTTTCAAGATAAATATTGTGTTGTTGAGACGCACACAACAAAGGCGTTCGAATTAAGTTGGTTTTTATTTTATGTGAAAAGTCAGCATGGGATTTTCTTGTGATTCAAAGAAATAATGAGAAAATTTTGAAATTTCGACGTCAATTGAAAAGAATGGCAATTATTTCCATTAAATCGAGCCATGACCGAGTTTTCGGCGAAATATAGCAAATTAGCTGTTTATGACTAGCAAAGAGGCACATAAAACTATAACAATTCCACAAATTATGTTAGTCTCAATTCATTCGTCTGGCTTTTATTTGAAACTTATGTTTCAAAAATTTGCTTAAAATTCATCTAAAAACCTCAACCATTAAATTGCACATTTTATGCATTTGTTACAAATCCATTTTCACAATTTAAACATCTTTATGCTACAAAGCTCTTCATGCGCACACACATATACCGAACGTACCAAAATCCACTGCCAAAATGTTGACAATGTTGCCGAGTTGCAGCAAAAAAAAAAAAAAATTTTTTTTGAAACTACTTGATATTCTCTGAAGCACTCTTAAAATGTTTCATTAAATTTTTGCCGCTTGGCAAATTCTTTTATTCCCCTCACAGAAAAAAGCAAACAAAATATAGAGAGAAACTGTAAATCATAGACTAAATTTCGAATTATTAGAGCGTAAAATAAAACTGCATTTAGGTAGCGATACAGAAAAGCAACCCAAAAACCAAACTGCCTCACACAAAAGTAGCAATTTTATCTTACTTTTGCTCTATAGTAACTAGTATTACCCTTTCTTTCATGTGGGTTGAATTTTATTTAATTTATTTTTTTTTTCTCTCTACTTTATTTTTTGCCATGCAGGAATTTACTTGTGATGTCTCTGTTGAGGGAGGAAAATCAACACAGCCGCTGCAATTTTCATTCACATTCTATGACCTAGATGGACATCATGGAAAAATCACAAAAGACGATATTGTCGGCATCGTCTATACAATTTATGAGTCGATTGGCAAGTCCGTGGTGGTGCCACACTGCGGCAGCAAGACCATAAATGTGCGACTCACTGTTAGTCCGGAGGGTAAATCCAAGGCAACCGCTAATAAATTGAAGAAAATGCAGCCGAATGGCATGCCTGGGCTGGATAATAACTGCAAAGCCAACAGTACGACGGCAACGAGTGCCGCTGTACAGGCTGGACACTCGCGTCGTCAACATCGTTATCGTCCCAGAAAACTAATTAAAACCGATGACGAGGATGATGACAGCACCAGCGAAAAGGATCTACAGTTGACAGCAATGGCGGCGGCAGCGGCAAGCGCTACAGCCTCGGCGAATAAGTCGAAATCACATGCGAGTAAATATAATAATAGAATGAAATTGGAACAACAACAACAACAACAACAACAACAACAGATGACCACCGCTAGCAGCAATTGTTGTCAGTCGACAACAGAGAACAATAGAAACCTGGAGAATAACATGGAAATGTCAGCGTCAAGCTGTCAACATGACAACAACTTGTACGAAAACGTGGCAACGAATCTCAAATGTTGCACAACAAAAGATGCAAAAAAATGCGAAAATAGTTCTTCACTAACGGGCGAAGAGTGTCGGGGTTGTGTCGGCAACAACGTGATAACAACAACGACAACGACAATGGCAGGATTCCAACACAAGACCACCGATATGTATCTAAAGCAGGCATCGTCACGTGTCAAAATGCTGCGAAAGGCGCGCAAACAAAAGGTAAAAATAGCAAATTCTACTTAGTTATATTGGTTTGGGTGATTTTTTTGTTTAAAGTATAAAAAGAGGGAAAAAGATGAGTTATGGAACAATTTCTAGTTATTTCAATATTTTTTCAAAGTTAAGCAATGATTTTAAACGATTTTGCAGAAAAATATAAACTTATAAGCTAATTACAAAATATAAATCGAATAACAAAATATGTATTAGGGGTATTCATGCAAATGACCAAAGCTATTAGCAAGCAGCTGTTAATTTTCATTATTGCAGGCATTTTTCGAAAAAAGTGTGGTTTTTATGTAGGCAGAAGTTCCAAAAAAAAGTACATTTTTAATATTCTCGTTTTCAGAAACTTGTTAGACAGCTGACGTATCTGTAATAATTTTATCATTGAGATAAGGGGACGTTCATGTAAACTGACTGATAAAAATAGCTTACTTACTTGCTTAGCTGACGCTTACAACCGTTGGTCGGCTTTAGCCTCGTCTAAGAATTTGCACAAGCCTCGTTTGTCGTGAGTTCGATGTCGGCATATAACTAATACAGCTCGTTATTTCATCATATCCGGTACTTGCCATTGACGCAGATAAGACCAAAGAACGTACAAAGGAACGCTTCAAAAAACATTTTCTTAGAGCTGCTCAACTTCCAGCATATCGTAGGAAGAGTGTGATTGTGATTATTGAATCTTATAGAGCGTGAGTTTAATTCGTTGAGAGAGGATTCTGATTCTTAATTGTCTACTGAGTCCAAAGTAACACCTTTTAGCAAGAGTTATACTTCGTCTGCTCTCAATGCTGATGTCGTAAGAGGACTTTACGCTTGCTTCCAGGTAAACGAAATCCTAAGCAACCTCGAGAGACATGTTGTCAACAGTGACGTGGCTTCCAAGACGTTCAGATCAGCTTCTCAGATCAGGAGCTCGGATGATCTACCATTAAATTGATCTATCATTAAATTGAAAAAGTCACACCACAAGAAATCACTGAAAATCACTGGCTGAAACCTAGTTTGGTATCGAATGAGGGGGGGGCTTTCTGGATTTCTACTGCACTTTTGGTGTTGCTCAGTGTCATCCTGTAGAGAGGAATTAGCTTTACAGGAACACCAAATTCAGATGTGATGGTGCTAAGGTCACTCCTTTTTGGACTGTCGAAGAAGGCTTTGTAAGGTCACTCCTTTTTGGACTGTCCATGGCGGCTTTGTAATCGTCAAGAAGATGGTGTGTGTTGATTTGTTTTTCTTGGTCTTCTCCAAGATTTTTTGTAGAGTAAATATTTGGTCATTGGTAAATTTAACCGTCCCTGGGGCATCAGTTTTTGAAAATGTCTTAGGGCGGGGTAAGGATGTCAGCGTAAACAAAAACACTGAATTTTTTTAAGGGTATGGATTTAGCAAATTTATAAAAACCTTTTGTAGCTTATATTTTGTACCTTATTAAGTGATTTCATCAGGAAATATAGAAAAACAAGCCGGTGACAGAATTTTTCCCAGAATGTTTTAGAAAAATAGCAATTTGCTGTGTTCACTTTATCTCGGTCGGAAATATCTGAAATAAAAAAACTCTTAAAATGACGTCAAAGTATCATCAAATCCTCCCCCCAACATTCTTTGATTATTTTTTTTTTTCATTTAAAAATTTTTGGTGGCCATCAAATTTTCCTTAAAAAATTCCGACATTTTGTGGTTGGAAAACCCCATAAAAAATATCTTTAAACGTTAGAGGGAGGTATATTTTATATAAAGAGTGTACCAAGTTTGAAATGTAGGTCAAGTAGGTTTTAAATGGCAGTGAACATAGACTTTGAAAACACAACTGGTGGGAAAATTGCTTTAAAGTTTTGTACACGTGCGTTTGTACGTTCGAGGTACACTTACTTAAAAATTCATATCTCCGTTAGTTTTACTCGGTTCGACTTCAAATTCTGACTTTATGCATTCATATAAAATATGGTTAAAAAAAAGAGTTAAAAAACCATACCCCGTCCTTAATATAATAGGGGTATTCACATTGACTTGGGTAGTTGGGTACGGGTAGATTGAGTACTTTTGATTACTGCGAGAACCCTTAACTGCAATTGAGTACTTTGTAGAATAACAGCTGATGAGAGATGAGTGACAACTAGAAAAGAGTTGCCACCATATTATTTATGTCATTTTATGAGCGCAAAATTTAGGCCATTGTACGGGCGTAAAAAAGTATTTTATATATTTTTTATCATTTAATAATTTTTATTTCCAAAACTTTAAAATAATCCATTTTAACACGTTTGTCTATTTTATTCACTTATAATTTGTTTGCTTTGTTTTAGTTTTTTGTCAATTCAATAATTGCCTACTTTTGGAAAGGATGGTAACCCATGAAAAAAGTACTCAATCAATCTACCCAAACAAGTCAGGGTGTCAGCTAGAGTAGATTGGTAGATGGGTACTTGGGTAGAATG
This sequence comes from Tetanocera ferruginea, assembly GCA_958299015.1. NCBI lineage: Eukaryota > Metazoa > Arthropoda > Insecta > Diptera > Sciomyzidae > Tetanocera > Tetanocera ferruginea. The sequence goes on from OY282644.1 coordinate 2,693,759, forward strand.
GCACTTTTACAAAACGAAATGTATGGCATTTGCCAATCTACCCAACAACCCAAGGTAGTGTGAATACCCCTAATAACTTTAAGTAACTTTGAATGACAGTTCCTCGAATAAGATGGCCAGATAAAAAGGGAAAGGGTTTGTATTATAGAATGTGCTATAATACATATATATTCCTCTATTCCTGAATCTGCTTTGCAAATTTTAAGGGCCCAAAATATGCATAAATGCATCATTATATATATTCAAAGCTTGATATGACAAGGCACGAAAATAAAGTTTGAAATGTTTGAGAGTCATCGAACCTGTCATTGTTCCTCTTAACAAACGCGAATAGAGAATATAAATAAATCAAATGTTTTGGTTCTTAATAAAAAATTCAAAAGTTTGAAATATCAAAAGGGTTTTTAATAGTTTTTTTCTAATAAATTTGAACAGATTTTAATGAAAAATAGTAGTTTTTACAAAACCTATTCCATTATTTGTTAACTTTTGACAGTGCTTTATCTGCTTCTCTATCTGAAATATCTGCTTTACGCTGCTCTGAAACTATTATTGACGACTCAACTGACATTTTCTACACTGCTCAGCTCTGCACTGAGAACTTTTATTCTCAGCTCTGCACTGAGAATTAAAGATGATTTCAAATCAAATATTTTTTGGAGAGGTGTGAACACAACAAAGAGAGAAAAATGGAATGAAAGCCTCCCAGCAAACATTATGACTCTTAAAAGGCTCTTTCAAGACTCATATAAATGAGGGTTTATCATCATAATGCGCGCAAAAAAGACTCATTTATGAGTACATTTTCGTATGTTGTGGGCCCCAAAATATGATTCATAAAAATGATTGTTTTATGAGTCTTTTTGGACTCATAATAATGACGGTTATAAGACTCATATTTCATACTCTTTTAAGACTCATATATCGTACTCTTTTAAGACTCATATTTAGTACTCTTTTAAGAGTCATATTTAATACTCTTTGAAGACTCATATAAGAAGTCTTTTGCAACATTTGCTGTAGTTAAATTTTAATGCATGTATATCGCCACAAACAAACAATTCTCCGAATAGCGCAGCGAGGATATATCCATAACAGACAGTGACAAAGTTTAATAAAATTTTTTAAAAATATATTGATTAAGTTCTTATGGTGCTTTTGCAATAATCTGATTCTATTCTCCAACGAAAAACTCATATATAAGACTCTTTTATGAGTCTTCTTTGTGATTACGCATATATCAATCAATATATGTTTCTTTTATGAGTCTTTTTTATGAACAATCATGTTACCGTCATATTTAGGACTCTTTAATGAGTGTCTTTTATGAGTACTCATAAAGCAGATACAATAATGACTCTTTTATGAGTCTTATTTTTGAACAATCATTTAACAGTCATATTAAAGACTCTTTCATGAGTCCTTTTAATGAGTCATCATAAAGCATGCATAAAAAACACTCTTTTTAGAGTCATTTTTTGGAGAGCCTCAGAAAATGTTTGCAGGGCTACTTTGAAAGTTTTAGTAATAAAATCTCATGTGTTGATCTGTCAAAAGCCTTCTATATACAGTGAATCAAAAAAGTTTAGGCACAAGCAATGTTTCTGAAAAAAAGTGTTGCTTAAGTATCTAATAATAACGAATTTGACCAAAGTTTTAATGAAGAAAGTACCATTAGAAATAGTTCTTTCTTAATATCCAAAAAATGTCCCGTTACTTCAAACTACCAATCAAAATTTAAGCGGATGAAGGAAAAATCCTTATCAAAAAAGTTTAGGCACACTTTGTATGTGTCTCATGTTGTTTCTTATTTAGCAATATCTCTTGGTTTTTTGTCTTTACTTTTGCGCTTAAGTTATTTGTTAAAAGTTTTTACTGAGTGTTGATGTTGGTTTCGGTAAAGATTGAGCGCAGAAGTAAGCAATGGAACAGAAATTTCGGTTGACGTTCGTAAAATAATAATAAATGTTTATGTATAGAAAAAAACCGTATCGCGAAACCGGTAAATTAGTAAAGAGATCATATTCAAGTGTCAGTAACATCATAAATCATTATAAAATACCGGTAAAGTAAAGCGTAAGAGCCGATCTGGTCGTGCCAAAATATGAACGCTACACCAGGATTAGATTGTAGTGCCTGCAGTTACTCAAAACCCTAAAATTTAGCTGTTAAATTGTGCCACGAAATACAGCAACGATTTGAGAAAACTTTGATGCTCGACCACTTCGCGATACACTTAATGAAGCTGGATATTAGGTACGAGTTTATCGGCGCAAGCTACAAATTTAAGCTTCAAATAAAAAAAAAAAGTTCGGAGTTCCCAAAACCCTACGTAAATGAGCCGGATTCATTTTAGGTGTATTATTTTTAGTGATGGACCTTAATACAATTTGTTTGCATCATATGGCGCTCAAAATCGTTTGAGAAAACTGAAAAAAGAGCTGTAGGAAAATAGCATAAAAAAACAGTGAAATACAGTGGCGGAAATCGAATGATTAAGGGCTATTTGGCGGTGTCTGGAGTTAGGAATCTCATTTTTATTGATGATAAAATGGATAAACACCTTTGCTTGAATATTTTAAATGAGCATTTGACACCCAGTGTTGAAAAATTGGGGCTAACTGGGATACAATATAAATTTCAACAAGATAGCGACCCAAAAAATTGGTCTTATCTTTTGCTGGAATGGCGTATCTAGCTCTGAAATCAGCTAAAAACACCTTTGCAAGCACCCGATATGAACCCCATTCATCATATTTGGTACTTACTAGAAAAAAATACGAAATCTCAAATAAAATACTTCTAAAATGCGCTCAAGGAAGCCATACGCACCGAATGGTCAATAATATCACCAGAGAAGACATCAAAATCTGTAAGAATGCGAAGACGTGAAGAGGCGATAATTTAGGCCAAAGGAGGTCTAGCCAAATATTCAAGGACTTGAAATTTACTCACTTTAATAAAAACATAATCACTTGTGCCTAAACTTTTTTGATGTCAAAATCATGTTTTTTTAGTATTGTAACATTTAATATGAATTAAAATTGAAATTAAATTTTTATTTTGGTGTAAATACAAAATGAACTGTTTATTTTTTAAATGCTTATACTTTTCTTTTCTGCAAGTGTACTGGAAAAAGTTGTACTAACAAATTTAAACTCATAACTGCTTTGTGCCTAAACTTTTTTGATTCACTGTATAAGAATAAATAACATCAATATATAACAAGTTCGCAGCGTTTTTCAATTGTGGTGATACAATTATTAGTAAAAAAGAAAACACTTAAGTTTGTTGTAGTTGACGTTCCAAGAAACAAGCCATTGAATAAATTAAATAAATTATTTTATTTCAATTAATAAGAAAATGTGAAGTATTCTTTATTTTTTTTTAGTTTGTGTCTTATTTAACTGAAGAAATTCCATAAAAGAAATTCCATAAAAAACTATTAGAATTGCATACCTGTATCATAACTTCCGGTTGTGCCATATTGGCCATTCTGGCGCTGTCATCTGTTTGTGTTTTTTTGCTAATGCCTATTAATTTGTGCCAGTGTTGCTTGTTACTTTTTATTGCTTTCATTTAATGTTGCTTTTTATTGCGTTATTTATTTTTGTTCCTTTGTTTTTTTTTTTTTTTCTTAACCACAATCATTTAAACTTTGAAAGCATCTAACTTTTTTATTTTTATTGATTTTCTTTTCCTTTTTTCGTTTATTTTCAAATCATCATCACCGCCACGCCACGCCACGCCTCACAACTTAACAACAACAACAACTACTACTACAACAACACACAGTATCAGGACCATTGCCTAGAAACAAGACAGCGCAGCCTATCGGTGGGCAGTGAAACATGCTGGAAAAGTCGTTATGCGAAAAATTCAACACTGCTCATGGACACATTGACACCGGCAACACAACAAAGACTCTATCAACAGCAACAACAACAACACCAACAACAACAACAACAAGCACATGGCGAAGACGTTGTCGATGGTGTACAATTAAGAAATCCTCATCGACTTGCTGCAGCAAACATTTTATCGGCTACAAAACGCAGCTCAGCCGATTGTTGGAAGACCGCACTCAATCGCAATGAGCTGATCAGCATAATACGCGAAAGCATGGAGAAGAATCGATTGTGTTTTCAATTAAATGGGTAAGCCAAGGCGCATGACATGAATTCATTTCAAAAACCATAACCGTTAAAAAATATGCATTTTGACACTTACTGGTAACACACCATTTTTTTTTTTCATTTTGATACAGCACAATATTTTAAATAACACTTTTTATTTTTGTATTATTTAATTTTTGCAACTAACAACTTATGTTTTATGCCTTATTTACTTTTATTATTTGGTCTATTTATGCGCTTAAGTAAAATATTGCCAAGCATGCAAGCATTGCAGCCGTGTTCAGCTTCTCACAATAACTTACTTATTCCACGTCAATATTAAGAGAAATTTATGCTTAAAACTCGCTCTTAGGCCACATATTTATTGAAAAATCGCGCAAAGCATAGCATAGTAGTAAAATCGCATAAAATATGTTACAATGAATAAAAATACGCACAGAATATCACACGAAAACTTTATAGCTAGAACACATTGCACGCAACATGCGACGAATGGCATGTCTCCACACTGTCGCTGTAGAGAAATGTTAAGCGATAATAAACATAAAAAATATAGATAATGGAAGAAATTTACTTTTGTCGCATGTCTCATTAGAATTAAATTTAAGACGATGACAAAGATATGCGATGTTGTTCAGCAATGTCGTCGTATAGTTTCCAAAATAGTCAAAGTCCCATAAGAAATGCATGTTAATTTAAAGTGACGTTTGGCGCACGTCGCTCGTCGTGTGCAATGTGTTCAAGGTATTATATCAAGTGTGATGCCAGATTTTTATAAGCACGTCTTAGAACATTTCTCTGCTAGTGGCTTTCAAACTGTCATAACTGACTGGCGATATCAAAGCGGCGTTGTGCCAAATTTTCTTACATGTTTCATACACGTTAAATAATTTAAGTTATTTTTAGTCTTTATGTTTTGAGCTAAGCATATTACTGTGAAACCTAAATAAGAGCGTTGAGCGGCACGGTGTTGGCCACTTTGCGTTATCGCTGAACTGTCGTCCCTAAATAAGAGCGGCGGCTTTATGTCAGATGTTGTCAAAAGTGTTGTCACCTTCACAAATTCTTCACAGAAATTATAAGTTATTCGTCTCTTGCAGCCAACTTCACTTCCTAACGCTCTGTAAATCTTGGATTTTCCAACCGCTCAGCGATGCCGTCGAGTTATTATATAATTTGCTTCATACAATTTATACTAGCATGAAGATTTTTTGACAGATAATCAACGCCGCCGCTCTTGTTTAGGTTTCACAGTTAGAAGAAATATTCTCAGACCAGCATTTTACGGATTTAAAAGTTGAAGGAAATTCTTTTAAAAATAAGATTTAAATAGATATTTGTTTGTAGATAAACAAATAATTTTAGAAAAGGATAAAACTGTTTTTCAATAAGAAGAAGTAAATATATATTTGTTGTGAAAAATAAGTATGTGTCATTTACTTTCTGACATATTTATAGATGCCGTTACTTTATCATATTTCTGTTTGACCCCCTCAGTTATCCCGGTGAATCGCTTTTATGGCCTCAGCTACTTTGCTGTTTGCGATACCTGGATAATTCTCAAAAGAGCTTGCCGGTGATTTTTTTTCATCTTCCAAGTGATTGAAGATGGCGCTGTCAATTCTTGGGCAATCAAAAATATTTGCAGGGTGTAGCTATTTTTGATTCATCTTGAGTTAATTAAGTTGATAGAAACCGCATAATAATTTAGGAAAGACTGATTTTCAGTGAAATCATACATAATTAAATTCCTGAACTTATGGGTGTTTTTTTAATTTTTATGTAGCTACTTAAGTTTCTTGACTTTTACTTAAAAATGTCTTAACTAACTAAATTTAATAAAAATTTTTCTCTTTTCTTGTATCATTGCAGAAAACCCCAGGCAAGTGTAAGTCCCATACGACAGTCGCAACAACGTCAGCGCTCCAATACAGTGTCGAAAATACCAACCTTAATTGCCAACCACAGCAATTCCATTACCAACTGCAACAACAACAGCATACAACCACATCATACCAACAGCAACAACAACAACAACAACAGCCTCCACAACAAAGACTCAAACATGCACGACAGCCATACAAACTATCAACAACACCACCAGCAGCAGCAGCAGCAGCAACAACACCACCAACTACAGCAACAACAACAGCTACATCAACAACAGCCACACCAACACCCACACCCACAACACCACCCGCACCACAGTCATCATCATCCACAACCACACATTCCCATCTACCATCAGCAAATGGCCATTAATCCAGCCGTACTTGCGGCCCAAAATGGCATTGTCCACAGCAAAATGAATCTCTGCGGTTACGATTCATTCTTGCATGCCACCATTTGTGGTGGCGGCACCAGTCACTCACCGCCGCCATCAGCACCAGCCGCTACTGTCGCTTTCTTGACAACGCACACGCAGCAGCCGGTTGCCACAGTGCAGCCTATAATGAATGCCATCAATGCTGCCGCAGCAGCGGTACCTAATATGCAACAGCAGTATCAACAACAACAACAACAACAACAACAACAACAACAACAACAACAACAACAACAACAACAACAACAACAACAACAACAACAACAACAACAACAACAGCAGCAGCATCACTACCAAGTCCCTTCGCCCAAGATCTATGCACATCCCATAACTACAACCCAACAAATTAAAACAAGCAAAATCTTGCGTAGCGGTACATTTTCACAAACGCATCTACATGCCGCTTCAGTAGCAGCAACATCAACGCCAGTGGCACAACATGGCTCCACACAGTATCATGGTTATCATCGACTGGCCAGCGCCACTGCCAGCGCCACCAAACACAATCTGGCAGCACTTAACTCTCAAAATCCCAGCATGGCAAAGGCTCAAGTTGAACATTTGGAAAAATGGCTGCTTGAGCGTGAACAGTGCGCTGTTAGTGCCGTCAAATCGCAAAAAGCAAAGAAAGACGTCAAAAACTATGACAACCTCTTATTTGCCAAGTTAACGGAAAAGCTGCAAGACAGCACATTGAATGCAGAGCAAAGCGAGAAGCAAAAACAAGAAGCTGGGCAACGTCGCAAGCAGCGTGCTCACTATAAAGCGCAGAAGCGTAGCAGCATTGCTGAAAGTGGAGCGCACTATAGCAGCGTTTTGCCAAAGAGCCAAGCACAACAACAGGAGATGATCGTGTCACCCGTGACAAGCGAGCAATCAAACTATGCCGCACTCATACCGATCAACGGTGATCCGATTGAGTGTGAGAATTTGTTGAGCAATCAAACATCCGATGAAGATACTTCCGCCGAAGTGGCAACACCAACAACAGCTGCAGCAGCAGCTGTCAAGGCAACAGCTGACAAAAAGGAAGCGGCTGCAACTGTAATCGGTGATTTATTAGATTTCAATGAAGAAAATGTTTCAGTTGCGGTTGCACCAAATGCAACAACAACAGGTCGTGACAGCAGCAATAGCAATAGCAGTGGCGCTGCCATGGTGGCCACTTGTGATGTCAGTGCTGGCAATAATTGCTCAAACTCTGCCTCGTTAATCCACCGTTATGTGCACGAGCACATACATCATCACTACCATCACTTTGAGGACAAGGACGAATAAGTTTATGCTTACGTAGTTAATTTTTTTTTTTTAATTTAACTCATACCGCTTAAGAAAATATTGGCTTGTTTTACGATATAACAGATATAAGACGAATATTTTAGGCATAGCTAGCTTAATAGTGAAAAAATTAGTGAATATAACTTGACCACAAAATTAAAAAATTACAACAATTAAGCGTTGAAGAACATATAATCCATCGCTAGACGAATAAACATGAAAAGTTTACAACTAGTGTTGACCTCAGCTCAACTTTTAAAATTTTTCATTGCGTTAACGGAAGCGACGCATTCTATGAGTTTTCGCGCTAAAGACCACTCACTGTATGCTTGCAGTGTGGCAGCACTGCGACTTGTATGAATGACAGTTTGAATGCAACTGGATGCTTGTGATTAACGAACAAATTGTTTGAACAATTTATTTAAAATAAAAAGGGGATTCATGCAAGTTCTACGTCATGATTAATTAAAGTGATCATCCTGATGAGAAATTCTTATTACAAGACTACATATTTTTACGCTATTATTTTGATGTTAACAGCCTTTTAAATTTCTGCACATGTAAAAACCAAAATACTCGTATAACTAATTGCCGAAAAAATAAATTTTTTGATGTATTGTAGAACATATAAAAAAATTATAGTTAGCTTGATGATGTGTTCATTTTGGATGTATAGTTTTATGTAAAATGTCGCTGCTGCAATTTGCAAAATATAAACTTTTGGTCGTTCTATGAGTCCCCTTAATGTATATAACCACAATACTAAAAGAGCTTTTGTAGCAGTTTCACGACTGGTCGCAAGCACACTTGAAATTTTTTTTTATAAAACCGATTTCAAATGTCATTTATGTTAATTTTGATTCAAAAGTGAGCAACGAAATGACATTCGAAATAGATGCAAAATTTGTAGACATTTTTTGATTTAAAACGTTATTGTTAAATGACATAAAAATGCATAAACATTGCTATGGCTTGCAAGAACTATTTCAATAAAAAGAGATATGCGATTTTTAGTTGCTGTTGAACATATCGAACAACATATCTCGGAATATTTTCGAACATGTGACATCCTTTTAAACTGCTCTTAGAAAAACAAAATGCTTTTGATTAAACATGAAAAACTAATAATAATAGATTCTCAATTAAATAAAATTTTGCTCTTGTTCAATTTAAAGCTGTTTTTGCCAAAACAAGAAAAAAAATAAAAATAAAAACACCACGTTTACAAATTGCCTAACTTAATGTATGCAGCTTTCATAAAAACTATGATTTAAAGCTTAAAATTTGAAAATTATAAAAATTACCAAAAATAAACTAAATAACTCTAGAATTGCTGAATCTTGCTTCGAGCTAAATGTGTGCCGCTGCTTTATGAATTTATTGAAAAAAAATCTCTGCCTAAATTTGCAAATTTCTTAAAAATTATTATAAGTCATTTATACAAAACAAAAAACAAATACTTATTGTTATCAAAACGAATAAACATGCATAAATATTTAAATTTGTTGTGTACTGAAGAAACAAAATGTATTAAATTATTAAATTATATTTAAAAATAAAATAAAATAAATATTAAATGTAAAAATTTTATTAAATTATATAGAAGAGAAAAGAAAAATGACTCATTACAACTATGCAAGAAAACATTAACTAGCTTAATTCTATATTTATGAGTATAGTTATAAAAGATGATATATATTAATTAAAGCGTTTTTGTTTTTCTATTATTTATACAACTACATATAACACTTTCATAACAAAAATCACATACATACATACATTTTCTTTTTTATAATTTATGCATATAATTAAAGCTGAAATAGTTCAACCTAAGTGACACAAGTATTCCTTTAATACGAGTAGAAATACAAAAATAGCGAATTATTTTAAATCAAATGTTGTTTTGTACAATATTCTCATTGACATTCTTGATTTCTAAATAAAAAAAAGACTGATTTCCATTTTATCATTTAAATAAATAAACATCATATAAAACAATAAAAACCAATGATAAATAAAACATGTGTTTTCATTTATAGGTGATTTGTTGTTCTTTGAAGACAATTAGGTTTAGTTGATTTTTGACAGATTCGTTGATTGATAAACTCAGCAGCAGATATTAATGAGTGATAGAGTTTATTTTATATATTTTGCGTATAACACAATTTCATTTATTGCTTTCTGTTTAAGTTTTTATATGAAAAGATGCATTACCCTGTATCACAGCCAGTGCTGCCAATGCATTACAAAGCAGTGTTGTAGTATATACTCCGAAAATAAGAATTTTGTAACAATCTCGTATGCTCTTCACATTAAACAAAACAAAAAGTGTTTATTTAATTCAAATCAAATCAAAAATCAACTGTACTTCAGAAATATTCGCTGCTCTTCTCTGCAAATTGTGTTTCGTTTTTCCTTAAGTATGCATAGGAGATCTAATTATAAATAAAAATCGCTCTCATGATCTTGATCAACGTTCTCAATTTGTATATGCTCGTATAAATGATCGTTTTCGACTGCAGTTTGTTTTTATTAAATGTTTCAGTTGGTGTTTGCATCTCGGAATATTGAGTTCGGAAAATTTTCAAATCTGTAACATATGAAAACAAACCAAATAAGTGAGAAGCTCTAAGAAGTTTTCTGAGTTGATTACGCAAACATTTAGTTTTGTGTTGAAATTTGAAATAATTAAAAATTTTGAAAATCGTCTATAATTATGACGAATTCTAGCAAGTGTGCCATTTGCGGTGTATCTGCAACACAAAAATGCGGTGGTTGTCGTAATGTTGTCTACTGTGGCAAGGAACATCAGAAAATACATTGGAAGAAAGGACATAAGGGCGAGTGCAAGTGCTATGAGGTAAGGCGATGAGAATTGTGCAATGAAAAAAATAGTTTTGAAAATAAGTGTGCTCATTATATAATAAGCTTCTAAGCCTTTTTCGGCGAACAAATTTGTAAATCTTACAAAATAAATAAATTTCACATATAAACTAGAATACATAGTTTGAATGTTTGTTATTTCTCAACGACATTGTTCAACTTTCTAGGCATTTTTCTAAATAATATTAAATTATAACAATATAAAAAAAATATAAATTATAATCTTGACCGTGACATATATATGTAAATAAACACTTACATATATATGTACAAGAAAAAAAAAAGGAAAACAAAACATAAAGTAAACAATTAGTATCAAACTAATGCACTCAACAAATTTATTTTGGCACTCTTTCAAATAAATTACTTTCTGGGTTAAAGACCTCAAGCAATGATGCACAGCGCACTCAATTTCCCCAAAATAAACACAATGCGAACGTGTTATAAATTAAGTTTCTCAGTCAAGGCAATCAGACAAGTTTAATTTCAGTTTTCTAGCGGAAGTGAACTTTTAAAATGCCTTTTAACTCATTTCATATGCAATCCTTTGAAGTTTTTATCAAAATAATAACTTGATTTACTGTTCGTTGTCTTTTATCATCATTAATTTTGTCACTCACTCTCTCTTTCTATCTCTCTGCCCACATCATAACTATGCCATGCAGATTGCTAGTAATGACACGTTGGGACGCCACCTTAAAGCCACTCGTGACATCAAGAAAGGTGAAGTTATACTACGTGAACCGCCACTCATTTACGGTCCAAAATTAGCATGCCAGCCCCTATGTCTGGGCTGTCACCGGATGTTAGAACCACCCAGCGGCAGCGACACAACACAAAGAAACTTTTACAAATGCTCCAAGTGCCAGTGGCCGTTGTGTGGCCCCACTTGCGAACAATCACCGCATCATGTCGACGAGTGTCAATTAATGGCGGAGAAAAAGTTTGGCGCCAAAATTGATTTCCATGCATCAGTCGTCCGGAAGGAGTCTGCCTATTGTGTCATTCTACCGTTACGTTGTATTTTCATGAAAAAACAAAAACCCGAACAATACAAACGTCTGCTAGAGTTAGAGGATCATTTACAGGAACGCATCGAAACACCACTGTATAAAGTGCTGCGAGCCAACCTCATCACCTTCATTAAGACGATTCTGGGCTTTAGTGATTTGGAGGAAACGGAAATACTACGTATTGCAGCTGTGCTGGATACAAACGCATTTGAGGTGCGTCAGATAGCAGCACAACGCAAGCTACGCGGCTTGTATCCCATAGCAGCGATGATTTCACACGATTGCATCTCGAATGCACGACATACATTCGACGAAAACATGCAGATATTGTTCATTGCCAAGGCAGCTATTGCTAAGGGCGAAATAATAGCCACTTCGTATACGCAACCCCTAAAAAGCACCTTGATGCGGCGACTGCATTTATCTCAAACCAAGTGCTTTGATTGCACTTGTCGCCGCTGCACTGACCCAACAGAGCTGGACACATTCATCGGTGCGATTACGTGCAGTAAATGCAAAATAGGGAAGGTGAGTTTGAAACGTTTAATTAAAGGTTGTGTATTTAAAAAATGGGGGAAAGTCTTGTAAAAACTTAAAAACGAAAATAGGCTTTTTTTAAGAAAATGGTACAATTATTGGGATAAAAGTTTCAACTGGTACTAAATCTGGTTATCTACTAATTAGTTTCTGTTAGCAGAATCAAAGAAAGAAAAATTTTATGATTATATATCGTAGTTTTTTTAAATTTTTAGCAACTTTTCGAAATAAAAATTTTAGAACTAGACCCATTCATTATTCAAAAAAGTTTTCAAACAATATATCGTCTACTGCTCAACAATACCTGTTTTAATAGAGTATTCATTGAGCGTTACATGATGTTACATGAGTTACATGAAGTTAAAGTATCGTGAAGATATCATTCAACGATTCTCCTCATACATAATGATGAGAGCTCTTATCTTGAGCTCCATTTTGTTTCCAATTTACATTTACATGCTCCATACTAAACATTTTATAAAGAGTACCTTAAAATTTGCAATGTAGCTAGTTTCCATGAATTTCTGTCTTAAAGCTTTGTCAAACAGTTGATACTCGTTATTAACGAGCCCCTTTTGTTTGTTAACAGATCATTTCTACAAATCCTCTCGACAATGCAGCACTCTGGAAATGTCAGCTTTGTCCACACGAGATTCCAGCTAAGCAAATCATTTGGGGCAACAATGCAATGCAAAAGGAAATTGATGCATTGAACAAATCATCACCCAGACAGTTTGAAGAATTCATACATCGTTATCGTGTGACACTACATGAGCGCAACACCCATGTACTTCAGGTGAAATATGCATTGACGCAACTGTATGGAAACGTAGATGGTTTTCGAATGCATGGTAGGTTGACAAAACACATTAATGTGTGTAATTTAGCCACTTTTGTTGACTCGTGCAGAAATTAATGATGCTGCTGTTAAGAGAAAAGTTGAATTGTGCCAAGAATTACTTGAGGTTGCTGATATCTTTGATGGAGGTAACAGTATATTCCGTGGTAACTTGTTGTTGGACTTGCAAGAGTCGCTGGTTGTGCAGACTAAGCGGGAATATCTAAATGGTTTGCTTACACGGGAAGGCACACAGGTTGGTTTTATATCATAAAATAATTACAATATTTGTGTAATACTTTTTTAATTTGGAAAAAAGGAAAAACTCATGGAATCCATGGCCATGTTGAAGGAAGCTATAGAAATTATGAAATATGAGCCAGATGTTCAAGAACTTTGCAAAGAACGCACTGCAGCATTGGTTAAAGAGCTTGAAATGGATTAAAACTATGGTTTTTAAAAAAGACTGCTCTATAACTTATTTGTTTAATTACTTTGAAGTTTATTCTACTGAAAATCTGAATAATTCTCAAAAAGAACTTTATAAAATATATTTTTACATAGTATGAAATATACAAATTTTAATTCAATTACAGGTTGTTTATTTTATCCTGAAGTCAACTTTAGATACATACTTGCATTTTTCTTTAAATCAGAAAAAAAATTGTTTAAGAAAAGATGGTGAATTCATTAAAATGTAAACATAAATAAAATGTAGATCCTAAAGACAACTATACGTATGCATTTCTCTAAATTGATATGTAAAGATTTGTAATACGTTTATAACCGTCAAACAAAACAAGATCAAATAAGTGTGAACACTTTTTTCTGAAATTTGCTCATTAGGCTTAGTTGTGAACGTAGTATAAGCAAAATCGAATATCTCATTAAAAAGTGTTCACGTAGTATTATATTAAGATTATTATAACTTTGTATTATTCAATATGATATACATAAAGCAACAAGCTTAATTTACATAATAAAGGTAGGTTAAAAGTTTAAAGGATCGCATTAATATTAAAAAATAAACTTCCAAATTATTGTATTGTAAGGCTTGTAAAGTATTATAAAAGGAAAACCAAAAACTTATTTGAATTTGTAAATCGAATATAAAATGCGAAAAACATTTTATATCCTTTTCACTGATCGATTTATGCTGATTGACAGGATATAAAAAATTTTGTTCTTGCTTTTTTAAGTATTGAGCTCTGGTGGAAATACGTTGATACTTATTAAATCCTTCGTTTTGCTTCAAAATAATCTAAATTATTTTTTTACATGCAACGTAAAATTAAAAATAATAATCTTTAAACAATTTGTATTATTTTTTATTGAGAACTGTGATGTAGACTTTAAATAACATTTTAGAACATATTCAGAATTACATATTTCTTCTATATTTAAAATAGTTATGTTCACCTTACTGCAAATTGAATTTGCATATTGAATGACACATTTTTAGAACCTTGCTATGAATGCACATAAATAATAAATTTTTCTGAGCTGTTTTGTTTGTTACTAACTTTATATTAATATTATTAATAAATTATCCAAAATTTAACGTTTTTCCTGCTTTAATAATCATGAAAAACTCGTTTATCTAAACCAAAGTGTATTCATACCCTCGATTAAATTTACACAAGACATGTTTGAGAGTCAGCGCAGCATTTTGTTTTGAGAAGTACTGTAGTGAACACATCAACCAACTGTCAAACACAAACAAGCTGATTTTGACAGATCTTAACAAATGTTAGCTCTGCATACGTTTAACAACAATTATAAGAAAAGTTTAGTTTATTCGCTAATTTAAAGAAAAATACCTCAAAAATAAATACAGAAGGAAGCTAAAATGGCAAACATAACCGCTGCTGTTATAGCAAATCGAAATAAGAAGCATTTTCTTGGCGTGCCGGCGCCGCTTGGTTATGTTGCTGGTGTTGGCAGAGGGTAAGTTTGAGATAAAATGAAATTTTTAACAATCTTAATTTTTATTAATAAAATGTCTTTAAATTAGTGCCACTGGCTTCACCACACGTTCCGATATTGGTCCAGCGCGTGATGCCAACGATGTTTCCGATGATCGACATGCACCGCCTGCTGCCAAGCGCAAGAAAAAGGAAGAAGAAGAGGAAGAGGATGAAGACTTGAACGACTCCAACTATGATGAGTTCAGTGGCTATAGCGGTTCGCTATTCTCCAAGGATCCATATGACAAAGACGACGAGGAAGCTGACGCCATCTATGAATCCATTGACAAGCGTATGGATGAAAAACGCAAGGAATACAGAGACCGTCGCATGCGTGAAGATTTAGAGCGTTACAGACAGGAGAGGTTGGCTTTCTTTTCTTTTCAAATATATGTTCACTGATAAAAACATAACCTTTTAGACCCAAAATCCAGCAACAGTTCTCCGATTTAAAACGTTCTTTGGCAAATGTCACCGCTGAGGAGTGGTCGACTATACCTGAGGTGGGCGACAGCCGCAACCGCAAGCAGCGAAATCCACGTGCAGAAAAGTTTACGCCGCTACCCGACAGCGTGCTTTCGCGTAACTTGGGCGGTGAAAGTAGCAGCACTATTGATCCCAGCTCTGGTTTGGCTTCCATGGTGCCCGGCGTGGCTACACCCGGCATGCTGACACCTACTGGCGATCTTGATCTGCGCAAAATTGGTCAAGCACGTAATACGCTAATGAATGTCAAATTATCGCAGGTTTCGGATTCGGTGACGGGTCAAACGGTGGTCGATCCTAAAGGCTATCTTACCGATTTGCAGAGCATGATACCAACGTATGGCGGTGACATAAATGACATTAAGAAAGCGCGTCTGTTGCTGAAAAGTGTGCGTGAAACAAATCCAAACCATCCGCCTGCCTGGATAGCCTCGGCACGTTTAGAGGAGGTCACTGGCAAAGTGCAGATGGCGCGCAATCTTATAATGCGTGGCTGTGAAATTAATAACATGTCTGAAGATCTCTGGCTTGAAGCTGCACGCTTACAACCGCCCGACACTGCAAAGGCTGTCATTGCGCAGGCCGCACGTCACATTCCCACCTCTGTGCGCATCTGGATCAAGGCCGCAGATCTTGAGACCGAAACAAAAGCTAAGCGACGCGTCTATCGTAAGGCTTTGGAACACATACCAAATTCCGTGCGTCTCTGGAAGGCTGCCGTGGAGCTGGAAAATCCTGACGATGCACGCATCTTGCTATCACGTGCTGTGGAGTGTTGCAACACCAGCGTCGAGCTGTGGCTGGCCTTGGCACGTCTGGAAACGTATGAAAATGCGCGCAAGGTATTGAATAAAGCGCGTGAGAATATACCCACAGATCGTCAGATTTGGACCACTGCCGCCAAGCTCGAGGAAGCTAATGGCAATATACATATGGTGGAGAAGATCATTGATCGTTCGATGACTTCGTTAACTGCCAACGGAGTGGAAATCAATCGTGAGCACTGGTTTCAAGAGGCCATTGAAGCTGAGAAATCAGGCGCCGTGCATTGCTGTCAAGCAGTTATAAAGGCGGTGATTGGTGTCAGCGTTGAAGAGGAAGATCGCAAGCAGACCTGGATAGACGATGCTGATTTTGTAGGTTTTCCTTAACAATAAAAAAAAAATTGTTTACATTAATTAGTTCTTTTTCTTTCTGCTTTTAGTGCGCCAAGGAAAATGCATTTGAGTGCGCTCGCGCCGTCTATGCACACGCGTTGCAAGTATTTCCGTCCAAGAAGAGCATCTGGTTGCGTGCCGCCTATTTTGAAAAGAATCATGGTACACGTGAGTCGCTTGAAGCACTGCTACAACGTGCTGTGGCCCACTGTCCCAAATCGGAGGTTCTCTGGCTCATGGGTGCCAAATCCAAGTGGTTGGCCGACGATGTGCCAGCAGCACGTGGCATACTTTCACTAGCTTTTCAAGCCAATCCTAATTCAGAAGATATCTGGCTGGCTGCGGTCAAGCTTGAGTCGGAGAACTCTGAATATGAGCGCGCCAGACGCCTGCTGGCAAAGGCTCGTGCTTCGGCTCCGACACCACGCGTTATGATGAAGTCTGCGCGTTTAGAGTGGGCGCTTGATCGCATGGATGAGGCTTTGGATTTGCTGGACGAAGCTGTTAAAGTCTTTCCCGAATTTCCCAAACTGTGGATGATGAAGGGTGAAATTGAAGAACAAGCCAAACGCTTGGATTCCGCTGCCAGCACCTACACGCAAGGCATTAAGAAGTGCCCCACTTCAATACCGCTGTGGGTGCTTTCGGCTTATCTCGAAGAACGCAAGGGAGCTCTAACCAAGGCGCGTTCTATACTAGAGCGTGGACGTTTGCGCAATCCAAAGACTCCACAGCTTTGGCTAGAAGCCATACGCGTTGAATTGCGTGCAGGACTAAAGGAAATAGCTAGCACAATGATGTCGCGAGCGTTGCAGGAGTGTCCCAATGCAGGTGATCTTTGGTCTGAAGCTATTTTCATGGAATCCAAACCGCTGCGCAAGACAAAGTCGGTTGATGCGCTTAAGAAGTGTGAGCATGATCCTCACGTTCTATTGGCGGTCTCAAAGCTGTTCTGGTCCGAACACAAATTCACCAAATGTCGAGATTGGTTCAATCGCACTGTGAGTAGAGCGCATACCTTAATAGTTTTGTATATCTAGTTAAAATAATTAAACATTTAAACTGTTTTAGGTTAAAATCGATCCTGATCTCGGTGATGCCTGGGCCTATTTTTATAAATTCGAGTTGCTGCATGGCACCGAAGCGCAACAAAATGAGGTATTGGAACGCTGCATTGCTGCTGAACCAAAGCATGGTGAAGCTTGGTGTCGCGTTAGCAAGCATATCAAAAACTGGTGTTTTAAAACACCAGAAATACTAACGGGAGTAGTCAAGCAGCTTAATATACCGGTTTAATCAAACCGACTTTCAATACAAAAATCTTTTAAGATTTAAATTTTTATTTTAAATTACAAAAAATTGACTCTGTACTAAAGAAGATAAAAAAATATTGAATAGTTAAGCTCAATATTTAACAATAATAAATTAATCATAAACAAATTTAAAAAAAATCTAACCGTTTGGTGAAAAAAAGGAAATACAGTTTATAAGAATTAAAAAAATAAATAAAAATATATTCTATAGAAACATGTTGTCCATCATGTGTGCCAAGGTGTGACGCAAATCGCTCAGTTTTCGTATCTTCGCTTGAAGCTCTGTGGCTGGTAGGCAATTCTTGGGCATTTTGCCAGACTGCTCGAAATCCTTTTTAGCACCACGCAGACGTTTGTGAATCTCTTTTGGGTCAAGCAACACACAACCGGACAGCTCTAAATCATTCGATAGCACAGCAGATAACAAAGCATGCGTCTCCTCATTAAATTGAAAACCATAACCACCTTGTTGCCGTTGTATCGGATACTTGGTGACCACGGTGTGCAATCTACGCTCTGGCTCTGGCTGTAAAGTGAATTCTTTGGTTTTGCGTTGCGGCGAAGCAACAGGCTGCAGTAATATTATAATTTGAAAAACATCACTGTTATTTACAACAAAGTTACTCACTTGAAATGGCTGCTCCTCACTGACGATGTAGTCCACATTAAGTTTCGGCTGATGACAGGCACTCGGACGCTCTGCTTTTTGCAGTCTCACGTAGCCATCAGTTGCTCGTTGATATTCCGGATGCAGCTCTAGCATTTCAAATATTTCCATTTCTTTCTCTGTCAGATCGTAACTGTAAATGTGCGGCAATATTTCATTCATAAATTCGAAACACAATTCTTCAGCCGTAAATTCGCCATATTTATGCAAGTTTCTAGCGTTGTTGGTGTGAAAATCTTTCCAAGTTTGTGGATCCTCGGCAAAGAGCAGACGACGAAAAACAGTGACGTATTTGATAAGCGCTAAATCGAATTCGTGAATGAATTGAATTAATTCTGATTGATCTACGCTAGCATTGGCCACGAATTCCTCACCCTCCTCTGCTGTATAGGCAGATATTTGAGTCTGCCCCAAGCTTGCATCACTGTCCTGTTCCTCCGGAATGCTCATCTTAGGTCAAAAGTTGCTTTTTATTTAAATTTTGGGAAAATTACAAAAAAATTGTGCACTTCCGGATTATTTAAAATTTTTGCAGCGGAAATGGCGACGGTTTATTCAGGGATGTAACAGATTTTACTGTTGTCACTGTTAAGTATAGTAATTGTACTCGTTCGTTAAGTTGAAGAAAAAAGGTGAATAAAAATTGGCATACGGAGAATTGCAAGGTTTCTAATAAAAAATTGCATGACCACAATTTCAAATTAAAGATGGTGAATTCAATATGGCGGCATAAATTTAAAAAATCATTCAATTTTAAATCTGTTTTTAAAAATTAAAAATGGCAGATCAATATGTGGACTTATATTGAAATAATTTATTTGATTTGAATAAAAACATGTATTGTGAGAGTTTTTAAGGAAGTTAAGATAGAATTTAACGTCAAAATTTAAAATAGCGTGCCAAATATAGATATTGAAATAAAATTTTACACATTTGTTAAACAGCCCATTATTTTCTGAAAAATTCTGTCTTCATAAAATGCAAACGAGTGTTTTAGATTCTGACCTGAATTTTAAAGAAGTTTGACCTCTTTTCAGCTGAAAAAAGAAGAAAAAAAAATGCAAAATTTTGTTATTTTGTGTTAGTTGCACTGTTTTGAATTCCGATGAATTGACGATTGATGCTTTAATATGTACAAATATTCAACATTTTGTCTCAACAAAACTTTGTAAGTGGTAAGTTAAAATATACTAGTACCTTTAATCATCAAAAGATAAGAGACAATTTTATACATTTTTCCAAACTGCAAATTTTTAATCCAACACTTATGTGTTGCAGCACAAAATATAAAATGTCAAAATTATTTAATTTTGTTTTTATGTTGGTATTTCTTGAGCAGAAAGCAACACTTTCTAATTTCACAGGTCAGCAAATTTTGAACACAATTTATTTTGAGGTCTTTAATTTTGTTTTAGAAAAGAACAGAAAAAATGCAGAATACTTGAAGAGGACAGAAAGATTGCAAGCGCCATAAGTTAAGAAAGAGTAAAAATATTTAATATAGATAAGATGTGGAATTCTTTTCAAAGCACATGATATTTTTATTAATCCATAAAATAAAAAAAAAAATCTGCTCTTTAGAATTCATAAAATCTGTGTAAAAATAAGGTAAGGCTTAATATTCATAAAGTTTTTGTAACCTTAAAGATTTTAGAATTGATTAAAAAAATAAAATAAAAACATAAAGCATTCTGAAAAATATTACATTTTTTTCATTGCAAAATATTCCTTATAACAATAACTTACTTGTAAAGCTCTGCTTCCAAGTTTGGCGGTGATTATATGTCTCGCATGTCTCTTCTGGTCTTGCCGAAATTTTCATTATTTCTGAAACTTTTGAAATTTCACTGTTACCAATCAAACAAGTACGACAATAATTTTCACAGAACTCAAAACAATCCAATTTATACACACGACTTTATTGTACTCAAGCGATGAAATATTTGGACCTATTCGGCACACTTTTTTATGAAAAAAATTCTGTTTTGATTTCCCATGCAAATTTTCGAACTGTCAAAACATCTGTAACGAGACCAAAATTCATATTCTGCACGACAATCTTTTATGAAATCTCTTATAGCAGATTTTTTGAAATCTTTTACAAAATCGTAAATTGGTATTCGGCGTGGAAAAATCTGATATGAACAACAACAGAATAACAGATACTCTTTTCTGTCTTTTACCGTAACAAATTTTTCGAAAGTGAACAGTTTGGTCAAAAATGGATGTTTATTTAAGAATTTCATTAAGAATTGTTCAAAAAAGGTGAAGGTGTGTGTGTGTTTTAAAGACAAGTTTTTAATAGAAGAACCCATTTGACCACTTTGTTGCAGTAACAATCATCAAGTTTTCCTATAAAAAATTTAATTAATGCAATTAATAATCATTATTAAATTATTTACTTGCTTTGTCGCCTTGCATTATAATATATTTATCTTTATATGACAGCAAATCATGAAAGCAGATAGTGTTAACCGTAATAGTAAAATAATTATAAAGTTTTGTTCGTTTACAACACTGGCTTAATAGTGAGTGATTTTATATCATTGAACATGTAAAGTTCCAAATATTTAAATTAAAGCAAGCATTGAAAAAGTTAATTAATAGTTGAATACAAAAATAATTTTCAAAGCTTGCTTGTATTATTAATTATAACAAGCAAAAGTAAATAAAAACACAGTCGTAGAAATTACTGAAATTTTGTTGAGTTGAATAAAAATTTAAAATTTTATAAAAAAAAATGGCAAAAAGATTGTGGTCCAATCATATCGACTGGGCTGGCAATGGCATTTCACTCCGGTACGCTATCCCACTACTGCTTACCACGGGAACTCTTGGCTGCTGGTTTTCACCCCTGGCCCGGTTCATCCCTCCTTAGCCAACCTGAATGCCACGGACTCCTCCATGGCACCCATATTGATGGCAAGCTTAGTGCGGACGTTCCGTCAACATGAACTGGCCCACTGCACAGGACTCCCGATCTCAGACCATCCCACAATCAGACTTCACAGAAGCGTGATTACAGAAGATGCCAACCTTCCAGTCGAATTAAACATGAACAGACATGATTAAGAGGTGAGTCAAAAATTTCTGATGGAAATAAATTTGACAATATTTTTTTAATTTTTTTTTTTTAAATAAAAATTATATATTTTCCTATCATGTTCAAAACACTTGCTACAAACATTTTAAATGCATTTATTATAGTTTGTTTATTTTTTTTAATTGGTGACGTCATCATAAAAACACAAAACCCTACAAATGTTTGCAGCGGTTGTTGTCTTAAGTAAATTATTTTTAGATTGACAAACACTACAAATGTCGATAAGGTTGTTGTACAAGCTAAGCTAGATGATGATGTTGTTTCAATAAATCAACAGCAGATGTCACAGCGGTTGTTTGTGTATCTTACAGATACTTTTTTTTTATATACGTGTCAAATTTCTTTTGCTTTGCACAATTTTTATTTATTTTGAAAAATTCAGAAAAGTTTTTATTATAAAATTCAGCTTAACAGAATTGCTTAGCTGAATTGTTTCAATGAATTTTGGTATTAAAAAATTTTGATAAAAATAAAAAATTTTTTAATATTTATATATAACATAGACAAGTTCTGACACGTTTAACTCGACTGGAAGGTTGGCATCTTCTGTAATCACGCTTCTGTGAGGTCTGATTGTGGGATGGTCTGAGATCGGGAGTCCTGTGCAGTGGGCCAGTTCATGTTGACGGAACGTCCGCACTAAGCTTGCCATCAATATGGGTGCCATGGAGGAGTCCGTGGCATTCAGGTTGGCTAAGGAGGGATGAACCGGGCCAGGGGTGAAAACCAGCAGCCAAGAGTTCCCGTGGTAAGCAGTAGTGGGATAGCGTACCGGAGTGAAATGCCATTGCCAGCCCAGTCGATATGATTGGACCACAATCTTTTTGCAAATTTTTTTTTATATGGTGGATTTTTTGATGACTATCAATTTTTTATTAATTTTTTAAGAAAAGATAAAAAGAAAGAAGCAATTTTAATTTATTTTAGAAATTATTGTGCATTATTTTTAAATGACTTTAAAGTGTAGTGTCAAAATTTATCCATTTTATTTATAACATTGAATAAATAGTATGTTATCTCAATTTTCAGAATAAATTCGTTATTGAAAAAATTGGTTTTGTTCAAGTATAACACGTATTCAAGTTTTATAATGATTCAAACGATGACCTTTGATTGCTTTGCTCGGTCAAGAAAGTTTGTCACCCAGCGTTGAGAGCTTGTGCTTGGATCGAACAAGATATTGGATCTATAGCAAATGGCAAAGATTGTTATGGAATGGTTAATTTTCCGCACTCTTAAGTTA
The DNA here is from genome assembly GCA_958299015.1 of Tetanocera ferruginea. NCBI lineage: Eukaryota > Metazoa > Arthropoda > Insecta > Diptera > Sciomyzidae > Tetanocera > Tetanocera ferruginea. The sequence goes on from OY282644.1 coordinate 2,716,703, forward strand.
TTGGACCATGCTACCTGATTACCGGACCTTAATCTCATAGAGCAAGTGTGGCAGTTTATTGAACGGCAGGTTAGAATGATAACATTATTTCCAAGGATCAGCCATAAACAAATATTTTTTAATTTCAGGGTAGTTATGACCGGAGCGATGTGCTTCCAAAGAGCTGAAAAATTTGTATAAAAGGTGCTTGATCGAAGGCATCTTCCCTGAAGAATGGAATTGGGCGCGCGTTATCGTGCTCTTGAAGTCACCGGAGTCAGTCTTTTTCCGGTGTTTGGAAAGGTACTAGAGAGGGCCATGGTGGAACAGCTTCAAAAGTGTGATCAGGCGCAGATTTGCGCGTTGACGGCTTGAGCATCTGTCTAAAAACTGTGCGTACACTAATAACCTTCTTATACTGGTGGGAGGTAATGCTCGTGCGGTAATGCTTAAAACCAAGGCGAGTGAGGTTATGGCTGCTGTTGGTGCATGCACTGCACAGGAATGTTTTAGCAAGGCAATGGACAAGACGGTGATGATGTTGTCCAAGGACTTATTATCACGTGGTTAACCTACTTTTCTCAGTCTGTAGGGTGCAAGCCCAGGTACGTGACTGCAGTTAAATACCTAGGAATAACAATGGAAAAGAGGATGAACATCTTGGTGCACCTAGAGAAGTTAGCAGAGCATCTTTTGTTTGTGGTAGGGAGAGTACGCAGAATTCTAAGGAGTGATCGGGCTGTTCGTGTCATGTATTCATTATGGGTGCTCATTATGGCTCGCCTGTATGGTGTGTCATAGTCAGTAGAGCTGTGGGCTACCTGAAAATACTCTCTGGTCAAAGAGTTATCTTGATTGGCTGCTTGCCGGTTTGCCGTACGCTCTGCATGGATGACCTTTAGGTTTTGATGGTTGTGCTTCCCTGAGATATGGTGGAGCTCCGGACGTGCTATATAGGGATTTGAGCTCTTTAGAGAGAAAGGCTATGCTAAAATTGCGCGTCACGTCTAGATGGCAATCAAGATGGTGTCAGAGTCAAAATGGTAGAGTAACCTACCAGTTTATACGTGACGTGAGTTTTATGGAAGGTCGTCTGGACTTTTGGTTCTTTAGTCTGGGCTTCCTGTTGACTTTGCTCAAGTATTTTGATTTTGATTTGGTTTTTGATGTTGTTCTCTTAAAGGATTTTTGCTAAACAGAATCTTAGCAAAAGGAAAGGCTGCCACTGTGGATAAATTCTCGAAGATTGGTCAAATGTGTTGCGTGAATGTCCTCTTTACTATGAACATTCGAGATTTAGGTTCCATTGGTCTTATTCAAGTAGCAAATGCTTTAAATTAAATAATTTCGCATGTCAAGTGTTTGCGAGAGGCCGTAATAGGTGAATGGTTATTTATAGTTTTTCATCTGACTGTTAGTTCGTAGATCCGACTTAACGGATCTTTTGTAAAGGTTTTTTCTGACAGAATAATGAGCTCTTTCTGGTCACCAGTCTGGAGCTGTGATGAGCTCAAGTGGTAGTAATTTTGCTACATGCTCTAACTAGGGACTTGAAAACTGCCACCAGGCTGACTTGCTGAACTTGCCTTTCCCAATTTTTCATTTCTTATACGATGGAAATTTTACATCGATAAAGTGTAAAGTGTCCTTCATGTGTTTACAATGACTGGTTTTTGTTTTTTTTTTTAAACATGCCAAAGTTTTCGCACGTTATTTAGTAGCATATTGCTACAAATTTTTCACTTGGAACTGCCTCACCAGGACTTCATTGTCAGTAAAAACTAACTGATGTTGCTACGCCTGTTTATTGATTACAAAAAGTTAAACAAAAAAACTTGCTTTGGAAAACAATGAAGGTCACTTGAAAGAGTAATGAACTCCAAAAATTACAACTAAAGTGGAAGCTAAAGCAAAAATGCTAAAACAGGATTCTAGTTGTTGTGGTACAAAGTTCTTTTTTTCGTAATTTGTTAATTTTTTTCGAACCGTGTTTGCTATTATTTTAATTATTCTTTTTGGTGTTAATAATTTTTTTGATACTCATATAAAAGCAATTGAAAAATTCTTACGAAACCATTAAAACATACTTTAGAACCATCATGTCATAAAACTTAATTGTAGCAAAACTGTCTGGAATCTGAAACCGCAGTTCAAAGTTAATGTGAACAGATTGGGACAAACACATTTTAGCTTAGATAATAATGACTAGCATAAAGATTTGATGCTGGGATCATCAAGAGTGACAGCTACGATAAAAGTTGTAAGGCAGTAAAAAATAAGTGAATTTATACTTAAAGATAGCAAAAAAGGCACGGTGACATCGTGTTGACAAGCAGTGCACGTTTTTAGCTGATTTTAAATTTAAACAAAAAAACAATAAATATGTGTTAATTTAATGTAGCGCGCTGCATTCAATTAAAATGTAATTTAATTGGTTTTCAGCTCAGACATGCGATCACTGCCCGATTAACTGGGTACAGACATGAACATGTCCGAGCATTAATAATAATTATTTTACGTGAAAGAAATCATTTAGCAAATTTTTTTACGTAATGTGTAGTTTCAGAAGTGTTTAGGTTTGACTTTATTTTGTATTGATTGAATGTTTTTTTTATAATGTTTTAGCTGACAGAACAAAAGAGTTAAGAAAAAAAAAGAAACTGTTTCGATAGTATCGTAAGTTTAGACTTAGAATTCCGTTTATGTTGTAACCTCTTCTACTTTGTTCCACAAGAACCCAATAAAGAAGTAGTACATAGAAGAACCCAATGAAGAAGTCTGCGAATGAGTTCGTATAAAACAAAAACAATACAAGCAAAAACAACGAAACAAAAACAAAGAAAGCAGCAGGCACATAAGCAGCTGACGATTGATTTTCTTATATAAACACATGCATTTTATTTAAGTTTATAATTCTTAAAAAACATATTTTTTAAGAATTATATTTTGAGCTTTTAATGCCAAATAATTCATGAAGTAACAGGTTTTGCTACAACAACAAAATTCTTAGCAGAACAACCATGCTAACATACATGCATTTTTCTTCTTATATTTTACTATTTTGTTACTTTAATATAATAGTGACAAAATTCAAAATTAGATATTCATTCAGCGCAGGATATATCTGATATTTTAGTATATATATTATCTTTGAACGATGAGTATTAAAGGCTGTAGGTATACCCTAAAGTATTCGTTAAAAAAGTGTCATGGCCTTGAAAAAAATCTGTTAAAACGACCCCATATAAGCCGCGCTTTAAGACGTAATTCTACGTCAAAACAATCACTTCATTCTCGCTGGCTTGAGAACAAAAAATTTAATAAACGAATTTGATATGTATTAATTTCTCAATATCTTTTAGTGCTATGATTAAACGAAAGACTTAAGCAACAAACTTGTTGCAATTGTAGCTTATTTTTCAGACTTTAAACACGCTCATTATTTTAACATTTTTATGTGGAATTTTTTAGTATTATTCTTAATTGTTTCTTATAGAATTTTTCTGTACAAAAAAATCTCTTTATTAATTCCAATGAATTCTTTTACTTTGTTACTAAAGTTTTAATGACGAAACACTTAAGCGCGAATTTTTAAAAAAGTTTATTTTATTACTTTTGCCAAATTTATGCGCAGAATTATAAAGGCCTTGTCAGGTCATTAAGCATTAGTTTAATGCTAATGCATACACGGAGAAAACTGTTTGCTAAATTTATATGGAGATTAAGCAAAACTTGAGCATAATTCTCAGCCACTTCAAAATATTGCTTATTTTCAGCAAAAATCAAGCAAATTTTGCTATTTAAATTTATAATAACTTAGCAAATTTTCGCTTGAATTAAATCAAAATTTGCTTTTTCGATTTATATTAACTGAGCAAAGTTTTGCTCGAATCAAACCAAAATTTGCTTTTTCTATTTATAAAAAATAAAAAAAAAACAAATTGGCCATTTCGACTGGGAATCGAACTCGGGCTCCGAGCATGCTAAGCCACACTCTTAACCTGCATGCCACGGTATTTCTATTTATAGTTCGAATTTTGTTTTATATTTCAATAACCAAGCAACTTTTTGCTTGAATCAATTCAAAATTTGCTATATCAATTTATAATAACTGAGCAAATTTTTGCTTACATTTAGTCAAATTTTGCTTTTGCCTGAACACAATTACCTTATAATAACTTAGCAAAGTTTGGCTTGAATCAAATCAAAATTTGCTATTTGAATTTATAATAAATAAGCAAATTATTGCTAAAATTTATCTTTATTTTGCTTTTTTCAAATTATATGAGAAGTAATTTCAATTTAGAAAACGTTTTCTAAAATCAAACCGCTATTGAGCAAAATTTTGCTGATTTGCGTTTAAGCAAAGTAATGGCTTGATTCAAGCAAAATAATTTTCTCCGTGTAGATTGGAAATGTTAAAAGTCTACATTTTTGCTTGGAACTATGAACTGCTATAGAATTTTGCATAGCGGCAAGCGGATATAGTAAACATTTTGCAAAATTGTGTATTTATGAAAAACTAGTCCTTAAATAAGCGCTGTAAAAAAAACTCATTACATTATCAACAATTAACTTATTATTGATATTGTTTATTTCTAAGCAATTGAATACAAATCAATTGACTTTGAACATTGCTATAAAAACAGTTCTATTCTTGCTTTTTTCATTGATTGTTGAATAAAAATTTGCTGCTTTGAATGTGTCACGTGTTGTTTAGCCTCCATCAATCAACATATAGAGCATTTTTGAAACTTTTATAGCTATTTAATGCAGTTTTTACTTTCAATTGAAAATATATTTTTTTCTTGATTTATGAGTCAAGCAGCGTTGACAGTAAAAACTTAAAAGTGCAAAGCATTTAAATTTTATTCTCTTATAAAACAGCTTCAAAAGTCTGCTTAAGTGACTAAGTCTGAACTATATGACAGCTTATTTATTATTATAATTACCACGAGTTCTTAATAGTGTTGTTGACACTATAATTAAATTAAAGTACAACTAGTGAGCTGGTGTTAAAAAAAGGTATTGTTTTTTGTTTTATTTCAATTAAGTAGCAATGTTTTATTTCAATTATAATAAATATAAATAATAATTAAAAACAAATAATAAATATACATTAAAAGCTGTTCCTTACTTAAATTAAATTAAATTTTACATTTTTGTATAGAAAAAATGTTTGTTATTTTTTTTAAAATGTAAAAAGTCGTTATTCATCAACTGTTTATAGAATAATTTTGCTTAAAAAATCATATCACAGTTTGCAAAAGTATAAATAAAAATCTTAAATTTAAGTTTTTTTAGCTTAAGTTCTCGTCCAACTTAAAATCAGGTCTGCTATTCTCACGAGTTATCAGATAGGGCTGCTCTTTGGTTGGGCAACGAAATTTCTCAAAAATCACCGGATTGAATATGCTCTTCTCCTCCGGCAGTTCTAACATATTGTTCCATAAAGCATTGGCACCTTTTTTCAAAAATATTCCACCAATCATTATAATTCCTTATAAGACAATTTTAAGTTCAACTTACTAGCCGCCTGACCACGCTGACTCAAATGAAAGCAATCCTCGGACATGAAACGCGTATCGGATCTTCCATCACGTGTTTGTGGATAATCTGTAAACTGCGCAAATGGCTGCACATTGATGGTAAAAGTCTGCAAGTGGCTCAAAAATATAAGAGTATTAAATAAAATGTACGCTTGTCAACTTCTAACTTTTCACCTCCGTATTGAACTCGTCTCGTGCTGCTATTTCGTAGTCTTTGGCAACCCATTGTTTCATTATGTTTTCCAAGTAATCCAGCTGTTTCTTGCTCTTGCTTCGGCCTATCAAGCAAGGACACTCGAACGTCAGCGTCGTCATGCACTGCGCTGGTATTCCTTTCAGACGTGTCAGCAACCTCAAGTTAGGCGCTGGCACTACGTTGAGCATAAGGCGCGGTACATTATCGCGCAGATAACGATAAGTTTTCAGCATGTTACGCTCGTGCCATTTCACAACATCCGCTGGATTCGGATAGAAGCACATGTCCGAGCAGAAATCATTGTTGCCAATGAGCAAAGTGGCCAGCTTCCAATGGTGCGTCATGTTGACCAATGGATCTCGCTGCAAGCGCTTGACCAGCACCTTGGCTTCGTAGGGTGCGTCCCGAGACATGGCGCCCAATTCGGCAACATTGAATCTAAAAGAGCAAAATGGAAAATTTTATGTATGCGTTCATAAAAAATCTTTTTACATTTATTTTACATTTTAATATTTTTTATTAAAATTTTTACATGTCAAAGTCAGTGTTCGCGTTCATGAATTTTGTATACAACAAATTTGTGAATGTTTTTTTACGTAAACATAACTTAATCTAGTATTTTACATGGGCTTGTGTATGTATACACTCAAGCCATGTATAATTACATAGAGCAGCAAGTTTGCTTGAACAGTGCCAGCAAAATTCTTGTAGTTTCTGTATGAAAAAATGAAAAAATAAAAAAATATATAGAATTGGCCATTTCAGCCCTCAAAAGACTTTGACAGTTTCTGTATGAAAAAATGAAAAAAATAAAAATATATATAGAATTGGCCATTTCAGCCCTCAAAAGACTTTGACGGAAAATAAATCACAATTTTTATGATCAATTGTATTGTTTTATGCTTGTACACAATTAATCCTGAACTGGAGCTGCATATCTTATACTAACTCCGAACGACTAATGTGTATGTTCTCAAGAAACTTTACTTGCCATTGTTTACTCTCTGAGGATTGCCACACCAAAAAATTTATTATTTTTATTGAAAACAACTTTTGCGCGAGTTGAGGACTCTTATCTTATGAATTTTTCTTGCTGCCCTTTTATTTGTACATGGATTATATGAATTTCAGTCACTAATCTCATAAAGTAGTTTACGTTTCTCTTGTATATGTGCATGAAATTCATGTACTTTTGTCACTCAGTTCATAAACTGTTCTTGTCCTCCTCATATTTCTACATGAATTTTATGAATTTTTTCATAATATGAACTCATGATCTTATTCCGCTGACGCTTCCTCTTATGACTCTTATCTAATGAACTTTTCTTGGTATTCTTGATTTGTGCATGAATTATTTGAATTTCGGCCAATTAACTAATATTAATTAGTAAAAAAGTTCACGTTTCCTTCGTATATGTACATGAAATTAGTGCATTTTTGTCACTTAACTCATGAACTGTTCTTGTTAACCTTGTCTTTTATCAGACATGGATTGTATTCACAGAAATTGTAAATGATTCATTTTCCCCTTGTATTTTTCATGGAGTTTAAGGAATTATTTATTGGTTCATGTATCTTGTTCATACACTTTATGAACTTTAAACACTAGAATTATGAAATATTAGTGTTTTTGGATTTTTTCTTTTGTGTATTTTGTACATTGATATCATGAATAAATCATGTGACTCATGTCAATGGTTACTAAACTAAGAATACAATTCATGGAGATCATGAACAAATTAATTTGTTTGAGTACTTTTTGATTCAGTATGAATAAAAGAAAAATAATTAAAAAAATGTTTAAAGTTTCACTTACTTTGAGCTTCTGTCCGTGGCCAAGCCATCCTTCGTGGAGTAACCATATAAATTTGGATTGAATTCCTTCAGAATATTCGGCACCGTCAAATATTTCTGCCACGTATCCTGGCCGCCAATAGAGAAGACAACTCCACGATTTTCCACAGTCACATGCAGCAAGTTGGAGGCAAAGATGCCATTACCTGCAGTCAGTGAATCACCCATGGCGCCTATAATGTCAATGTCACCCGGACGCAGCCGATGCACGCTACTGGGTGGCGTTTCACTGCGTCTGCCTGGCCCATTCTGCGCATCACAGAATTGAAGTAGTGAACGCGTGCGTTTGCCAAATCTTTGCGTTTTCTGTGTATTTTTTAAAAACAATTTTTAAAAAATTTATTTTATGCTGTGGGTAAAAATGTATGTTTAAAATTTCACTCACCCCCAAGCTCCGCATTCTTTCTACATTTTGCACATCATCGCCTGAACGTCCTGAAAACTGCAAGCCAAGCAAACGCAGCGGTCTATATAGATCACGAAAACTAACGTCAAGCTTGGTACGCTGTGCAACAACTTGAGATTCGTTTTGAAGCAGCAGCGGCATTAAAAGCAAAAATCTGTGCAACGCTCTGCGGCCATAGAAGTTAATTTTAAAGCAGGACATGGCGAGCGTGGCACGTTGATGTTTTATAAGCTTTTTTTACAATTTTCGGCTTTGATTAATTTTTTTGTGCTAAGTTATGGATTGGTTAGATTTTTTTAAAATTTAATACCGAATATTTGGAAATAACTAACAAAACATACAGAGCATTAAATAACTGTAGAGTGTCTAAAACTGGTTTTGTGTTTCTGTTCATGAGCTGTACTCATTTATGAGTTTGTGTACAAAGCACTGTCGTCTTTATGCAACTGAACATGATCCTTGTCCGATCATACGTTAAGGCATAAATAAACAGACATGCAGCTGTAGGTTAAACAATTATATAGACACTTTTTTCACTCTTTCCTTGTATAAGAACATGAGTCTCATGCATTTTTAAATCTTATCTTAGGAATTATTCGTGCTGTCCTTGTATATACATGAATTATATGAATTTGTGTCATTAAAGTAATATATAAGTTCACGTTTCCCTTGTTTATGTACATGAAATTCATGCATGTATGTTACTTATCTCATGAGCTGTTCTTGCTCTCCTCGTATTTGTACATGAATTTATAACAGAGCATTAAATAACTGTAGACGCTTTGAATCCGTTTGTATAATTTGTTAATAAATACGAAATCGGCTTAGTTTTTTTTTAATTAAATTCTTCAATTCTTATGCATTCAAGATTACCAAAATAGTACTCAGAAAATATATAAATATTTAAAATTACGTGCTAAGAATACGTTGACGTTTTATGCTCGTTATTAAAAGAAAAAAAACATAGTTATAGTCAGTTGAATGAATGATTTCATCTGCATATTTATTAAATAATTTATTGTTTACATAGTAATTGAAAAACATTAAATTATTTAATTTTATTCAATTGATATAAAAAAGTGTGAGTTTTTTCTGATTAGAGCCGTGAGTGCTTTGAAATAATTTGTTGTTTTTCTCAACAAAGACCTCACACAGTTTGTGACACTTTGTACTGGGCTGCCATTAAGTTTTGAGCTTTGAACAATAAATTGAAATTCATTAGAATTTAAAAAAAGCATTAGAATATCTTGAAGAATTTCATGCTTAATGCGCACTTTTTTAATATATATTTTTAATTTTTTTGGCTTTAGTAGTTTAACATTATTTTGAGCATTTCCGTGCAAGCGTGTTTGTCTGTTTATATATGCAGTTAAAGATAGTTATATAAAAAAGGTTAATAAACTCTTGGCAAAGATATAAAATATATGTCATTAATACTCGTTTGTATTTTGTTCTATTCATTTTGCAAACAATGTCAACCACATTTATTTGTGCTTCTTTAAAAAATTTGTTAATGTCGTCAAACAAGCGATTCAAGCAATTTGAAACGCGTTTCTTAATTAACTGACTAATTTTAGCATGATTTTGTTTGAGCCATAAATCAATACTTAACGATTTTTTTTTTCTAGTTTAAATTTATTGAAAAACAATTAATTTTATGTTGAACAAAACCAGCTTAGTTGGTGATTCTCTTAGTTGCGAGACTCGTTGAGCAGAAAATGGTTTTGCTTTTATTTCAGCAATTTGCAAACTCTTGTTAATTAAAAGATATAACATCTTTGAATTCTGAATTTACAAACATTCACACACACACACACACAAACGCATAAAAATGAACAAATGTTCTTTGTTGCCGGAAGTTTTTTGGGCTTTGGTAGCTATTCTCGTTGCCAGCTTTTGTACATTCTAAAATATTTATTGCGCTAAACAGGTTTACTTAAACTTTGTAAAATTTATTTTTTATTATTAATATATAATTAATTTTTTAATGTTTTTCTGTGCTTAAATTTATTATTGTATATATTTTTAATACATGTATTGCAGGATTAACAAATATCAGCTTGTTGTCACACTAGTTTTCAAGTTCGTTACTTAAGTCTTTTGTTTGAATCACGGAATCACAATAAAAGCCGTTGTTTTCATAAAAAACAAGTTTAAGGCGTTGTTTTTTTTTTTCAAGTTTTGCAATTAACAAAATCGATTTTTATTACACAAAATATTTCATTCCTATAACTGTATGTTTTATACACACAAAAAACTATTGCAAGATACTAGCAATATTGCAAGTTTATTGCTTTAATTGCTTCTATTGTTTTATTATTAAACTTTTCACAATCACTTCATTTAAACACTTTTTCATTTAAAAAAATTGTGAGAAAATTTCATTTGTTTTTAATCAAACTCATCACAACTCGTAACGTTTCAACGCGCCTGCCCGATATCGACTGTGAAGTTAAAATTCTGATTCTGATTATTTTATATGATATACAAAAAAAAAAGGCACATGAGAGCAACACAGTAGCAAAAATAACATATATTTATTCGCATAATAAAAAAAAACAGAAAAATATTATTCTGTTTAAGCTGTGTGAAGCAGCAGCAAGGCAGAGGAGCGGCAACACGGTCAACTTGTAGAATCACTTTCATCAGTTGTTGTGTATAAGAAGAGTCAGCAGCAGCAGAAGAAAAAGCCGGTAACGTCAGTCAACAAATTAGCGACTAGAACAAAGCTGGAAAGACAAAAAAAAAAAAAATTAAGAAACAAATTTAAAAAAAATACAAAAATAAAACAATAAAAATATCGACAATCTTAGTAAGAGTGACAAGAAGCAACAGAATTATTTAATTGAATTAGCATGATAAGCAGCAAAAAGGCGCGCGCATAGCAATGTGATTAGTTGTTATGTTGTTGTTGTTGCTGTACTTATTTTGGCTAGTAATGCTTACGAAGTGTTGCGCGAATGTGTATTTATGTCTGACTGTGCGGTTATTTCTTATTTATTGGAGCTAAATATACATTTAGAAGCGTTTTCTTTATATGGTAAATTAGCAATCAGCTGAGCATGCTAAGAAGATCGAGTATAAAATTACAACAATAATAAATGCGGATTCCCCAGAAAAGCATCTGGAATATTTGATAAGTTTATATATTTAAAAAGCTTAAGGTAGGCTTACAGACGAACCGTTTTTGCTATAAAAACACGCACAACAAAAAAAAAAAAAAAAAACTGAAAAAATTAAAAAAGGTCTACCTTAAAAAATGAAGATGTTGCTAAAATGAATTGTGCTGGGATTGATAGAGATGCATCCTTGATTGTTTGACAGTCTTAAAAATGCTTATGACGGATAACATGTTTAGCCTGTTTAAACTTGATCCTTAGCATGACTACAGGAAGTTAAAGTTGTTATTTTTTTTTTACTTTGTTACAGTTAATATATTACTATATACTATATATCATAAAAATTTGTAAGCACTATAAAAAATTTAAATTTATATCTGAGGACTCAAGTTAATTTTGTTCCTCTTTTTTGGCAAAAAAAGACGGAAATGTAATGTCTTAATTGTTTGCTAAGCATGACAGGCTAATCCACTTATCAATAAATTTTAAGTAGAATAAGAAAAAATATTGAAAGATTTATTGTGTTGCGTGATAATCTTTTTAAACTCTCGCAACACAAAAGTGTGCAAATAAACCATCAAGGAATGCGTGGTATCTGAAAAAATTTCCAAAAACCTAGCACTTTAATTATATATATTTATAATTCAATTTTCTTAAATAAAATATGCATATGTTATGCTGTAGTATACAAATTATATTTTAAAACTTATCGGATCAGTACTTTTGTAGTTTACCTTCAACAAAAAATGTTCAATACACTTTAAAGGCTGAAAGTTCAAAATTATATGCATTTTTATGATCTGTATGACTTATTTAAAAATCTTAAAGTCTAGAAAAGTAATTTAGAACACCCTGTTAACCAAACTGAGTACTCCAAAAAGTTAGATATTGTCAATTTACAATAACTTGTTTTGTGCTCAAATTATCTATTGAACAAATGTTCCTGCGGTTCATCATATAACCTCAAAATTTCCGTGTAATTTGGAAAACCAATTTTTACTCCCTCTTTTGTCGTACATCTCAAAAAAATCTGGTTTACGCAAATTTTGTATGTTATACTTTTGTGTAAAATTGTTTAATGCATATCATTTAACTCTTTTGACTCAAATAGTTAAAAAATTCTCGCTTACGGTCTTTTTCGGCATAAATTTCGAAAAATTTTGAGAAAAATTCTTTACTTTTGTGATAGATCGTGATTCGAACCCGGATCTTCCGATATTCGTTGGCTCGCATGTCACATACTAGCACGACCAGGGCCGCCACATATTCCTTTACCTACTAGCTCATAAATTGGGAAATATCAGTTCAATTTATATCTTTTCTGAACAGTGTTTAAGTGAGATAAATCAATTAAATTCATGTTCTTCTCCAAAAACCAAAGCACTCATCAACAAGTTGCTCGCTTAAGTCTTTTGTTTAACTTGAGAACTACTTGCGGTGCATGATTTATGTAAATATTTACTGTTAATTCGTTTTATATAAATTTTAATAACAGCTTAATAACCAAATTAAAAAGCATTACATAAGTATTCATTGTTTTTACAATATTTAGCAATTTAAATACAACATTTATAAAAAATAATGCCAATAACGTGACTTCCACCTAAAACTAGGAAGCACTTGAATAAAAAATTGGTTTAAGATTAACATAAAATGTGGATAAAAATTTAGAAGAAATAGAAATTGCTATTTATAAACATCGCTTATTATTCATAAAAATTATTTTGAAGAAAAAATATAACTACACAAAACAAAACAGTAAATAGCTGCAATTTCACTGTTAATTTTGAAATTTAAAACAGAACAACAATTTGACACGCTTGTCAAATTAAATTTTTATTGTTGCATAAAACAAAAAACTGTTAACTTATTCAAGCAACAACGGAAAACACCTTAACATGTAAAACTGTGACGCAGGTTTTGCGTTGCTTTTTCAAACCAAAGCCAATCAATTGTGTTCGCATTGTTTACACTGCAACTTATCGAGTAATTCCTCATAAAAAAAATGCTAAAGTATTGCAAAAACAAGTTTTTTTAACATTTTTTACACATATTTTGCAAAAAAAAAAAAAAAATAAAATAAAATAAATGAAGTGTCGTCACAGTTCTTGAAATAACAAACAAAAGTTTGCACTCTTATTTTTAGGCTTTGTTTTGATTAATGTTTTATTTCAACAGACACATCATTCAGATAAGCATTTCAGTCAATTTTATAAACATGTTTAATACAACAAAGTCTGTCGTTTTTCTTTAATTATTCTCTAATTGATTTGATAAGCACTGCTTGGTAACCACAAAATTCGTAAATTTGCAGCTTTCAGCTTGTATAGAACTGAAGTGTAAATCTATTTTGAGAAATAATCAAGTTCATGTTTGCAGCTTGACTTTGATGCGAATAGTTGCTGGCGTTCAACATGACGTATGCGCAATTTTGTTTCACTGCATTAAAAGCTCAGACGTGCCCACAAATTATTACTCAACTAGTATTAAAACTCGTTCTATGGAGAGTTGAAAACAATGTCGTCACTTATAGTTAGAAAATAAATTTTCTACATAATTTCAGGCTGAATATTTTTTCAGTCAAGTTTGAAAAGCACGGTATTAGCCTAACTAAAGTCTGTGAGATATTAGGTGCCGAAGATGACGGTCTTTTATATATTAAAAAAAGAAATAATTTTAGACGGCATACCAAAAACATACATTCACCTCTTGATGGCACGACAAAACAAGCTCTTTTCAAATTTTTGAGGTCTTCTTAATGTATGTTTTTGATGCATACTTTCTGGCTTAACAATTTTTCAAAAATAAATGCACTGTACAGTTTGAGCGATATTAGGTGAGGAGCGTGACACCAGCGTTTAATATGTGACGAGCAAACGTTTATTAATAGAATAAAATAAATTCTTAAATAAGATTAATTTGACATACATTTTATGTTTTGTAATTTAATATTTAGGGCTATCTCGAAACGAACATTTTTTTTCTCGTTAAAGAAACGAGTAACAATATTTTTTTAATGAAAATTTGTATTTTTTATCTTTTCTTGCACGAACGATGCTGTTCGTTTCGAGATACATAAAAAAGCAATAACGTAAAATCTTGTTGATACTATATTTCAAATTCAGAGTTAGCTGAATTAATTCAGCAAATTAAGTGGAAAGCACCGAGTAAATTTAAAATCAAGCCAAACTGAGCTAGTAACTTTTGCTTGAAAACATTAACTGTTTAAAGACTTGTTTATAAATAAACTTACAAACAATTTTATTTTTTTTTCAGTCGCTTAGTTAAATTTTTATTTTTAATCTTTTTTTTTATAAAAATCCTTGCAATGCGTACTTCAGCGTTTTCAAGTTTCATGCCATGCTTTGCTAAATTTAAATCTCAAGGTCATTACAAGCGCACCTTTAGCAATTTCTGGTTTTTTTTAAATTGGTCTTATTTTTCTTGTTCAACCGCTTTTATTTTTTGTTTTTTTTGCACTAAAAACATAACAAAACAAATAAAGGGAAAATTAAATCTCTTTAAAAAGTCGATTATAAGTAATGCAGTCGGCAAGAAATTACTTAAAATAAAATAAGTAAAATAAGAAATAATAAAAACAACTAATAATATATAAGATGGCTTTGCACTACATACATATTTATTCATAACGCAGTATTTTTACAGGTTAATAACAGTGAATGACAAAAGTCTTTTGATGGTTTTTTGAGCTATAAAAAATCAATTTTTTTTAAAAAATTTTTAAATTTTTTTTGTAGAGTTCTTAGAAATGCGTTCTTTCCATTATTTTCAATAAAATGGTTACCCTTTCAGGATCAAGAGACACCGGTGTCCCAAAATTATGTTTGTTCGTCATAACTTATCCTAAAGTCGAAAAATGTTTTTTATTTAACTATGGGCTACTTAAAGTAGCAAATTAAGCTTTTGTGATTTAGCAACCCAGTTCGAAATTTCCCTTTTTCCGAAAATTTTGAAAATAGTTAAAACTTTTAAACAGAAACAACGTGGGACATAGGTATCCCTGTGGTCCTTAAATGTAACTGTGGCTCGTAAAAAAATAATATTTATTTATAAGTATTATATTTATATATAACATTATATGTATTTACTTTCTTATATTTTTTAATTATCTATATCGGTGCTTCATTAAAGGTTCTATTAAGAAGTGACATTAAAAAGTCCCATGAAATTCCAAGAAAACTAAGGATTTTTTTTATAAAAATCTGCTTAATTGAAGCTAATGAAACTATTTGATGATCCCAAAAAAACTTGCTTCATTTCTGGAAACTTTGTGGTCTTGAAAGGGTTAAGAAACATCCTTAGAAGTAGCCGTTTAACATTTCGCTGGTGAAATATTCTACGTTAATGTTCCTTATAAAATTTCCCCTTAGGTCATTTTAGACAAAATTTGTTCAAAGCTTACTATAAATATACAGAGAAAATAAGTGAAATTTATGACCAAAAATATAAATTAATGGTAATCTGAAAAACAGTTCCTTAAAGTATTCAATGAAAATTTTTCTTTATGTTCATGGTGAAATATCTTCTGGTGATGAACTTGTTAAGTAATTAAAAATGTAATATTTTTCATTTTGTGCTGGTGCAAGTTGGAAATTTCAAGCACTTTCAGGTTATCCAATACTTGGTCCTTCCAATGAAGATACGGTCTCCTCGTTTGCGTAGACCGCCGCTGGAAACCGAATCGTATTTTTTTTTGCTGGATCATCGCCAGCGAAGCCGCGACAATAAAGGTCTGTTTCCGTACTCACTTCAAGTAACTTGAAGTTACTTGAAAGCGTTTCTTTACACATTTTTCCAGCATGAGAGAGAAGAAGAACAAACAAAATGTCACTTTTTGTCGCTCTCTATTACTCGAACTTTACTTGAAAAATTTCTTCGAGCTCGAATCTCGAGCTTCAAACAGCTGATTCCAAAGTGATAAAATTAAATTATTGCATTGTTTTGTGAAAAAAATTTATGAAATTGGTTACCAAATTAATAACAATAGTTAATATATCCATAATTAATGCTAACGAAAGTGTTTTAAATACAATAACAAAGTAAATAAAATTTATTGTTTTCAAAAAACAGCTGTTGTGCTTGAAACTTACTTGAAACCGTTTCCGTACTTTTTGACAAATTTTCTTATTTTGACAAATAATCAAATTACTCTCTAGTACCCGAACTTTACTTGAAGTGCGTACGGAAACAGACCTTATGTCATATTAAATCGTTCAGGTCTTTTTTTTTTGCAAGAGAGCACTCAAATTTTTTGCGCAGCTTAACGACTATTTTTTGTTGAAAAATTTTCTTTTACAACACCGAGAAATAAGCTAAATAACAATTTGTTTATTGTAGAATTAATTATTCATAAACAAATTTTATTACTGGAACGTAAATTATTTTTTTTTGTTTTCTAAATTTCTAAAACCTTTTGGTTTTTGGTATTATTTTTAACATTTATAGCTACCAAAACATGTTTAAAGATCTTTTAAAAACTAATGGTCGACTTTTAGCCGGTTAAGAAATTTTGACTTTTATTAAAAAGGCTCTTTCCACGGTAGTTGACCCAAATAGTGGGATCACCTTTCTTGAGGAATAGGCAAAGCACACTGAGGTTCCAATCATCTGGAATGCATCCTTTCGACCATTTGCTGCATAGAAGTTTGTTAATGCATTTCAACATAGCTTCAACTCCGTTCTTCAACAAGTCAGGCTATCGGATTCTGCACCTTTGTTGTTTTTAAGCAAAGCCGTTGCTGTTTAGATCTCGTTATATTCGAGCAGCGGAACTTTCTTGTAATTCAATTTTGGTATTCCGGGTGGATTTCTATCAGTTAAGTTGTAGTCAGCGTCATCATTTAGAAGACCAGAGAAGTGTTCCCTCCATAACATTATTATACTCTGGATATCTGTCACTAGATTATCATTTTCATACTTGCAGGAAGAGGTCTTAAAATCATCGGCCAGGCATCTCATTTTCTGGAAAAATTTTCGAGTCTCATTCCTGTTGCAATGCATGTAAATTATCCCGAAATCATGCATTTCTGCCTCTCGTTTTTTTCGCTTGCAAAGGCATCACTCATTTCTCTTATTAGGCTATTAGTTGCTCAATGTTATCTTTCTATTTTCACAAACTATTGCTTTCACTGTATTTATTTAATAATTTTTATCCGATTGTTAGAGTTGATTCATTTATATATATTGTATTTTTGTTAACATATAACTTTTGTAGTTGATTGCAAGTTTGAAATAATTTCATATGATTTCCACCTCATGACTATTTTGCTCATAAAATTCAACATACATACAAACACACCATAAGTGTTGAAGAAGCACTGTAAACACATATTGACTGCTAGATGTCGCCAGCAAGATTTCATTTTGTCAGTTTCTTAGGAACATCAGGTTGGAACGGTTGAAAACATTGAACAGCTGTCAAACAGCTGCTGAGAAAAGAACGAGCAGAGTGAAATTTAAATTAATTAAAAGTTGTGAAAAATAAGCGAAGAATTTATTAAATATAAGCAATTTCTTGAAGTTCTAATTTTAATTCTAGTAAAAATTCATAATTTTATAAAAAGTTGCAATAAAAAGAAATCAATTTTAAAGGCAGTCCTTTTGCCGCATTCTCTGCAGTCTAACGTGAATTTAATTGTTGGATCTGTTTAAACTGCATCCAAATTGAGCCTTTAGTTATTTACACAATATAAAATGTGTTTTTTAAGGAATCCCGAAGGACTGCTGTCATTATATAAATGGTTTAAAATGTTCCGTGGCATGTTTTTCCAAGCAATCAGAAATGATGACGTTGCTAGCACCAGCCAAAATTTGCAATATTGCGATGGACATAAACATGAGGGTAAAGCTATCGAACTCTTCCCAATCTTCAATATAATATAAAACTTTTACGCTTTTTACAGAAATTCAGAGGACCATTGAGGTTTCGAGCAGTTTGATGCCTTCGGAAGATTTATATGTTCAGCACAATAAAGAAAAATAAAGCAAGCGCTGCCTTTGGTGTTCATAAGTGCACGCATGGTTTGGCTTGCAAAAGCCATGTAGAGCCTGGCTGGTAGCCTTCAGTCTGGCATCAGAATTAGTCCCGGTGTGTGCTGGTTCACAACTGAGGAACAAGTCTTATATTTTTGAATAACAGACGCCAATATCAACGAGTGACAGAGCACGTGCAAAAGCAAAGGAATAACGAATAAAGGAAATAAATCAAGGCTTAGCAGAAGCAGCCGTCAGAAGGAAAACATTGTCCTAGTTGATGTTTATAAATTTAAGCAATGAAGCATGAAAAAGAAAAACATTGGCCTAGCTGTCAAAACTAGCCTCAGACAGTAAGATATGAAAGAAAACCATTGTCATTAGAGATAAGTCGATCACCAGGCATTGAGGGAAAACATTGTAAAAGCTTCTAAATCTAGCTTTCAACCGTAGAAATGAACTGCTTCTGTCTTTTGTAGGATTTGTTGTTTCATTTAAAGTGTATTGTTATTTTTATTTGCAGAACCATAACAAAACGAAAGGATTTCACGATATGTTAAAATGTAGGTTTAAAAAAAAAAAAGGGTTGGCTTGAATGCAACTAAAAATTAAAACAATTATAAAAAATATTTCGAACGAGCAGATTTCTCAAAATTTCTCGAAGCTTTTTTTTGACAATTCTCAGGAACAAAAAATGGTGTTTTTGCCCAAAGAGGAACTTTTTCAAAAAAATTCCAGGAAGCCAGAAAAATTGCGAAATCCTTTCGTATATAATTAGCCAAGGAACATTTTTGAGTTTATCAAATATTTTTTCCGACCCGGCCTACTTTTCCCTTTAAGTTGGCTCAAAGTGTACATTCCACTCGATTATTTTGAGTAAGAAGAGTATTTATTAAATAAATGTATTTAATTGACTACGCCAAATAAGATAAAAAAATAACTAAAAATAAAGTTATTGATTCACTACAACTTGATGGCATCAATTTAAGCTATTTTAAATTTAAGTAAATTAAGAGGGTAGAGCTGTTGATATAACTTAAATTTTGTGAAGAAATTGAAGTTGCAGAGTGGCTTACTCACCAATTCAAAGCAGTTTTTTAAATTTTTGTAAACTTTTAATTTGTCTTATCGCAAGAGTTGATCTTGATAAAATTATTTTTAGGACTAGAACTACGCTGCATATCATTATAACACATAACCAAGACTTCCCAGAAGAATTACTTCTAAGATAAGATAATGGCTGAATACATCATCAGCGGAACATCTTGAATAATCCGCAGAGCTCTTGAATGTGCCTTAAATAATAAATAATAAAATGCATGCAAAGAATTATTTAAGAACATTTCGTGGTTTTCTTATCAATCAGGTACGCATGCTCAGCCAGAACGAACGTGTGCACAAAGAAGCTGAATAAATAATTTTATTTTATTTTATTACAAAAAAATTCCAATGATCTGAACTAATATGCAAGCAACTTGAAGAAAATTGATACAACAAAATAAACAAAAATAAAATAAAGAACGAAGATAGCTGCAGTTCGTAAGAATCTAACGCGATGCACATAATTGAAAAGTAGCGTTAAAATGGAGCGTTTGCGCATGCGCAAACTTTGAAGCTTTCAAATAAACGCCTCCACTTTAATGGGACACTCAAAGAGCAGCCGAGGCAGCTGCAGTGCGATGACGCCCGTCACCGCCACCGCCGCTCATTGCTTATGCAACGCACACTCATTGCATGGCGCAAAGTAAAGAAGTTGATGCAGCAGCAGCAGCAGGAACAGCAGAAAGCAAAAAGAAAGAACAGATGAAGACGCAAGATATTAGATTACTCCATTTATGGCCATTAAGTTCAAAACGTTGCTGCTGTTTTTTTCTCAGTTTAACTGTTTATTTTTACGAAGCGCAATTCCTACGCCATGCTGCAGCAACAAGCTGCTCTCTTATCAGTTGCTTTGCATCTGAAACGCGTACAATTACGACGCAAACACGCGGAGTTAGGATGCCATACAGAGCAGTACTAGCTGCTAGCTGCTGTTCCCAGCACATCATCATTGCATGTGATTATTTGTTGTAGCTGCAACTATTTAGCACGCGCGTTTGTGGCTAGAATACTGCATAGCATGCCGCAGCAGATGACGACTATTCGACGCTATTCTAAGTGGTCGCGCCACATAAGAGTTGAAAATCTCGGGCGCAGCTTTATAGCAGCACGTAGTTAAATGACGACGCTTTAGATTAGTGACGACGCGCAGTTCAGTAGACACAGAGTTTTGCATGTTGTTGAGTTTCTTTCGAAAGTAACTAGCTGCAAGGAATTTTAAATATTTTTATAGCGGGAGACAGTAGCCGCGATTTTTTTGCCGCTTTTGATGATGCTTGATATGCTTAACTAATCAACTTTTCTTACTGCTGTTGAATGCTGGCGACTGAGTTGAAAACTCCCACTTAAAAAAAAATGTCCTGGTGCACGCCTACTTCATACACTGCCTGCAACTCCATTCCATAAACTATCAATTCGTTATACAATTGCAAATAAAAAAGAAATCAGACTTCAAAATGTGCTCAAAATTGCTATGAAAAAATGAGGCGTGCACAAAAATTGTCGCCTGTAACTGTCGCACAGCGTGCTGCGGCAGTTTCAAAGTCTGTCGCATCATTTGTTACTCATTTGATACGAGTATCCTTGCGCTCGATTGCACATTTTATTAGTTTCTATTGTATTTTTTTTTGTCAAAATCCTTGCTATGCGGCATAAAAAATTGATTGTTTTGAAACTGCGATTTGTTGCGCCTTTGATTGAGGCTCTCGCTTTGTTACACATGTCAGCAAAATCAATTGGTTTTATACGCTTTAATTTTAAGGAAAGGATTCGCCTTTTTTTTAAATGCAGTCCGTTTTTATCAAATTTTTAAATAAGTTAATGGAAAAGTTTTTCATTCTATGCTTTAAAAATCCAAAGGCATCATAATGCGGTACACAGAGGTCTCAAGTTCGAATTTCGGCCAGGCCACCTTTCCTTAATTATTACCTTATTTGTAATCAACTGAAATTAAAAATTCATCAATATACGATCAATACGACTTAAGAAGTTCTAATTGTTGTTAGAAAAGTTTGTGAATTGGACTGCTGGATGACTCGAATTGGCTGAGGTAAAAGCATAACACTTGCCTCAGATTCAAATTCACAATTCAATTGATGTAGCTTAAGAGCATTATACACTTGTTTCACTTGATTTTCTCTCTCTTTCCTACTTATCTTCACCCAATTTTGGAACTAAGGCAGACTTGAATGTATTGGCTTGACACCTAAAATTAAAATACTTGGTTCAAAGCTAAAAAATCACCTTGGCCAATTTATTCATGATCATTATTCATCACTATTATTCCATGATCAGTAGAGTGAGTCGATCTCCACACAAAAAAAAAAAAAAATTGAAAAGTTACCCTTTATTTTAAAGATGACATCGAAACAACTTCAAAAACAAAAACAAATCGCAAAAATGGCAATTTGTCCACAACTTACGCCTTTTATGTCCCATCTTAGGAAGGGCTTAATTAGTACTACATTTTCCTCGAAGAGCTTTTTGGACTTTTGAATTCATAATTAACTGGAAAACCCTGTTATATTGATTAAATCCTCCTGAACTTATTTATTTTTATCTCATCTTCTTAAAAATTTGTTCACTTCTTCCGCTAAAAACAGTTTTCTTTGACCTTAAAACAAAAAGTTTATAGCGGTTCCAAATTGTGGGTACATAGCGAGAAAAGGTTAAAGCAGCAATATGAAATAATTTTCTTTCTTGTTTCAAAATTAGTTTATTTCTAACTAACGACAGGTAAGTAAATATTTATTATGACCAAAACCATTTATGACTTTTTTAATTTTTTTTTTTAGCTTATTATCATAGTGGGCCGATTTCAAAACAGTTCTGAAGCAAAATGGACGGACAAACTTAATGGGGAATTGAAAAAGTCCTCAATTGCTCTTCCAAAAATTTGGGCGTTATTTCATTTTTTATTTTGGGCGTTATTTCATTGGGCGTTATTTCACTGAACCATTCAGTTCGAACTTAGCTGGCGAATGCACTGAAAAAGGTTTGTGAATTTAATTCTACTCTCAAAAATGGATTCACGAAATGGATTCCTCGGGTACTTTCGAAAGTACGTCCACAAAATGTGAAAAGCAGAAAGACCCTATTGAATTTATGGCGACCGACAGCTCGATGATGTGGAGCAAACCTTTCAATGCACATAATGCAACGCTCTTATAGAAGTGGACAATGCTTTTAATGCTGATTGCGTGCTCGACATTATGGACAGCAGTGATGAGATGTGAAAATTTGTCGAAACTGTTTTACAAAAAAAGAAATGCGAGCTGGAAGCTACTGAACTAACAGGATAAAACAAAACAAGCAAAGCACGGATGCGGGACAGACATGGAATCTTCCTTGAAGTTATGCGAAAGCCAATCCAGGAAGTAAATCTCAAAGTTCCGAGGGGCTACTTTTAGTTGATGCGAACTCAACATACGACAATTTGTAACAACAATTACTACGATGCGGTAGGTATTTTTTACCCAAAACGTCAAGACTCTAATATAAGCAATTAAGGATTTCAGTTCAAACTGGCCACACGAAGTCCACGAAAAATTAGCAGGATGACCAGAACTTGTATGCTTCTCAAAAATGGTTAAGGGTGAAAAAAAGCTGAGTTAAGAAATAAGTCGGCTCAGACCCCTCTCAAAACCTTATAAAAAACGGTGTAAGTGCAGCGAAGCCCAAAATAACAAAGAGCTTTGGGAATAACTGTGTCTGGGAACCGATTGAAAAATGTCAGATAGTCAATTTTATGTAAAATTATCATTTTTAGTACCGAGCAGAGAATGAAACGGAAAAGAATTTAAGAGCATGTCCAAAGCAGAATCATAGTAATTTCAAAAACATCACACTTAGGGCCAGTTTTTTAGTACGGGTTTAAACTCGAGTCAAATTAAATCGAGATTAACTCACCAAAAAGAGATGTTAAAACTCTGTTTAACTAGATTTTGTACCATTCGTTTAAGTTGAATTGACTTAAATTATCATATGATGGGTTTTTCTTTGCTTAAACCGAGCTTAAACGTCCAATTTTGGTGAGTTAACCTCGGTTTAATTTGACTAGAGTTTAAATCCGCACTGAAAAACTGGCCCTTAGTTAGATTATCCAATTCTTAAGCTTAAATTCAAATTATTTTGTGTCATTCTAGTGCAATTTTTTGTTATAGTTTTCCACAGTCGACAAACATTTAGATTCTAACATTTCATGTTACCCAAATCATGATTCATTATGAAAAATGACTTCATTTTATTATGAATACTGCTACTTTTATGCTTTTTGTTATTTGCTCTTCGCAAAAAGCTAACTAAAATTTGATTAACGGCGTATACTTCCGGTTGCGTATTTTCTTTTCTTTTTGCTTCTGCTTTATGTGCTCTTGCTTTAATTATCAGCTTATTTTCACCTAATTAAGTTTTTATTGATGTTTTATAAAAAGTTTTGATTTTAAGCTGATTTTTACCCTTTGAACGATCAACAAATCTAGCTTAAAATTGTTGATTTTTGCTTTAGTTATTGTAAATCTTTTAATTTGTCTGTGAATTTTTTGTGAAGATTTCCGTTTCGATTTCCGCAAAATTCAGAGTTAAACTGAGTATCCAGAGAAATTTGCGCATAAAACTTAATTTATCTGTTTTTTATTTTCACTTTCTGTTCATTAAATTTAACAAAAACTTTCATTGAAAAGCGTTTTGATTAGTAAAGACTAAAAATATAAATTTTAATAGTCATTGTCTTATACAAGCCGAAATATTAGCACGAAAATTAAAAATAAAAATGCTGCTTACCCAAAAATATGTTTCGTTTTCCTCATAAAACCTCCCGCATTGCAAGCACACAGGGCAGCAAGGATGCGTCTCGCTACCAGTGCCCACTGTTTTGAGTGCCGCTCTTGTTGGCGTTGACTCGAATTTCAGCCGCTTACAGCGCATCCTTTGAAATTGATGCGATCGCGCTGCTGTTGCTGCTGCTGCTGTGCCACGAAAATCATGCAGCGGGCAGTAACACGTTCATCATGTTGGGCACACCTACTTTTTAAGCGCAACTTATGAGCTCATATTTCCAGCTATTTTCTTTAATTCTTCGGTTAGTAGTTTTTTTGTTTCAACTTGCTTGATTATCACTTTTTTTTTCTCTATAAATTAATGCTTGTAGATGCTTCGCAGCGTAAGCTGGCAATAAATTCACTTTTCGCTGCCAACGCTCAAAACATTTGTTCAATTTTAATTTTCCGCCTTTAAGCGGAATTTTTCACTTATTTGTTGGTCTCCTTTAATTTTCCAACCAACTATATAGTATTATCTGTACTTAAAACACCATAAATTAGCTGCCATAAGAAAAGGTGATCCTTTGGGCACAAAGGTTCTTTTATTAAATTTCCAACGATGATCGTAAATTTTTATTGCAGAACAACTGCTGCTTTTAATTGAAAATCTTTTCATCGAAACGAAGCGTTGCTGATCTCAGCGTTGACAACGAAAATCCGAATTCGATACCACAAATTATACTGATCCTGTGTGCAAAGGTTGTGGTGGTAGTCGTGGTCGTGTCCTTTGTATCTATTGTTTTGCTTGTGAGCTGTTCTAATCCTTGTTTTCGCTTTATGCATTAACTGACACATGTTTGCACACACAGCTAGGGCATGTCCTTGGCTCCTTTGTATCCCACTGTGCAGCCATGTTCTCGGTTATGTCTTTTGTTACAATCTCTAAAGTATTGTGACGCGTTTGAGTAGCTAAATCTAAGAATTTGTGAGAGTTGACTTTGACAATAGCGATCCAAGGATGCAGATGCCACAACGTGGTTCAATGCATTTCAATGAAAAATTTTGATTTTTGTTGATCTTATTGCGTATTCTGTGATGTTGAAAGAAATCGAATATTAGATCAATAAAAAAAAATTGTGACAGTGAGTTTAATTTTTAAACGCTCAATAAAATTGTTGCATAGATTGCAACAACAGCTGATATGGGTGTGACAGTGATTTTTGACCTTCGAAAGTGATATATTGGTTAGATTTATTATTTTGGTGGTTATTTAATAATCTCTTCATATACAAAAACCAGCGTCATACTCGGCACTAAATAGCGCTCAAACCGTAATAATTTCTTGCTATTACAACGCTTTCAAATTTTTGATATAATACTATGGAAAAAAACGGTCAGCGTTAAAGTATGCTCAAAAAAATTAACAATACTATCAAAGAAAAGAGTAATCATGTATCTTTGTTCGACGCCGCAAAACTTGAGAACGGCAGGCGTAAAGACTTTAATTCATTTTCTATTGTCTAGCCATGGTTCATAGTTATGATATAGGTTAAAATTATTGTTGCCACACCCCCTTTATCTCCCACAAAGCAATCAAATGGTTATATTTAAGATGGTTTGCTTATATTAGACTAAAATTTGATAATTTAGTTTTCAAAGTTACTGTTGCCAATTGTATTAAAAGTGGGTGTGATCAAATTATAACAACGCCCACTGTTTCAGAAATTATTAAAATTAACTACTGAGCTGATTTAGCTGACATCTGGCTAGTTCATGATTTTCGAGTACGAGATGGTTAAGAAATGTTGACACACCCCTTTTTACTGCCCTAAAATCAATAAAGGTTCTATATTTCAGGCGGTTTTGTTCGTATTAAACTTACATTTTTTATTTTAGTTCGTAGGCTTGCTATTATAAAAATGGGTGTGGTTGAACTATAGCTACGTTGACCTTTTCTTTTAAAAATTATTACAGTTGAATTCTATACCGATGGAAAAAAATAGTGAAGTTCACGTTTCCCTTGTGAAATGTTCTTATTGTTGTTCTCGTTTTGTACATGAATTTTAGGAATTTTATACACAAAAATTATGAATAATTCATGTTGCTCTCGTTATTTGTCATGACATTTACTAAATTTTTTATTGGTTCATGTATCTTGTAGACAGACTTCATGAACATTTAGTGTTAGCCTAGTGTTAGGCTTATGAAATATTCATGTTTTTGTGTATGTTTGTGTATGATGTCATGAAAAGTTCATGTGACTCATGTACTGGACCAAAATTCATGAATGCGGTCATACTTTTTTGGTTCATTATTAGATTACATATAATTCTAATTCGTATTTTTCTGTTTTTAATATGGAAATAAAATAGAATTTGTTCACCGAATGCATTAAAATTTCTTTCTACTGATCTCTGCTAGTGCCTTGCATGTCTGCTGCTTTAGCAACATTTACAAAAATTAATTTTATGTAAAAATATTGTCGAAAAAGAAGACAGGTTCAATTAAATTAGTCACCCGCTAATGTCCGCTAAAATTTCTCAGAATTTCTACCGACATTCTTGCTTGATTCGTCTTCACTATTCAAAAAGCACACCTTTATGACACCGCTTTAAATTTCCATAAAACTAGCATTTTACTATTCTAAAAACTTAGTTAAACGTTTTGGATGAAAACCACAAAAGCGACAATATTTCAACTCCTACAAAATTTACTTAAACATAATCGTTAATCTTCCAGCCCCCAACATTCATTCTACCGTCAGCCAATAACCAACCGGCCTGTTTAACATGAAAGCTACTCTTTTGTTGTTATGAAAATTATTCTGTCACATTCAGATATAACAAAAAACAAAAAAAAAAAAAACACAATTTTTGAAATTTACGTTCACTTTTCAAAAAATGCATGTTCTATTTTTCTCTTTTTCGATTACTACAAGTTAATAAATTTAATAAAAACGTCCAAATCAATGAATTTATGTACAAAATTTAAATATACGTGTAGCTGAAACTTGAACTGGTATAATAATAATATTTTTTAACTGAAAAAAAAAAACATGTTCAAACATTTCCAAAATTATTTTAAAATAATAAAGTTAAAGTTAGTCTCTTCCATTATTCATTGGCAGCTGGTTAAAAATAACTACGACATAAATAACAATAAAATCATTGAATTAGATATAAAAGCCGCAAGACATCTCATCAAAAAAACATCAATAAAAAATTTGTCAACAAACATAAAATTAAAATGTATAAAAAAAAAATAGTCGACTCATAAGTTTTTAGTTGCCAGTTGCCAAAAATGATAAAAATTCCCGCAACTTAAATTAAATCAAAGGCTGATTTATGCGACACCAAAGGCGGCTATCGATTAATTTTGTTTTACATTCAAATTTTTGTTTTTAATATATTTTTAAATCTCATTAATTTTGATATTAAAAAAAAAAAAGACTTAATCACAATGCAATTAAGCGATCCATTGATCTATGTTGGCTAAATCGTTGAAATGACAATAAAAATTTATATATTTTGACGGTTTAAAAGACGGGCTTTTGAAAGACGAGAACAGCTTTGAAGCCAAAACGGTGCGCTGTTGACTGGCTTTTAATTCAATTTTAATTTAAAGCCTATAACTTTAAAAGTTGATAAATGTTGTAATTAAGTTAGTGTTTAATATAAACGAAGCTATATGAGCGCGAACGAGTATGTTTTCAGTTTTTGAGCTGCTCAGCATGTTCGATGTCGTGGAGCTGTTTTGTAGCTTGTTGGCTAGAAAATAACTTAATAATAAAGCTGCAAAAAGAGTTATAAGCATGGTTATAAATTTCAAAAAAAAACTCACGCAACTCAAGCAAAGAGTTGGTAAATTGAATACATTAATGTCCAAAAGACACTATTTCGACTGCTTAGAGATATATTCGATTCGAAGTTCAGCGTTATCTTTAAATTTGATCGAACTTTTGAAAGTAATATTGTTTTTTGATTTTCTTTGACGAACATTTTGACTAATAGTTAAATTAAAAAAATAACTCGAAAAATTTGGAAAAAAATTTCAGGTATTTATACCAAAATAATCCTTACATATACGTTATATTATTTTTCCACTAAATGTGATTTAAGCCTTTCGCTTGAAAACCACAAGTTAACCACAGCTCGATTCTTGGTTTTCTGGGAAATTCAATGGTTTCTAGAAACTGAAAATACACACAGATGCTACATTGATGCCTCTTGAAGGCTAGTAAAATTCCAGCTAAACAAGGCGGTAAGATTTGGTCGCAGGTCCTTTGTTACTCAAGCACACGGTTTCCATAACATGTGCTGAGCTTGTCAGCATGGAAAGGTTTTAATATTGAAATGCACTCAGCATAAATACAAAATAGATGAAAAATTTCCGCCTAGCCAACATATGGCTTTTATGCGATTTATTTCAGTGTTAGACTCTCTCTAAGCTTCACTTAATTTTATATAAAAGTTTAAGATTTATTATCGAATGACGTCGACGACGTTACTGACACACCTTTTCAACACAATGCACTGACCAGCGGTTTGAATAGAAAAAATAAAATAAAAAAAAAACTGGAAATATTTATAGCCTGCTGTAGGCAAAATAAGAGTCCTTTCGTTGCTGCAACAAAAGTATTCTGGCTAACCTAACCGCGCATTACAATATTAATACCAGGCATTATACACCGATGTCCTTCATTAATTATCACAACAGTCACTTTCGCTCTTCTTATGTGTCACACGAACAATTGTCATAAATTAGAATCGTTTATTTGTTTTTCTAACCCAATGTTGAGTTTTTGTTTGCCAGCGATCATCCCTGTTTGTAGACTTCATATGGACTAAGGCGCATTCAGCAGATCCTTTTTGTTTTACTCTGCACTGTTAACTGGCTTGTTTATTTTATGCGGCTTTTGTGCTTCTTTGTGGTTTGAATTTTGTTTTGATATTAGAAATAAACAAAAATTCTTGACCGCCATTAACTGCGATGTCATTAGATGAAATTTTTTGTATAGTCCAGCCAGGTTTTCCCTTGAATAATGAAATATGGCAGTGTTAGAAAAAAATGCTGAATATCTGAAAAAGAAAGTAACAGCTGTTTTTTTTATGTTTTTTTAAAGACCAAAAATGGGTTTTGATTACCAACATTTCTTTATATTTTTTTGTTTTTTAATTGTTATGAAGACTAGGCAAAATTCCAAATTATTATTAACGTAAGAGTCTTTGAAAGTAAAAAAAAAACTAGTTTAAAATATATCCAACTTGACTGATATTAGAATATCTCCACAGCCGTGCTGTGGTATATTTGAATTAATTTAGGCTTCATTATTTTGAAGACATCACTTTGTATAGGAGGCTCCGCGTAATTTATATTCAATTTTTCTAATTTATATCCAAATTACAAACGCGGAGTTAATTTCATATATAAAGATGATCTCACAAGTGAATACATTAATTTTTGAGCAATTTATGAAGATTTGACATTTTGATGACGTCACTTTGTTTTGGAGGTAGAGGAAGCTTTCATTCAATTTTGTCGAATTTCAACTTCAGCGTTTATATTACAAATTTAAGCTTGTGTTATAAGTTTCAAGTTATTACATTGATTTTTTATGGATTTTTTAGAGATTTTCCGTTTGATGACGTCATTTTGTATGGCAGGTATGCCTACTTTTCAATCGATTTTGCCTAACTTGAAACTCAGAGTGTCTATTTAAGATCAAACCTTATCTAAACAAAATTTTCCTGGCCATAGATTGAATTTGCATGCAGTTTTAAGAGATTTTCCGTTTTGATGACGTCATTTTGTATGAGAAGTAGGCGTGATTTTCCTGCGCTTCTGCCAAATTTCAAACTCAGAAAAAATTTCTAGCCATTTAATAAATTTTTGTGAATTTAAAAGCTATTTTATCATTTTAATGTGGTGGTCGTGGTCGTGCATGCTGAGTGTGTGACGTGCGAGCCAACGAATTCCGTGTTCAACATCACCTCGGACAAAAGTTTTTTTTTGCAATATTCAATGGCAAACCTCAGAAAGTTATAGAGCTTCTTGAGAACACGCATATTAGCACATGTAGGTTCAGTTCTCGGTGAATTGTGTGCAAACATTTAATAACACACACAACACAATTGATCATAAGAAGCTCGGTCAAAGTCGTTTCAAGGGCTGAAATGACCATTTAATTTTTTTTACCATTTTAATAAAGTCGCTTTATATGGTAGTTATGCGTGGTTTTCATCCGATTTTGCTCATTTTACACTTGCTTTTTATTTACACTTAAAAATTTTTACAACTTAAAATTAAAAAGATTTTTAAAAAACTAGTTATAATATTAGTAAATTTCCTCTCTTTTTATTAATAGATATTATATGTAGATCTTTATTTTGTATGGAGACTTGTAGTGAAATTTTATGTAGCCCATTTTTTTGTATACAAACTAGCCGCCTAAAATGCGGTATTGCAGCACTTTTAAGGTCCAATTGTGAATTTGAACGAAATTAACTCTTTAATACATTTTAAGATTTTACTTATTTATGGGTTTAGCTTTGGTGTATTAAGAGGAATATGACAAAATGTTATGAGAAATATTTTTGTAGAGCATTTTAGCAGATTAAGCCCTGTTTGATGGATATTCACAAAGGGACAAAAATAACCATATATTGAAGAGCAAGAGGATTAACATTTTAGTGCGAAAATATTCCTCTTAGTATAGTACATAAATCTGCAAAAAAATACTTGCATCTAAAATGTAAGGGTTACATTTTTTTGGGAAACTTTAAACCTCCTCCTATAATAAAACGCTGACTTAAATTTTCAAAACGTCGATACACGTATGTTTTTTAAGTCCCCTTTGTCAGAACTAAAAGTAAATGTTATTTTTGAAAAATTTTGATTTTATTGATCAGTGTATTCATTAACCCCTTTGGCGCTACTGTACTCCAATTAGTACGGCAAAATAATTGCACTAGCTCTTAAACTGTTAAAGTTGTTTTTTTTTAACGATTAGTTTTGAAACAAATTTTCATTTTGCTATTAATGGGTTAAGAGTCTGCTTTAAGACAACTTGACGTTTTTTGAATATCCTGCTTAAGCAAATACTGCGAACATATCTTGATAACTTTTTCGCTCAAATAGATAAAGTAATAGAGAAAGTATGAAAATACATTCTTAGCTATAACATTAGATCGTTAGAGATATTTGGATAATTTAAAAAAAAAACAAATATTTTTGCAGCTAGATTATTTTGTTAAAAATATAAAAACAAAAGTTTTTTAAAAACTTAATTTTGTAAAAGAAGCTTGTGCAAAAATTTTAAATTTAATTTCAATGATTGTACCATTTTTTAGTTTTTGTGTAAATCTTTCTATTAAAAATGTTATATTATCCCACAAATATATATTTCAATAAATCCAGTTCGGTATTTTACCAAATAAAAACAAATGTTTCCCATCGTTTTATGTTTGTCATAAAAAAAAAATATAGAACAATACCAAAATCACATTTTCACGCTTCACATTCTGCGCAATAAACCCATCAAGACTCTGTATATTCGGCACTATCTGAAATTTATTTCAATATTTTTTTTATGTGCATATTTAAGATAAAACTTTTTTAACTATATAAAATCGGTTTTATTACTCTAACTGCGCTTTGTTTTACACAAAATCTTACTCAACTATTTTTTCAGTTAATATGACAACGGAACGCCATGCGCCTTAGGTCTAACGATAAACAGCTATAATGCAAGCTTTAAATTTGGTTGTTTAGAGCGTATAAAAAAAATCTATTGTTTGAACTGGTTATTTTTTATTTTCAAGCTTTAAAATGAAAACGATTCGTATGCATTGTATCTGAGAGATTAACATAACGCAGCAGCTAGTCAACGTGTCTAGCAGGGAAAATTGATAACATTGACTGAGTTAAATATGTTCGCTGATAGTCTTGGCGCGCTATAAACTTGTCAAATCTTTTGTGCGGTCTGAAAGTTATTTTGTCATAAAATTATTAACAATCATTAGTTTCCCCAACATTTTCTTCACACTTTGTCATGTAAATATTGAAAATTTTTGTTATGAATTTAGAAATTTGAAATTAGAATTGGAGTTGGAATTTGGATTTGGATAGCTGAGTCGTTTTTTTATTTTATAGTTATCAGTTTTTAAGCTGTGTTTTTTTTTTCATCATGAATAAATTATGTAGATTTCTGCAGCAGTTTTTCTAATACTTGAGCTGTTAATTGTTCTATTTTGGTGTTGTGTCATTTAAGCTGTTCAATTTTGTATAAAAAGAATTGATAGGGTTTGAGAAAAAGTGAAATTTTTAATAATAGCTTTGGTCGTTTGTAGCATGTTTATTTCAAACAACTAATGACTACATTTCAACAACTTCAAGTAGCTTAGCTGAACTGAGCTGTTTTATATAAGTTGGTAGTTGGTATATGGCAGGTGCTTACTTACCACTCCTTCATTGCATACGCCACTTCGTACATATGTTAATGCCACATAGCCATACACATATCCTGTTGGCAGTTGAAGACGCACAAATCGTCTTTGTTAATTTCTTACATGTTAGCAAACACTCAGCATAAATCGACAAAAAACAAAAAAAAATAAACATCTGAAGTGCCTCAGGATAAGCGCTGTTAAGTAGCTGCTGCCTTTGAATCTTCCTCTTGCTCGACTATATAAATATATAGTATAGGGCAGATTATAGGGTGCTCGTTGCAGAGACTACTGCTAAGCCAAGAATGTATGAGTCGACATCGTCTTCGTCTGCGTCTTGAATTTAGTTCTTTCTTAGCAGTTGTTGAAAAGTAAACAAAAAAACCCTAAAGAAAAACAACAAATCGTGCAAATATTGAAAAGGATTGCGAAACTTAATCTCTGTTGTTTAATGGTATCAGTAGAGTTCGAAAGGTAGGTAGGCAGGGGTAGAGAATGGCGAGCACCCTTGGCAGTGATTAGAATAGAGTTTAGAGACAAAAGGCCAAGTTATTGTTGAAATTTGCAATTCGTCAGAAGCTATAAGTTTTGAAGTAGTTAAGTAGTCTATAGAGCACTTTTTGTTTATTTTTGTGTTATGCATTTTGAGGTTAAGTAATCGATAGTACTCAGAAAAAGTTCTCACACATGCTTGAGGCCAACATGTATTTCCGTAAGAATAGCATTAAAAACAAAGTCTTAGCAGCAGCTGAATACATAAAATTGGTACGCCAAACAGTCATATTTGAAAAAATAAGAACAATCAAACTGAAAATTGTTTGTCCAAATAAAGTTATTTTTTTAAAAATAACATAAAATATATGAAAATCAATTTCTTTTGGTATATTATAGTATGATATGACTAAAGACATACGAATGAAAAAATCCAAACCTCAAGACGAATAAATTTGCTATCCATTCACGTGATACAGCCAGAGACCTTCAATGAGGCCTTGAAAAATGAGTTTATCAGGATACGATTTGAAGGAGCTAGTCGAGTCAGCTACATGAATGAAGAAACTGCTTTTCACATTCTAAGTGTTGAGTCCATTAGAGACGCAAAGGTAGCCTGGTGCATGGAATAACAGGCTCGTTGGATAATTTCCCATAAATTGTCTTCAAAGCACCGAGAGATCATCATCAAACATGTCCAAACTTACTGATGAAGATAGTCTTATTACTGTACCCCATAGAAAGAAACGAGTGAAATAAGCCGTAGCGAAGATAAACCTATCACTCTTCGCCCCTTGTGTGGAAACGAGTGAAATAAGCCATATTGTAGCAGCGGACCTCACAGCAATGAACACGAAAGAAGTTCTTGAGATATTTGAATCGAGAATAAGTGACGAGAAGGAGGCTTGTGGGGTTCTAGATGGGATCTTGAACAAAGCGTTTAGAAGCACAGTTCGTGCCAAGCCAGAGGTGACCATGTTCAAAAGTTTAGAAGAAGCAGCGACTGGTCCTACTCTCCACTTGGAAGGTCTTTTGGCTAACCAGTACGATTTTCGACATTCACGCTCAACTGTTGATGCCATCAGAAGTGTCACAGAAATTGCACGTTACGCAATTATGAACATTAATACCTTTAATTATGGACGTGGGGTCTCAGAGGCCTCTACATATTCACGATTTCCGAGAACCACATGGACATGATTCATGTTTATGTTTCATAAAAATTTGAAAATAAAAATAAAAAAATTATTGTTTACACACTTATATTTCTCTTAATTTTTTGTTAACAGTTTTTTTAAAATATTGATAAGTGCTTACCGAAAACCTAAGCAATAAAGTGGGGGGCCTGTGATTCCTTCCTTCCAAACTTCCTTCTTTGTGCGAAAAAACTTTACCCCTTTACTTACAGGTTAATTCTGCCAACTTTAAACGAATTACTTACAACATTACAACGAAAACATTACCTACAGCGCATCATTCGGGACTCCTTCTGCGAAAGACTACTGCTGTGCGACACCAAGGAAGGCCCTTACTAGCACACAGTCACAGGTTGGCAATGAGTCGGCTATATTCCCAACAAGCGGTTCAACCTACTCTCGAAGACAGGCAGAGGAAACACTTACAAGCAGTGGAGGAATGGCAATTGTGGTGGGATAGATCTTGCATCAGTAGATGGACAAACGACAAACCCCCCACCCTCCTCTTCGACCTTGGATGCTATTTTAATGCAATTATTTTTAAAACCAATTAAAAAATCTAAATAAAAATCTAAATAAAAGTGAATTATAGGTATGAATTTAACAAGAAGTTATTTGAGTTTCTTGTGTTTCTTCGTGATGACCGTGGCATGCAGCTTAAGTGTCTGTCTTAGCATGCCCGGAACCCGAGATCGTTCCCCAGTCGCGTCAAAAAGTTTTTTCAATAAAGAAATTTTGCTGATTGGTCACCACCTCTCTGCAGATAATGGTAAACCTCAGAGAGTAAATAATGCCATGTAAAGCTTCTTGAGAACATGAACTTGAGCCCT
The DNA here is from genome assembly GCA_958299015.1 of Tetanocera ferruginea. Classification (NCBI taxonomy): domain Eukaryota; kingdom Metazoa; phylum Arthropoda; class Insecta; order Diptera; family Sciomyzidae; genus Tetanocera; species Tetanocera ferruginea. Next base: position 2,751,619 of record OY282644.1, read on the forward strand.
TCGGAGTCGGCATAAAACATGTAGGTCCAGTTCTCGCTCAATTGTGTGCAAAAATTAAATAATACACATAACACAATTGATCATAAGAAGCTCGATAAAAGTCCTTTCAAGTGCTGCAATGGCCAATTTGTTTTTTTTTATTTATTATTTTTTTTTATTTGAGTTTCTTAATGCAGCAAAATTCATCAGCCACCCTATAAAAGACAAACGTCATGCTCCGCAACTAATATCGCCCAAACTGTTTCTTGCATGGCTTTTCAAACTTTCACTGTGTGAAAAAATTTGCAACCTGAAAGTATGCAAAGAACATTTATTTCTAGGTTTTTATTTAGTTCCTTAGGACGGGCTTTTACACTGATTTAATAAAAAAGAAAGTAAACTTATGTATGAGCGTGGAAGGGCTAAAAAGCCAATGAAGGAGCGAACGGAAGGGAAGGGCTAGCGTTACGAACCCCTGTCATTGCCGGCTATGTATTGCATGTTAGTCAAGCAAAATTAATTTTGGCATAACGACTTGAAAACCTGAAAGGACCTTGACCTGTAAAAACTTGAATGTTTGTAACACAACTCGGTCAATATTTCTATTGCATCAAATCGTATCAAGCTAAAACAAGAGAAAGAAAAATCAACTAGTAAAAAAAAAAAATATAGTCAACGCTCTACATCAGTGCAGTAGACCAGTACATCAACATTAGCAGGCAATTCTTTTTCGGGTCTTCTTGAAAATATTGCAAATGTTTTGTTAGAAGACCAGCAAAGAGTGGTACTCAGTGCTGCCGTTTTGCAATTTTGAATAGTAGTAAATTTCCTGTTTTTGGGGAGTATTTTTTAAATATTAGGAGTACTTTAGTACTTGGAAATAATGACAGAAAATAACGATTGCAAAACAAACTTATAATGATAGAAAATGTTATTATTTTCTCCTTTTTTTTAATGTTCCTTGTTATTTTGGAAGAGGAATTTAATTGTAGTGTAGTAGTACAATTGTAGTTGACTTTAATTATACCCAACCTTTACGATATTCCCTTATTAAATTAAGCTTTGAAAATTTCCTTTCTGCCGTTGCATTGTCATGTGGAAAAGACAATATTTTGCTGTTTTACGATTTTTTGAACTGTGTTTTGGTATTAGAAAACTTTTTTAATTTATCGTTTATCATCTTTTTTCTTAATCTAACGATATATCCTCTTTAAGGTTTTGCATAAAAGTTATGTTCAAGTTTTAGCGGTATAAGAAAATATTCAGTACTAAACTGCAAAAACTGAAATTTCATTAAATTAACTACGAGTTTGCTTACTTGTTTTTTTCAAATTCGCGATTTTTTTCCATTTGGGCCCACGTTACACTGTGCGGCATAATGAGAGACACGGTGAACAAGAAAATTTAACGAACAAAGTGAACTAAAGAAGGAAGCGTTCACAAAAATAAATTTTTGCATTAAAAGCGAGTATACATTAGGCCGTTTTCAGCTATTAAGAAATAGTAGTATTTTTAGTATGGGGGGAGTATAGTAGTACTCAAGAGTCAATAGGAGTAAAATACTCCGATAGTAGTACTTTCGGCAGCGCTGGTGGTACTCTCTGCTTAGAGAATATCTACTCACAAACATATATCTGCTTGTTTTCACACAGTGCAAGAGCCACTTAAAAACATAAATAACTTACTCGCAAAATAACTCTAGTACTCTTTAATACTCTTTTAGCACTTCAGCGCATAAAATTTGAACTCCACTCAAGAGCTGCGCGATCGTAGGGTATTGTTTAGGTCACTCAAACAGAGATCAAGTTTTATTTAATACTCAAATGATAGCTCTTTGAGTTTCTGAGATCATGCCGAAGAGAAATTTGAGTGCCTGCTAAAGAAAATATTCCATTTAATAAACAGAGAGTTGAGCTGCATTATACAAGATTGATCAAAACACTCTTGCAGTAAGACAAAAACAAATAAATTTTGAAAGTGCTTTAAACATTTCTCTTTTCAGAGATTGAGAGAAAGAGAGCGAACATATTTGAATGTTGAATTTTTATTTCGTTTTGAGGAATTCCTTGTTTATTTCACTTAAGTAACCAACGTAAGTTAATTGATTTAATGCTTATGCATGAATATGGTTGAAACCAAGCAATTGACTTAAGAATGGGCGATTGCATATTTTTGTGGTTCAAGGTAGGTAAGAATTTACTAATTTGCATGCATTATAAGAAAATGGCAATAACGTGAAATTTTATTTTTTCCAAAACATCAACGTTACAAATGAGTGAAAAACTCACTCTTTAGGTATGTGGTGGGAAAAGAATATAAGAACTAGATAATTTTGAACATAAAATTTTATTTGTAGTTTGAAAAGGCATGAGACATATTTAAAAAATAATAAAAAAACCCTAGCAGGAAAAGATGAATGAATGCAGTAGAAAAAAGTAAAAAAATAGGAAATGCATTCAGTGCACTCGCGATAATGTGAACTAATTAACACTAGAAAAGTTCACGTTTGCGAATGCCAAAAAGTATCGTTCGGAGATGATATTGATGCTAATGACATCTAGATTCAATTTTCAAGGCTCATCAGATAAAAAGAGTTGCATTTTAGGACGATGCATTCGTTGAGGAAGAAAAAAGAAACAATGAGGAAGAAAAGAAAAATGTCGAAAGAGAGACTGTTACTGAGAATGTTCCACAGTGACTCGTCCGTTGGCGAGTTTTAAGTACCAGCACGCACATAATATTCCAGAAGATAAAAATGGGCCTTCCCCAGATATTAAACATTCTTGTCTTGGGAAAAATGTAAAAAAGATCATGTGCCTTGAAACTAGCTCTATGAAGAAAATTTGTCTGTGACAGGGCTGCGCTGTTGAAAAGTTATGAATTCAACACAAAACCATTCACAGTTCTGACCTCAATATTAATTTCTACTAAGTTATATTGAGGAACATATGTGAAATTAACTACTTAAGATTTAACTTGTCTCATTCGAAAATAGTTATTTTTACTTTTTAAGCCAGAGTGGGGGTTGCAGCCTCTTAAAAGACTCCCTAATTATAACACCCACACACAGCTATTGCATCATAAAATACTTATGCCAAATAACAAAAAACAAAAAAAAAAAAAAAAATTGGCCATTTCAGCCCTTGAAAGGACTTTGACCAAACTTCTTATCATCAATGGTTTTGTGTGTGTTATTAAATTTTTGCTCACAATTACCCGAGAACTGCACCTACACGTTTTATGCCGACTCCAAACGGCTCAAGTTCACGTTCTCAAGAAGCTTTACATGACATTATTTACTCTCTGAGGTTTGCCATTGTCTGCAGAGAGGTGGTGACCGATCTGAAAATTTTTTTACTGAAAAAACTTTTTGCCGCGACTGGGGATCGAACTCGGGCTTCGAGCGTGCTAAGCCCCACACTTAACCTGCACGCCACGGTCACCACTATGCTAAATAACAGCTGGACGAAAACCGCACATCCTAGCGTTAAGATATTTAATCCACAAATTAGAAAATAAAAAACTCCATAAAAAAAAACAAAGCAACAACTAGAAACTGACTTCACGTTCTAGGTTTTTCTAACTTTGTTCACGTTTTAGAGAGGTCAGCGCAAAAAAAGTGTTCACGTTAACCCATTTCTTCCCAAGCGGGAAATAATAAGTTATTCAACATTGAGTGACTTTAATTCATTTTCGTTCAAAAATTTTGAAAATTTGACCTCATAATCTGAAAGAGCCTAGTTTAACCTAGGAAAACATATTTGAACACAGTAAATTTTGAAATCTTCCATGCTTTCTAGGCGAAAGCCCCATCGACTTCTTTAGTCCGCTTGGGAAGAAATGAGTTAAGCAGTGTTCATGTAATGCAGAGTTTACCTTATCGCGAGTGTACTGTACTGCAAAATTTTATGAATGATTATATCTCAATGTTTTTGTTATTGAAAAACAGAAATTCTTTTTCATCTGCTACTAAAAAAAAAAATAATAATAAATTCTAAAATAAGCTTTCAACATCTTATATATTAATACGTGAACATTAAAGTTTGTCGTACGCTTTTTTGATATTAATTTAAACTCAAAATAAATGAAACTTATATCATTCAAAAGGTTTTGTTGCCCAGATGTGCAGAATGTATATATAAATGATATATCTGATAGAGGGCGTTCCCAACCTTCTTAGAGAGAAATTAAATTTTTGAGAAAAAATCTGCTCTTTGATTGATATGAAATTTGGTTGGAAGAGAGTTATTAAGTTGCTCGAATTTGAATTTTTTTCGAAAGTAACAATTTCTTAAAAAAATGTAGTTTTATGCATTCGTCAATTGTTAAATTTGTAAAAAAATGTGTTTTGAATTCAAAAATTTGACTTTCCATGTGAATATCTTGGATTTTAACGGTTTTTCAATTTTTTTCATTTTTTCTAAAATTTTGTTCAATTTTCTTTTAAATGTGTTAAAAATTACAGCAAAGTTCTAACCAAAAGTATTTTTAATGAATTTTCTTAATATTGTCGTTAGTTATTTAGCGTGTGTTTCAACCAAATGCCAAGAGAGAGAAAAAAACTGTCTCAAATTGAATGGTCTAAATTGGGAAGCCAATATCTCCGCCATCTGTGCATAGATTTTATTTATTTCTTTTTTGTATTTAAGTCTTATCAGTTAACTTAAAAAATATTTTGAAAATAATACCGGTTTTTGTTTGTTTATATTTAAATTATTCCTTTTAAAAAAAGACCATAAAATTTGATTTATTCTTAAAATATGGGGTAAAAATGATTTTTGTTGTAAAAAAACAAAAACTCAAAATTGCATTTTTGATTTTCTTTCAAAGTCTATACCGAATTTTAGGTGAATTTATTTTGTCTTGACACTAAACTAATAAACTGTCCGTGCCATCAAAAAATCAAGGCTACCCCCTATGATTTTTTTGACAAAATTAAATTTTTTTAAAATGTTGTTTTTCTGTTTTTGAACAAAATAATAAAATAAAAAAATAATTTTTTTAAAGAAAATAGCTTTATATCTCCAATCAATTAAGAGTTATAGCCTCGAACTTATTTTAATCATCTCGCATATATTTATAAATAGGCAATCAATAAATTGATCGAATTTCGACCCCAGGCGATACTAGTATATTTTATTGTATCTTTTTCAATCTTCTTCTTGTATCTAATTCTTTGTATCTTCTTAGTTTTTTGTGAATAAAAAATTTTGTGAATTGCATTTTAAAAATATATGTTAAAAAATGTACATAATTTTTTTTTAAAAATAAAAAAAATAAATAATTCTACATAAAAGAAAATTCAACTTAAATTCTCAAGTTTACGTTTTTAATTCTGTTTTAAACTAAGATAACTCGTTTAAGCCCGGACTGATCTTCCATATTCATGAAAAGTGACCAAAAAAACTTGTTTATAGAAAATTTTACATATCCGTCACATATCCGTTCATTAGATTTGATTAAAATTTTACCCTCTTAAAAATTAATAAAGATAACAGCTCTGGTAGTAGAATTTCGACTAATTTTTCTTTATCAGTGATTCAGAAAACCTTGTAATGGGAAAATTTTTCAAGATTCGCGTATACAATTCGATCATCTATCCCTAAAACCCAGATATTTTATGAAAATTTACCGATTAAATTCGTTTCATGGCGAAAATATTGACTGATGGCAGCCCTAAAATCAGCTTTTTGGGTTCATTGCCTTTAACAGCGTTTTCAAAAACTATGTAATTAATTAAACAAAAAATGTAAAAATAATATAAAACAAATTCAATAAAGATCTGGAAATAAGCATCCCTAAAAATTTTTTAGGTCAATGTTTTATACCGCCTTTGCGAAACTTTCTATTTAAAAATTTTTTTGTATATCTTGGAAAATTGTTATTTTCTGTTTTCCATTGGGTAGGCCACACAATATATCGATGAAATGTATATGAAAATAAGGCAAAAACTTATCTTTTTTTTCAGTATTATTAAATTTAAAAGATTTTTTACAGATCATTAATAATAAAAAATAAATACATGTGAGGCATTTATATACATATATCTTTTTATCGGAAGAAAATGAAGTAACATTAAACAAAGTTTATGTTCAAGTGTATTTGGTTCTAGTAACTTTTTTGGAGCAAATATTAATTTGCAAAAAAAATTTCATTTCTTAAAAAAAAAAATCTTAAAACTCAAAAAGTAGCGAATTTTGAAAAGTTATAGCAAAAAAAAAATAAAATTATCTCGCATGAAATTTTTTTAAATACCTACACGGTATAGAGAAATCGACCCTGAAAAACCTCATGGTGTGATAGCTTTGTGATAGCATAGGATGATTAACAAGATAGCATTCTCAGATTTTTTCCATCTCGTCTAAATTTTTTCTTTAAAGTAAGTTCTTCCGAAATATGAACAATTTTGTATGAACAAATATTAAAAATTTAAAAATTTTGCAAAGTTTGAAAATTAATTACAAAACAAAACGAATTCATTACCCCCCTTACAAAATCATGTAAAAACTTAAAAGAAGTCCAAGTGTAGTTCCCTTAGTATCTAATCAATATCGACCATTTTAGTACGAATTAACTGTTCTATTTGATTAGTCTTCTAACCGAGTTTCGTTAAGTTCGGCCAACTCTTGTATGTACCTCCCATACAAAATCATGTTAAAACTTAATAGGTGTCCAGGAGAAGTAGTCCTAGGGTCTAACCGATTTCGATGATTTTTAGTACACATATATTGCTCTTTTTATCTAACCTCCTGATCGAATTTCCTTGAGATCGATTTTTTTCTGTATGTACCTCCTATACAAAATTATGTAAACAATTCAAAGAGGTCCAAGAAAAGTACCCATGGGGTCCAATAGATTTGACCACTTTCAGAATACATCTATTATCCTATTTTTTTTAAGCCTTTTTGACCAATTTTCGTTAAGATCCGTCAGCTATTATATGTACCATTCATACAAAATCATGTAATAACTACAGGAGGAAGGTTGGTTAATGGTCTTATCGATTTTGGCCATTTTCAGTACACTTCTATTTGTTTAGTCTTTTGACTTAGTTTCGTTAAGTTCAATCTACTTTAGTATGTTCCTTCCATACAAAATCATATTAAAAATTAATAGAGGTCTAAGGGAGGTACCCTTAAGGAAAAATTCAGCGACCTAGCATACAAAATTTCACTATCGCAGGAGCACTTCTTTTAATTTTTTTCCTATTTTGTATGTGGCAAGAGCCCTGGGGGCCATCTTGAGCCACAATTTTTCTAGTTTTTAAAAAAGCCATAAGACATTCATCTATCTTAAAACAAAAAAAAAAAAAAAATGAGAATAGCCTGTTTTGTTCAAGTCTTTTTTATAAAAAAGGGTTGTGCTCTCAAATTAAAATCTGAAAACTGAGTTTTTGAAATCTAACCTGTTTTGATAGTGTTAATGTTATTGAAATCTGGCAGTTTTTACTAGATTTGTGTTAATATATGATAAATTTCTATAAATTTTTAAAATTTTCAGTATTTTATTTGATTAAAAGAGCTACAGAGGCGCCATGACGGTTAAAAATATAAAGTTAAAAATAATTTTTCAATTCTTTCAACAATGCAAGGAATTCAACAATCAACTAATAAATAACAGCTATTAATAGTTCAACTAAGGCAGTGGGAAAACGAAAAAAATCAAAAAAAAAAAAATACATTTTCTAATTTCATCGCCTAGTGACCCTAATCGTCTTCGCAATGTGAACCCATCTTAAGAGATGGAAAAACAAAACAACAAGTTGTGAATTGTTTTCTCACTCTTATAACAAAATAAATATTTGCTATTCAACTCATTGAATACTTCATTAACTAAGTGAAAAACTCAAATCAATTTTGAAAACATACCAAAGACAAAAACAACAAAATTAAAATCCCTACAACCATCGCAACTTAAATACTTACCATAAGAGCGAAAAATACACGCCACAAGATACTCAACTAACGCTTGTTTAAAAATCGATTATGATTAAAAACATTCAAAACATTTCGACATCGAAACTCATCAATCTTCAAGTTGTTTACAACAAAAACAAAAAACAAAAATAGAAAAAAAGCAGCTGTTGAGGCTGATAATGATGCTGCCGACAATGATGATGATGTTGCAGATGAAGTTGCCGAAATAGACAAAACCAAAGCAAAAGCAAAGAACAGCAGAAAACTAATAAAATTAACAAAATAATGTTTCTATAGCTGTTGGAATGCATGCAGCAATAGATACAAATCAATAGATACAAATAGCTGTGAAAAAGAAAAGCTTTTTCTTAAAGTTTTTCGCCTGATAGGCTTAGGGAAAAATTTTAAAATGCTTGAAAATATTAGAAAGAAAAAAGAACAGCTAAATTAAAATAAAAATGAAAAATAAAAATAATAACAATAACAAAATAAAAGTAGTAGTAGTAGTAGTAGTAGTAGTGGTAGCTATAAAGAAGTTGAAGTGGGCACAAAAAAATAAAAAATAAAAACAAAAAAAAAGTATGAAAGAACGACTAATTTTCACATTTGTTAAATGTTTACAACTAACATATTCTTATATATATATATATTTTTTTGTTTTCTAAAAATCTTTAGCTTATTTTAACTGATTATAAATTGTTGTTCATTAAAAACTCATGTTTGTTGTTTTTTTTTCTCTGACAAGAAAACAGATTTGTATGCATTCCATGGCTAGCACCGCACCAGCAGCTCAAACAAAGCACACCCGCGTCTGCATCATTCCAATTCCAACTGACAGATGCGCTATATTTTATTTTTGTAATGAATAAAATAGACAAGAAAAAAACAAAAAGAATTCGGAGTTGAAAAATCTGTTGATTAGCAAAAATTCAAATGTTAATTAATTTTTATAAACAACGTGTTGTGTTTTTGTTTTAAAATCAGCTGCTGCTTGTTGTTGTTGTTTGTTTTTGTTGGCGCTATTGACTGGATGTTGTTATTCGAAAATACATGGGCGGAGTTGGATCATGTGTAGCTTGTCAATGCTTTTCGCTGGCTACGGACAAAAAAATATGTGTCTGAACTTTTGCAGTTCAACGGAAATGAGTGGAGTTGAGCATAAAAAAAAAAGATATTTATTATTCTTAAAATTCTTTGCTACAACTGTATAAGAAATTGAAAAATTGCTGTACTTCCTCATTGATATAAAAGAGCTATTAAAAAAAAATTTGCTGGAATTCCTTGGAAAATATTTTTAATGATACCAAAATGAATGTGCAGTAGGTCATACATACAAATTCGTCCCGTTTTCTTAACTGCCCAAAATAGCTTAAGCCATATAATGAGAGAAAAAGTCAATGAAAATGTGTAGAAAAATTGAAATATCTTGAGGCTAGTACGCTGAATATATTAGCATACGTTCTCACAAATTTCTATATGCATTTTTCGTTCACCAATCATATGTACTTGTACATAAGTTTTAAGTTATTATACATGGCCTGAGTGTATTTATACACAAGCTCATCTATACTTACTATTATATAAAAGGAGACTCACGGATTTGCGGCGACGTGTTCTCAATAACCGCTGAACCGATTTTTATAATTTTTTCACTTTTCAATTGCTATGATAAGCGAAATTAAAATAGGGTACTACGTTTTTTACAAAACTTTTTCTTTAATTATTTAAGAATTCATGTCTTTTAATTCATGCTAATGCTGTACAAGCAGCACAACAAGCAGCAGAAACCAACCTTAAGCTCTGGCTGTGAGAGTAACTCAGCACGGCTGCCATGTTGTGTCGGGAGTTGCTCTCAGTTTGGTCTGTTGAGCAGTGTTGCCAACAATCTGACATCGTATTTGTTATGGTTTTCAGACTTGAATTGTTTATACATATTTACAGTCAAAAAATCTTTTTCCTCTTATGCCTGATATATAACCAAATTATTATTTTGTTATTTATTGCAAATGTTATTCATCGACAATAACACAATCTCGACGGATTGAAAGCTTTATACAATAGTTCAGATTTAAAATGTGTTTTTATGGCAACACTAGCTACTTTATTTGCAGTCAACTTCTTGCTCAGAGAGAAATATAAATATATTAAAATCTTACCATGAAATGGGGGATGGAATTTTTTATTGTTGTAGTTATTTCAGTATACAAATATTCCATTGCATATGCTCAAATGCTTCTCAGAGGATCTCAGTACGATCTGAAATGTCGCATTGATATGTCATTGTTTGTGTTCATCTGCGCAGAAATTATGTTCATGCATACAACCTTATAAAATAGATTTCCTTTAAACTTTTCAATAGGTTTATATTGGACGCATCAGAAAATAATTTTTGTTTTTATTTTCCAACGTCTTTTTTTAAATCAAATAGGTTGGTACTATGAATTGAAGTTGTAACAAAATGATGACCATAAATGTAGAGGAATACCAATATAACTTCTTTAATTTAGTTGGATTTTCGATTTTGTTCCAAACAGAAGCCTCAAAGTTTTTTATTTCGCGTGTTAATAAATGTTGCACATTAAAAGAGTTATTGTGATTGGAGCATATTTTTTATTTTTAACCGATTTCAAAAAGGGGGAGGGTCTCAAGTTGGTTGGTTTCTCTGTTTTTTTATAATAGCATTATAAATAATGCATTTGCATTGGTCTCCAGTAGTTTTAGTTGAACCTTAATATTATAATTCAACTTTTGAATGGTTTTCCATTATATTAGACAGCCTGGCATAAGCTACGCAGCGCATGTAAAACGCATCGAAAACGTATGTTTGACGCATATTTTAGTGTTTAAAGGATGCGTAAGTTAAGCATATTTTAAACAAGCTGTTAACATCTTCTTTGTATAATAAAATGATTGTATGTACAAGTAGACTTCAAAACCGCTAAACCAATTGTTATGAAATTTTCAGGGAAACTCTAGCAAAGTCTGCAGAGCGCTCCTGTGAAGTTTGGCATCGATATCGAATAGCTTTAGAATTACATGTTGCACAGCTCCAAAATTCTGTATTTGACCTCAATTTTCACGTGCTGGTTTACTGGTAAAATTTTAAAGCCGTTGCAGAAGGGGCGTGACACTTTTAAGGCATTCAAACTTTTCAGTATAATTTAAGAAACATAAGTCACAAATTTGTGAAACTCGGAAGGAATATAACATTTAGTCGTGTCCATCCACTGGAAAAATTCAGCAAGCATTGGAAATTGGGTCGTGACACCATCAACATAGTTTAAATGTTTAATATCGAATAGCTGTGGTACTTAATGTTTCATAATATTTAAACTCAGTATAAATTTAATTTTTGGAAATGTCTTTCGACAAGAAATATAGCACGGGCATTGGAAAACGGGGTGTGAATCCGCCCATACAAGCCAAATTTTTAATAGCAAATAGCATTGGAAATAAAAATCGCTGATCAGTGAAATTCCGAATGGAGTTGCCATTTAGTAATGTCTTTCTAATAGAAAACTGGTCTGAGCTTTGGTCAAGTGGGTGCACCTTCCCCTACAAGCTACATTTTTGATCGAATAGGTTCTGAAGTCACAGATGAAGTACATGTGTTTGTCTAAGGCTGCGTGCATTTTCAACGCCGATTCAGACAGACAGGCAAGCTGAAATCTGTGTGAACAAATGAGATACAAATATCTATCTCTCTCGCTTTTTCACATACTCTGCGGACACAGGCAGGCAGTCTGAATCGGCGTTTACTATGCACGTGGCCTAAGGCGTAGCAACGCGCGCCGGGTATTGCTAGTGTATTATAGAAGAATAAGTTATATCCCTGCCGATCTTTGAACTTATTCTAACCGCTTGTTTGTTGATTCTTTTAGGGTTTTTTGACCACTGCACTACAGAAGATAGTGTGGTTCTTACGATCAACGTAAAGAGATTGTAAATTAGACCGGATTGAAAAAAAGTTGACTTGCCGGTATCTGAAATAAGAGTATAGGTCGAGAAAATAAATAAATTTTATTTTTATAGTGTACTCCTCGGCAACAAGAATGTTTTTAAGCCCTGGTCGAAAAAAAAACTCACGTGTAGCAACGTACATGTGGCAGAAGTGAAACTTCTTAAACAGTAAAAAATAAGAGATTTTAGTGTGAAATAGAGAGAGAGAAAGTATCTTAAAAGTAATTTAAATTTAAATCAATACAAAATGGAATAATATTTTGTTTATTCAATATTTACATGCAAAGACTGTGCCGGTTATGGTTTTTATCGAAAAAGTCAAATAATAACTGTTATCTTTTTTTCGGAAGAAATAAATGTTATTTTGTGCCTTATATTTTTTCGTTCAAAAATAACAGTTACTTTTGACTTATTTTATCGGTCAAAAATAACAGTTTTTCATGCCGTCTATTTTTTCGGTCAAAAATATCGGGCAACTGTATTTTTTCAAAGGTCTTTTTACCGACTAAAAACTATTGATACCATTATTTTCATCTCATCGATGAGACATTTTACACATGGTGTCAACAGTTCAATCTGTCAAGCAGTCTTTAAAAAAATACAAATTGCCTGATATTTTTGACCGAAAAAATAAAAGTCAAAAGTTACCTTTATTTTTCCCCGAAAAAAATAACAGTTAACTTTTAAATTTTAAAGAATCAGTCGAAAATTTAAAAGGCTCTTAATATTCGTGAGGCTGATGACATTTGTAGCTTTAAGGAAGGATTTGATATTCAACAAAAAAAAATATACAGTAAGTGTTGCATTAAAATTATATGTACATTATTGTTATTAAAGCATTCATTGTTCAATTGTCTTATTGCAGCAATAAAAGTGTGTATCTGGCAGTCTGTTGCTTTTTCTCCAACAAATGTTATTTTTTGTTACGTAATGAACAGCATTCCAAGCATAAAGTAATCAAATTTCCTTGCATACTCTTAGGATGAAAATCAAATGGTACAGATCAAAAGTTCTTGAGACATGGTGTGTCTGTGGTATACAGTGTTGCCATCAACAAAATTTTCATATCGTAACTTTTGACTCAGTTCGTCGGATTCCCGTCGGATCCGTGAAATTTTAAAAAAGAACAACAACGTAGAAATTTTCCGAGAAGGCAATCGAACATTAAAGAAGAAATATAAGAATCAATGTGGAAGTTTTAAGATTTATTATTAAATAAATCAAATTTTGCTTCAAAAGTCAGTTCATCTAATGTTTCTAACATGATTATTTATAAAAATATTCTGATAAAATATATTGAAAAATACTTTTAAGCACACAAAATAGAAGATGTTTTAATTGTGCTTAAAAAAACAAAAAAAAACAAATTGGCCATTTCAACCCTTGAAAGGACTTTGACCGAGCTTCTTATGATCAATTGTGTTGTGTGTGTTATTAAATGTTTGAACACAATTGACCGAGTACTGAACCAACATGTTTTTTGCCGACTCCGAACGTCTAAAATTCATGTTCTCAAGAAGCATTACATGGTATTATTTACTCTCTGAGGTTTGCCATTGTCTGCAGAGAGGCGGTGACCGATCAGAAAAATTTTTTTATTGAAAAAACTTTTCGCCGCGACTGGAGATCGAACTCGGACTCCGAGCATGCTAAGCCACACATTTAACCTGCATGCCACGGCCATCCACCATAACTGTGCTTACAATGTTATTAAGCGCTGGCTCTGTAGATCTACCTGTCTGGTAGGCCTTGTTGTGCCTTGCATAGGCGTTTCATTGATAAGGAATTCTTTTTGTGCAAGTTTCCTCTGTTTATGTTTTTGAGATTCATGCATTTTTGCCACTTAAGCATAGTACTCTGTTCGGCTTCACGTGAAATTCCACTCAAATCTCCATACAAAATATGACAGCTGTGAAACAACCGTGAACATTTCACAATTTTTTCGTCAAAACTGTACTATGCTACGCTGCGGAAAATCTAGTACTATTTTCCGCAACATGCATCTAGCAACATTGTTTTCACGGCAATTTAATTGAACCGACCATTTATTTTGCCGTGAAAAGTGACAATTGCCATTTCATTTAAGAAAAAAGTGCAAGCAAAAAAACAATGTTTCTAATTTAAATGATATTTTTGTATTATTTCTAAAGTTTTGCTATTAATAATTGCAGTTGTTGGAAATTGTAAATACCAATATTAAATTTTAATACCATAATATTGATGCACCTTTCCGCGGTGTTGGCGGTCGCAAAACTTCGCAGCTTGCAGACTGCCATAAACTAATGACTTGTTCTGCTTCACAACAAAGGACATGCATACTTGTATAAATATTTATTATGTACTAGCGGATGTTACCCGGTGTTACTCGGGGTTGTCATTTCGAGAAAAATGCGTTTAAAGTTTTTCTAAGTTTTTCTTATCTCAACAAAAATTCCAATTGTAAAAATCCTTTTGGGACCGATTCGATTTTTGGATTGTCTTCGTTCAACTTCGGTTTTGGTCGATACTGTTTTGTTGATTTCTGTTCATCTCTATATAGCTTCTGCTCGTATTCGTTAAACTTTTCTTTTTCGTTAGTCTTTGGTTCTTGACTTCGTTTGCCTTCGGCTCATTCCTTGATTTTTGTCGAAAAGACTTCTAAAAGCATAGGATCTATTTCGGTAACAGATACGAATGCATACCAAGTTTCATTGAAATCCGTTTTTACGTGAATGAGCCAGACATAGTTGATTGCTTAAGCCGCCCTTTTACGGATGTTTTCTGAAATTCATGGAATAGCCTCAATTCTGTTGCAGGGTCAGGTTATTTCACATACCAAATTTTAGCAAAATCGGTCAAATCGTTTAAGAGTTATTAAGTCTTAAAGATGCACTACTTAAAGCACTCTCTTGCGGAAGTCTTTGGAATTTTTCTATAGCCTATGTTTTATTTGGGTGCATTTGAACCTTCATACCAAATATCATTGAAATCGGTTCAGGCGTTAAGGAGTTACTGATTCTTTAAAACGCACTACTTAAAGCGCCCTCTTACGGAAGTCTTTGAAATTTTTTATAGCCAGTGTTATCTTGGGCGCGGACGAACCTTCATGGTTCTTCATGGCTTTATCTTGATTGCAGTTGAACCTTCATACCAAATTTCATTGAAATCGGTCCAGGTGTTTTGGAGTTATTATCGAGTGCCACGCCCACATACTTCCGAACACTTTTTTCCTTTGCTTTATATGGGTTGCAGTTGAACCTTCATACTAAATTTCATTGAAATCGGCACAGGTGTTTAGGATTTATTATGTCTTTAAAACGCACTACTTAAAGCGCCCTCTTGCGGAAGTCTTTGGAATTTTTTAAAGCCTTTGTTTTATTTTGGGTGCAGTTGAACCTTCATACCAAATTTCATTGAAATCGGTCCAGGCGTTTAGAAGTTGTTATAGTGCGCCACGCCCAAACACTTCCGCCCACTTTTTTACACCCCTTTGTTCTTTCTCTCTATGAAACGTACTCGGTGTCCAAATTTCAGCTCAATCGGATAAACGGTGCGCTAGCCTATACGGAACAGACAGACAGACAGGAGGACAAACATTTGATTTTATATATAAGATTTATATAATCACAAATATGAAAATTAAAGATCTTAAACAATTTTCTGCTTTTCCTCTTATAAATTGTGGCTGTTTATTTACATCTTGTCGAAATTTGTAAGCTGATCATCAGCTGTTCGTTCGCAACAAAACTTCTGTCAAAATTTTCACGCAACAAATAAATGGATGTTGCCAGCGAAATTTCACGCGAACGAGCATAGTACTAGGCTTTATCGCAAAAACTGTTCTTGTTCTCCTCGTATTTGTACATGACTTTTATGAATTTTATTCACAAAAATGATGAAATTATGTATCATGAATCAATGACTCATGTGATTTATTACTGTACCAAAATTGATGATTGCGAGTTAGGCACAACATGTAAGAGTTCATATTTATTGTGTTCTTTTTAACACTAGTACGTGAGTTAAATTCATTTTTGGCTTTAATTTTTTGAACAATTCCTGGTGCCCTTGTATTTTTTTATGAATTATATATATTTCGGTCACTAAAATCATAAAGTCGTTCATGTGACCCATGTATATTTACATAATATTCTTGCATTATGGTCATTATTTGCATAAATATATCTTAATATCCTCGTATTTGAACATGAATTTTATGAATTTCATTCACAAAAATTATGAATGACTCATGTTTCCTTTTTCATTTATTTATGAATTTAACTAAATTTATTATTGCTTCATGTATCTTGTACACACACTGTATGAACTTTAAACAATAGGCTTATGAAATATTCATGTTCTTGTGTTTTGTTTCTTTTGTGTATTTTGTACATTGATATCATGAATAGTACATGTGACTCATGTAATTGGTTACTGAACCAAAATTCATGAATGCAGTTCATGGAGTTCAGATACAAATTCCTATATATTGTGTACATTTTTAGTTCGTGTCAGTATTCGTATTTTGTTTTATTTGCCGAGCCTTTTGAACAAGTTTATTAAAGATCAGCGAATGATTATTCAATATTCAAACAAAAAAAATTTGTTTGACGCCAAAAACATTCGGTTAGGAAATTGTTTGTGATTTGCATGTATATTATTTTGTTTTTATTCATTGAATTTTGTCGTAAAATATAAATCAAACTGTCGTTAAATCTTTCGAAAGACATGAAAAACCAGCGAGAAATTATAAGTAGGTGTAACATTTATTCCTCAAAGTTATGAGAGAAACTCTTTTAGATAATAGTACGCTATAAACGATAACAATACTTTCGTTATTTTTACTTGAAAAAAATTACCATTTCTTCAAAGAAAACTTACGATTTATTAGAGAAAAATTTTGTTAAAAAAGCTGCAAATTCCTCAAAATATCAATAATAACTAGTATACAATAAAATAGACAATTTATCACATAAATCTGAGCAACTAAAAAAAAGCACTCATAAGCTTTTATTATGTAAATATTACTCAAGCTGTGTGTGTCATTTACAAAAAAATAAAAAAAAGTATTAAACAAGCGTGTTATATAGAAAGTGGCACTCACGAACATTGTTACAAAAATATTATTATATTTTATGTATTATGGTTTTAAATTGAAAAACATGCTTTATGCTTACAAAACAATAACATATACTATAAAAATTTAATCTACAAAATCTCACTTTAATCCAAATATTTTTATGGCAAAGCTATTTCAATAAATATTTTTGTTTTTTTTTTATGGTTTCTAACGACTAGACTGGGTCAATAAAATAATTTATTTAAGCGTTTTTAGTGCCGCTTAAAATCTTAAATCGAAAAAATTGAAATAAAATCGACCCAGCAAGCAAGCTGATACTATGTAAAATTTTCAACAATTTTCTCTGGCAACACTAGCTTAATGTTAGATATGTGTCGCACATGAAGCTGCTAACTTTTGCTTATGAAGACCATATTTTTTTTAATCAAGCAAAAGTATTTAAAATGTGCCATAATCATTAAAACAAAACAAAAAATTTAAAATGCAGCTCTGAGGTTTTGTTGATGTCTTGATATTTCCGGCAATTTTAGCAGTTTTTTCTGATTGCAGCAGCAAAAATTAATGTTAAAAATTTGCCACATAAAAATGTTTTTTACAACTTTACAGACTACAGACACACACTAGCACTTACACACTCACCTATGCTCATAATTGAGCAATCAAAAAATCTAAAATTGAAATCTACAACGCCAAGTCTACGTCAGTTGTTGCAATTATAGTGTTGATGCCACAAGTGGTAGGTTGGTAGTCATTGCCACCAATTTTTTTTTTAAATTTTATAATTTTCATTATTTTAACACTGCAGCATGATAAGTTTAAACAGCTTGATGCGAACTAACTACAAGCTCAAATGGAAACAAATAATTTTAATTGCGCATGCTCAGCGTTTTGCTCATAACATCTAGCATTTTATGACTTTGTGATAATTTTTTTACAAGCGTTAATGATGCTAAATTTTATGCCAAGATGGTGTTGCACAATATTTCCAGGAAACTGATTATTATTAAAATTCTATGAAGTGTTAGAGAAAAATTAAGGCTTGCTGTGACTTTATGGGTCAGTTATAGGAAAATATTAAATGAATTGATATGAAAAAATAAAGAGAAATAAAAAATGGGAAAAAATTGTTAAAAATTAGCGAGACTAATTTCATAATTGAATAGAAAGAAATTAATTTCGTGGAAGATCATTTGTATGATACATTTACTAGGAACATCAATGGGTTTTTCCCTTTTCGAAATATCGGCATTTTCGGCTCTAATACCCAAAATTCTGATTCCCGGAGTTCTAAAAAAATTTTTCAAAATTTTTCATTGAATAAAATCGCTAAAAAATCGTTTTGATAACACAATTTTTTGGCAGATTATCAAATTATCATTATTTTCATCAGCTCATAATATGTTTTTTTTTTTAAATTCTTTTTGGCCGAAGTTAAAATACACCCCCACGGGCGATTCGTAATGGTACAAAATCTTAAATTGCAGCTGTTTTTATATGAGATATCAAAAATTTTACTATTTTGATAACGTCTAAAATAATGGGTGTTTTTTTAAGAGCTTGCTGATTTGACATTTAAATAAAAGACATGCCAAATTATAAAATTGAAAAAAAAATTTTTTGTTTTGGTAGATAATTTCTTGGCATTTAACATTTAAATATAATTTCATGCATATGGCCACCACGACTATTTTGCACAAAGGTCATTCTGGAGGTCCAATTTTCGAACACCTTTTCAAGCATTTGAGGGCGTATTTCAGCAATGCCACGTTGAATATTGGTTTGCAAAGCGTCAATTGTTGCTGGTTTATCCACATAAACCAATGACTTCACGTATCCCCACAAATAATAATCAAGTGCCGTCCATTCTTGAAATAATGTTGTCGTTGAAATGTTCTTTCAATAAGTCGATTGTTTCGCCCGCAGCATGACAAGTGGCACCATCCTGTTCAAACCACATTTCGTCCACATCCATTTTTTGAAGATTTGGCAACAAAAATTCATTGATCATGGTTTTTTTCCATTCAAGGTAACGCGTCGTCCTTCCTCATTTTTAAAGAAATAAGGACCGATGATTCCACCAGCCCATAGACCGCACCAAACAGTACATTTATCGGGAAAGAGTGAATGTAGACCGAAATTTGGTAATAACGTTCTTTATGGTGGTCACAGACGGACGATTATGTGCACCATAAAATTCACGAAGAGCTCTATAAACATTTTTAATTGAACACTGTTTTTGTAAATAAATTTCCACGATTTGGAAGCGTTGTTCTGGAGTAAAGCTATTTATGATGATTTGCCAAACAATACTGAGTAGAGTATGACACTTTAAACACTTTTTGACACTTTTATTTTGAAAAATAAATATTTTGAAAACTGTCAAAATAATTGTCAGACAATAGAGTAATCCATATTGAAAAAAAACCTCATAAAAAACACTCTTTTACGCCCATTTTTCTCTCACGTCTTGATTTTTATATAAAAATAATAAATATCTAATTTTACTTTTGTAGCTTCGACATAAGGTTTCAATATTAGGGTTGTATGGGAGGTGGGCGTGTTAGTGGGTGGATGACGCCTATTTTGCTAACACACCTGAGTTTTGTCAAAGACTAAAAATACTGAATAATTTTTGTAGCTTAAATATTTGCTTCTTTATGAAGTTTTCATTATTGGGGTTGTATGGGAGGTAGGCTCATCTAGCTCATTCTCGAACTCTATCTTAGTTTTTTAAAATAAGCTTAAATATCGAAGTTCAGCACTATAGCTTTGAAAAATTACGGCTGCAATCGTGTCCACAGACGGACAGAAGGACATGGCTAAAACAACTCAGGTGGTGATGCTGAGCAGGATTATATACTTTTCATGCCTACCACGCCTTCTTATGGGCGTAACACACGTCGTGACAAAATTAATTACGCAGTACGCGGAGGGATATAAATATGCATGCACACATGTGAGCAGAACAAGAAAAGTTCATGGGATAAGTGAAAAAAAGCATAAATCTTATGAACATAAACAAGGGAAATATGAACAATTTTATGAGCTCAGTGACAAAAATTCATATAATCCATGTACGAATTCAAGGGCAACAAGAATAGTTCATAAGATAAGAGTGTTTAAGGAAAACATTAAAAAAACTATAAAAAGCTTGTAAAACATCAAGATTTATGCAAGTTCTGGTTTTTCTTTTTATAAAATCGACACCTAAATATTTTTTTTTTATTCAAGTTACTTTGCCTGTTATTTGTAGAATCACATCGCTTTGATTTATTTATTTTTTTTATTACTTTTTGTTGCTTGAAGTATTTCAATTGACTGACTGTCAGTCGAATCACACACACACAAACAATTTTTATGCGTTTGCATTTCTCACATATGTATGTTTTTATCAAT
Source organism: Tetanocera ferruginea (assembly GCA_958299015.1). NCBI lineage: Eukaryota > Metazoa > Arthropoda > Insecta > Diptera > Sciomyzidae > Tetanocera > Tetanocera ferruginea. The sequence continues at coordinate 2,771,929 of OY282644.1, forward strand.
AATTAAGTGACAAATTGACATTTTATTGTCATGAATACTTTATGACTGTAGCTTTATATATGCATGTAGCTGCATAACTGTGCACACAAGTGGAATACGACGCATGTTTTATTATAATTTTTATTACTCTGTGTTTATATGCGATATAGTACAATGGGTTCTGAAAATTTAAATTTTTTTCAATCAAAGCATTAAATTTGGCATCAATTTCAATGTATGAACAACGAACAACTGATATATGGCATGCAACAATACATAGTTCTGAATAAATTTATATTCATCAAATTTAAGTTGTACAGCTGACAAGAGACATATTGTTATTAAGAGTAGAACTTTTTAACTTTTTTCAGTTATTTTTATTTTGCACTTTAAACAAAAAGAATCACGCTTACGTCTTTGAAATGCACAATTCTAGCCATGACTAATTTTAATTTTAATCTTACTCTAATTTAGGTCAACAAATGTTTTGTAACATCATAAAAAACCACATTGCGTTGATTAATGCAAAAAAGTTGTGCAATTAATATACCTAGCGATAAAAATAAATATTATTCTCATTTTTTTTAAGCTGCGTATTTCCCGTTTTTCTGTTTCCACACTGTATTGATAACTCGGCTGATGACTGAGTAATCAGCGGGTGATTTACAATTGCATGTAGTTTAAGTATTTCTTGCCAAATGCAGCGTTAACATGATTAATACATGTATTTAAATGTTGTATATTACGACATAAAACCAACAGTGCTGCAATGGTTATGCATAAGTCACCGTGTATAGCTTACTTTAGGAAACTCTTACACTCAGGGAAAAAATGCTGTTTTATCAAACAAATCATGGGTTGAAATAACAGATTTCACTGTTAAATACCATCCAACAAATGAAACTTTCAAATCAACAGTCGGTTGACTGTTGGTCTATGGAACACGAAACCCGTATAAAAACTTATTTATTGAAATTTGATCACTGGTTTGAAAGTTCATGTATGGCCGAGAGTGCTAACGTGTGCGTCTAGTACTCGTCGAGTGTCCACGGTTCAAATCCGGCAAGGCCAATAAAATTTTTTTTTTTTATTTAAAATATGTTTTTTTTAAATAAAGAATGAAATTTGCAATTGTTTTTTTTTTTGCAAGATTGTAAGCACTTTATTTTGAAGGTTATTTTTGCCCAAACAATTAATGAAACAGAATTATTATTATTATTTCAATTATTATATTACTATTTTTGATACTTACACAGCTAGGGTTCGAACCCACGTCCTCCCGCATGACAGTCTAGTGCACTTCCACTGAGCTATTGGCAACGATAATATAAATATAGCAAAACACATCTAAAAACTATTGCTTAGGAAAAATAGACAATTCAACAACAACACAAAAATATTTCAACAGATAATTTTAACAACACAAAAATACTTTGAAACTTTCATTCAACAAAGAAAATTGTTTACTTAAACGCAAATCATTTAATCGAACAGTGTTTTGAAATAACAGCGGCCGACTGTAAATATTACAGTTGATATTTTTCTGAGTGTAATGGTTTAAAATTGTTTTTAAAAGGTTGCTAGGTATCGTCAGCTGAGTTCAGCTGGGTCCGATGTGTCCAGAAAAGAAGACATTTGGTTTCAAAAATATGCTTTATAAGAATTGCATATAATGCACCAAGTATTGAATCTTCATACCCTTGTAAAGACTTGATATGAAAATTGCAATTGTTTTGCGCTAGATTCTTTGAGACCCCCTAGCAAATAGCTTCTCAAAAAACATATTTCAGATTTAAAACAACCTAACAAACTTTATTCTATCTTTGAACCGACAAACCTAACTAACAATTGTACTTCCAACAAGTTATTACAAGCAATATTTTCCCTACCTCTTACGCACTTGGGCCAAATCTCATTCGAAAGCTTATTCGGAGCTCTTTAAAGGTTCACTCACGAACGTCTCGATATTGCTTTTGTCACGAGAAGTTACATGGAAGGCCACTAGTGCTTTGTTGTATGTCTTTACGAATCACTTTTACGGGGATTCGCTCTCACTTGAAAAATCTCACTCTCACTAACAATGTAGAAACTGTTTGAAAGCTGACTGCTGCTTCATCAAAAAACATACGTAGCACGATAACGAGGTTTAAATTTGACAAAATTTATTAATTTCTAATATTTTGCCAATACATTTTTATGTTTTCTAACACTTTTTATTTTCTCTTCATAGGAGTCACAGGTTAAAATTTTTATTTTTAATTTTGTTCTATTTCGACTTTATTCCGTCATATAGCATCGGAAAACATGAAAACAAAATGTTTTTGCCGCGAATACGTTAAAAAAAAACAAGTTGGCCATTTCAGCCCTTGAAAGGACTTTGACCGAGCTTCTTATGATCTATTGTGTTGTGTGTGTTATAAAATGTTTGCACACAATTGCCCAATAACTGGACCTACATGTTTTATGCCGACTCCGAACGGCTAAAGTTCATGTTCTCAAGAAACTTGACATGACATTATTTACTCTCTGAGGTTTGCCATTGTCTGCAGAGAGGTGATGACCGATCAGAAAAAATTTTTTATTGAAAAAAACTTTTGCCGCGATTGGGGATCGAACTCCGAGCATGCTACGCCACACACTTAATTTGCATGCCACGGTCACCACCACACCGCGAATACGTTTACTTCGTCTTTATCACGCACGGAAAATTAAAATCTAAGCAAAAAAGTATGAACGTGTAACGTTAAAGATCACACATTTTGGCTACTAGAGGCGCAAGATAACATTTTATCTCCATTTTATCGATTTTAGTTGTATATTTGATCTCTCTTCTTCGATAAAGTTATTTCATTAAGGTTTTTTCATTTTCAATTTCGGTCATTTTTTAAAATTCAAACTTACCTTGAAACTTATTTCCAAAAAAATGTTATGTTAAAGATCACATAAAATTGGTTAAAACTGCAAGAGTTAGAAGAAAAATTTGTTCACATAAAATGCATGTCTTGAGGTCTACTTCAAGTACATGTACAAAATGTATTGATTTCATGGAATATTTTGATGTATTTGTAGAGATATACGGTCGAGTGTAACGTTCAAGCAAAAAAAAGAAAAAAAATTGAAAAATTGAAATTAAACAAGGAATTATATTAATTCTTTTAAATGCTAAATTGTATTGAGCTTACTTGGATATGAACACAAGCATTGTTGCATATCGATCAAGTACATTGAAAATATAAATTAATAATTATTATAAAAAGACTTATATACATGAGTTTTGTGTTCACTGATCATGTGTACTGTGATACATACGTATTTTTGTTTTTTTTTTTTAATTTTTTTAACCATGTGACTTATATAAGCTCCAAGTAATTATGCATGACTTGAGAGTATTCACACACAGGCTAATGTTAAACACACTAAGAAATTATGCTAAACGTATCTAATGCTAAAGATCAAAAAATCAATTTTGTACGAAAATAAGCTGCTCTGAATATAAGACAATATTGGGCGGAAGTAAAGGAAATTTTCCAAAGAAAGAAACTACGTCATAAAAATTAAATAAAAATTTCGTGTTTTTTCGAGAAAATTGTATTGAAAGTTGAATTTTTTTCAAAAAAATTAATTTTTTGACTTTAGGTGTGCTCGTAACTTTTTTAGTTGTGACTCAATGGAAAAACTATACCGCAATAACTTAAAGAAAATTTAATTTTATTTTTAAAAAGTTATCATGTTTGGTAATTGTTGTAGAGCTATATTAGTTATGGATTAAAACGGGACCGAAAGTATCTGTTATTTTACAATTTTTAAATGAAAAAGGCACAGTGAAAAAATAGTCGAAGGACTTTTTCAAATATACCATTATGATACAAATGGCCTCAGCTTCACGAATTTTAAGTGTCTTTTAAATTTTCGACCGATTCTATAAAAGTTAAAATTAAACTGTTATTTTTTGCCTATTATTTTTTGCGAGCAAAAATAACGGTTACTTTTAACTTTTATTTAAGCGGTCAAAAATAACACTTATTTTGTGATTTTTATTTTTTCGGTCAAAAATATCAGGCAATTTGTGTTTTTTTTTAAAGACCTCTGGACCGGTTAAAAAAATATTGATACCATGTGTAAAATGTGCGCATCGATGAGACGAAAATAATGGTATCAATAGTTTTGTAGTCTGTAAAACGTCCTTTGAAAAAATACTAATTGCCTGATATTTTTGACAGAAAAAATTTAAGGCAAAAAATAACTGTTATTTTTGACCGACAAAATAAAAGTCAAAAGTAACTGTTATATTTGCCCGAAAAAATATAAGGCACAAAATAACAGTTTAATTTTAACTTTTATAGAATCGGTCGAAAATTTAAAAGGCACTCAAACTATTTTTTTTTGTGGGAAAAAATAATAGTTAAAAGATAACAGTTCATATGTGACTTATTCGATAAAAACCATAACCGTTACGGTCCCTGAATTGCACCTAAGTATGTTAATTGTTTTTCCCTCCTATACAATTTTTTGATCGTATCATGATGGGGAATCAACCCCTGCATTATTGTCCCCTAGGTCTGAGACACTCTGTATGTTAAAATTTTACTTTTATTTTTTCAGTTGAAACTCAAAGTTAAAATATGATTTCTATTTTCCAGTCAGAAATATAAGTTAAAATTTGATTTTTAATTCTTTCTGTCATTAATTTCAAAAAATTCCCTCAAATTTATTATTTTATGTCAGAAAAAAAAAAAATTAAAAATGTAATGAAATTTGTACTTTTGTTATGTTTATTACGAAGAAATAAAAGTCATATTTTAACTGTTATTTTTGACCGAAAAAAATGTAAATCTTAACTTTTATTTTTGATCAAAATCATAGAAGTCAAATTTAACTTTTATTTTTGACCGAAAAAGTAAAAGTCAAATTTTAACTGTTATTTTTGACTCAAAAAATAAAAGTCAAATTTTAACTTTTATTATTGACCGAAAAAATAAAAGTCAAATTTTAACTTATATTTCTGACCGGAAAAAATCGGTCAAAAACAACTTTTATTTTTGACTTTTTTTGTAAAAGTCAAACAAATAAAAAGCTTTTAAGATTATTATTCCTTAGTTAACAAGCATCACACTGCTTTATTCAAATATCGAATAAACAAATTCTTTCTGCCTACCTTTTTGAATTGAAATTTTGAAAATAACTATTATTTTCGGTCCGTGTTCAAAACTATTGGAACCGATAGTTTTAAAGCTTTTCCTTTATTTCAGGTTTTTTCCTCTGCGGACATGCAGTTGAACGTACAAAAATGATTAGGCACTTTTTCAAAAAACTCCAGGCGGCATTTTTTTCAATTGTTTTATGTAGGTTATTAAAATAACCAAGGAATATTTTAACCCTGTTAATTAGTTTTTTGTTGTGAAGACCGACCTGTTCTAATGTAAATAGAATGCATGAGTTTTTTCACTAAATGAAAAACAAAGTTCGCGCTTCTTTTGTATCATTTCATGAGTTGTATGCATTTTTTACTCTTATCCAATGAACTATTCTTGAAGTTTTTGTATTTGTTCATGGCTTGTATGTATTTTAGTAACCAAACTAATAAAGTAGTTTATATTTTTCTTTAAATGTACATGAGATTCATACTTTTTTGTCACTTATCTCTTGATCTGGTCTTGTTCTCCTCGTATTTGTACATGAATTTTATTTTTGTACAAAAACAATAAATGATTCTTGTTCCTTTTGTACAATTTCTCATGGCTTAACGTGAATTTTGTATTGGTTCGTGTAACTTCATGAATTTTAAACACTACACTCAGAAAAAGTTTCTCGGAATATGATTAAAAAGACATCAGATTTAGAGAAAAATGGTATAAAATGCTTTACTCTAAATGCAATCCTTTTAATTCCCTGAAAATGATAAAAAGCTTTCATGAAAAACAGAAATTTGTAAAAATATATAGTTTATAGAAAAGAATATTTTTTTTATTTTTGAGTGTAGATTTGTTTTTATTGAAAAAAATACTTCGCATAGTGAATTTTTTTATCAAAAAATAGTAAAAATTTTTCATTTTCAATATATTTTTCTCTATCAAGCCTAGTACTCTGTTCGTTTGTGTGAAATTTCGCTCACAACCTTAATTTTTTCGTTACGTGAAAAATTCTGACAAATATTTTGTTGCGAAGAAATTGAAAAATTTAAGAAAGTCATGCTTTCTTTACTTCTCAAAATAGAAAAAAATAAATTCATAAAAACAAAAAATTTACGACAACTGTCACTTTTCACTTCAAAAAAAAAAATAGGCAGTTCAATTAAATTGTCGTGAAAAAATGTTGCAAGAGAAATATTGCCAGTATTTTTCACAGCGGAATAGACTGCAACTTTGACGAACATGCTGTGAAAAATTTCACACATGTTTCACAGCTATAGTTATTTGTATGTAGAATACAACAGAGTACTAGGCTTAAATGAGAATTTTTTTGTGCGAGAATAATACTTTTCATTATTAGCGACATTGAAATATTTCTACGAAAATGTGAAAATTTATTCGTATTGAAAAAAATTTTATTTGAAAAAGAGAAAATTGCTTTTATCGAAAATAGAGAAATTTTTATAAAGCAGAAAGATAGGTAATTTTTTCTGAGTGTATTTTGTCGGTTATCTCCTGAACTTTTCTTGTTTTCCTCGTATTTGTGCATCAATTTTATGCATTTTATTCACAAAAATTGTTCCGTTTGTATTTTTTTATGGCTTTAACGAATTTTTTTTTTTGTTTTATGTACACTGAGAAAAAAACACTTACCTTGCTCTGGTAAAAAATTTCTCTATTTTTGATAATAGCAATTTTCTCTTTTTCAAATAAAATTTTCTTCAATTAGAATAAATTTTCACTTTTTCCAAGAAATATTTCTTTACTTTTAGGAAATGGAAATATTTCAATGTCTCTAATAATGATAAGTATTTTTCTCGCACAAAAAATTTCTCATTTATAGAGAAATTTTATTGAAAATGAAAAACTTTTCTTATATTTTGATAAAAAATTCACTATGAGTAGTATTTTCTTCAATAAAAACAAATATTTTCTCGAAAAAAAAAGTATTTTTCTCTAAAACGATATATTTTTCTATTTCATGGAAGCTTTTTATCATTTTTTAAAGAATTTTTAGTATCGCAATTAGAGAATAACATTCTCTGGAGCAAAGTCTATACCATTTTTCTCTAAATATGATGCCTTTTTTATCATATTCCGAGACACTTTTTTCTGACTGTATCTTGTACACACACTTTATGAACTTTTAACACTAGGCTTATGAAAAATTTATTGTCTCGTGGTTTTTTTTGTGTATTTTGCACATTGATGCTATGACTAGTTCATGTGACTTATGTAATTAATTTCGAAACCAAAAATTATGAATGCCATTCATGGTGATCATGTAAAAGTACATAATTATTGTGCACGTTTTTGGTACAGTGCAGCAACTTATTTTTATCTCATGGCAACTTTACCAAATATTTTGATAAAGCTTTTGAAATTAATTGCGCTAGCATTGAAAGCTTTGATATATCAAGCGCGCAGACTTGCACACACACACACACACTCAGCAGAAAATTCATTCCGAAAATTATAAAAGTTTTCATTTTTGCGTTGGGGGGGCGGCATGTGTTGGGTGGGTGACCTTAGCAAATTGTGCGCTTTGAAAACAGTTACTTTTTAAAATTTCGCTTCATTAGCTGCTCCATTGAACACAGCGGAAGCGCAAAGCTACGGCAAGGGTAGTTTTGCGCTTACCAAGCTGCTCGATGACAACAACAACAACAACAACAACATAATAACAATTTTAATTAGCACTTAATTTCACAGCAAAATGTCATCATTTAAGGTTTTGCAAACTTTTTCTTTTGCTGCGGCGCAACCCATAAGTAAATTATTGCCATGGCTGCCAACATTTTATATATTTTGAGCAACTTTGGTTTGAAACGAGAATTTAAAACAGCTGATTCCTTTGAGATTTGCTCAATTTATGTTCACACCTTCCGACAGCGAGAAGGCACACAGCAAGAGCTCAATTAGAATGACTGCTAAGAAGAAAGAAGATGAAAAAAAAGAAAGAAGGACAAGAAATTAAAAACTTTTAACTGCGTAAATTTAGAAAATTTGAAAATCAGTCTAATTGTGAACAGCAGCAGCAGTGATGGTAGAGGGCGTGTAGCCTAGCCTGTTGAAGCGCAACGTTGCTAATGCCATAATAATGCTTAATTGCTGAGAACTGAGCAAAGTTTATGCTTTCTGCAGTGCGCCGCGAAACGACTAGCAACTCGCTTTTCAATAAATAAATTAAGGCGTAAAAGTTTGCAACGCGAAAATAATTATTAGAATTAATAATTGCCAAATTTTGGCAAAGTTCAAACAACTTTGCCAACTTTTTGCTCTCATATAAAAAGCAGCAATTATATTCTATTAAATGCGAAATAAATTTAAACCCATTTTATTTCGCCGAATAACAGTTCAATAAGTTTCGCTTTTAAAAACATAAAACTTTCTCTTAAGCCGTTGTTCCATTATAATGCCATTAACAAGTCAGCGCAATAAAAACTTAAAACATATTTCGAAAAACATACAGAGCTGCCACATTATTCAACTTGGTAGTACAAAAACTGTCAGAATGATTTGCATTTATTCTGCTCTTGTTGTGTTTTTCACCCACTTTTATGCTGGAATTTGAATGCAACATTAAAAAGTAACGTTAATTAAGGCAATAAAAATTACAATTTTTATCTCATTCACGGCTGCGCAAGTCAAATTAATTAATTAATTTAATAACTGAGTGAAGAAAAAAAAAAAACAGCGAACCAAAATGTATACAGTTGGCCATAATTTTTCAATACAAAAGTTTAAATAGTGCTACACATAAGCCGGCAACATATATATAGTATATTTCAACAATGTTGGAATGCGTTGGTAAGAATTGAATAAAAAAAAAAAAATACACACAAAAAACACACAGAAATTAAAACATAATCATGAAAATTAATTTAGCATAACCGAGCGAAAAGATTGGAATTAATGGTGAGGCTTTAAACAGTTGTAAACGAGCTGCTATAAAAACAACAACAACGACAGTAAAATAACCAAATAAAAATAACAAAAAATAAAAAATGCAAAAAAAACAAACAAAAGTTTAAAAAAAAAAATAACGAATAAAGCTTCTGTTTGTGCCAAGATTAATTATTAAATGAAAAAAAAAAATTAATATATTTATATGTATATTTGTATAGCAGTATAGTTTCACAATTTAACAGCGGAAGTTCGTCCGCTTGTCCGTCCGTCTGTCTGCTCGCTTTCGGCTGATGCGTATAGTTATGTCATTGTGTGAGTGTGATTATTATATTGATGTGTGTGTGCGAGCATTATGTTTGCCAGCGCCATTAATCAGCAGCGCATTAATGCCAACAAGCAAATATTTTATTTATTTAAATAATACAAAAAACGTTAAATTTTTTTTTTAGTTATTTATAGCATTTTTTAAAACAAGATTAGCACAAATTTTTAATTTAAATAACGCTGCAATTTCGATTTAACTCAATCAATGTGCAGCTGCAGCAGGCGCGGTAACAAAATTTCGCTCAGTGTTGAAAGGAAGAGTTATATTTTGAAGTATATTTATGCCAGAACATTAAATTTTCAGGAATTTAAACACAATTAATCTCAATATCCAACATTAGCAATGTTTTTTAATTGCTATCAAAATTGAAACCATGCATTATTTCTTTTTTTATAAATTTTTACAATTAATGGTATACAATTCTTGATTGACGCCGACAAATTTTAAAAGCCTTTGGACAGTTGATTAAAGAATTCATCTGTTGATACACACTTCCCTGCCTGTAAGTCTTATCTAACAACTATATATAACGTTGGCATATAGAAATCAAGCATATAAAATATGAGTGGCATTACTTTATACTCCATAAGTAAGGCATTTCTATACCGCTATAACAAAATTGAATAGCTTTTTGATTGAAACATTAAATGTCCTTTTAGTCTTTGGAGGTAAAGTTATGAGCGCCTGAAATGTAAACATTACTTTTCTTTCAAATTCAAATTTTAAGGCAATTTTCCCCTAAAAACCATTTAGTTTCAAGTAATTTTTATGACTAATTACTAGAAAATTCAAAATTTTCTGAAAGTGATAAAAGTTTACAATTTAAACTTTAAAAGTAAAAATTTACAATTTTTATCTCAGTCATGGCTGCGCAAGTCAAATTAATTTATTAATTTAATAACTGAGTGAACAAAAAATTTAAAATTTAAAATTCAAAAATTAGAATTAAATTTAAAATAAAGAATTTAATTTAAAATAAATCATTTAATAAATTAAATTTTAAATTTAAAATTTAAAATTTAAAATTTAAAATTTAAAATTTAAAATTTAAAATTTAAAATTTAAAATTTAAAATTAAAAATTTAAAATTTAAAATTTAAAATTTAAAATTTAAAATTTAAAATTTAAAATTTAAAATTTAAAATTTAAAATTTAAAATTTAAAATTTAAAATTTAAAATTTAAAATTTAAAATTTAAAATTTAAAATTTAAAATTTAAAATTTAAAATTTAAAATTTAAAATTTAAAATTTAAAATTTAAAATTTAAAATTTAAAATTTAAAATTTAAAATTTAATTTAATATAAATTTAATAAATAATTAAAATTAAAATTTAAAATTTAAAATTTAAAATTTAAAATTTAAAATTTAAAATTTAAAATTTAAAATTTAAAATTTAAAATTTAAAATTTAAAATTTAATTTAATATAAATTAAATAAATAATTAAAATTTAAATTTAAAATTTAAAATTTAAAATTTAAAATTTAAAATTTAAAATTTAAAATTTAAAATTTAAAATTTAAAATTTAAAATTTAAAATTTAAAATTTAAAATTTAAAATTTAAAATTTAAAATTTAAAATTTAAAATTTAAAATTTAAAATTTAAAATTTAAAATTTAAAATTTAAAATTTAAAATTTAAAATTTAAAATTTAAAATTTAAAATTTAAAATTTAAAATTTAAAATTTAAAATTTAAAATTTAAAATTTAAAATTTAAAATTTAAAATTTAAAATTTAATTTAATATAAATTTAATAAATAATTAAAATTAAAATTTAAAATTTAAAATTTAAAATTTAAAATTTAAAATTTAAAATTTAAAATTTAAAATTTAAAATTTAAAATTTAAAATTTAAAATTTAATTTAATATAAATTTAATAAATAATTAAAATTTAAATTTAAAATTTAAAATTTAAAATTTAAAATTTAAAATTTAAAATTTAAAATTTAAAATTTAAAATTTAAAATTTAAAATTTAAAATTTAAAATTTAAAATTTAAAATTTAAAATTTAAAATTTAAAATTTAAAATTTAAAATTTAAAATTTAAAATTTAAAATTTAAAATTTAAAATTTAAAATTTAAAATTTAAAATTTAAAATTTAAAATTTAAAATTTAAAATTTAAAATTTAAAATTTAAAATTTAAAATTTAAAATTTAAAATTTAAAATTTAATTTAATATAAATTTAATAAATAATTAAAATTTAAAATTTTAAAATTTAAAATTTAAAATTTAAAATTTAAAATTTAAAATTTAAAATTTAAAATTTAAAATTTAAAATTTAAAATTTAAAATTTAAAATTTAAAATTTAAAATTTAAAATTTAAAATTTAAAATTTAAAATTTAAAATTTAAAATTTAAAATTTAAAATTTAAAATGTAAAATTTAAAATGTAATTAATATAAATTTAATAAATAATTTAAATATATTTTAAATTTAAATTTATTTATTATTTATTAATAATTTATTAATTATTTAATTTAAATTTTTTATTTTTATATTATATAATTAATTTTTTTTTAAATCAAAATAATAGTTTTTTGAAAAATTCGAAAATATGTACATTCAAAGTTTATTAAAAATTGATCCCAAAATAATTTTCCGCCAGTTTAGAGGTAATTTTTTGTTAATTTGTTTATGGAATTTACATGCTTTTATCACTTTTTCTCTACAAAATTTCATGTGTATGAAAAAATCTATAATCGAAGGTTTTTGACTCATTTTTTATGCCTTGAAATAAGCCGCCATTTTGAAGTCTGCTGCCTTGGTAAAGGTCAAAAACCTTTTTAATATGCGAGAAGCTAGTGGTTTTTCCTTTTTTTACGATTATTTTAGTGTTATATCGATGATTATAAATTAGCCAATTTTGAGTTCTTATAATTGATTATTTCCCTCTGAAAACTTGACCCCAAAATCGAAAGTAGCTTTTTTACCTTTGAAATATATATCTTTATAGTAAATTTTTATTGAATTTTCTAGACGAAAACCCAATCGACACTCAAGTCCTCTTTACGGAATGAAATTTGAGCTGAATAAATTCTCAAATAAATTTATTTTGGGAGTGATTCTGAGCTAAGGCCTTATGTGATTATATATCAAAAAAATTAACACGGTCATTTGTGCCCAATTTATGACTTTTTGGTATTGGTTAAAAAAAAAAATATGCTCAGTTGTTTCCAATGCATGTTATTTATGGATTGTGATTAAAACAAGTTAGCATTCTCTCATATATCTAATCTAAGAAATTTTGGGTTGTGACATTTTATGTGACAATTTTAATAATACAAAGTTAAAGATGACAAAATATAAGGGCTCAGGCATCAAGGAAACCAAAAAGGAACGATGACTTCACGCAAATTCAAAATTATATTTACATTTTCCAAATCAGATTTGCTGTTATCCAATTCGGACAGCAAAATATAATTTTGTAATTTATGTTCTGCACTTTTATACACTTTTGTTCTAACAGCAACTAAGAATTATGTCGTTCGGTTGCTCATTTTTTTGATGAACAAAAACAACAAAAATTAATTTTTATGATCAATCCCAAGATTACGCGTATTAAGCACAAATTGAGGTGTTTATTAAAAAAATTTTCAAGCGAACATGAATAGCATGTTTTAAAATGGTTTTGAGCTCAATTGAGCTGATTTCAGTTATGAATGTTTTGATGCCAAAAGTTTTAGCAGTTTGACTTTCGAATGAAAAAACTTCATATATCAAGCTAATATGAAAGTAGTTTCGAAGTGAATTTTTTAAGGTGGCGATTGTAATTTGAAGGTCGCTGATTAAGGCGCTGGCGTAGGAACTATCGGGATCACAAACGCGATATTCCTGGCGTGATGCTTGTTCATTGTACTTTGATTGAGTTGACCTCCAGGAATTTTCATAATCGGATTTTTCATAATCGGCAATAACTTCCCGACGTTTGTGAAAAAATTTCACTTAAATGGTTTTTATGGTTTAAATGGTTTTTATACCTAAATAAAAATCACAATTTTTAAACAATTTTATGGAAAAATAAAATCACTTTTATATACAATTTTAAATTTATATAGTTTTTCAGATTTGTAGTTGTATTTGGCTTATTTTGTAGAATTTGTTTATTTATGTGTTGCTACAATTCTTGCTTTGCTGTGCTTTTCAGCAAACATGCTTTGATAGCAATTATTTACCCCAGCGATCTTCTGAAGTGAAAAAATGCAAGTATTTTTTATCGCACCTCATTAAATCAATATTTACGCTTATGCCTACCACTGCAAAGAAAAGTGCAAGGAAATAAAAACAACAACAATAATAACAGCTCAGCCTCACCTGCGTTTTTGCAGTAGTTGGCTCTAAATGCTGGCAACAACTCAACAACTTGGTTTAATCCAATGACACGTGGTGTGTGGCTTCCCGAAACGAATTTTTCACTTATTCCTGTTTTTGTGCTATTTTGCCCTTCCATCTTTTTGAGTCCTCACTTCGTTGCTTCTTTTTCTTTTAATCAGCTTTTGTTGTAATTTTGTTCAGAAAATTGTTCTGAACCTGCGCCTATACCTATACCTATACCTATACCTATATTTAAAGCTGCCCGTCGTAGTGTTATTTTCACATTTATGTTCAGCGTTTATTTGCGTTTTTTTTTTTTTTTTTTTTTCTACTTCCATGTAGCATCCGTTGGTCATAATGCTGGTTGTTCTTCTCAATTTCACTGCTTTTCATGCTTCTATTTTTGCAAACGAGTGTTGAACGCGCAATTCGTGCGGTTGGTTTACTTGAGACCTAAACGTGAGCAACCAATTTAAAAAATATGTTTCTACACTGAAACATAAGCCTACTAACGATGTTACCTTTTAGAAATTTTAATTTTTCAAATTGCATTTATTTACAGTGAGAGTTCCCGGACTTGATGTATCAAGGAATCTTAATTTTGCCTCGAGCTACGGAAAATTTGAGTTAAAAGATCAAAATATAAGAAAAATGCATCGAAAACGCTACAATACTACTTCGAGTAATTGAGAAGTTCAAGTAAGTAAAGTTCGATTCAGGAAAATTTTACTTTATGATTAATTTGGCACAATTTTTCTTTATATCATCATCAAAGAAATCAAAATACTCTAAGTTACCAAAAATTCCAAATCGACTTTTTGATTGATTATGATGCACCATATCAAAATACATGTTCATGCACTTTTACACTCCTACAACTTAAAAAACCGCTTTTATTTACAAAACTAACCTGAAAAACTGAAAAAAAAATTGAAAATATATGGTTTTGTTTTCAATTTAGAAAGATTTTGTTTCTCCTGTAAAATTTTTCAAATTTTTCACATAAGGCTTTTTTATATCATATGACGATATACTAAACTGATATTCCTGATGTCTTAAAGTCATAAAGTCTTCAAGTTGTCAAAATAAAGTCCATCATAAAAGTACTACATTTTTTATACATAGAGTTGCCCTTGTGGCACCCTAAGACATTGTTATGAAGAACACTCATTTTCCTCCACTTTCAAAAATTTACAAAAATATTCTTTTTTTTTCTTTAATTATTTATTAAATTTTCTTTCAGTGTAGCCCAACATCATCACTGCCCAAGAACAATGCACAATTTTTATGATCATCTCAATATATTTTTCGATTATTTCATAGTTGTTGTTAATAAAACTTTACTCTTTTGATTGTTGTAGGCATGTTTTTGTTATTTTTATTTTTTTTTTTTTTTTTAATATGCCACGATTTTTGTTTTTCTTCCCCAAACATATTCTCTGGCTGAACCCACTCACTCTATAATATTGGCCCAATGTTTGTCTGTACGTGTGGATTTTAACGTGTATGTTGGTTGCTTCTTGTAATTGACAGTTTGGGGCGTTAATGATGCGTTTTCCCTTTCGTAACATGCAATGCTGTGAAGGAAAAAAGCATATCAATAAAAATGGCAAAAAACAAAAAACAACTACAACACTTAGATAAGTAGCCATCATCATGTTATAAGGTACCTCTTTTGATAGTTGTTGAAGGTTTTATGGATGCCTGTTTGTTGAGTTGTGCAGGCTAGGGAAGGAGGCAGAAACTATTTTTCTTTTTTCATTTTTTGTTTATGTTGTTGTTTAATATTTTGCTATAGGAAATAGTAGAATTTGCTAACAACTCTTTCTAGTAAAATGACTTGCATCTAGTTCAGCTATTCATTCTCTTAAGATCATGTGAAGTTTTAGGAAAAGCATAGATCACCCTTTTCAGCCCTTTTTATTAAAAAAAAATTACGTAAAAAGATATTAACATTTTTTTAATACAAAATTACAAAAGGCTTGATTTCATAAATTTTAATATTTAACATAATTTTTGTTTATTTTTTTTTTAAATTTTAATTTATGTGTTTACTTGATGACGGTAGGGTTAACCGGACCTTTGATTCAAATTCAGTGACTCAAAAAAAAAAAAAAAAGTTTGTTCATAAAAAATTAATTTCTTTATATAATATTTGCTTAAATAATATAAGAGTTATAAAATAAAATATTTTTCATGCAGAAAAATATTTTTACGAACATCATTTTATTAGATATAAAAAGATCAAAGGATTTTTTTATACAGAAAAAAGACAAATTGTAAATATAATTTCAATAAAAAATAAATGAAAAATTTTTCAAATAAATATATTATATTTAATGTTTCAAGTAATTTTTTTCTTCATACAATTAAACAACTAAAATTTTTAAATTTCTATATTTTTTTTCAATTTTAAAATTATTTGTTTTCAATTTTTATATCCATTTTTAATGAAAACTTTGACATGCTTGCTTGCATTATTTTTAAATTTAAATTTAAATATTTTTTTCATTTTTAAAATAATTGTTTTTAATATTTAAATAAGTTAAAATTAAGTAAAATTCTTTTATTGTTTTTAATATTATTGTTATAAATTAAATAAAAAAAAAATAAAAATAAAATGAAGAAAAATTAGAAAACATCAATAAAAAGAAATAGGAAGAATTATTTTCAAATAAATATATAATATTAATAACATATTTATACAAAATATTAATTTTTTATATTCAAGTTTTTATTTTATTTAATTCAAAAACTAAAATTTAATGTAATTTTTTTAAATTATAAGCTGTTTTATAAATAATATTAAAATTGAAATAAGGAAATAATTTTTTTGTTTTAAATTTTTTTTTAAATACTTTAAATATACTTATTTTAATATACTAAAATAATATTGTTTTTAATTTTTGAAAAATAATATTAAGGGGGAACATGACATGGGTCGTTTCTTAAATCAGCTTTAAATCGAATCTTTTTTTTATAATTTTGTATTTTAGTAAATATTTTTAAGATTCTAAAAAAAAAAAATTCATGGAAAAATTTTTACGGGTTCAAAAGTTACAGCCGGATAAGCGAAAGCACATTTTGTTTTCTCTGTTCACAAAATTTGAACGCGTTTATCTCGAAAATGTTTTTCGTACTGGTTGCGGCACTAGAGGGTTCAGTTTTTGACGAAATTTTTTTTTTTGTATTTTTTTAAATTTGATTCGTTATCGTATGACACGACCTTTTTTCATTTTTTTTTTCGATTTTTTATGAATTTTTAAAGCCAATATTTTTTTCGAAAAAACACACTTTCAAATTTGGAACATCACCAAAAATTGAAAAAAAAAATATAAAAAAGCTAATTTTTTCAATTTTTTATGAATTTTTCAAGTCAATATTTTTTTCGAAAAAATACACTTCCAAATTTGGATCAATACCAAAAATTAAAAAAAAACTCCTGCCATACGATAACCAATTTTGTTAAGATTTAAAAAAGTCATTTTTTTCAGATCCCGTTTTTTTTCTCTGCCGCCAGTTTGGAGCTCTATAAAAAAATTTTGGAGTGAAAAATATATTATTTTGGATTTTTTTCTTGTAAGTTGTTCAATTCTTTACAATAATAAAACAAGTTTGGAAAAATGTTTGTTTTTGACTGAGTAAAAAATTTTTAAAAAAAAGTCTGTTTTCTCTGCCGAGAATGTTATCTTAATTTTTTGAAAAATAATATTAATTTATTTAAAAATTGTTGTTAGTTTTTAGTTATTTTTAAAATTAAACCATAAATTTTATTTTGTGTGTTATTTTTAAATTATTTTATATAATTTGAATATTAAAATTTATTTAGTTTAACTTTTAAAATCATTGTTCAAATAAAAATTCAGATATTGTTTTAAAATTAAAATTTATATAACTTAAAAATATATGTGAATAATTCTTTTCATATTAAATTTTTGCATTAAAATTTTGATATCATTGTTTTTTCATTTTTAAAAAATTGTTTTGAATATTTAGACAAGTTTTGATTAAATACATTTTTTTATTGGTTTTAATCTTTTTCTTTATGTGACTTAAAAAAAAATATTACATTAAAATTTCAACTTAATACAATTATGGTAATTATAAATAATATATATTTTTTCATTAATAAAAATTAGTTTAATGTTTCATTTCAATCTTAAAACTAAAATTTTAATATTGTTTTTAATTTATTATTTGTGTTTGTTACATAAATAAAAATTAAAAAATTAAAATTTAGAATTTAATTTTTTTATTTTTCAAAATTAATTATTTTTATTTTTATATTACTTCAAATTTAAAACTTTGCGTTTGATAAGTTTGCATTTTCAAATTAAAATTTGATATTAAGTTTTTTATTTTTAAAAAAATTGATTATTTTAATAATTAAATAATTTTTTATTTATAAACTAAAATTGTTTTAAACGTATTTTTTGTTATTTAACTTCATTAAAAAAAAATATGTAAAATTATTGTTATGTTAATAAATAATATTAATTATTTATAATAAATATTTTGTTATTGTAACTATAGTATAAAATTAAAATTTTGATATTTTTTCTTAAATAAAAATTTTGATATACATTTTTTTGATATAGAATAATTTTTTATAATTAAACTTAATTTTAATAATTTAATTAAAATTTTTTTGTATTGCTTTCAATATTTGTTTTGTTATATTTTGTATATTTTTTGAAAATTCTAAAACACTTTTATATTTATTTTCTTCCCACATTAGCCTGTTTTGAGCCGCTGGAATTCATTACTTCAAATATTACAATGAGATTTGGATTGTGGCTTCAAATAGATTAATGCTGAGAATGTGCAAAAAAGCTAAAGAAGCTGAACTCTATTGTTATTGTATGTTAAAAACAAACAAAATTTTGTATTGAATATGCTTTAAAAATTAATTTTAATTAATTTTTTAATTTTTTTTTAAAAATTTTTTTTTTCTAAGTTTTAATAAAAACTGAACATTATCAGAAATTATAATTTGTATAATTATTAATTTTTAATTATTATGAAAGACAAATACATTTTTAATATAAATTTGTTTTTTATTTCTTTTTAATTTTGTTTTATTTGAATATATTTTTTTTAACAGCTTTAACAAATAATTTTATATGCATTATAACGGAATATTTTTTGCTTCAATTCAAGTAAAGAACTATTTCAGATTTTTATTTTTCAGACATTATCTTAAATTGTATTATAAATTCACATTTTTCGTCTCATACCTCCGCTAAACTGCTTCCCAGCAACTTGCGCTGATCGCCTCTTGGCTGTTGTTTTGCACCAAAACGAAAAAAACAAGACAATTTTCTGCACCGCATGCGCATGCGCAACATGCTGTTGTTCACTGCGCAAACGTGCGCATTATTCAAATTCAAATTGTAGACCGTCCAAGTGACGCTTCCGACTGCGCAAAAGGAGCTTCTTAACAATTGCTTTTGCGCATTCGCACCACATCGCAACGCGTTTGGTGCGCCTTTAATGCTGAAACACCATCGCCAACACCAACATCGGTATTATTATCATCATTATCAGCAACACCAACATCATTATGATCATTATTATGATCATCAACATCATCATCATGAACACCATCATCGGCATCAAGTTGAACATCATCCGCAACCGCAAATTGTTTGTAAAATTCAGAAGCTGAAGCGCAACAAATTAGCGTGAAGGCGCAAATAAGCGAAGCCGTGAATCTGAATGATGATGACGATGACGATGACGTCGCGACGCCAAAAGTTGTTGAGACGCAGTCTGAGCTCCTTGCATACAGCCAGGCGCAGCCTGCAGAACAGCGTACAACAATTGCTGTCAATTTATTCGCCGCTTAAGCTGCGCTATGCTATGCTGTTGTGCTGTGCTGTGGTCTTCTCTCTGCTGCTGCTGCTTCCTCACCGGTGTTAGCTTGTTAAAATGTTAACACTCTGTCGATGGGGCGATAGTTGCTGCAGCGCACCATTATTTTCTGAAAATCGTTTTTTGCTTCCTGGATCAACGCGATTTTCCAACTCTTGCGCTCTAGCTAAAATAGCAAAATAAGGCTGCGTTGCTGTTGTTGTTGTTGTTGTTGTTGTAGCTTTGAAGCTGTTAACGTGTTTTCGTGTCGTTATGGTTTTTGTCACCAACGTCAAATTGTCGCATTGTCACTTACAAGCCGCCTGTTGCTGCCTGCCTGCTGCTTGCAAGTGTTGCCATCATGTGTACAAGTGTTGCTGCTGTGTTTGACGCTGTGCCTATATAGCTGAAGCCTTGCTTGTTTAAAGTTGTGAATTTGAATTTTTCCTATTTTGTCAATGCTGATTTCTATGCTTGCATGATTTTGAAATGCAAATCGATTTATTTCCACTAGGAATTCCTATTGAATGTAAACTGTTGGCTGCAGTTTGTGCTGATTTGATTAGAAAGCTTTGTGGCAGCACATTCACCATTTAAGTTAGGCGCTTTAGATTTTTATCTACGATTTGTGTACAAAATTGTTCATGATTTGTGTTGATTAAATTCAAACAAGTGTTTAAATTCAATCAATTCAATCAATCGCGCAATTTATGCACCAAGCGCTGAGCAGCTGTGTGAAAATGCGTTTGTGTGAATGTGTGTGAGTATGTGTAAGACTGACTTAGAACGGTTATTTTATGTTATAGCGGGCAGCTGCATTGAAAAAGTGCAACAAAGTCTTTGCTTAGCTGTGCAAAACAAAAGACTTAAGAAACGAACTTGTTCAATTTTCATATTTCTTAGACGAGTTAAGTTTGGTTAAAAAAGCATATTTTTTGTACATTAATAAAAAAGTTTTTAGGATTTTAATTGAAAATGACATGTGCTAGATTGTAAGGATGTCCTGAAAATTCTTTGAAATTTTTTTTTT
This sequence comes from Tetanocera ferruginea, assembly GCA_958299015.1. NCBI lineage: Eukaryota > Metazoa > Arthropoda > Insecta > Diptera > Sciomyzidae > Tetanocera > Tetanocera ferruginea. The sequence goes on from OY282644.1 coordinate 2,792,473, forward strand.
TATATAATGTTGTGCCACTTTTTCTGTGTTAATCAGCAGACTTCAAATTATTTTTATTTCAACAATTATAACTGTTTTATACCTTTCAAAATGTTATGGTTACAAAAACATTCTCATTGGCGTTTTGTTTAATAATTAGTAACACTAAAAATATTTAAAGTTTTATAACCAACAAAACAGCTGTTTAAAAATAACAGATTTTAAGAACTACAACCAAAACGTTATTGATTTCTGGTCGCGTGTAGCACATAAGTCTTTGACATCAAATAAGTTGTCGAGCATCAAAAAACCTCACTCAAAACCCTGAACAACGACTTTAAAATTGCACCAAAAAGCTTCACAGAAAAAGTCAACAATTTTAATGTATTGTGTGTGGGACAATTGCAACATGTAAGCAACAACATGCAACACATAACGTTGAAAAAACCGCGGAGCAAAAATTTTCTGCAGTTTATTTTGTGCAGTAAAGTTGAGCAAGACAAAAACATGACAGCAACGATAGAACTATTTGAGATTTCTGGCACTAGTAGTTGTTGTTGTTGTTTTTGTTTTTATTGTTATTGTTGTGTTTGCTTGTTGTCATTGTTTTAAGCACTGCTGCTTGCTTTATTGCAGTCACAGCCTGTCTCTTAGCTGCTGCTCAGCTTGTCTTAAACAAAAGACTTAAGCAACGAACTTGTTTTGCTCTATGTGTGATTTTGAATTAATTTCAGCGTGTGTCTCTGGCTAAGTTATTCTAAGATTTTGCCTTAATTTCTGTTAATTTGCTTAAGTTGACAGTTCTTGATGCAGACCGAGCTACACTTTACATGACTTTTCAGTCTGCGCCTGTCTGCCTTGCTTCAGCTGAAATACGTTAAGCATGCTGCTGTCACAATCTGCGCTACGAAATCTTATGCTTCACAGCCACAATAAATAAACGCGCTAGGTGTCAATTATAACGAATGCGCTGCCAATTTTCAGCGATCGATCGATCGAACAAATGAACGAAAGAACGAATGTTAGCTGCGCCGCGCCGCGCCGCTGAATGTTGCACCTAAGAATGTGTTCAGACGCTGCTGAATGAGTGGAATATCTGTTGTTTTTTTTTTTGCTAGTGGCTAGAAAAAAGCTTTTGATTTCTGCCAGGATATTTTGCACTGTTTGTATGTGCCTGGCTCATCCATGCTTAAAGGTGCGAAAACAGTTTGATCGCTAGCGCGATCGTTGAGCTCTTGCCGACCGACCTTGGATTTTGTCAAAGTTGACATTTTGCAGTGAACGATTTATTGTCGCCAGTTGCCATCATTGACCATTTTAGCCATTTTAACCATTTTAACCATTTGAGTTGTTGTATTTTCAACAATATGCTGTGCTTTGTTTTCTGTTTATTGCCAATAAGCTGCGCACAATTTAAGCTTAGTCCTCAACTGGCTGTTGGCTGCTAGCTACCTGGCCAGCACATGCTGCTGCTGACTGGCTTCATTTCGTTTGTAATTTTGTACATCTTGTCACATGACGCATGCAATTTCCTTCGTCATTGTAAACGCCTTGACTGAGGCTATAAGGCTCTGTGCATGCCTGGCATCGCTCTATAATTGCGATTTATTCTGAATTTGAATTCGTTTTTTTTTCATTTATTTATTTATTTCTTATTTCATTGCCATGCCAGAAAATTGCAAATTTTTGCCGTTTGCATGATTGTTTATGCAAAATAAATTTAATGTTTTTTTTATTTTTTCTCTTGGTTCCGGCAAATATTCTTGAATTGCGTTGAATTTTATTTCTTATGCAAAATATTTGCAAGCAATTTAAAGAAGATGAATTGCCGCGAGCTGCACTCTTGTTGTGGCTTGTCTTGTCTGTGTGACTATTTTTCGTTGAGTTGAAAAATGAAATGAAACGCTGCTGTGCAAGCTGACAAAATCATGCAATACTTGGTAACTTTAAGTTATACCAGCAAGAATTTTAGGATATCTAGGAAGTTTATTTTTTGAAAAAAAAAAAAAATTACACAAATGTACAGCAGCATGACGTACGTAGTTGGAATAATTAAATGTATGGCTTCAAATTAAATTCACGCGTTTGCAATAAGTTTTGAAAAATATATTGCACGCAAGCTGCAGGCGCTAGCATGTTCATATAAATATTTTGGTGTTGGTGCATGTGACAGCTTTTCGTATTAATTTTAGATTAAATTTTCAACAAAACTGCTATAAGTGTCGTTTTTACATGGTAATGAAAGCATTTTATGGAATAATATATGATAGTGAAGAAGTGGGGAGGCAGACAGAAAGCCAGATGGCTTGAATATCTTTTTGTAGGAAATTTTTAGGACATATAGGGCGACAGAAGTTATTGTTTGAACTTTGAATTGAGCTGAAAGCCAAATTTTATTGATACAATTTTAATAAAACTTTTCAAATTTTGTAGAAAATTCAGGGAAATAAACATTAGAACCCATAACACAGCTTATTGCTAGAAAAAAGTTCGTTTAAAAAAAAAATAAAACTCACGAATCAGGAAGTTTTAAAAAATAATTTGATGTGCTCTTTTTTTTTTATTTTTCATGAAGAAAAATGTTCAATTCATGAACTCAATATTTTGTCAAGAAATAAAAATTTTCCATTCCTGGCGCTGGTCACAGATATATATATAAATTAAACTAATATATAAAGTGGAGCATTGAAGAGTGCGTCAAAAAAAAAAAAATATGCGAGAAGTTTGAAATCACTAATCCACACTGAACCAAAAAAGTACACAAAATTATGCATTTTGCATGATTTCTAGGAATTGGTTGCATGAATTTTGGGGCTAGTAATCAATTACAAGAGTCACATGAACTATTCATGAGATTAATGTACAAAATACACAAATGAAAAGATTAGAGAATATGAATATTTCATAAGCGTAGTGTTTAAGGTTCATAAAGTGTGTGTACAAGTTACATGAACCAATAAAATTTATGGTAAACTCTATGAAAAATATATGGAGTATACATAAATAAATGAGGAATATGAACAATTCATAATTTTTGTGAATAAAATTTATAAAATTCATGCACAAATACGAGGAGAACAAGAACAGTTTTTAAGTGACAAAAATGCATGAATCTCGTGTACATATACAAGATAAACGTGAACTACTTTATATATTTTGTGACCAAAATTCATATCATTTATGAAAAAATACAAGGGAAGCAAGAATAGTTCATAAGCTAAGAGTCCAAAAGGTATGAAACTCATGTACTTATACAATAGAAGCGTGAGCGGACTGAGATCATGAGTCATTCAACATGTTTGTGGATAAAATTCATAAAATTCATGCACAAATTACGAGAAGAACAAGAAAAGTTGATGATATAAGAGTCCAAAAGGTATGAAACTCAAGTAGTTATAAAATTTAATTGTGAGCGGAATGCAAGAATGATAAATAACTATCTATGTTTTATATCTTTCTTGAGCGGAATGAGATCAAGAGTCATTCATAATTTTTATATCCTAAACCTGAAAGGTGAGGGTATATTAACTTTGTGCAAACGTTTGTAACGCATAGAACGAAGCGAGTCCGGTACATAAAAGTATATATACTCTTGATCAGCGTCACCTCGTGAGTTGAGCTATTCATGTCCGTCCGTCCGTCTGTGTGCTGTCCGTATACACAGGATAAGAAGAAGGAGTTGAGATAATTGGATGAAACTTGGTACACATGATAACATGAACCCAAGGACTATTGCACTATCTGCACTATTGAATATTTTTGGAATCCGCCCACGGACACGCCTACCTTCCATACAACGCAAAAATTGAAAACTGCATAAATAAGCTCATAACTAACCTCCAATAATAAAATTTGGTGTATATGTGTTTCATATCAACACAAAGATGTTTTCAAAAAATGGGTATCATCCGCCTACGGACACGCCTACCTTCGATACAACCCAAAAATTGAAAATGCAATAAATAAGCCACTGTTTAACCTACATACATAAAATTTGGCACATATGGTTTTTATAACAAAATAATGATAGTTTTGAAAAATGGACGTTATCCGCTTACGGACACGGCTACCTACCATACAACGCAAAAATTTAAAACTGCATAAATAAGCTAATAATTAACCAACAACAATAAAATTTGGTGGGTATGTGTTTTATATCAACACAAAGATGTCTTCGAAAAATGGGTGTCATTCATTCATGGACACGACCACCTCCCATACAACGCAAAAATTTAAAACGCAATAAATAAGCCTGTGTTTAACCTAAAGAGCTAAAATTTGGCACATATATTTTTTATGACAAAACAAAGATGGTTTTGTAAAATGGACGTCATCCGCATACGGACACGCCATACAACCCAAAAAGTTTAAAACTCAATAAATAAGGTTTTGTTTGTCATAGAGAAATTAAATTTGGTATGTTTGCATTTCATACCAAAACTAAGGTGTGTTCAAAAATTGGAAGTAATCCGTCCATGAACACGCCCACCTCTCACAAAGCACAATAAAAGCATTAACTGTGAGTTACAGGAATACAACTTGGTAAGTGTACATTTTTCATCAACATTTAAATGCATATAAAATATAGGCTTCATCCGCCCACGGACACGCCCATTTTCAATTTTTCTTTTGGAAAATTAGGTTTAGGGTATTTCATAGTCGGCCTAGACCAACTTTAGACTTTCTGTACTTGTTGTAAATAAAATTATTATCAAATTAATGTACAAACTTCGAGAAGAACAAGCAGAGTTCATGACATAATTAACATAAATGCATGAATCTCATATACAAGAGAAACGTGAACTACTTTATGAGTTTTCTGACCGAAATTCATATAATTTCCAATTCCAAAGGCAGCAAGTATAGTTCTTAAAATAAGAGTCAGAACTTCATAAGAAAAATGCATCAAAATTACTTATATCGTGGAAGCGTAAACTACTTTATGAATCTAGTGACCAAAATTTATACATTATAGGTAAATTAAATAAAAATAAAAAAAATAAATTCTAGCAGACTGTCTTCGCGTTCAGGAATTTTTTGTACAATAGATTTATCAAAGTTTTCCTACGTTTACATAACTAATTCGTGTATTTTGCATGGGCTTGTGTATGAATACTCTGAAGTTATGTATAATTACTTGGAGCTTATGTACAATAACACATGAGCAGTGAACATAAAGTTCAGGTAGGTCTTTTATTAACGTAAACATAATTTATATTTTCAATGAAGTTTATAATTAAGTAAGTTTACAAAATTTGACTGTCATAAATTATAAAAAAAAATGCAATTCCAAAAAGGGTTCTGTAAATTCTTTGTGATTATGTAAGACCAGTTTTTTGTCAAATGATCAACTCTAACTTTTCTTGATGTTTTCGGCAAAATTCGAATTTTTAACATGCGTGTTTTAAACAGTTAACTTGTTAGTGCTGATTTAACCAAATTTAACTTAAGTCTAAATCTTAAAATTAAAAAAATTTTAAATAAAAATAAGTCTAAGACGATATGCTTAATTAAATATTAGTTCGACTAATATATTAAATGAAAAAGATGTTGTTTTTTTTAATGTTGGAATGCTTAGATTATTGACAAATAAATAAATAAATAATAGAGAACGTTATTTATCAGCTTTAACAGAATTCTTACTTACTTAAGCTAACATTTGACTACAGTCCGCGAAAAAAATATATGTGACAAACACTTTTTTCGCATTTATTATAAAGATTTTTACAGCAATTGTATTTTTTGTTGTTGTTTATTCAGCGTACATGTATTGTTGTTAAAGTGATATAGAAACATATTCCTTTTTGTTTGTGTAAAGTCCCGTTAGAAACAGGTTTTAATTGTTATTGCTGCACTGCTGAACGAAATTATTATATGTGAAAACTTAGTCAAAGCTATTAGCACGTGTGGTAAGCATCGAATTTCATAAGTTTTTTTGTCAAGCTGATTTAAAAATTAAAACTCAATTAATTGACGCGATTTTTATGTTGTTTTTTTAAATTTTGTTAAAATAACCGCAAAAATGCCTTTAGGAACATCTTTGACGCCAGAAGAGCAGGCTCGAGTATTAGCATATAGGGAATGTGGGAAGCCAATTAGAGAAATTGCTGAAATAATGCAGCGTCACAAAAATACAATCCATAATTTCATAAAAAACCCTACTCAATACGGTAAAACTAAGCGGACTGGTCGACCATCGCTCGTTAGCAACAGGGAAAAGCGGCAAATTAAGCGATTAGCTGTCAATAAACTAATAAGCCCTGCCCAAATAAAGCATCAACTCTCTCTTCCTGTCACTACAAGACGCATTCAGCAAATTTTAGCAGCAGATAAAAACATAAAATTTGAAAATCGAGTGCCAAAACCTAAACTTCTGCAACGTCATAAAGAAGCGAGAATGGATTTCGCTGAAAAGTTAAAATTTTGGGGCCAGGAATGGAAAAAAGTTATATTTAGTGACGAAAAAAAGTTTAATTTAGATGGACCTGATGGTTGCCAAAAGTATTGGAGAGATATGCGTCGAGATCGAGAAGTTCGCTATGCTCGAAACTTTAAAGGAGGATCTCTGATGATGTGGGCTGCTTTTGGTTACCTGGGAAAGACCAGACCGTGTTTTATTTCACACAAAATGAATGCGATGAAATATGTTGAGCTTCTTGAGAGTGTTTTGATCGACTTCGGAGATGACTTGTGGGGCGAAAATTGGATATTCCAGCAAGATAACGCCGCCATACATAGGGCAGCCCATACAAAAGCATTTCTAAATGAAAGAAACATCAAAGTCCTGGAATGGCCTGCTGTCAGCCCAGACCTTAATCCCATAGAAAATTTATGGGGAATCTTGTCACAGCGTGTATATGCAAATGGACGTCAATTTGAGTCGTTGACAGAATTACGAAATCGAATTTTACTTGAATGGGACACCCTAGATCTAACTCTGCTTCACACACTGGTAAACTCCATGCCAAACAGGCTGCAAGAAGTAATAAATAAGAGAGGAGGTCAGACTTCTTATTAAAGCTTGAATTTAAAACATTAAAACGCATTTACATACACTTAATAAAATGTTTAAGCTCATGTCCCATATAATTCTTTCGTTTGTGTCTAACAATATTCTTTTGTATTTTAGTTAAATATAATTAATATTTTATAAAAATCTTGTTATACTGATTTTATTACAAAAGCCTATTAATATGACTTATAAAGTAAAAATATTTTGTTAGTTGTTTTTAAAGGAAAGTAAAATTTCACTTGTCACATATAGTTTTTTCGCAGACTGTAGTACCAAAAGTTAACATCATCTCCGTGATATATTTTTGATGATGTTTTTTGCATCCCAAGGCTGCTAACTTCATTCATCATCTGGACAGTTTGTTAATTTTTCTGACCACTTTCATTTTCTATTTTCTTCTCTGTTAGTTAAATAATGAATAAATTAATTGATTTCTGCATGATGCAGCACTGAGTTAGCTATGCTTGTTGAACGAACACACTCGTTCATAAAAGATTTAATGATATGAAGAAAATTGAAAAATGTTTGTAGTGTTTTTTTTTTTTTCAAAGTAGCTGTTAAGTGCTTAGCAACGCATACAAATTGATTAAAAAGAAATTCACCACAAGCTTGGATTACTTCACACAAATCAGCTAGAGGCAAGTAATTAAGAGCTTGTGGCAATGCTTTAAAGCGCAGCATGAATGGCAAACGTTTCAAGCAAATGTGCTCAAGTTGTTATACAAAATCCAATAGATACAACGACAGACAAGCAGTTGAAGTATTTTCAAATGCAAAAGGCAGACAAAAAAAACAAAAACTAAACAACAAGCTCGACTCAATAAACAAGCCGCTGCAGTTACGCACAGCAAGGCTAGCCAGTCAGCTAGCTAGCTAAGCAGTACTCGTAGTGCTGTGGCGCATCAAATCTGAAGATCTCTAATCAACTTGTTAACAGATAGCAATGCGTAGAAATAAAATTATATGAAAAATAAAAATTAAAGACTTAACAACGCTATGCTGCATGCTTTCAAAAATAAACATTAGCGCTTTGGAAAAATTAATTAATTAATTATAAAAGAGCACATAGAGCAGGGCAACTAGCTACAGATACTAGCAACAACAACAACAAACAACAGCTTAAGGAATGTTTGTTAAACAACTGGTTTGCAGTTAGCCGGCAATTAACTGCCAGAGCTACACAAAACTATTCATTTAAGCCAGTCATGAGCAGGAAAATAAATTTAGTGAGCCAAGGTTTTTGTTTTTTAAAACAAACACAAAATTATCCTCATATTTGCTTTTGCTCATCGTTGCAAAAAAAAAAAAAAATTAACCAGCAAAACAAAAACAAATCATGTGCGTTTTGTGCTACACAGTACAAACATTTCAAGCGCAGCGCAATCGAGTGAGACTTGCTTGGCTTTGCATGCATTTGTTGTTGTTAGCAAGTTAGAATTTTGGTGAACGTCGGTTTTGTTGGTATTCTTTGCACGTGTTGTTGTTATTTTTTGCACTCGTTGTTGTTTTTACAAATGTGCAAACACAAAGTTGAAAAAACAAAACAAATTTGTAGCTGAGCCAACTGAGCTAATTGAGCTACTGGAAGCTCATGTCTGATTTAAGCGCTGAATAGGGCAGCAGCAGCAGCAACAGCAACATAGGAACCAGCTACTCAGCACAGATAACAAGATAGCTTTGCAACTTATATGCGTTTAATACATTTAGATACACCTCATAGATACTTTATTAATCGTTTGCTGCTGCTGCTACTAGTTGTTGTTGCTAGTTAAAATGCTAACTAAACACTGTGTTAGCAGGTGGCAAACTTCCGTAGGTCCGCATCAAGCGACCCATAAACCAACAACCAGCTAGATAGCTAGTCGTAGGTTTGCTCAGCTCACTTGACTTTAAACAAACAGAAATTAACAAAAGATTGTGTGTGTGTGTTTGTTTTTTGCATGATTTTGCAAACGCTTTTGAATGGCCTGCAGCTATGTATCTGTGCATGTTTACTTAGATACTCGCTATGCCACTATCAGCTACTAAAGGGAGTTCTGACGCTTCTTGATGTTGTTTTTGATAATTAAAGCTTCCTTTGGCAAAATCAACAACCGCACCGCCTTCGCCCGCTGTCCACTTATATTGCTTTTATTCACTTCCTCTACTTTCAACTGACTTCTTTCGGCTTTTGTTTTTTTTTGTTTTTATTTTTTGTAGTCATGTTTCTGTCACACGGTGTCGTTGTACGAAAAATTTCGCACAATTTTTGTTAATTAGTTTTTAAGCAGATGTTAATTGTTTTGTGGGTGGGAACGTACCGGTACGTACAGACTTATGACCGGACATAGTAACCCAATCATTGTTGTTGGCAAGGCGACTAGCTGGCCAGCCAACTGGCAAACGCCTTGAAGTAGAACCAGGTTTTGCACCACTTCAAGTAGGCGGAGCACTTAAATGATTTATATTATAAGCTGCAGCGCTGAAGAAATTTAATTAAAACGCAAGCCATGGATACGTGGTTAAGGAATGCAGGAAGGATAAAAAAAAAATTAATTGATATAAAATAGCCTATAAAAAAGTTTAGGCAAACGATCGTTATTGAATTTGTTTTTACCTTTTTTTTTTTTGTTTTTCAAGAAATATTTGGCAACATCTCGCATTTGGATATCGAAGAGATTCAAGAAAAACAAAAACAACCAAAAATTAAAAATAATAAAATAAAAGAAATTAAAGGTAACAAATTATCAGAATCTTTATAAAGAGTATTTTGTTAAAAAAATAGACTATGGAACACAAAAACAAAAAAAAAAACAAAGGTTCTGGCAAAAAGAACAAAAAAAAAATATGCTTTTCAACAAAATATTCTGAAAGAAAAATATGCGTGTATCGGCGTTTTAAAAGTTTACTTTTGAGTGTTTTTTTTTAGAGGCAGTGTTAAAGTTGATCACTTTTGCACAGACTTATGGCGAATGGGCAAGGAATCCTTGTGACCTTCACATTGAAGATGTAAGATGTGTTCAGCAGATCTATGTAAAATACTACGAGCAACATTTTTGTGGAACATTTTAATACTCTAACTCTTCAATGAAAGGGTATTTTTTGCCACTTTATGAAAAGAGACAAAAAAGTAGCCATAAAACAATATTAATATTGGTTTTTTGGAAGGTAATGGTAATAAATTGGAAGGTTAAGGTAATTTCAAGGTCGTTCTAAGTTCAAAATAAAAAACATGCATTTTTTTGCCCAAAAAAAAATCAAAAACCGAAAGTCCCAAAGAACCTACATATTAGGAGGTTAAACATTGTATCTCTACATTATTCATTTTGATCTTAGAGTGAGCTTCAAGTTACCTTATTTCAAGCATATTGACCTTGGATTCGGAATCAGTGACCTCAAAATCTTTTATATATATCAAGAAGTTGAACATTGTATGCCTATTTTTGTTTCATTTTGAGCTTGGAATGACCTTGAAATGATCTTTACACAGACAAATTAACCTTCAATTCGGAATCAGCAACCCCAAAATTCCATCTATCAGGAAGTTGAACATTGTTGAACATATTTTTTCATTTCTAACCTTGGAATGATCTTACTTAAGACAATCTGACCTTGGACTCCGCATCATTTTTTTATTTTGACCTTGATATAACCATAAAATTACATTTATACAGACAAAACTACCGTGAATTTTGAATCATCTATCTAAAGAGCTTTTATATCAGAAAGTTGGACATCGTATCTCGATTTGTTTTTAAATTTCGACCTTAAAATGACCTAAAAATGACCTTCGAAATAAAAAATTTACCTTGGATTCAGAATCGCGATCCAAAAAATCCATTTATCAGAATTTTGCACATCGTATTTCCGGTTTTGTTTTCATTTTGACCTCGGGATAACCTTGAAATAAGCTAAATATAGAAAAACTGACTTCGGTTTCGGGCTCTTCGACCACAAAAACCGAAATATGTCTATGTATTAAATCAAAGCCCCAGAACAAGCTTATTCTTTCAGCAAAACAGGCGGATGAAGTTCGCTTGTAAAAAGAAAGTCATTATCAACAAAACAATTAAACATAATTACAAAAACAATAAAATAGTTTTACTTTTATATTAAATATTTAAATTTTGTATAAAACAATATTCATATAAAAAATCAACAGCCAATATTAAATCTTAAGCCAACAATCGCTATGCTGCCCACTGTCAAAACCACTCGCTGATTGTCCTTGACTTTCATTCACTCACAGCAAACAACCAAATACTTAATTACACAGTGTATGAAACCTTTTTGGCAAAAATAATTCGCATGTGATCGCAAGCAAAACCACTGCGTTTAGCTTGTTAACCAAAGCGAAAACAAACAAATTCAACCAAACCGAACAACAACAACGCTCAAACGAACAGTCAAGAAGTTGCTACAACTCTGCCGCCGCGTTGCTGTTGTTTGCGTGGATAAATCATTAATTATGTTGCTAATTATGGTAGAAATACACAAAAAAGTTGGCAGCACTGGCAGAGTAATGTGCGGATCTGCTGCTCATCTACTAAAGCAGAGGATGTTGTTGTTGATGATGAAGAAGCAGCAGAAGAAGAAGTAGAGTGAAGCTCAAACAAAGTTAGTAGCAGTTATTATTAACGTGTATGTGTGGTAGGAAGTTCAAATTGGCTTTAAATGATTGCTGGGTGTGTAGATGAAGTAGAAACAGAAGCAGAGTGAAAAAAAAATAATAAAAAAAAAAACAAAAAATTAAACAACAGCAGCGAAAGCAAAAACAGCTGACTTATTTTGATTTATGACGTAAAATGTTATTTAATACTATTTGAATGCGGCTGGAATGTGAGTGTGTGTGTTTTTTGCATATTGTGGCTTATGCGTGGTTTCGTTTCGTTTTTTTTTTTCACTTTCGACAGCTTTTCTATATCAGTTATTAATTATTTTCTGAAGTCAAAGCAAAAATGAAAAAAAAAACAAAAAACTAGACGATAATCACTTTAGCACAGTGGAGTAGAAACAATAATTTATGGACTTGTTTAATAAGATAAAACCAAAAAGCTCAAGCTGAAGAGATAAGAAAAAATTATATAAAAAGTAAATATTTATAAAAAAATTAAATTATTAAAAAATCTTGAAAATTTTTCTTTAAAAGTTTATAAAAAAAAAACCTAAACTTATTTATTTAGGGAACGATATTAAGATCTTTCGATTCAAAGGCATTTTACGTTTCAAACCAAACTGACAGGGAAACAGTAATCAATTACGGGAAAATGAAGATCTACACTGTACTTAAAAAGGTACACAATAATTATGAAATTTTACATAATCTCCATGAATCGTATTCATGAATTTTGCTACAGTAACCAATTACATGAGTCTCATGAACTGTTCATGATATCAGTGTACAAAATACACAAAAGAAAAAACCAAAAACGTGCATATTTCATAAGCATAGTGTCTAAGCTTCCTAAAGTGTGTGTACAAGATGCATGCACCAAAAAAAATGTTCGTAAATGCCAAAACAAAATACAAAAGGAACATGAATCATTCATAATTTTTTTGCATAAAATTCATAAAAGTCATGAACGAGGAGAATAAGACTTGGTCATGAGATAAGTGACAAAAATGCATACGGACTGAAATCATGAAAAGTTGCATGAAGGCGGTAGTGTTTTATAAACAGACTCATACATGAGTACACTCAGCTAATGAAGAGAAACATAAAACTAGTTTACTTCTTTCGTATGGCTTTATGTTTTTATTTTTTATTTTTTATTTTTTATTTTTTATTTTTTATTTTTTATTTTTTATTTTTTATTTTTTATTTTTTATTTTTTATTTTTTATTTTTTATTTTTTATTTTTTATTTTGTATTTTTTATTTTTTATTTTTTATTTTTTATTTTTTATTTTTTTATTTTTTATTTTTATTTTTTATTTTTTATTTTTTATTTTTTATTTTTTATTTTTTATTTTTTATTTTTTATTTTTTATTTTTTATTTTTTATTTTTTATTTTTTATTTTTTATTTTTTATTTTTTATTTTTTATTTTTTATTTTTTATTTTTTATTTTTTATTTTTTATTTTTTATTTTTTATTTTTTATTTTTTATTTTTTATTTTTTATTTTTTATTTTTTATTTTTTATTTTTTATTTTTTATTTTTTATTTTTTATTTTTTATTTTTTATTTTTTATTTTTTATTTTTTATTTTTTATTTTTTATTTTTTATTTTTTATTTTTTATTTTTTATTTTTTATTTTTTATTTTTTATTTTTTATTTTTTATTTTTTATTTTTTATTTTTTATTTTTTATTTTTTATTTTTTATTTCTTATTTTTTATTTTTTATTTTTTATTTTTTATTTTTTTTTTTTTATTTTTTATTTCTTATTTTTTTATTTTTTTATTTTTTATTTTTTATTTTTTATTTTTTATTTTTTATATTTTATATTTTTTATATTTTTTTTTTATATTTTATTTTTTATATTTTTATTTTTTATTTTTTATTTTTTATTTTTTATTTTTTATTTGTTATTTTTTATTTTTGTTTTTTTTATTTTTGTATTTTTTATTTTTTATTTTTTATTTCTTATTTTTATTTTTTATTTTTTATTTCTTATTTTTTATTTTTTATTTTTTATTTTTTATTTTTTATTTTTTATTTTGTATTTTTTATTTTTTATTGTTTATTGTTTATTTTTTATTTTTTATTTTTTATTTTTTATTTTTTATTTTTTATTTTTTATTTTTTATTTTTTATTTTTTTATTTTTATTTTTTATTTTTTATTTTTTATTTTTTATTTTTTATTTTTTATTTTTTATTTTTTATTTTTTATTTTTTATTTTTTATTTTTTATTTTTTATTTTTTATTTTTTATTTTTTATTTTTTATTTTTTATTTTTTATTTTTTATTTTTTATTTTTTATTTTTTATTTTTTATTTCTTATTTTTTATTTTTTATTTTTTATTTTTTATTTTTTATTTTTTATTTTTTATTTTTTATTTTTTATTTTTTATTTTTTATTTTTTTATTTTTTATTTTTTATATTTTATTTTTTATTTTTTATTTTTTATTTTGTATTTTGTATTTTGTATTTTGTATTTTGTATTTTGTATTTTGTATTTTGTATTTTGTATTTTGTATTTTGTATTTTTTATTTTGTATTTTTTATTTTTTATTTTTTATTTTTTATTTTTTATTTTTTATTTTTTATTTTTTATTTTTTATTTTTTATATATTTTAATTTTTATTTTTAATTTTTTATTTTTTATTTTTTATTTTTTATTTATTATTTTTTATTTAATTGTTTTTTATTAACTTATTTTATTTAACTTATTTGTTATTATTTATATTAATTCTTATTTTCATAACAAAAATTGTTTCCACACGCTCTTGTCTATCTTTGTTCCACTGTAGTTTATTTTTTCTAAAATTTCTTTTATCTAGTCTTAGACTCTATAACTTGTTCCACTGTAGATCATACGCTGTTTCTAAAAATGGGTGTTTTCTCAAGAACTGCAGTTCTATCTCATTATTTATCAATTTCTCATCATCATGAAATATTTCTCATTCTTGTTAGCTATACATTTCCAAAACAACGCCTTGCTCCTGCCGCGACCTCCTACTTGACTCCTGCTGCAATTTTTCTTGCCTTAGCTCTGATTATTGAGGCTCTTCTCTGACATTGGCTTGATTCTGACGCTACTCTGTTGTTGGCAAATTGTTTTTCGATTTTTATCAACTTAATTATATGTTTGAGTTTCAAAGCACCAAAGGTAATAATTCATCAGCAGCAGCAGCGACGTTAGCAGCATGACTTTGTATTGGCCAACTAGATTGGCTTGCACTGGAGGTTGGCTATAAAAAAGAATTCAGCCATGCAAAAGAATCTACTTGAGGCTTCCTCTGTCGTCGCTGCTGTCGTCTTTGGCTGCCGCTTTAATGGCACGTTTTACCTGAAGTCTTCTGCTGCTGCTTCTTCTTCTACTGCTTGTTGCGGGCAAATATTTAGCCCTCCCTTGATTATTATTTACGTTAGCTTAGCAGCAGCGCTGGGAAGGAGTCAGCGTTTAGACTCCACGCTCTGCCAGTCACTTCTGTAGCTGCTTCAACTATTGTTGAAGTCTTAGTTTTTTTTTTATTTTTTTTTTTTTTATAAACTTACCACTAAGCCTGGTTAGAGCGTCAAGTCAACGACGTCGTAGCTTTTCGAAGGTGGTATTTTAGAAAATCCACAACTCATTCTCATAAAATATAGATCAAAATAATAAATTAGGCGAATCTGCTTACATAACTCATTCTTAGTGTTTAAATCGCTGGAATTTATTGAAGTTTTCAAGCTGTTTTGTAAACGTTTTTGTGCTGATTTTTATCCCAGCAGATGATTGTGTACAACTAGCATGAAAAGAAGTTGTGAAGGAAATAGTAAAAAAACTAACCAATTTTCAAATGAAAAGAGGCTTCATACAGAGGATTATAAATTGGCACACAACATTTTTTTCATTATATTATTATTTCTTTTATGATTACTTTTAATTTCTTTATAAGTTTTCGTTCATCACAATGTCTCTTTTCTAGCTGTCAGTTGCTTCGATTGCACTCAATTGACTTAATTTCCGTTTTGAACGCCTCAATCAAACCAACAATTGGCTTAATTTTTGGAGTTATCCTTTTCCGTTTTTTTTTTTTAAATTAAATGCGTAACCCTTAATTATTCACTTTATATAAAAAAAGGAGTAAAAATAATAAACTTAATGCAACTAAACAAATGCCACCATTTGTGCGGCAACTCATTAATTCAGTTGCATTGAATAGTTTATGAACTAACCACAAAAGCATCCTTAACGCCTCCCTGCATAGAGCACCAACATAGACTTAAGTGTGGTGCTTGTGTCGGGGTTGTCGCTGCCAAGCAACCATTCAACATTTGGAAAAACGTCAGCTGCCTAATTGACTGTGAGCCACCGCGTTGGTGCACCCCTTCGTCATTGTCACTTTCTAGCTATGAATGAATGGTTGAAAGTAAGAGTGAGATGCTGCCATGATCCGGTTTCACTGGCAATTAGAGCGTCGCAAAAATTTTATACAAGAAGAAAAAATATTAATCATATTTCAAGCCAACTACAACAAGCTACTGTGTCGATCCTCCCCGTCCCTGCAATGTGTCAGTACCGCACTCATATTTTGATTATTTCAAATTTTTGCCCTTCAGTCAAAACTTGGGCAGAGTGCGTCAGCATAACAAAGCGTCAAGGGTTCAAATTCGCCTAAAAGCGAATATAAAGTGTTTGACGCATTCTGGATTAATAATCCCTATAGAGACAAAATGTTTTTTGTTGTTTTTTTTTATTAGCGTTCGTTGCCTCTTAATGTAGTCGAGCGCAATTTTATTATTTTAAAAATAATGAAAATAATAGAGCTGTCTATGAGTTAAGCTTTGTAGTTCTAAAAATTTCTAAAGATAACAATTGAAAAAGAGTAGTTTTTGTATAATCTTCATTTGCAAAGAAGTTAATTAAATCAAAACCATGGTGCCCAGCAAATAGCTCAATTGGCTAAATATGGTGTTTTTATTTCTTAATTTGACCAAATTGTGTTCTTTTCTTTAATTTACAGTCACGAACATTCAAATAATGGTACCCAGAAAGTGGCTCAATTGGCTTAAGTTGGCTCAATTTAAATTTATTTGTATTTTCTGATTTATAAATTTGCCAAAATTATTCGTTTTTCTAAATTTCTAGTAATAAACATCAAAAAGTGGTACCCGGCAAACTGCTCAATTGACTTAAGTAACGGCCAATTGGCTCAAATTAAATAAATTGAATTTTTCTGATTTGTAAATTTGCCTAAATTGTTTTTGTTTTTAATGAGCAGGTATTAACATTTAAACAATGGTACCCAACAAGTGGCTCTATTGGAGCAATTTAAATAAATATGCATTTTCTGATATCGTAATTTTTCGAAATTGTTTTCTTTTTTTAAATTTGTACTCATGTACATCAAAATAGTGGTGCCCAGCAAATGGCTCAATTGGCTAAAGTAGGTCAATTGACTCTATATAAATAAATAATTATATTGTGTTTTCTACATTCGTCCAAATTGTGTTTTTTATCTATTTTTACTCATGTACGTCCAAACAATGATGCACAGCATCCGAGGATAAAAACAAAGTTTCTTATTCTTAAATAAGCTTAAATCAGTAATTTAGTAGTAAGTGATTATGTTGAAAAAATTGCTACCCACCAAATGTTCCAAACAGTCGATATGACTCAAAAGACCCAAAAATGGCTCAATTGACTCAAACAGCTTAATAAGTCAATAACGATAAATATATTTTTTCTGGGCCTGTGCGTGCGAATTGCTTCGATTTCGAGTCGAAGAGTGCGGTTTTACTCGATTTTTGATTCGAGTAACTCGGTTTTTCGAATAACTTGAAGTTACTCGAGAAATAAACGAGTACTTTTCTTTCATATGTTCACATTTTTCTCTCAAAAATACATTCCCGGTAGTAATTTAGGCCCAATCGAACTTAAATAACAGTTTCTGTTATACCCACAAAGTGAATCTATGCTGAATTCTCGGACACAGCAATTTACACAAACAGATAGACACAAACAGAACGATTGCATACGTGTACATTTCAATAAACGTCGTCAAAAGAAGTATCGACCTCAAAGTCAGATTTAACACCGACTTAAACTGGGCTTCCAGAAGTGAGTGCATTATACTAAAAGGCTCTGGCCAGAACTTAACAAGAACAGATCTAAACGCATTCTGCTCTTGACAAAACGGGAAATCCGGATGCTAGTGAGAGAGTCCTAACAGGTAATGGCCAATAAGATTAGCTTTTAAGCAACATACTTTTGTCGAAGCTGTAATCATCAGGAAGAAATGTTAACAATCACTCACCTTCTGCATGAATGCTCAAATCTCGTCGACTTCGATACAGGAAACAGATTTTGCAAAGTTTTTTTTGGCTTATTGTATACCACAGGCAATAGGTTAAACACAAACCAATGTTTGGGATTCGTAACAGAGAACTACATGAGACCATTTGCCACTCGAACAACAATCGCCGTCAGACACAATCGCACAAAAAAAAATGCATGCATACCACTCGAGTACGTAAACAACGATTGCTGCTTAGCGCAATGTGTGACGACTGCGAATCGATACAAAGGCAGCTTCCAGACAATGCTGACATTCGAATGATTCGCTGGAAGCTCGAGTGTTTGCTGCTGCTTTTCATAGTTTGTTGAACTCTAGGTAAAAAGTGGTTATTTTTGGCCCATTCCATTTTTAAAAATTTTTTGTTTTAAATATTGTTGGTGCAATATTTTGATATAGTGCAACGCCCTCTATCTACGCGTCTCGATAATACCATCCCCCTTAGAAAGCCGTAAAAATAACATTTTTGGCCTTTCTCGCTCCGTTTTCGAGATATCCCTCTTTTTCTGTTTTTTTTATATATTTTGGTGCAATATTTTGGTATAATGCGACGCCCTCTATCTACGCGTCTCGATAATACCATATCCCTTAGAAACTCCCGATAATACCATCTCCCTCTAGCTACGCGTCTTGATAATATCATCCCGCTTAGAAAGCCGTAAAATGTTGTTATTTTTAGCTTAGCTCGCTCCGTTTTCGAGATATCCCGCTTTTTCTGTTCATATATTTTATTTATTTTTGGCCTATCTTGTTCTCGTAGTTCGAAACACCTGTTTGAGCTGAAGCTCTAGTGGAAAGAGTTAGGCGATGATGATCGCTACTACAGACTGCAGTTGACATTTTTTTCCTTGCTGCGAATAAACATAAAAGCATGCATATTCGTTACTTTCGGCGAATGTCTTGCTTCGTCGGACATTCATGTTTCGCAGGCATTCGTATTCGTCATCGCTCGTGCTCTACGGCAATCATACCACAGCGATTGGTACATGTCTTTGCGCATTCATTTTAATGCAGAAGGCACATTCGTAGCTCGTATTTTGACGAGACATTCAAAACGCCAGTTGTTCTCTGATTCGTAACGGACCAAAAGGCCCCAACGGAAGCACCTCAACGTTGCAGGATCCTTCTTATCTAACATAACCTAACCCAACTTAAAGAAGCTGTGATTAAGGTTGGTACATGGAAGATTTTTCGAATCTGATGTCAGAATTTAAAAATTCAATATGTTGGATAGGGTTGCCATCCACAGTATTGTTTATTTTTATGAATTCAGTGAAAAATTAATATTTAAAAACGGCCTATTGAAGCCGAATCTGTTGTCAGATTTTAAAAATTTTAGAATTTTTGTCAAAGAGTTGCCACCTTTTATTATGTTTTCTGAAGAATTTTGGCATTATCAAAAAGCTTAAAGGAGTTCCTTATTTCGAATCTTTTCAAAATTTTATGATTTTAAATATGTAAGAAATTTTAACTCAAAATTCCACATAGAGTTGCCATCTAATTTGTGTTTATTATTAAGAATTTCTTACATATTTACGTGTGGATATGAATGGAGCATGGAAGACAATTCTACAGCTATGCTACAAAATCAGTTTTAAGTAAATACTTAATAATGAAAAACACTGATATTTAGAGTATTTCTCCAACAACTTTACATTTTATGTACAACATATAAGCGCTTCTGTTGTTTTATTCTTGCTTATCATCTTTTACAAATCAAGCAGTAGCATTTTTTTACGCTACACATTTCTTTTTTTTCCAATTGCCAAAAACTGCCAAAACAATAGCACCCTTTGGTACCTTAGCTAATACCGGGGTTTTTTTACGCTTCCTTTCATCTGAAACTCTAAAAATTTTCAACTAGTGAAAACCGTGAAATATGCCGCAATAAATCCTCTATAGAAATTAGAGAATGCTGCTTCGTTTGCAGCAGTGCTACGTTTTCTGAAGGATCATCGATCATTTAGCGGTGCAGAAAACTAAAGAATAAAGCGGCAGTAGCACAAAAAGTTGTGTGAAAAAAAAAAAACTAAATCAAAAAACTAGCATGTTTTGCATTTCACGCATGTGACTGGCAAGGCCAGTCCTGTCAGTCTATCTATCTCGTTCTCTTTGTCTGTCCTGCCGTGCTGGCACCCTTTGATGTGCGCAGTCAGGATATCAAATATTCTGCCTGTGCTTCTGCATAAATTCTAAACGTTTACATATCGAACGGGCGTTACTCAAGCTGAGTAGTAGTCAAGGTACGAAAAAACGTGTACATTTAAATTAGTTGTGGGTTAAAAGTTATTGTTGTTGTGTTTTGAAAAAACTTAAAAAAAACACCACATAGGGTTGGCTTTCAGTTGAAATTTATGCAAATCGCTGTTATATGTTTGCAAACGAGCCAATACAATAGCTGTGAATGTGTGCATATGTTGTAGATTTTGATGAATTAGTTAACTGGGTTATTTTGTTGTTGTATTTTTAAATATTTAAAATATTGTTGGGTTCTGGATGGAGATCAAAAATGCTGACATTTGTTTTTTTTTTATCAGTTTTAATGGATTTGAAGGACTCTTAGAAATATGCGTTACTTTTTAGGCAATTATTTATGGAAACATGGACTTCTCTCAGAGCAGAGAAATGTGCACAAAAGTGCACGATGAAAATTCTGAAATTTCCAGAAATAATCAGCAAAAATACACTTTCTAAAATGTGTAGTTAAAATTAACAATTAAATAACTTATGGAGTTAATGCCTAAGTAAACAGGCTTCGCAAAATTGTATCGTGAATAAATGAGCCAAAGAATATCCCAGAAATATCTACAATGATTATTCCAGTTTATCAGTTTTTTGTGTGAAGCCTTACCCCTTTCTAAATTCATGAGTTTCATGCGTTTTTTACTCTTATCTTATGAACTGTTTTTGCAGCACTTGAATTTGTACATGAATTATATAAATCAGGGTCACTTAACTCAAAAGATTCCATATGTGCATAAGATTCTTGCATTTTTTGTCACTTATCTCATGAACTTTTCTTATGCTCCTCGCATTTGTACATGTATTTTATGAATTTTATTCACGCAAATTATGAATAATTCATGTTCTCTTTTGTCTCTTATCTTATGAACTGTTCTTGTTCTTTTGGTATTTGTACATGAATTTAATAAATTTTATTCACAAAAATTAAAAATGATTCATGTTCTCTGTACATGAGTTTTATGCATTTTATGGTATTTACGTGATGACCGTGGCATGCAGGTTAAGTGTGTGGCTTAGCATGCTCGGAGCCCGGGTTCGATCCCCAGACGCGGCGAAAAGTTTTTTTCAATAAAAAATTTTTCTGATCGGTCACCACCTCTCTGCAGACAATGGCAAACCTCAGAGAGTAAATAATGCCATGTAAAGCTTCTTGAGAACATGAGCCGTTCGGAGTCGGCATAAAACATGTAGGTCCAGTTCTCGGTTAATTGTGTGCAAACATTTATTAACACACACAACACAATTGATCATAAGAAGCTCGGTCAAAGTCCTTTAAAGGGCTGAAATGGCCAATTTGTTTTTGTTTGTGTTTTATGGTATTTACGAAATATTTTATTATATCATGCATGTTGCACACACACTTTATGAACTTTAAACACTAGGTTTAGGAAATATTCATGGTTTCGTGTTTTTTTCTTTTATGTATTTTGTACATTGATATCGTGAAAAGGTCACGTGACTCATGCAATTAGTTACTGGATCATAATTTATGAATGTGATTCATGGATATCATGCAGAAATTCATAATTATTGTGTACTTTTGTAAGTCAGTGTTGGAAACTATAGAAACTTTTGTGTTTTGTTAGAAATTTCACATTTCAACGACTAAAAAGGAGCGAGGATGTGTTAAAAAAAGTGTTTAAATTTAATTTTTATAACAATTTATTCCTTTTTTAAAAAAAATTATGAAAACTGTTGGATTGTTTCCAGTAGATTCCCCAGCAATGACTCTTATTAACAACTTCACAATCGCCATCAAAATTATTATTTATGTTATTATCATCAACATCAGCATTCTCATCATCATCATCGCAATACTCAACACATGCAAACATTTGCTTGGCTTTGCGTGCATTCGAAATGCAGTAAAACTAGCAACAGTTGCTGACTCGATTCTACTCTGCACGCAAGACACAAACACAAGACGAGGCTGCGATGCAATCGAGCCACTGTAATCGGTTATGAATTGTCAACAGAATGCAGCAGCAGCAACATCAGCATCAGCAGCAGCGACCATTGCCTGTCGTGTTGTGAGTGAGTGAGTTATCATAACTTGTGCTATATATTGGTATCTTGGCTGCTGACAGATGTCCTCCAGATGATGCTGATGCTTATGATGATGATGATGCAGGTTGTCAGCGCCTTAAGAGGCTTAGTTAAGATTTGCTTTTGTTCGCACTCGTACAAAGTGCGGAATGTCAATTCGACGATGACGATGATGATGACGATGACGATCTCGTTTAACTCGTCGTCAGTCGGTATGTGTACAACGAAATGATGTGATTATAATACAAATTTGGACGTTTATCTGCACCAAAAAGCAGCTAACGTTGGACATTTGATGCAGCAGCTCATAAGTTATGCCATAATTTGTGTGTTTAAAAGGCATAAATTTGCGTTATGCGCATGTAACAGCAAAACAAAAAAAAAAAAAAATAAATACAAAAAGGAGTAGAAAATAATACTGATGCACATTTGTGCAAAAATTTGCCAACATCTTTTGGTTTGATGTTTTAATTTTGGCTGGCATTTAGAGCGTTTACTTGAGCATTGCTGACAGTTTGAGTTGCCTGTGAAACGGCATTAAATCTTTAAATCTGCCACTCAAGTGCATCTTAAAGTTTTGAACTTATTCCTTTCAGCGACGCTGCTGTTACCTTACTTGGCCACAACCACATTTTTGTTTTAAAAATACATCATTGCTTGTAATCATTTTGCAACATTAAACTGCTCCAATTATATTGAGCCGACATTGATTTCTAAGCAGAAGTCAAACAAGCCAACCGCCACAGGTGTATCCCGAACGTATGAGCTGCTATGGAAAATGAAAAAAAAAACAACTAAATAAAATACGCCATAAACCAGCAGAGCGTACAAATCTGCAGAAATCAAAGATAATGTCTCAAGTACACAGCAAGTGCGCGACACACAGACAGACAAAAACAGAAAGAAATCAAAGATAAGCCTGCAGCAGGCAACAAAGCAGAACGCTTCCTTAAGCAGCAGCAAATAAAACGCTAAATAATTTCTTAATTCCATTTATTTATTTATTTACGTTGCCATATTTGAGCAACGATTACTACCACTGAGCAAAGACAAAAAACAAAAAACCACCAAATGGCATACAAGGATACGTTCTTCCTTTAGTGCAGCAACAGTAACAAAAACAAAAAAAATCAAAGACACAAAATCTCAATTCAAATACGTGTCAACCTCCAGCCTACCTTAAAAGCCGCTGTCGTTGTGACTTTATAGCAGCAGCCGAGGTTTTCCCAAGCATCATGCTGCTGCTGCTCTTGCTGCTGCTGTTGCTGCAAGACAAGCTACTCCACTTAAGCCCTCTTTGGCGTTGAGCACCAACAGGCAACAGGCTCAAACGCACAACAACTTCCCAAACCGACTTGTCGTCGTCGTTCTTCTGCTCTTCGCAGTCAACAATGTCTTGAGCCTCATCTTCGTCAAACAGGATTGGAAGTCAGACAAGCGTTGCTGCTTATATCTTAATTGAAATTTTGTCAAATTACGTTGACAGTTTTAGATTAGATTATTTCAATGAAATATTTTTTGGAATTTTATTGCCTTAAGCGCTGAGTCTTCAGCACGAAATGTTGCTGCGGCTACATGTAGCGAGGGCACATTGCATGTTTGCCTGACTTGGGCTGTGTTGGAGCTCCAACTAGCAAAATGGAGCAGGCATAAGAAACATTGGCAGGAGCACTGGTGGTGGCGGCGGCAGCAGCACAGTCGGATTAAAATATACAGTCACTACTTCAGATTCTGAGCACCAGTTTAACTCTTAACTCTGAAGTTTGATTTTTCATAATTGTTGAATGCGTCTTGCTCAATGGAGCGTGCGTGTCTTCTCAATGAACGAATGAATGAACGAACGTTTAAAGGAATGAACCGCTGCAACATGTTTTTCGGCTGCTTAAAAACTTTCTTGTTTATTGGTCTGCTCGAATTGACTTTCGTGTTGACGTTGTCCATCTATCCTCTATGGCTGATAATTAAATCCCAGTTACTGCGTTTCTCTTTTAATTTGGATTTAAATGATTGTGTCACAATTGATGAGGGGTAGCGGCATTACATGGCTTAGTAGTGGTGGGGGCTGACAGCAGATTTTTGGAAATTAAAACCAGGTTCTGTACAATGTATGAACACGTTGTGGCTATTTGCTGAACTTATATCTAAAAAAATAAAATGATTATGTTCTAAGGAACGGTAGCAAATGTAAACATTTCCAAAATAAATCAAGTGAGTACGCATGCGTGAAGCACATGTCTTATGTTCTATGAGATCATCACAATCACAAAAAATTTGAT
Organism: Tetanocera ferruginea; assembly: GCA_958299015.1. Classification (NCBI taxonomy): domain Eukaryota; kingdom Metazoa; phylum Arthropoda; class Insecta; order Diptera; family Sciomyzidae; genus Tetanocera; species Tetanocera ferruginea. The sequence continues at coordinate 2,816,957 of OY282644.1, forward strand.
AGAGAATGTTATTTTTACGAGAAAATAGAAAGAAGGAAAGCTAAAGCTGCTTAAGCCACAGAAGCCAAAACCAAGACTATGGATGTCAAAGCACTCAAGAGAAGTTGAGCTCAGATTTTAATTTTTTTGGGTAAAAAATAATTATTTCGTAAATTTGTTTTTTAAGAAAACGTTTAAAATTATTTATCCAAATTAATAAAAAGGTGATATAAAGTTATCTGTAGTGAATACGATTCCTCATCACAGGTTCATCAACATAAGAATTAGTAGAAGTTTAAGGAGTTTAACACAAGAATTAGTAGGAGTTTAAGAAGAAGCTTTTTTTCTCCCATTGGCAGCAGTTTTAAAAATACATTTTTTTTTATTTTTTTGACCCCGAAAATGCCAAAGACTCTGATTTTCAACGTAAAATTCCGACACTTTGGTATTGTAAAGTTAAATAAATAAAAATTAAAAATGGTGCCAAACAATGCAAGTTGTTTTTGTAACAAAAAAATAGGGAGTTTTTAAGTAATTGTGTCCAAGAAAACAAGAAAAGCTTAGTTTCGTGAAAAACAGTCTCAAAATTTTAAATTTTATGACTTGAACAGTCTGGAACTAAAACTCTACAACCTTCTTAATTGTACTCCGATCAAAGAGTAATTTTGATAGTCTTTTCGAAATGTTATAAATACTATCAGAAAAGTCCAAAAAATCTTTGAAAGTGAAAATCTAAAAGCGAGTGTTAAATAGAAATGCGTCTTCGAGGCTTGGAATAATCCTTACAATACCTTTCTTAACCATACATTATCTGTTCTGACCCTTTACTTATCTTAAGGCTTAGTTACTCCCTAATCTTGCCTTACCTTGCTTAATCTTACCATACCTTAACTTATATTACCATACATTACAGAATCTGCCACACCATATCTTGCCCAATCTTACTTGATCTTAGTTAAACTTACCTAACCTGAGTTATAAACCTTAGCTTACCGCATCTTATCTTATTTTAACTAACCTTAACTCTCCCAACCATACCAAACCATACCATATCATACCATACTACATAGTACATACCATATCATACTTAACTATACTATACCATACCAACCCATGTATTACCTTACCTCACCTTAACTTTCCTTACCTTAACGAGCCCTCCGTAACTTAATAAGATCTTATTTACCTTACTTTACAATACCTTACCTAACTTAACTTACTTTTCCTTACCTTACTTTACCTTACGTTACTCTTTAACTTAAATTAATTGACCTTACCTTACCTTACCTTACCATAACCTACCTTACCTTGCCTTACCTTAAATTTACTTAACTTAACACTACTTAACTAAATTTAAGTTAACTTAACTTAAGCTAACTTAACTGAACTTAACTAAACTTAACTAAACTTAACTTAACTAAACTTAACTTAACTTAACTTAACTTAACTAAACTTAACTCAACTTAATTTAACTTAACTTAACTCAACTTAACTGAACTTAACTTTACCTAAGTTAACTTAACTTAACTTAACTTAACTTAACTTAACTTAACTTTACTTAACTTAACTTAACTTAACTTAACTTAACTTAACTTAACTTAACTTAACTTAACTTAACTTAACTTAACTTACCATAACCTACCTTAACTTACCTTACCTTGCCTTACCTTATCTTACCTTGTCTTAACTTACCTTACCTTACCTTACCTTACCTTGCCTAACCTTACCTTACCTTACCTAACCTAACCTTACCTTACCTTACCTTACCTTACCTCACCTTGCCTTATCTTACCTTACCTTACCTTACCTTACATTACCTTGCCTAACCATACCATACATGCTGTCACGAGTCCTACGTAGCTTAACAATATCTTCTTAACCTTACGTTACCTAACCTAACCTTTCTTTATAATACTTTTTAACCTTACCTTACCTTACACTACCTTACCTAACATTACTAACGTTTCCTTTATTTACTTTACGTAACTTAAACTAATTGCGTCATTACTTACCTTCCCTTCTCCGACTTTCCCTTACCTTACCTTGCCTTACCTTGCCTTACCTTTCCTTACCTTACCTTACCATACCTTACCTTGCCTTGCCTTGTCTTACCTTACCTTACCTTACCATACCTTACATTACCTTACCTTACCTTACCTTACCTTACCTAACCTAACCTTACCTTACCTTACCTTACCTTACCTTACCTTACCTTACCTTACCTTACCTTACCTTACCTTACCTTACCTTACCTTACCTTACCTTACCTTACCTTACCTTACCTTACCTTACCTTATCTTACCTTATCTTACCTCTACTTGTACTAGAATATAAATACTAGAATAAGTTATTAGGACCGACCCGTCCAAATGTACATCGGCAGTATGAATTTTGTCACTAAATGAATAAACTATTTCACGTTTCCGTTGTATGCGTACATGAGTTTCATGCATTTTTGGCACTTATCTTATGAACTATTCTTGCTGCCCTTATTTTTGTACATGGATTTTATGAATTGTGGTCACTAAACTTATGAAGTAGTTTACTTTTCACTTGTTTATGTAACTGAACGTCATGAATTTTTGTCAGCAGTTTTTGTCCTCCTTGTGTTTGTACATGAATGTTATGATTTTTATTCACAAAAATGATGAAAGACTAATGTTTTGTTTGTATTTTTTCATGACATTTACGAAACTTTTTATTGGTTCATGTTGTTGTATGTTATTCTACCCTTAAAGCCGCGGCATTCCTATTTCTATCAGCAAAACATAATTTCCAAGTAAAGATGCGGAAAAATTATTTTAAGCAGCCCGATATGCTCGATATGCATTTCTCTTCGGGGTTTTAGGTTAAGTTAAGAGTATTAAAAAGCAACGGAGATGGTACAACAGTCGGAATTATCAAGAAGTGCCTTGACATTCACAACATATTTTTCATGATGAAATTAGCAAAGATCATTTGAGTCAAAGAATGATTTAGATCGAGTTTATTAAACAACTTTTTCTTTGTTTCGAGAACGACCCGATAACTATGCCATGTTAAAGCCAGTTATTTTAATATGAGCTGTGAGAAAAACTGTTCATAATCCTTACTTCAAACCACAAACTTGCATATAAAGTTTAAATAAATAACAGTTCAAGTTCCTCAATTGTCAATCGCATCAATCCTTGTGTCACTTTGCCGTTATTCTTAACAAAAATTTAAGTTTTAATTAAGATAAATTTTTGGCTTGAAAGCAAAATTGATTCCATCTCCAAGTAAAGCTTATTACTTACATCAACATCAACATCATCACCAATCAAAATGTCATTTTTAAGCTGTTGCAAATGAATTGTAAGTAAAAATACTTCATTAGCTTACTTTTGTAAACAAAAAAACATTTGTAAGCTACACCAATTTTGTCCTTTTTTGTGTTTGTCTGCATTTTTGTGGTTAAAACAAAATTCATCAAAATTTAAATGTGACATTTGGCGATACATGTGCAAGACTGTGTAGCGTTGTGTGTTTAAAAGACGCAAGCAGCGTAGGAGTGAGAAACACTCGCCAATTTGAAGTCTTTTCTGAGCGCTTTTTGGTCACCAACGATGCAGCTTCAATGAATTGCATGGGCGTATCTGTTGATTGTCAACGAGAACAAGTGGCATCATCTTTCCGTTTGTTTATGTGTGTGTGTGTGCTTATAACGTGCAGTTGTTGACAGCAGATTTTGCGTTGTTGTTGTTGTTGTCGCTGTTGTTGATATGACTGCAGTTTAAGTCGTTGTCCTGGCTGCTTGTTGTTGCCTTAATCGTTGTTATACCCTAAACCTGAAAGGTCAGGGTATATTAACTTTGTGCAAACGTTTGTAACGCATAGAACGAAGCGAGTCCGGTATAGAAAAGTATATATATTTTTGATCAGCGTCACCACGTGAGTCGAGCTATCCATGTCCGTCCGTCCGTCCGTCCGTCCGTCCGTCTGTCCGTCTGTGTGTTGTCCGTATACACAGGATAAGAAGAAGGAGTTGAGATAATTGAATGAAACTTGGTACACATAGTCACATGGACCCAAGGATCTGCACTATTGAATATTTTTGGAATCCGCCCACGGACACACCTACCTCCCATACAACGCAAAAATTGAAAACTGCATAACTCAGCTCATAATTAATCTACAACAATAAAATTTGGTATGTCTGTGTTTTGTATCAACACAAAGATGTTTTTGAAAAATGGGTGTCATCCACTCACGGACACGCCCACCTCCCATACAACCCAAAAATTGAAAACGCAATAAATAAGCCTCTGTTTAACCTACAGAGCTAAAATTTGGCACATATGTTTTTTATAACAAAAGAAAGATGGTTTTGAAAAATGGACATCATCCGCCCACGTACACGCCTACCTCCCATACAAAGCGAAAATTGAAAACTGCATAACTCAGCTCATATTTAGTCTACAACAATAAAATTTGATATGTATGTGTTTTATACAAACACAAAGATGTTTTCGAAAAATGGACGTCATCTGTTCACGGACACGCCCACCTCCCATACAACCCAAAAATTGAAAACGCAATAAATAAGCCTCTGTTTAACCTGCAGAGCTAAAATTTGGCACATATGTTTTTTATAACAAAAAAAAGATGGTTTTGAAAAATGGACACCATCCGCCCACGGACACGCCTACCTCCCATACAACCCAAAAAGTTTAAAACTCAATAAATAAGGTTATGTTTGTCATAGAGAGATTAAATTTGGTATGTATGTATTTTATACCAAAACTGATGTGTGTTCAAAAATTGGGAGTAATCCGTCCATGAACACGCCCACCTCCCATAGCGAAAGCACAATAAAGGCATTAAATGTGAGCTATAAAATATAGGCTTCATCCGCCCACGGAGACGCCCATTTGCAATAAAAATTTTTTTATTTTTGAAAAGTGGGTTTAGGGTATTTCATAGTCGGCCTAGACCGACTTTAGACTTTCTTTACTTGTTTTTTTTTTGCAATTGATTCAATGGAAATTAATTGCATTGCTGTTGTTAGTGTTGATTGCATTACTTATTAAAACCCATTGAAACTTAATATTTCTGCAGATACAGTGGCAGCAGTTAGCAGATTTTACGCTGACATTGATGTTGGATACTTTTTAAGTTACATTGTTGAAGCAGCATTTTTACGCCAACTAACTTCAAAACACAACAAAGTAGCAATTTTTATGTTCGCAACATTTGCTTCGACAATTGATACATCAATTAAAAATAAGTTTTTCTCAATATTGCTTGTTTGGACTATTCAAAATTTATAGCTACGCAGCATAAATTAATAAAAATTTATTAACCATTCTAACTTATGTTGAAATGCATAAAATTTCAACTGCTTATGCGTCGCAGAGTATAAAATAATTACAAAATTTAAGCGTTTAAATGCTGCTGCTGCTGCCAGCATTTATTGGAAACCAGCAAATAAAATTGTATCGAGTGAAAATAATAGCGCCACCCAAAACAGCTTAAGTCTCAGTCAATACTTGAAGCTTAGCGACCACGCTCGACCACGTGCAGCAGTCCACCATTAATTAACATCAGTTTCGATGTGAGTGCGTTTGTGTGAGTGTGTGTGGCGGTGGGTGCAGCCCCTGTTTTCAATTGTCTCCAGCTGTGCCACACGCTGGCAGCCAAGTGTTGCGCGACTTCAATCAAAATAACTACTATTAAAAACCGACAAGCCGCTATAGTACTGCTGCTCCGAAAGCGTTTCGCATTTCCGTCAATTTTAATGTAAAGTGCACAACATTACAATGTCGCATTGTAATTTTTATGTAAGCGACGCTGTGCTTTTCAACCAAGCGACGTTAAGTAATTATCGCATAAACGAAAAATAAGGGCCGGTTTGAGGATGAACGCGAAAAGTGTTCGTAGTTCATGGGTTTATTTGTTGTTGTATTATTTGTTTGGAAAGTGCCATTGAAAAAGTTTATGTGACTCATGTTTAATCAACGCTGTTTAAGGCACAGGGGCGCTCAAGAAGTACGCTTTTCGGCACTAAGAAACACACTTTTTAATGTAAAGAAAATTAAAAACATTGAAAAACGCATCAACAATAAAATTTATCTTGCAAGAACAATGCAAAATTTTTAAATTTTTAAATATAGTTTTTAATTGAAATATCTACTGAGCACATAATTAAGAACGATACTTACATAGCACTTCAAATGCAATTTTTCCTATAAATTACTTAATAGTTAAAAAATCTTTATATCTATTTATTGCAGAAAACTTTCTCATTTTTATGTCAACAAAATATTTACCAGTTTTTAAGCTGTTGCAGCACCGGGAGCCGTTTTATCGAATCAGCAAGAAAACTAAGCGTGCACATAAGGGTGTCCCAAAACAAATTTTTTTTCGAATTTTATAGTTGCTGAATCTATATTTTAAGCTTATGAGTTAATGGGGGACATGACATTCGCTGTTTTTTGAAATCGAATAATTTTAAAATTATAATTTTGTATTTTAGTAAATATTCTTAACATTCTAAGAAAAAAATGGAAATATTCTTACGGGTTCAAAACTTACAAATAGATTAGTGAGAGCGCATTTTTCTTTATTAATCTTTTTTTCTTTGTTCACAAAATTAGAACGCGTTTATATCGAAACAATGTTTTTCGTACTAGTTGCGGCACTAGCGGGTTCATTTTTTGACGACATTTTTTTTTTTTATTTTTTAAACGCATGATATAATTACTCCAAGGTAGTATTGACGTTTCTGTTGGAAACGGACGTTTGTCAAAAAATATAACAAGAAAGAGAGCACTCACAATCCGTCATAGCATACAATTAATTTTTACTGGTCGCATTCAGCGTACCCAACAGTTGGCACTGTTAAGTCAAAACTTGATGCACATAAATATGAAGCTGTGCATTAAAATGCATTTAAAAATAGAAAATTTTTAATTTGTCGATAAAATTTCCATTCGTATTTGATACGAAGCTTGATATTTCATAAAATTGACAATTTTTCTGAAACTTCAATACCGATAATAGCGCTCCCCGATGTGTTGCTGTCACAACAGTTGACACAGCTGAATGTGGCCAACAGCTGTTTTTGACAAGGGTTCGTTTACTTGTAGCTGAGAGAATCAACATTTGTCAATACTACCTGGTAAAATTATTCTATCATGTTTTAAACGTGATTCGCTATCGTATGACGCGAGCTTTTTTTATACATTTTTTTCGATTTTTTATGAATTTTTAAAGTCAATATTTTTTTCGAAAAAACACACTTTTAAATTTGAACATCACCAAAAATTGAAAAAAAAAACTCCTGTCATACTATAACCAATTAAGTTAAGATTTAAAAAAGTCACTTTTTTCCAGATCGGACAATTTTTGCGACGTCTAGCGCTGCAACTACGAGGCCCCGTTTTTTTCTCTGCCGTCAGTTTGGAGCTCTATACAACCATGTTGGAGTGAAAAATATATTTCTTTGAATTTGTTTTCTTATAACTTGTTCAATTCTCTAAAATAATCAAAAAAATTTTGGAAAAATATTTGTTTTGTCAAATGTCATGACAAAATGTCATGTCCCTCCCTTATTATATTTGGGGGGTATTTTTTAAGATTTTTTGTATAGTTTTTGGAAAAAGTTTAGAGGTCGCGCTAATCGGATTTTTACCAAAAATCAGGTTTTTCGGTGAATTTTCAAATTTCAAGCATTAGGTGGCCAATAACAGACATTTATAAATTTGCTTCGAAAGAAAACTTCAGAGATTTTTTATAATATCCAATAATGTATCCAATAATGTATTGGCTAGGGATCCCGATCTTTTTTGAGTCCTGAAAATTCCGGGCTTAGTCGATTTAAGTGCCGGTACTGCCAGAAATATGTTTTTAAAAGCGTTAAATGTGACGTCGCTTTGAATTTTATGCCAAGGAAAATAAAAAGGGAAGAAATCTACTTTGAGCACTTATTTAATAAACTCGTTGAAAGGTTCAAGCAACGGAAAACAATTCTGTCAAATGTTTACTATCTTTTATTAATCCAAATAATATGTATGATCTTAAATATAACTTTTCTTAAGCTCCTAGCATTACCTCTATTAGAAAAGAGCTCGAGAACATTTTCCTTAACGTTGAAAATGAGCCTTATTGCAAAAGCGATATAAATAATACTAACGACGATGTAGTTGAGGTAGATAAGGGTGCAAGTCTCAAAGATAAATTGCACCAAGTTTTAACTAGCAGTTCGCAAATGTTTCATAATAGAAATAGAAAAAATACATTATCTGTAGTTTTGGTAAAAAAAATTGACCTTTTGACTTTTACTTTCCAGGTTAGAAAATAACACTTTAATTTCTTAAAAATCACATTTTGATGAATGATGGAATATTTTTTTTTAGCTGAAAATGGAATGGGTGATGTATTTATTTTTTACTTAAATGTATTGACTTTTTTTTAAATAGAATAAACTGTATCATATAATAATACATAATATTGGTCTCAAGTGATTTAAAAAGCTTTTATAATTATATAATTATAACTTTTATATAAATTACTGCCAATATGTTTGTCAAATTTTATAATTATTTTTTGCTTTTGCTGATTGAAATGACTTTAATTCGTTAATGAAAAACATACAAGAATTAAGAATTACAAATCCTATTTGATTGTTATATTATTTTTATATAGAATAATACGTAAAACAGGATGATTACAGATCTTTCGCACTTTTTGGCAAAACAAAAAAAAATAAGAAATTAAAACTATCTTAAATCAAATCCCGAAACGCTCCCGGAATCCCGGGATGGTATATTCAGATTCCGAAAATCCCGGTATTGACAAAACCCCGAAAAATGACATACCTTGTATTGGCACATTGTCTTGTTGGGAAGTCAAGTTTGAGCATAAGTTTTAACCACAAAATTTAAAGGAACATTGTCGTTCATAAATTAAAAGTCAACATTAGTCACCAAAGTCATTTTATGAGATCGAAATCCAGCCCATTTCATCACCGACCCTACCAGAAAATTAAGAGATGAACGAGCTTGCCGTTGCTTTTTTTAATATCTCCAATATTTTTCCTATAAAGACTGTACCAGAAATAACTGTCCTTATGTTTTTTTTTTATTGTAAAAAAACCAATGACGTTTTTTTAAAAATTCTTTCAGTTTATTATTAAGTGAACATTATAAAATAAATGAAAATTTTATTAACACTGAAAAAAATACACTAAAAAAAAGTATGCTCTTTTTGATTTAGTTCCTCCATATGGGTTTTTACCGACCTTTCGTTGATCTTAGTGTATGCCCGACGCCATTTACGTCAGAATATTTCGATGTTTTTCGCAGTTTGTTTGGTCTTCTTAAGATTTATTTTCATTAAAGCCCAATATCTTTCGATTGTACGAAGTTCGGGGCAATTCGGAGGATTGGCTTCTCTTGGTTCCACAGTGACATTATTGGCTTGGTACCAATCCATCGTTCTTGGGGCGTAGTGACATGTTGCTAGGTCAGGCCAAAATAGTATTGAACCTTGGTGCTGACGTATAAAAGGCAGCAAACGCCGCTTCAGACACTCTCTGATGTAAATTTCGGTGTTGATTGTGCGATCTGTCACAAATTCTTTACTTCGAAGGCCACATTTGCAAATGGCCTAACACACCATGTATTTCTTTGGAAATTTTGTATGTTTTTCGGTAATAAATTTAGAGGGTGCTCCACCGCTTCCAACCGCAGTATAATATCCGTGTCCAGGTAGCTTCTTGAAATCCGCTTTGCAGTACGTTTCATTGTCCATGACCACGCAATCAAATTTGGGTAGGTAATCGCGAAACAGTTATCGAGCCCTCCTCTTGGCTTCGGCGTTCTTTTCTTCTGACCTAACAGGTACTTTATAGCTCCTTAGGTTGCAAAATTTTTTAATCCGTTGAACACTTGACTTCGATGTTACCGCTTTTGCTGTCATATCACTGACCGAAGTTTGGATTTTCCAGGTATTTGCAAATAATTGCTTTCCGCTTTTCTTCTTGTTGAGACGACATCTTTTTATTTTGTTTTTAATCGGCAATATTTATAATTTATTTAGGTACCAAATATGTTGCTATAGAGGTAATACTTATTTATAAATAACCTAAAAACAAAAGGACAGTTATTTCTGGGACAGTCTTTAGTAAATTCAATTTATTTTCTGATCAGTTAAGGTGATAAATTTTAACCATCTTAAGAAAAATTTGTATTTTTCGGTAAAACTAAGAGTTTAGGTTAGGTTAGTAAGAGTTTCGGTTAGTCGACTGCTAATCGCTAATTTTTGACTGCTTCACACAATCTGTTCACTTTAATAGGCAGCAGAATTTTTCCTCATCTCCTCCCTGGTACAGTAAGAAAGTATGTTCACTCTATATCTAATTTCTCGTTCTTCTCTTGACCTCACAAATTATCTTCACGCATAAAACCTTTCTTAGCTCACTTTATAATAGAGAAAATCTATATGAGTCTTATCTTGATCATATCCACACAAAATTGCTGTCGGAACATAAAAGCTTCTACAAGTTCTTCGATATCAAAAACAAAATCTTACAACTTACTACTACCCATCTATCCTTACGTTTGCAGCTATCCATAGATTACCCGGAAATAATTTCAAACCTGTTTGCAAATTTCTTCGGAACTTAACTTAAGGTCTTATATTGATACCTTATATTGATTGTAGGAACTTAACTTAAGGTCTTATATTGATACTGTTATACAATGGTTAACTCCAATTAATATCCTGAAATACTAATCCACCTTGAGCAACCTTAGTTCTGTACATATTTTCAACCTTTCACAGTACCACATTAATCTCAAAACCTCACACTTTTTGTTGCGACAGCAAAAAAAATTTTATAAAACGAAAAATGTTCAAGATCAGTGCCGTAGACAGCTTTTGGTTCTGGGTGGGGTCAGCAAACAAATAATGACCAGTCATACGCTAAGTTAAGTAAATAATTTCAAAAGTGACTATTGTTTTCAAAACTTGATTGACAAAATAAACTTGATCTGGTCTGCACAGAATTTTTTATAAAATCTCAAATAGCGATTTTTTTTTTTTTTTGTTATGCAAAGAAATAATAACAAAAAAATTATAAAAACAAGAAAGGAGTTTATAGTTGAATATGAAACACGGTTTTTTTTTAAATTTTGTTTTGTAGAAACGCAAATGCATTGAATTTTTGTTTTAAAATTTTTTGTTTAAAATGTTTTAAAAAAATTGAAAAATTAAAGGATAATTGGCCCAATAATTTCTGAAAAAGTTCACATGTGCTTTTTGGTTAATTGCAAGCATTTTTTTGTTTTAAAAAAGTTTTTTTACATGACTTTAATCCCTTTGAGTAAGAAATAGACGTTTTTTATTACCCTTTTTTTACAAAAAAGACAATTTTGCAAACAAAAAAAAAAAAACAAGCAAACAATTTTAAATACGTGTTATGATTATTCAAAAGCAATAACTTCAACATTTTAGACATTTCTTAATACAAAGTCAGCTCTATTTTAAAAAAAAAATTAAAATTATTTGGGTTCTTGAATTTTTTTTTTTTAAATACCAAATTCAGAAAAAGCATTTTCAAATATTTATTAAATGCGATTTTCAAAAAATACCACCCCAAGTTTTGATTTGAATTGTAGACTTCATATGAAGAACCCGATTCCCGTGGCTTTGAAGCATTATTTTGTGATTTTCTGATGGATCTGAATAGGTTACGGTGTGCTACGCCATAACCAAGATTAACAACGAAATAATTTGATTTATAAACATACAAATTTATATGTTTTTTTTATTTTTTTAAGCCTCTTAGCATGTTTTGTCCTTTGCTTATTTTGAGTTTTGTCTTATTTTTAATGTGCTTTAGTTCCTGAAGTCCTTCGAGTTATTTATTCCTTTTAAATTTGATGAAAACAATCACTCAATATCAACCTGTTTTAAGACTTAAACGCTCCCATTTACCGCTTGCCACTCAAAACAACTAACAGAAAAATCTTATTAAAGTTCATAAGCGCGAACATGTTTTCAAAAACATAACACGAACAAAGTAAAAATATAAAAATTAATAAAATTAAACATTAACAGGCAACAAAGACGTCATCAGAGCTGAAGCTCAAGTGGAGCTCAAGTATGTTAACGTCAAAGGACGTACGCGGATAATATGTGTATGTGAAGAGCCAAGCACAAGCGCACATCAAAGCAATAATTGAAACGACCTTCAGAACTTTATAAGGAGCAAATTATCGGCAACATATTCAATTATGGCGCAATGTAAGCAGCAGCAGCTGCAGAAGGCATAAAATTAATAAAGCAAAAATTGAAAAGCTAGAAATAAAAAACGATGTTGATATTATATTAAAAAAAAAACTGTTATGACTAAATAAGTGATGGATGGGACAGGCATTTTTTTTTTAATTTTTTGCGCTTTAATCCCTGTTATAACATACAAAATTATGCAGAGCTAAGGAGGCAACGCATGCAGTTGAAGTTGAGAAAATACTAGTTTTTTTTTTTTAAAAAGGTCCTTGTTGGAAATATATAAGGCACACCGACCGTCATCTGAGTACCCTCATGCATTGCTAAAATCGTTAATCAATAAAGAAATTTTCTTAATTGGCCTCAGGGGATGCAAGGTCGAACGTAGATTGCAACCTCTTTGCACACACGCATCCCCCTCGCTACTCGATAATTGATATTTGCAAAAAAAAAAAATCAAAAAAAAAGTAAAGAAGAAAAACAAAAGCAAAACAAGCTGAAGAGCAGAGTGTAATAACAAACTCAAGTTCTGCAGAATTTTGGGCTCAGACCAGCCCTTAAGGGTGTAAAGCAGCAAACTGCAGCGAGCAAGGCGGAAAAATCTCAAACGCATTTCCGGCTTCCGCAGGGCACAAAGAAGCGCAGAAACAACACAGCAGAACCAAACAAGCACGCAGTGTAGATAGCTTGTTTTAAGAATGGGTCAGTGGACAGGCGTCTTTTGTACTGCATTTTCAGAGGCAGCAACCGAGAAATGAATTCGAACGACGATTGTTAAGTCTGAAAATAAAAACAATAAATTAGCCTAAAAAATCACTAGCTGCGGGCAAGTCAAACTATTTTCAATACGATTTCGATAGTTTTATGTAGCGAGCGCCGCTATTGTGCGAACGGCAACACACGCAGCGAAGCACATTCGATACGGTTTGTTTTTGCTATTTTTAATGTGCTACACGTTGCGAAAATTCCCACAGTAGCCATTAGAATAGAAACACTAACACACACTAGCATATAGCTTAACAGGAAGTCTGCCGTGCGCTGTCGTAGCTGTCAACCGTTGCAACGCCCCATAATTAGGCGCAGCGAATTGACATTTAACGCTACTGTAAAGCAGTGAAATTTATGTCAAAATATTTTAGATTTCAAAAATTATATGCAGAGATTTATTGACTATTCGTTAAGGCCGCAGGATAACCTTGAAATAAGGCTACGAACACACTAATGTCGAATTTTTTTTTTAATTTTAAGAATGTTATTAATTTCATGGATTTTATGCGGAAAATTTATAGAAACACGTATAGCTACTAGATGACTCATAGCATAGCTAATAACGCTTTAAACAGCACACGTCGCTGATAGCTGGCTTAACCCATTAATTACCATAACACTAGAATTAGTTTTAGAATTATTACAAAACTCTGATAAAGAAAAAATATGACACTAAAAAGAATGCGAGTGCAATGCTGTACAGTACTTAGTAGCTCTGACGACTAAGTTATTTTTAGAATTTCTCTATTTATTGCAGATTGAGAAGAAAACTTGTGGGTCATACCTACCCTATCAACATCGCTCACATAACTATTTTTCTTCATTTACCTCGGGTTCAATTTTCAAATCCAAAAAACTTTTTAAGTTACAACATTATTTTATCACATATTTAGACGTTTGCATGCCTTCAGCATGTTTTCTTTTTTTCTGAGGAACACTCCCGAGTATCGTTTGTATATTTAGAAAAAAAAAATAAAAAAAACTTTTGCAATGATAGAAAATCTAGATAGCTGCATAGAATTAACGATATTAAAACCTTATAAATTCTTCTATACCCAGTTGGAATATTTTAATGTCTGACATTTCTGTCATCATCTACAGAATGATGTCCACTAAATACGAGCTACTTAAATTATTACACATGGTCAGAACACGAACCAAAAGATATCAGAATGAGAAGCGGCAGCAGGCAGCAACATGGAAAGGCAAGGAAATTAACGCAAACCTAACGATGCTTTGGCTGTCAACACAAGCGTTCGTATGGAAATTTTATCAACACCCAACCGCAATCGTCCAGGAGGGGGAGTTGCTGAGGTGTTGCTGCAGCTTTAGATGGCAGCAGCGTGCCATGATGGCAAATATCAGAAATCATATTACTTAACGAGGCATACCACGTTCACTTCCACGGCCGGAAGACAAGGAAGCTGCTGAATGCCAGCCAGTCAACCCATAAGCAGCAGCCAGCCGAGTAGATGTTGAGAGAACGATCTGGATGTACCGAAAGCGTAATTGAGTGGTCACCACGAATATAAAACATTTTCCGCACTTGGTGCAGTGCTCGAAGTAACAAAGTTGCTACGCTGCTGATTTCGTGAAAGGAAAGAATGGCATCACGTGCAGCTTGAAAACGACACGCAAGCGTTGAGAACAAGAACGCTGCGCGCGCAAGGCTCAAATTTCTAAAGTCAGAGCAAAAGGAAACAAAATGTTGGCATCCTTTTTTGTTGTTAGTTTTTTTGCGATATTTTTATGAAGTTTTTTATTTATTTTAGTTTGTTTGTCTAACCAAATTGAAGCGACTAAGAGTGAGGATGCGGTGGATTAAGTGGTCATATCGGAGTGAGCGTGTTCATCTTCACAGGGTGTCACGGCATGCGACTTGGTATTTATTCCTGTTGTTGGTTATTTTCTTGTTTTTATTCTGTATATTTTTCCTTACGTGCAGTTTTTCATCTGGCAAAATTTTTGAGAGAATCAACATGAGTCTTCTTGAGACACGGACACGCCAAAATTTTCAACAAGCAGCTATTTTTAAATGTTTATAAAAATTCCTTGAATAATGAAAAAAAACACAACATGAACTTCAACTAGTCAGTGCTAAGGACAAGCCGAAGTGTTGAAACTCATAAAAGTTGTCAACATCAGTTAAATCAGAAAACTAACAACATGGTTCATTAGGCGACGGAATGGCTACGTTTAGGAATTTCTTAGAAAAATAGATATATAAAAAAGTAGTTAAATTGTGCTTCTTTGAGAATATACTGTGCTATTAATCACGATATTTATATAGATTAGGCCAGGTCAGTCACTATACAAATATTAATTCATTACAATATCTTTCATGAACGATTTCGCGATGTATCAACCCTTAGGCTTCCCGGAATTTTTTGAATAAAGTGCCTTTTCTTGACACTTTATGCTTAAAACTACATTAAATAATTGCAAACCATCAAAATATTGTCTTGAAATTCTAAAATAAAATGCAAACAAGGTGTTCTTATTGCTTAGCTTAGAAACAACAGGCTATCTCTAAGCCACCAACTGTGCTCTGCAGTGCGGTCATTCTCGTGGGACAGTACTTTTAGCATAAGTTCTTAAAAAGCAAAGAATTTTGCAAAGAAAAAACTAATCAATGCATTGAATACTAGTTAGGAAACCCAAAACCAAGCCAACAATATTTATGATGTCAAAACCAAAATTGACTTCAAGCTGTAAATATTTGCTAGCATGAGTTTTCTATACAAACAAACTATTTGTGGGTTTTGTTTTTTTTCCATTCATTTTTGTTTCAACTCAATTATAATCCCAGCAATTCCACAAAATGCACAAAAATTCAAGAAATTCAGACAGAACATAAAGAAAGGATGTCATCGTCAGCCAACTTTGGTGGTCTGCTTAAAGAAAACAAAAACAAAAACAAAAGAAAGTAAAACACAATCAATGCCTCAGCAAAAGCAATTCAAAAGAAAGCCAACTTAGAATCGTTGTTTGCGGACTACCTGTTGTGCGTGTGTATAAAATATGCATTGTTGCACTTTTCTAAAATTTCACTCTTAAGATTCTTTTGTGAGCTCTAAGATTTTAAGCAGTGTTTGGTGAATAGTTTAAATCGAGATTTTTGGAAAAAAAAGTAAGATCCTGCAGCGCGTTCAGAATTGGTTGACAAAACAAACAACTGCTACATGTTGTGCTTTGTTGTTACAACTTTGAATTGATCCTTGGCATTGCCAAAACTGGGTGTTCTCGTCAATCTTGTGTCTTAGCTGTAGGTGCAACAGCACTTTTTTTTTGACATAAAATCTCCATGGTGTAAGATTTTTCTAAGACAAGATACAGAAACAGACACAAATACAGATACAGATGCAGATTGAAATGAAGATAAAGATACTCATACAGATAAAAATACAGAAGATACAGATAAAGATACAGATACAGATGCAGATACAGATACAGATACAGATACAGATACAGATACAGATACAGATACAGATACAGATACAGATACAGATACAGATACAGATACAGATACAGATACAGATACAGGTACAGGTACAGGTACAGATACAGATACAGATACAGATACAGATACAGATACAGATACAGATACAGATACAGATACAGATACAGATACAGATACAGATACAGATACAGATACAGATACAGATACAGATACAGATACAGATACAGATACAGATACAGATACAGATACAGATACAGATACAGATACAGATACAGATACAGATACAGATACAGATACAGATACAGATACAGATACAGATACAGATACAGATACAGATACAGATACAGATACAGATACAGATACAGATACAGATACAGATACAGATACAGATACAGGTACAGGTACAGGTACAGATACAGATACAGATACAGATACAGATACAGATACAGATACAGATACAGATACAGATACAGATACAGATACAGATACAGATACAGATACAGATACAGATACAGATACAGATACAGATACAGATACAGATACAGATACAGATACAGATACAGATACAGATACAGATACAGATACAGATACAGATACAGATACAGATACAGATACAGATACAGATACAGATACAGATACAGATACAGATACAGATACAGATACAGATACAGATACAGATACAGATACAGATACAGATACAGATACAGATACAGATACAGATACAGATACAGATACAGATACAGATACAGATACAGATACAGATACAGATACAGATACAGATACAGATACAGATACAGATACAGATACAGATACAGATACAGATACAGATACAGATACAGATACAGATACAGATACAGATACAGATACAGATACAGATACAGATACAGATACAGATACAGATACAGATACAGATACAGATACAGATACAGATACAGATACAGATACAGATACAGATACAGATACAGATACAGATACAGATACAGATACAGATACAGATACAGATACCGATACAGATATAAAAACAGATGCAGATACAAGTGCAGGTACAGGTAGAGAGGCAGATTCCGTGGGAGAGGATCAAACATTTTGAGATTCTTTGAGCCCAACAACCCCGCGGTCTTCAGTTAAATCAACTCAGGCTCGTCTGATACAGAATGGGCTACTCTCTGTTCTGCGTCTAAAACCTGTTCGTAGGCATGAAAGGATTGGGTCACTCTGAAAAAACCATGGCCACGAAATGCCCGGTAATAACATTATTTCTCTAGATGGTAGCCACAATAGTGGAAATCCTCCTGTGGGAACTCCCATGGTCGGGGCAAGAATGCTGGAGGCCCCAAACAACATTTCTCCAAAAACTGCTGCAGCGGTGGCATACTCGGCCGCTATACCAGTTAGAGCTACGAGCCGAAGCGTTCCCATTTTGAAGCCATTTAAGATGAGTTCCAGGTTCCAGCGACCGCCTATAAAATGCACACCCGGTGGCATAATAACGGAGCCACATCAAAAAGTGTCGGTGATTAAATCAATCCGGCAAGTAGCAGTTAACGCCAGAGTTGATAACCCAGTCATGAAAAAGCTGGATAAAGTTAAGTCATTTATCCAAGCCTAGTCAAGAATTTTGTCAAGAGTACGAAAAACGTACACCACGAGATTAAAAGGCTCATAAACCTGTCAAATCTATCATGCGTTGACCTGACAAATGAAGTTTAAACAGATACTGCTAAAAAGTGACAAAAAAAATCCATACCGAAACCGGAAATTTCATCGGCGTAGCGGAAGTTGAGTCTTGTACAAAGGTGTTTAACTGAGCAAGGCTAAAAATCATAAAATGTCTCAGCAGCTGACTGGACCTGATGTAATCGTTGTGGCAAAAGTAGGTGGTTCTCATACAGTGAAATCATCACGAAGATGGAGATACAGAAAGCTGTGGAGGGGTTTGGTGAACACATTTCTAGAGTTAGACGCTCTGAAAAGGTGAAAGGTCTTTAACCCAGACAAGTCAGCAGCTGAAAGAGGAGTTCGATATGCTTCAATTGCCAAATTGAGACGAGGACCCTCACGGAGGAGACCCAGATCGAGATAAAAGGCATTGATGAGGTGACAACATCTGGGGATGTGTTCAACGCAACTTAGACTCTGCGTACAGCCTGCAAAAACCTAGTAGTTCGGACTTCGGACAGCATTGATGTTGCGAAATAGTCTTGCGGTAAAAATCTTCTGCATTGAAAGGGTGTTCCATTAAGACGTGTGGTACTTTGATTTTGAATAAAACAAACAAATAGTTCGGAATTTTTAAAAATATTTTATTTTTTTCGAAAGGTATATGAGAAAAATCATTTCATGGATATATTCACCGCGACTATTCCGTAGATATCTCACTCTTTCGGTCATATTTTCGATGACATTTTGCAGTATGGCCTCCGAAATGGTTTGAATCACCGATATAATTATGCTTTACAAGTTTGAAATCGTCTTCGAATCATTCACAAAGACTTTATCCTTCGTGTAACCCCACAGAAAAAAGTCTAACGGCGTCAAGTCACATGATCTGGGCAGCCAATCTACCTCACCGCGATGAGAAATTACACGGTTCGAGAATATGCGACGCAAAAAGACCAAATTGAGACGAGTTGTGTGTGGTTTAGCGCCATCCTGTTAAAACTACATATCGTCCAGTTTCAACCTCTGACACAAAAAAGTCCTGCAACCTAGTTTGATACCACCTTAGAGCTGACATTTTCCATGTTTCCGTCCTCATCTGCGAAAAAATATGGCTCGATTCGAAAAATACCGCGCCAAACAGTGACTTGGGGTGAATGCATTGGCTTCTCCACGATCACTTGTAAATTTTCTCAGCCCCAGATACGGCAGTTTTGCTTGTTAACATAGCCGCCAAGGTGGAAATGAGCCTCGTCCGAGAAGATGATTTTTCTGGAAAAAATCATTATCTCCAGCAACCATTTTCAAGGCCCAATCAGCGAATGTACGGCGTTGTGCATGATCAAGAGCCAAGAGCAGCTGCGAAAATTTCAATGGCCAATTGTTGCGAAAGATGACGTCTAAACATTTTTGATATTTGGCGACACTTGCACCTACACTTCGTTATGTCCGCAGTCTGGTTGGCTTCAGAACATCAAGTTCGGACCCAGTTTGCGACCCCATTTTTGGTGAATCGATCGTAGCACCACCGACTTGGAGTATAAGAACCAAATTTCGACGATTTCAATACGTTGTTCTTTCCTTGTAGCGATCCATAAGTCAAATCGTATTCTGTCACAATGACAATGACATAAATATGGCGGACAAAGATTGATAATGCATGGATAATGCATGGACATGGATCGATAAGGCGGATAAGGATATTGAAACACCCTTTATTATATGTAAATATGGGCTAATGAACTAAAAAGTACCACCACGCGATGGTTGCCGCGATGATATGATATTCGTTATAAATTGGGCTAAAAACTGATACCTCAAAGCACAGCAAATATTTCATATTAAGCTCTCAGTGATTTTTTTTTAGTTTCAAAATCCGAAAAATATGGTTTAGCGATAAGAGATTCGGCTAGAATGAAGAAGTCATCTTTCAAACAAACGAAGTGTTATTATAATTAGTATCTGAATGTTGTTCTATATTTAATGTGCATTCTTCTCATACGTTAATGACATGAGCTTTTTAAGCAGTTTTGTTATCTGTTTGTGGCTTTTGGCAAGTCCGCTTCAAATCCAAGTCCTTGTTTTTAGCTTGTAGTTCTGCTGAAACCAATATAATTTTCTTGCAACTTAACATGGCTTCTTTTACTTTCTTGCAAAACACACTGAATATTAAAGCTGTTTAAGCATTAACCTGATCGATTTAGTCTTTTAAGCAGCTCTTGAGATTATTTCTACTCGCTAGCTATTAGCTTGCTTGCGCTATTCCCGGCATATAACATGATCGCATAAAATAATTATAATTATAACAGCGTCGACTGAGTTCTGCGCAGCAGCAGCAACGCGCTTGTTTGGCTGGCTCCGTTCGTTAAGCAGCTCGAACGTACCCCCTCATTAAATTGATTGCCGTGTTATGAGGCTCTAATCATTTGCTGCTATACCAATGCTGCATCAGCCGCGATTTTGATGCCTTGCCGTAACGCTAACATGCAACAATTCGTCTTCTCGAGTCTCGTTTTCATGTTTCATCATAACGAATAGGTCTTCGCTTGTGTGCCATGGCGACCGCATCAAGGCTGTTGGTCACAGAGGAATCACCATCACTTTGAATTCAACGTGAGTTAATTTTGTTTATAAATTTGTTGAAGTATGCTTTTTGTTTTTTTTTTTCTTACTTTTTGAATGAAATGTTGCTTTGTTCTTGTTGAACGCAGCAGCGCTGAGAACACAAACGCGAACGCTCTCTTCTTAAGCAAACTAATAATTTTCTAGGAACGCCCTCGAAAATTTTCAGTCCATTTGCGGGAACATCTTTTTGCGTTTTTAGTTTTTTTTTGTAAATTTTTTTTTTTTATAAAATGATTAAAGTAGGTATTTTAAAAACGCTACATTTATGGCTGAAGAGTTCTGTAGAAGTTGTTTATAAATTTATGATTAAAGCTGCTTGTTACCATCTGCCAGATACAGGTTTTAATCCCAAAGTAAGTTAAGGTGATAAAAGCGGAAAAAGTACTTTGCATTGATGTGGAAATTTATCAGAAGTTTTATTAAATAAAAAAATTTTTAAAACATGTATTTCTATAGCAAAAAGACCCGAGCATACAAAATCGCAAACCTCGTAAATCTTTCAAAAGCTTGAGTATAAAAAAGAGTATAAATATTTAAAAGTTTAAAAAAATTATCTGCAATTAAGTATTTTTAACAATCTCGTTAGTGAATTCTCTAAATCAATACGTTCAAAACTTCTTATAACGAGCTTTAAGTTTGAACTTTAAAATAAAACATAAATGGATTAAACAAGATGCTCGGCGAACTCAGTCATGATGCTTAAGCCAAAGCACACTATAAAGCCAACAATAAAATCCACAAATAAAACCATTGGAAACATTTTGCAATCCGATCTAAAAATCATTAAAAATTTTTCTCAAAAAGCTGACTTCTGATATTTAATTAAATTGCCTATGGAGCGAAGCCGCATTCATATTCATCTTTGGCGATCGCCAATGTGCAACCTTCATCAAAAAGTTCCCATTCTATCACAAGCGATCATCACTCAAACAGCGCTCATAGCCGCTCGTAATTGTGTGGCATGAACAGAGCGGAGCAGAGCAGAGCAAATCAGCTAGCAACTCGATTTTAGCGATCAGCTGCACACGACGCTGCTAGCGTTACAACGCTGACAAGCAGCTTCACTCTCGGCTTCATAGACGCTTTGGGGAGCTGAGAGTGTGGCGGAATTGAAGCTGAAGCTGTTCATGCTGACTACCATCAACAACAACCAACTAGCAACAACAACAACAAATGCCAATTGCTAAGAATTAAGCGCATTTTTTTAAGAGCTCACCAAATAAAGCAACAAATATGAACGACCAACCGACCAAACGGGCCAGCCTGTCATTATCTACAACAACGGCAAAGAGACGAAAACGTGCAGCAAAACTGACGAAAAACGCAGAGACGCCGAGATAGTAATTTGCTAGATCGGACAGACAGACTGTTGAACGGACGGACGTACAAATGGACGCATGGAGCAGCCAACCAACCAGCGGATCGTATGGATCGAGCAAAGTAAACAATGATTTGCCTCGAACGTGTAATTTAAGTAGTGCTGCCTTCGTCGAAGGCATGATAGGATAGTAGATGGATGTCCGGCTGGTTGAGGGAAGTTGTTGGTCTGAAGCGCAGCGTTATGCGAGAACAAGGCTCGTTTGCATTATTTGCTTAAGATTGCTGGTTAAGTGAATGAGTTATAAGCGCGCAAAAAATGAGGGAATTGCATAAAAAACAAAGCAAAATGAGTAGAAGCAGAAAAAGAAGAAGAAGAAGAAAAAAAAAACACAGCTGTAGGCGCATCATCAACAACGAATAAATAACTTGGCGATGAAACTCATCCATCCAGCCAGCCAGCCATCCATCTAGTTGGCCAACCAAACAAACCTGGCTTATTTAACTCGGTGCTGAGACAACAAGAAATATATTTTTTCAGCATGCTTCCTTGCGGGCTGCTTGTCAAAGTGCTGTACACCGGGACTTCGGGGGCTGGCGAACAAAAATGCAGTTGTCAGAGTGCACAACGAGCTGTCGTCCGTTTACATTCTGTACGCTGGAAGCTAAAGCAGCATAAGAAAGTTACAAATCGTCGCACGCAGCGGCAAACGCACGTTTAGTTGGTCGCTTAATACGTCGATCAGTCGCAACGCCATTCAGCAGCTACAAATTATATGCAGACGAGCTGTAGCTGTTGCAGTATCTGGCGTAATTTGTGATTTCTAGACGGGCGTAACCAATGCAATTGTTGAACCAACTTGTTTATTGATTTCGCCATGGCCATGAAGTCAGTCGCATAGCGCTATGAAAGTGGCTCGGTGGTCAGTCGCCCAGCTTGTTGACCGTCATCATCATCAGCTAAGACAGTTTAATTTCGCATCCTTGCTAACCATGAACGCTGCCAGCCAACCAACCAGCTAGCTCGACAGTGGCTCTGATAAGCATGGCGCAACCTAGTAACCTCAACATATCCCAGCTTGCTATAATGAGCTGGCCCGTTTGTGCCTGCCCGAACCGCACCTACGCCACCGACGCTCAAACTTTCAGTTTAATAAGAGCGCATTTTGTGCCTTTTATGATTTTGCTGCCAATTCGCTGCAGGTAGTTCGAGCAGCGAGCGAGCAGTGATTAATATAAGTTATGAGTTATCTGCCGGCATACGCTGCTGTGCTGTTGTCCTAAATGTCGGTGCTGCACATGTTTAAATGTGCGTCGTACGCCTTCTGTTATTGCTGCTTGCGCATAGCCGTCATTTAATATGAGGTTAAGTTTGATGCTTGTGTCCTAAATCAAAACGTAATTTGAAAGCCATAATTAAAATCATAAAAAAAAACAACCATCATATAATAACAAACAGTCAGGCAACCCCAAATGAGCGCTGCCGCAATGACAGACATCAGTTGTCAGTCCGCCCGTTCAATTGCCATGTTCACTCAGCTAACCGCCTTGGTTAGCGCTGTCTGTTCATCTGTCTGTCTGTCTGTGTGTCTTTTCCAGCATTTTTATTAAATTCTTACCGCGTTGCGCATCTTCTTTTTTGTTTTTTTTTTTTTATTTGTTTGGTCATCATATGGAACTGTCCGCAACGGCGCCCGCGTATCCTACTCAATGTAGTGTTGCTTGTTTTATTAGCTTTTGTGCTGCTTGTCCAGCTCCAGTAGGTGGAGCCGTATTGATATTTCATATTTTCATTATAATTTCTGTCTTAAATGGAATGCGCCTGTGTTGACATGACATTATTTTTGTGGCCATCATTTTGACTTCGTCTCTTTGGGTATTGATCATATCTGAATGTTAACGCATAATTTATGCACCAATTAGCGGTTTTCAAAAAACATGTAGCCTAAGTGTAATTGTAGCAGGTTCTTATTATTTTGCTTAACCTGTCATGAGCACAGGATGCCATGACAATTAAGTGGTACTTGCAAGTTAAAGGCAGGTTAAAGCAAATAGTTTGTTTGAAATTAAAGTCGGCTGATTAACTTTCTACACAAGGCATGTGTTTAAGCTTTCGAATCGAAAGACTCGAAAATTTATAGAAGAGCTGAAAAATTCAATCAATCAATTTTTCATCAGCGAGTATTCATGATATAATAACTACAAGGTAGTGTTGACGTTTCCGTTGGAAACTACCATCTGTCAAAAAATATAACAAAGAAGAAAGCGCTCACAATCTGTCATTGCATACGATTAATTTTCGTTAAGTCTAAACTTGCTGTATATAAATATAAATGAAGTTGCGCATTAAAATGCATTTCAAAACAGAAAATTTTCAGTTTGCTGGTAAAATTTCCATTGTTATTTGATACAAAGCTAGACATTTCATAAACTTGACAACTTTTCTGAAACTTTAATACCGATAACAGCGCTCCCCGATGTGTCGCTGTCACAACAGTTGACACAGCTGAAAGTGGCCAACGAATATAACAACGCACATCTGTTTTTGACAAGAGTTCGTTTACTTGTAGCTGAGAGAATGAACACTTGTCAATACTACCTGGTAAACTTATTTTATCATGGTGAGTATCAAAAAGGAAATATTTTCAAAGATCTATTTTGTAGACCTTTCACACTCATATCCAAGCCCATAAACTTTTTTATATGTAAGGAGCAAATTTTCTAGGCCTTCTTCTGTCGCGACTCTATAGTCTGATAGAAGCACTTGTAGGTCTGATATCAGATATAGGTCTGATAGAAGCACTTCTTAAGAATGGCTAAAAGAAGGGGGTAAACAAAAAGTATTGAAAAAATATTTTTTTCTTTTAAACCTTTTTCTGTTTATTATATATTCTATGATTTTATCTTCTCTCCTATGTTTTTATACCCTAAACCTGAAAGGTCAGGGTATATTAACTTTGTGCAAACGTTTGTAACGCATAGAACGAAGCGAGTCCGGTATAGAAAAGTATATATATTCTTGATCAGCGTCACCACGTGAGTCGAGCTATCCATGTCCGTCCGTCCGTCTGTCCGTCTGTCCGTCTGTGTGTTGTCCGTATACACAGGATAAGAAGAAGGAGTTGAGATAATTGAATGAAACTAGGTACACATGGTCACATGAACCCAAGGACTTGCACTATTGAATATTTTTGGAATCCGCCCACGGACACGCCTACCTTCCATACAACGCAAAAATTTAAAACTGCATAAATAAGCTCATAACTGACCTACAATAATAATATTTGGTGTGTACGTGTTTTGTATCAATATAAAAATGTTTATGAAAAATAGGTGTCGTCCGCCCACGGACACGCCTACCTCCCATACAACTCAAAAATTTAAAACGCAATAAATAAGCCTCTGTTTAACCTATAAAGATTAAATTTGGCACGTATGTTTTTTATAGCAAAACAAAGATGGTGTTGAAAAATGGACATCGTCCGCCTACAGACACGTCTACCTCCCATACAACGCGAAAATTTAAAACTGCATAACTCAGCTCATAATTAGCCGACAACAATTGAATTTGATATGTGTGTGTTTTATATCAACACAAATATGTCTTCGAAAAATGGACGTCATCTGCTTACGGACACGCCCACCTCTCATTCAACCCACAAATTGAAAACGCAATAAATAAGCCTATGGTTAACCTACAGAGCTAAAATTTCGCAGGTATGTGTTTTATGACAAGGCAAAGATGTGTTCGAAAAATGGGTGTCATCCGCTCACGGACACGCCTACCTACCATACAACCCAAAAAGTTTAAAACTCAATAAATAAGGTTATGTTTGTCATAGAGAAATTGAATTTGGTATGTGTGTATTTTATACCAAAACTAAGGTGTGTTCCAAAATTGGGAGTAATCCGTCCATGAACACGCCCACCTCCCATAGCGAAAGCAAAATAAAAGCATAAACTGTGAGCTACAGGAATAAAAATTGGTATGTGTAAATTTTTCATCAACATTTAAATGGATATAAAATATAGGCTTCATCCGCCCACGGACACGCCCATTTACAATAAAATTTTTTTTTTGTTTTTGAAAAGTGGGTTTAGGGTATTTCATAGTCGGCCTAGACCGACTTTAGACTTTCTTTACTTGTTTTTAAGTCAGATTAGTTTCAATCTATAATCTTTGATATAGCAGTAAGAAGGGCCATTATTGTGTCATATTTTTAAACACAGATATATCGATGGTTAAGCGCGCTAAAGTGATAAGTGACCTTTTGACAAAAATAGGCTTACTGCATTTTTTCATTCATCAATATAAAACCAACCTTGTGTAAATTTATTGAAAATGCATAGCCAGTGAATGCGTGTCAGTACACAGTACTGAAATTAGTGTTTTGTATTGAGATGTATTGAAATTTTAAAACAAAATCGACGTTCCTGAACATTTGAAATTTTTCACTTATTACTTTAGTGACCTTAACCATCGATATATTCTAAATTTTATCGAAAAAGTTGCCCTGAGGTATATGAAAAGTCAGTTTTTGAAGGGAAAAAAGATTTGTTGTGCTGCCTTTTGTGCAGAAAAAGAAGGCCTTCAAGAAGTGCTCATAAGAGCAGCGAGAAAAGCATTTGTTTTGTCTTCAAAAGTAGCACTTTTTCCAGGCCTTCGTATGAATAGCGCTGGTTTAATTGCCTATTGGAAAGTTTTTTATGATTTCCTTAAACATATACTTGAAATATATAAATAAATAAGGATTTTTTTCAATTCTTTTTCAAAAATATCCCAAGTGGCTATATCCCAAGCTGAGCGAATGGCCTTTCCATTGGTGCCACCTTCGTCTCTGTCCGATCTATAGTTTGGTAGATACACTCAAATGAAGTACTAAATATAAAAATATGCTAATTTGTCCTATAGATATATATAAAGCACTAAAATTAAAATAAAATTACATTTTCGATATATTTGCTTATTAATACTCTCTCTGTATGTATAATTGAGGATAGATTTTCATTAAACCGTTTCTGGAAGTAAAATCATCAAAAACCTAAACATGAAAAAATCAAATCGAGAAATATCGGAACTGATTGAAATATCAAGTAGGAATTTATTACAATAAATTCAGTTTTCAAACCAGCACTACTACTTTCAAAGAACTGTTGTATCGAAAATCAAAACAGAATCCATTTTATACCTCAGAACAACTTCAAAATGATTTAAAAGCAACAGAAATAAACCGTATAATTAGGTTTCCTTTGAATTAATAGTATTAATAGTTAGACGTCCGAGAGAAGTTCTGTATTCGTGCTCCAAGGACATCAAACTGAGACTTGGTTTTGCGAACAAACATGTATTTCTCGACTCGAAAATTGGCAAAACGTTCTTTCGTCAGATGAAACAAAAGTTAATATCTAAGGATCTGACAGGAACAATGTGTGTGAAACGAAAAGAATTATTTATACGACCCTCAAACACACCACAAAAGCCGATAACATGTTCTGCTTCTCTTCATTTGTTGCAAGTCCTATTTTCTTGACTAAAGATACCATACATGCTACCATATGATACCACAAACATGATACCATAATTGACACAGTAATGCTTTCATAGGCCAAGCAGGAAATGCCTTTCAGATGAAAGTTAATGTGGAATTATGAAACAAAACTTTCATTAAAACTTTAAAAATATTGGTTTCGAAAAGGTTAAATGAGTGTTACAGAATAACATTCGTAGTATCTAAACCATTATATTGGGATATTTTAAAAAAGAAAAACAAAGAAGAGTTTTGGCATAAAATCAAGGAATCGTGGTGGTATTCTTTTAT
The DNA here is from genome assembly GCA_958299015.1 of Tetanocera ferruginea. Classification (NCBI taxonomy): domain Eukaryota; kingdom Metazoa; phylum Arthropoda; class Insecta; order Diptera; family Sciomyzidae; genus Tetanocera; species Tetanocera ferruginea. The sequence goes on from OY282644.1 coordinate 2,844,836, forward strand.
ACTGGCGGTTACTTGTGCCAATGTGGTTAATTCTATGGAGTGGAGATGTCACGAAGTTATTAAATCTATAGGATAAACAGTGATATGAGTTCATAACCTCATAACTTTCTAACTCAGGAAAAAGTAAATTTTTAAAAATGAATTTCATTCATTCTGAATTAAATTCAGAATTAATTTAAAAAAAACACTTATCTACATACTTAATTTATAATAATGTATGAAAACAAAATTTTTGTTCGGGTGTAAATTAATATAATATTGTCTACATATGGGTAAATTAATATATTGTTATTTGGTTGAAAATGCTTCTGATAATGACATTGAATAGAAAACATGAATAGAGTATCGTTCTTCTTTATGACAACGGCATTATATTCAAGGCTCTCAGTCTGTTTTCATATGGTGCAAGTTTCTGTAGGAGTCCACAAAATTGACAGATGATCCGTAACTCGGTTCGTTTAAAATGAAAGCCATGGTCCTACGCTTTTACCTTTCTTTAATTCTTTCCTCATTTCTAATCAACTGAAATTAAAACTACAGCAATACATACGACTTTGGAAGTTGTAGTTGGTGGTAGAAATGTTTGTGGAATGGGATGGCTTGATAACTCGAATTGACTGAGGTAAAGGCATAACACTTGCCTCAGATCCAAATTCGATGTTGATATAGCACTCCGCCACACTAGAACATTCTACACTTGTTTCTCTTGATTTCCCTTTCTCTCCTATTTATCTATCACCCCATTTTCCGAACCAAGGCAGACTTGACTGAATAGGTTTGACACCTGAAATCCTTGGTTCAAAGCTAAAAAAAAAAAAAGGAAATCTTAACATAAAAACAAGTAAAAAAAGTCTCAAGTCGGTCTAAGCCGACTATGAAATACCCTAAACCACCTATTTTAACCTACTTTTGAAGCCTATATTTTATATGCATTTAAATGTTGAAGACAAATGTACACATACCAAGTTTTATTCCTGTAGCATACAGTTAATGCCTTTATTATGCTTTCGCTATGGGAGGTGGGCGTGTCCAATTTTTGAACACACCTTAGTTTTGGTATAAATTACATACATACTAAATTTCATCTCTCTATGGCAAACATAACATTAATTATTGAGTTTTAAACTTTTTGGGTTGTATGGGAGGTAGGCGTGTCCGTGGGCGGATAACGTCCATTTTTCAAAACCATATTTTGTTTGTCATAAAAAACATACCTGCCAAATTTTATCTCTGAATGTTAAACAGAGGCTTATTTATTGCGTTTTAAATTTTTGAGTTGTATGGGAGGTAGGCGTATCCGTGTGCGGACGACACCCATTTTTCATAAACATTTTTATATTGATACAAAACACGTACACACCAAATATTATTATTGTAGGTTAGTTATGAGCTTATTTATGCAGTTTTCAATTTTTGCGTTGTATGGAAGGTAGGCGTGTCCGTGGGCGGATTCCAAAAATATTCAATAGTGCAGATAGTGCAATAGTCCTTGGGTTCATGTTATCATGTGTACCAAGTTTCATCCAATTATCTCAACTCCTTCTTCTTATGTTGTGTATACGGACAACACACAGACGGACAGACGGACGGACATGGATAGCTCGACTCACGTGGTGACGCTGATCAAGAATATATATACTTTTCTTTACCGGACTCGCTTCGTTCTATGCGTTACAAACGTTTGCACAAAGTTAATATACCCTGACCTTTCAGGTTTAGGGTATAATAAAACCAAATGGAGTAAAAAAGCAACCAATTTTTTGCAACAAGCAAAAAAAAAAAAATTAACTGATTAAAAAAAATTTCTTTCTAATTGAATGCATTCTACTTCCAATTTATTAATTTTATTTTTTAAATCAGCAAAGTTTTTTATTGGCAAAATAATAAATTTTTATATGAAATGCACTATAAATACCGTTTTTCTAAAATTCGCCCACATTCCTACACTTGACTTTCTTACATTTTCTACGTTTAAACGATCATCAATCCGATCTTGCTGACGTCTTTGACGACTAAAATTTATCTCAATGTGGTAAGATTGCTTTCTTAAATTGGTCGTTATATTGATTTATTTAAGAATAAAGCCTTGTTGGATTGTTACTAAAATAAAGTGCAGTAAACTTGTTCACAAACATTACATTTGTTAACCTCTGTTAGTTATATGCTATGTTCTTCAAAAGCATCTGCAAGTTGTAAGCATGTTTTTGTGTACGCTAAAAAAAACAAAAATCTATAAATGAGAACAAAAAAAAAAGAAAAAAAACAAATTTTATTGAATCATCTCTTAGTTAGTATCAGTGTTGCATGCAAATGTCATAAAACTTGTACAATTTTATTACAGCAGTTTGACTTCGTCAATTCGAAAGAACGGGCGACAGTTCAGCAAAAAAGCAATTAATAAATGCAGCAAGAGAGTTAATTCAATGCAAATACAACAACAACAACAACAACAATTATAGCACTAATAAAAAAGTGGCATTGTATAGTTAGTAATAAAAGCTTTAGCGAAATTTGCAAACGATATAAATTAAACAACAATAATTAAGAGTGGAGGAGCAGAGCAGATAAATGCACAGAAGCTGATTTTGGTCTTGCACATTTCTGCTTTTTTTTTCTCTACATATTCTGTGCCGTAAAGCAGTAATGAGCAGTAAAATCTGTTAACAATAACAAACTGATGTTTCGTTGTTACTGATAGTTCGTTATAAAATCAGCTGTAAAGTTTCGAAATTCGTCTTGATGACTTTAATTATATAAATTTTTCTTGCTAACCTCAAGAAGAAGATAACACTGTGGCAAAAAAAAAAAAAAAATTAACAACTTTATGACTGCCAAACAGTGGCGGCAGCAACATTTGAAGTTGCTACAAAAATCGCTGCTTAAGTTTTAGTGCTCTTCACTGCTTACCTGACCACCTTCACTGTTCTTTTAGCACTTCAGACTTTTTCGCTTTTAACTTATAATAAAAAGTTTTCGCAGAATTTTGCTAACGATCTTAGCTTAGTTTCAGCAACAGATTTAAAACTTACGATCAGCGCCAATTAATGAACACGTACTAAACATCAAAATCGCTTAATTTGAATAGTTAGCAAAGGAGTCGGTACACTACCACCAACAAAAACAATAACAACAACAACATCAACAACAGCAAATGTAATTTCAAGTCGTTAATCAATCGATTCGTCTAACAAACAATTTTATTGATTCCTGTTAACAGTGAACTTTTATATGTGCAACAGTATTTATTTAGAATTTTCTGTTTTGTTGCTTTTTTTATTTTGACTTTCTGCACAAGTTCGAGTAATTTTAATTAATAGAATCATGAATTTCGCTAAATTTAATGTTTATATTAACGACATCGTTAAAGTGATCATTTAATTGTTAACCTTTTTTAAACGTAGAACCATTTGTAAAATAAGAAACAACAACACAATTAAGACTTCAATCCACTTTGATGGTTCATTAGCTACAACCAAGTCTTGTCAACTCTAACAAGTATGGCCTCGGTTTCTAGTTGGAAAAGCTGTTATAGAAATTGTATTGCTGGTTGTTTGAGCTATTGTGTCATACTCAACACAATACATTTGTCTTTTAACCATACAACGGCACACCTCATATCGCTGTGAATTGGGATGAAGAAGTAAACTTTTATAACCTTCGATTTTTTAAATTGCCAATTTATACGAATTAAGTATACAGCATTAATGTACATACTATTTTATGCAAAAGAGTCCATTTTGGTTTTGCTGCAGTTGAGCAGGGTAAGGTAAGGTCAGCTAAACTGAATCAAAAAAGGACACACACATTCATCACATGAACTATTCATGATATCAATGTACAAAATACACAAAAGAATGAAGAAGAAATTCGACAACATGAACATTGTATGGGCCTGGTGATGAAAGTACATTAATTGTGTGAACCAGATACATGAACCAATATAAAATTTAGTAAATGTCATGCAAAAATTGAACCTTTCATAAAGTTTGTGAATAAAATTCATAAATTCATTCAGTTCATGTGATAAATAACAATAATACATGAATCTCATGCAAATATACAAGAGAAATGTGAGCTAATTTATGAGTTTAGTGATCGAAATTTATATAATCCACGAACAGGAGCAGCATGAAAAGTTCGTAAGATATGAATTAACAAGTAAAGAAAGTCTAAAGTCGGTCTAGGCCGACTATGAAATACCCTAAACCCACTTTTCAAAAATAAAAAAATTTTTATTGCAAATGGGCGTCTCCGTGGGCGGATGAAGCCTATATTTTAATTGCATTTAAATGGTGATGAAAACTTTACACATACCAAGTTTTATTCCTGTAGCTCACAGTTAATGCCTTTATTGTGCTTTCGCTATGGGAGGTGGGCGTGTTCATGGACGGATTACTCCCAATTTTTGAACACACATCAGTTTTGGTATAAAATACATACATACCAAATTTAATCTCTCTATGACAAACATAACCTTATTTATTGAGTTTTAAACTTTTTGGGTTGTATGGGAGGTGGGCGTGTCCGTATGCGGATGACGTCCATTTTTCAAAAATATCTTTGTCTTGTCATAAAAAATATATGTGCCAAATTTTAGCTCTGTAGGTTAAACAGAGGCTTATTTATTGCGTTTTCAATTTTTTGGTTGTATGGGAGGTGGGCGTGTCCGTGAACAGATGACGTCCATTTTTCGAAAACATCTTTGTGTTTGTATAAAACACATACATATCAAATTTTATTGTTGTAGACTAAATATGAGCTGAGTTATGCAGTTTTCAATTTTCGCGTTGTATGGGAGGTAGGCGTGTCCGTAGGCGAATGATGTCCATTTTTCAAAACCATCTTTCTTTTATTATAAAAAACATATGTGTCAAATTTTAGCTCTGTAGGTTAAACAGAGGCTTATTTATTGCGTTTTCAATTTTTGGGTTGTATGGGGGGTAGGCGTGTCCGTGAGTGGATGACACCCATTTTTCAAAAACATCTTTGTGTTGATACAAAACACATACATACCAAATTTTATTGTTGTAGATATTAATTATGAGCTGAGTTATGCAGTTTTCAATTTTTGCGTTGTATGGGAGGTAGGCGTGTCCGTGGGCGGATTCCAAAAATATTCAATAGTGCAGATCCTTGGGTTCATGTGACTATGTGTACCAAGTTTCATTCAATTATCTCAATTCCTTCTTCTTATCCTGTGTATACGGACAACACACAGACGGACAGACGGACGGACGGACATGGATAGCTCGACTCACGTGGTGACGCTGATCAAGAATATATATACTTTTCTATACCGGACTCGCTTCGTTCTATGCGTTACAAACGTTTGCACAAAGTTAATATACCCTGACCTTTCAGGTTTAGGGTATAAAAATGCATGAAACTCATGTAGATACTTTTACAATGAAAGCAAGAAATTCTCCATGTATTTAAGTGACCAAAATTTTTACATTTTATGTACTTTAAGACGGGTATGTCTTCACAAAAAAAAAAAAATTTGATTTCAACTCTTAAACTACCCTTTAATGAAAGTAAATCTTCTACAACACAGGGGTAATATTTTCGAGCCGTTAAAAGGGTTTTTGCAATTCTCAATATTAGCACAGCCTCTGGTAGTGATAAGCACACCAATTGCGCTAATTCAAGCCCTAGTTCAGCCTTAACGCAAGTGATATAGAGAGAAAAAGAAAAGGAGAGATAGTGAGATAGAGAGCTAGATGGATAGAGAGATATAGAGATGGAGATGGAGATGGAGATGGAGATGGAGATGGAGATGGAGATGGAGATGGAGATGGAGATGGAGATGGAGATGGAGATGGAGATGGAGATGGAGATGGAGATGGAGATGGAGATGGAGATGGAGATGGAGATGGAGATGGAGATGGAGATGGAGATGGAGATGGAGATGGCGATGGAGATGGAGATGGAGATGGAGATGGAGATGGAGATGGAGATGGAGATGGAGATGGAGATGGAGATGGAGATGGAGATGGAGATGGAGATGGAGATGGAGATGGAGATGGAGATGGAGATGGAGATGGAGATGGAGATGGAGATGGAGATGGAGATGGAGATGGAGATGGAGATGGAGATGGAGATGGAGATGGAGATGGAGATGGAGATGGAGATGGAGATGGAGATGGAGATGGAGATGGAGATGGAGATGGAGATGGAGATGGAGATGGAGATGGAGATGGAGATGGAGATGGAGATGGAGATGGAGATGGAGATGGAGATGGAGATGGAGATGGAGATGGAGATGGAGATGGAGATGGAGATGGAGATGGAGATGGAGATGGAGATGGAGATGGAGATGGAGATGGAGATGGAGATGGAGATGGAGATGGAGATGGAGATGGAGATGGAGATGGAGATGGAGATGGAGATGGAGATGGAGATGGAGATGGAGATGGAGATGGAGATGGAGATGGAGATGGAGATGGAGATGGAGATGGAGATGGAGATGGAGATGGAGATGGAGATGGAGATGGAGATGGAGATGGAGATGGAGATGGAGATGGAGATGGAGATGGAGATGGAGATGGAGATGGAGATGGAGATGGAGATGGAGATGGAGATGGAGATGGAGATGGAGATGGAGATGGAGATGGAGATGGAGATGGAGATGGATTCGTTTCAGTAGCTTTTGACGAAATGAGATGGAGATGGATGCGTTTCAGTATCTTATATAGAGCTTTTGAAGAAATAAAACATTTTTTCTTCTTTCAACTCTCTTCTGTAAAACTTATATGCGAAGTTTTCAAAGGAAATGCATGTCCTGAAGACACCAGCTCATATGTTTTCTAGGTGCGCTTTGGCAGCTTTTCAAGCCTTTACCGTAGCCTTGATTCCCAATGGTAAATCTTGACCGTATTACTGAGAAAATTCGTTCTACGGCTGCTGAATATGAACTATAAAGATATTCTACTTGGTGCAAAAAGTACAAAAAATTTGTTTTAAATAATGTCGAAAAAGTACGGCATAAACTCGACAAAAGTTCGAGTTGTATACGAATAATTCTGTGTCGACAAGGAATAACAGCTAAACTCATTTTCAAAATTTCAGAAGAGCATTTTACAGATGAAAATTGCTCCCTATTGCTGTTTAGATTTGATGACCTCAAACATTTAATTTTCAAGGTACAACCATAAAAATTTGCGTACTAGTGTATTTCATTGCGAAAAAAAGCAATGAAAGTAATAACCTCTTTTGTCCTAACTCAACTTTAGCGGTTATTCCTTGTCGACACAGAATTTTTCGTCGTTTTCTTTGTGATTTTTAACTCATTGCTCCATATCCCAGCCCTTATTTTTATTTAAAAATTTTAAAGTTTCGGTATCGCGTTGTTTGCTAGACATTTTGGCATAGTCCAAAAATAGCCTGCTGTAACATGCCAGCATGTCATGTGCTCAAATCACAAAAAACATCACCACATGTTCTTGTAGAGTTATTTGAACTCTTATTAAATTATAATTTTGAAGCTTCTTCAAAATAGGGTAAACGTACATGAGCAAAATGAAAACCATCGTTTGGCAAGTTCGAGTAAAATTTCTACTCTATAAGTTTTAAGCTTAAATAGAAAAAAATATAAATTATTTTTTAAAATTTTTAATTCAAATCTTTTATAAAAGATTTCTAATGTTTCGAAAATATCTCAGTCAAAAAAATTAATAAGTTTTTTATAAATTATACAAGATTTCTAATATATTCAAAATTTCTATGCAAAAAAATTTATAAAATTAAATAAATTATAAAAAATAGTTACGACGACTTGTAACTAAAACTTTTTTGTGATCTTAGAATAAAAGCCAAATAATGTCTTATATAATGACCAAGTTTTAAAGAGAATAATTTTTGTAAAGTATTATAATGTCCTTTGTAATGAAATAAAAAAAAAAATTTAATCACATTTAGTGTCATCACCCTATAATACCGCAATTATCATTCTTAGCTATTTTTGACTCATATAATGTACTTCTTCTTCTGTCTTATTTTTCATTAAATTGCAAAAACATGTTTTAAAAACTTGAATGAAAAACAAAAAAGTTTAAAATAACATACATGAAATCTGTACACATACATCGTCCATCTTCTTGTAGAACTCCGACGCAAGCTGTCTCAAAATCATTAACATTAAAAATGCTCCACATTCAAGAATTTTTCTGTCAGTTGCCGAGCAACAGGAAGAATCTTCCCAGACAGTTCTTGGTGTTTTCTGTCAGTTTTAGTGCTTGTTGTTCTTCATCTCATTGCTGCTGTTGTTGTTGTTGTTGCAGCTATTGTTCCTTTTCATTGTTGAATTTGGTGGCTGTTTGTTGAGGATTTCAACAGAAACACGCAAATTTCACAAACATTTTAGTTGAAAACTAAACAAAAAAATTTGCAAAAATATGTTAAATAAATAAAAGAAAAACGCATGCAAATAAATTCACATTTAAAAGGCGTTGCTTACACAAAAAGATCTCCGACCGGATGAATCATGTCTCAAAGAGTTTTGCCGACGGCTAACATTCAGATGATGATGATGATGATGATGTGTGGATGATGACAACAAAAACTATAGCAAGCACACAATAATCGGTACAGCAGCCGCATCCGCCAGCCGCAACACCAGCGCATGATATCAATTTCACAATTCCTGAGCGCACTTGGGGGTTTAAATAAAATATTCAAGTTTTCAACTCCGACACTCGAATTGTAATGAAAATCAGCGAAATTGAGCGGAAGTTAAGTGCTGCATGACATTGGCACAAAACGGATAAAAAAATCTCTGTTATTGTCTGTAGTTTTCTGCACATGCAGTGAAGTGAAGTGACAAGTTTCTGATAAAACAGCCAATCATATCAAGTTGACAACACCGGCAAACATATGTCAAAACATGTATAAATAACAGCGCAGAGTTGTAATGAGCTGCTTGTATTGTAGAAAGGATTTTGAGTATAGTTTGATGAAATTTTTAAGACCACAATCTTAAAACATGTCCGAGTATACAATATTGTAACAAAGTTGAAGTGAATCGCTAGCGAATCACTTGCAAGATTTGAGAGAAAATTTGCTTGAATCGTTCCATCTTTTGGGTCATCGAAAAGCCATGCATCTTCCAATGATCACCTGAATGTGCTAAAGAAGATTTTGAAATTTTTTCTTGAATTATGCATTCATCGTTTAGGCTATCGAAAAGCCATTCATCTTCTAATGATTGTCGAAATGAGCGCAAGAAGATTTTGAAAACGAATCAGCGAATCACTTGGAAGATTTGAGAGAAAATTTGTTTGAATCGTGCATTCATCTTTTGGGTCATCGAAAAGCCTTACATCTTCTAACGATCGTCTGAATGTGCTAAAGAAGATTTTGAAATTTTCTTGAATTATGCATTCATCGTTTAGGCTATCGAAAAGTCATCCAAAGTCAAAAGTTAGGCTATCTTCTAATGATTTTTCGTGAGTCGTGCATTCCATCGCTTGAGCGATCGAAAAGCGATGGAAAAGTGATCCATCTTCCAAAAAATACTTGATTGAATCGCAAATGCATCGCAAATTATCTTAATTTTCAATGCTCTTCCAAATGTTTGTAGGATTTTGGTGTAAATTAATTTTATACAAATTTTTTAAAGCATCTTTGGAAACTCGTACTCTTGAATGGTTAGAATTATTAAGATATTGAGTCATATTTTAAAAAAAGTGATCTTACAATTGATTAATTGAAGCAGCCAACACTGTCAGAAATTCAGATATTGTGCTGTAATGTGTTCAAGCCATTTAACAATGTACCTAAAAGAGTTGGATCAAAACCTAATATTTGCACATTGTTTAGACCAATTTTTTTTACATGAATTTTTTTCAAATATTCTTGAATTGCTGTTATTTTTCAGTGAGAAACAAAAACAAATTTAAAATTATATTTAATAATTTGAATAAATGTTCGAACATTTTCGAAATATTCTTGACGATTTCCAGTGATTTTACATAAAATATTTTTAGAACTAAAACAGTATACATGACTTATTTTTACTTCAGCTTCAAAATTTAATTTCATCTACTAAAAACAGTCCTACAATCTTAAAAATTAGCATTTTTTTAAAAAAATTAATTTTTTTTCTGATTGAAAAAAAAATTAATTTTTTTATTTTTACTGTAAATTGTAGCACAACTCGAGCACATCACAGCACAATATTAGAATTCTTAAAAAATAAGTGCGAGACTATCTTAAGAACGTCACATGGTAGCACACATCGTACACATTCTTGCACTTATAGTATATTGATGCACACTTATTTGTTTTAACTTATAAAAAATTTTAAGGTCTGAAATTAGTGAAGCGCCCAAAACGAAATTTAGCAAATGACTTAAAGTGAAAATGTAGCTGTATCCGCATTGCAAATGAAAAAATTCAACAGAAATGTCATGGAAATAAAATTGTTTATATCTTAAAGTAAAAAAAAAAACATACTAAAAAAATTCAAATGAGGACTTTAAAGCAAGTTTAAAAGCTTTTCTTCTTAATGTTAATAGAAATACTATGAAAATAATTAACATTTTTTTATATGTTTCGCTAAAGAAAAATCGTTAAATCATTGACAGCGATTTAAGTGCTTTTTGCTCTTTTTATGACACTTGCAGATTTTTGTTATTTTTTTTTTTTTTTTTGGTTTTTTTTTAAGTGGCACTTTTCTATTAGCAGCTGTTGTCAGTATTAAGTCTTTGTAATAAATTTTAATTGTTATAACCTTAGAAGCAATATTAGCCACACTTTCTCATTGCATACGTAGATCAACAAATTTATCGCCTTTCAGCTAAATCGCTAATACGTCACGCCTGCAGCCTATAGCTAAGCTGCAGTAGCGCTCGTACAGCAAAACGCGAAACGCGAAACGGGAAACTCACTTGATTAGTATAAACCAAAAATGCTGCCAGCTTATCCTTAAGCCATTGACTAGTGCACAGCAGCAGCAGGATGCAAGCTCTAGCACATGCTAATTGACACGCTTGAATGCATTGATTCAAATTTTAAAGGTTTTTTTTTTTTAACAAATTTAAGCAACTCTTTTAAAGAAGAAGTTTTTGAAAGAAGAAAAAAAAACAAAACACTTGCACTTGCATACATACATATATCCTGAGCCCTACCACAGCAGTTATTTATTTGTAGCTAAATTAACAGATATGTTTGTACTAGACAAATCCAAGCGAAAAAAATGCAATTTTTGCAAAACCATGACAAGAGCTCCAGTGGATTTCTGCGGAATAATCAAGCTGAAGTTTGTAAGAAAAAAAAAATGCATCATTATTGCTGTTGTTGTTGCTGATTTTTTCCAATCATTTTTTTGCTAAGCGTACAAATCACAAAACAAATATTCTCGCGTATTAAGCGGAAAGAGTGAACAGAAGAAAAATCAAGAAAATTCCACATCATGGCGTGGCTGGCATTTTTAAAGCTGACCTGAACTCTGCAACAGTCAGGCACAACAACAACAGCGATGCTATCAGACAAACAGACAAAAGGCACAGAAAGCGAAAAAAGCCAGCAAAAATAAAATAAAAATAAAAATACTTAACTGCAGCTAAACCCAAAGGAATCCAGCCCAAGACCAAGACCAAGAGCAAGAGCAAGTCCAAGTCCACATTTAAACGAGTGGCAAGTCTGCGCAATAGACTTGATGTTGGGCTCAATCCCAGCCCAAGTGTTAAGTCAGAGTCAAAGTCAATCCACCATGACTGACTGACTTCAGTCACTGCTAAGTATTTGTTGTTATTGTTATTGTTGTTGTTGTTGTTGCAGCTCAACTATAATTATTGTTTCCTTTGGAAATAAATCGCCAACTGCTCAAGTTCAGCGCTGTCAGTACGGCCGGCCAGCTCTGCAGCCCGGCTTGTCATGCATACCCGCCAATCCTGCGCACCCTGCACCGCTCCCCCTTCCCACCATTCTGCTCACCCTGCTCCTTATAATCAAGCCCTGTGCACTGAAAGCTGCTCCATCATTGCTGGCTATCATTTCGCTATTCAACGGATTGTTGATGGGATGTGATGTGATTTGTTTGTGCTTCCCTCTTTGCGCCTGCATTAATGTTTGCCTTCGCTCCACACATCACCTGGCCAGGGTTGCACTTCACTTTTCCTTACAGCACAACACTATAACTATTTTGATTTTTGTGTTTTTTGTTTCAGTTTTTTTTTGCTCTGCTGGTCTTGTCTGTCTGTCCGTCTTCTTGTCGTGTTGTGATTGTTGCACATTTGAAAAGTGATCATTAAGTTTTCAACACCATATCCTGAGTAGTTTTGAAGTTGAACTACTGACATTCGATTTAAACGATCGCTGGGCGTGTTACTGGCACTAAGCCTGGCCAGTTTCTAAGCGTATATCTGTGTGTGTTTGTGTGTATTTGTAGAATTTTCTGTAGCACAAAAGCTGGCAGGATCACTCAAAGTTGCTAGCTAGCACTGTTGTCACTGTTTAGATTAATCAGTTTCTCAAAAGAAAATGCAAACTTGTAATTATAATTAGCTGTGTTGATGATATTTAATACATGAGATATATTATTAAGAAGAAAAAAAACCTAAAAAATTCTTAAAAAAAAAGAATTATATATTGAATTATAAACTGTAATATGACCTTATATCGACTAAAGTACTCTAAAGTACAATAGTCCTAGCAGTAAGCTAGGTTATCAATAAATTTTAATTTTAAGCTTAAGAAGCATTATTCAAAAAAATTTAAACGTTTATTTAAAAAATATGCATTTTGCTTCTTAGATTTCAATAGTCCAATAAATCCGAAAAATAAAAAAAAATATAATTGCTAAAGGATATGTTTTTTATTTTTAACGAGCTACTTTCTTAAACTCTTCTGTTCAAACTGACATATGTATAAAGCTTATAATAATTTTTGTATCTTTACATTCTTTATCAGACAAAATATGGAAATACATGTATGCAACATAGTTTTTTCGGAACGTATTTATTTAAAAAAAAACTACTTCGAACAGTTTTTGTTTAAAATTTTATCATATTGTGTAAAATTTGTCGAAACAAAGTACATTACAGGTATGGCAGATTGAAGGTAACCTTTTTTTTTCTTTATTCACAATTTTTGAACGCGGTTATCTCGAAACCATGTTTTTCGTACTAGTTGCGTCACTAGCGGGTTCATTTTTTGACGAAATTTATTTATTATAATTTTATTATTTTATAATTTTATAATTTTATAATTTTATAATTTTATAATTTTATAATTTTATAATTTTATAATTTTATAATTTTATAATTTTATAATTTTATAGTTTTATAATTTTATAATTTTATAATTTTATAATTTTATAATTTTATAATTTTATAATTTTATAATTTTATAATTTTATAATTTTATAATTTTATAATTTTATAATTTTATAATTTTATAATTTTATAATTTTATAATTTTATAATTTTATAATTTTATAATTTTATAATTTTATAATTTTATAATTTTATAATTTTATAATTTTATAATTTTATAATTTTATAATTTTATAATTTTATAATTTTATAATTTTATAATTTTATAATTTTATAATTTTATAATTTTATAATTTTATAATTTTATAATTTTATAATTTTATAATTTTATAATTTTATAATTTTATAATTTTATAATTTTATAATTTTATAATTTTATAATTTTATAATTTTATAATTTTATAATTTTATAATTTTATAATTTTATAATTTTATAATTTTATAATTTTATAATTTTATAATTTTATAATTTTATAATTTTATAATTTTATAATTTTATAATTTTATAATTTTATAATTTTATAATTTTATAATTTTATAATTTTATAATTTTATAATTTTATAATTTTATAATTTTATAATTTTATAATTTTATAATTTTATAATTTTATAATTTTATAATTTTATAATTTTATAATTTTATAATTTTATAATTTTATAATTTTATAATTTTATAATTTTATAATTTTATAATTTTATAATTTTATAATTTTATAATTTTATAATTTTATAATTTTATAATTTTATAATTTTATAATTTTATAATTTTATAATTTTATAATTTTATAATTTTATAATTTTATAATTTTATAATTTTATAATTTTATAATTTTATAATTTTATAATTTTATAATTTTATAATTTTATAATTTTATAATTTTATAATTTTATAATTTTATAATTTTATAATTTTATAATTTTATAATTTTATAATTTTATAATTTTATAATTTTATAATTTTATAATTTTATAATTTTATAATTTTATAATTTTATAATTTTATAATTTTATAATTTTATAATTTTATAATTTTATAATTTTATAATTTTATAATTTTATAATTTTATAATTTTATAATTTTATAATTTTATAATTTTATAATTTTATAATTTTATAATTTTATAATTTTATAATTTTATAATTTTATAATTTTATAATTTTATAATTTTATAATTTTATAATTTTATAATTTTATAATTTTATAATTTTATAATTTTATAATTTTATAATTTTATAATTTTATAATTTTATAATTTTATAATTTTATAATTTTATAATTTTATAATTTTATAATTTTATAATTTTATAATTTTATAATTTTATAATTTTATAATTTTATAATTTTATAATTTTATAATTTTATAATTTTATAATTTTATAATTTTATAATTTTATAATTTTATAATTTTATAATTTTATAATTTAATAATTTTATAATTTTATAATTTTATAATTTTATAATTTTATAATTTTATAATTTTATAATTTTATAATTTTATAATTTTATAATTTTATAATTTTATAATTTTATAATTTTATAATTTTATAATTTTATAATTTTATAATTTTATAATTTTATAATTTTATAATTTTATAATTTTATAATTTTATAATTTTATAATTTTATAATTTTATAATTTTATAATTTTATAATTTTATAATTTTATAATTTTATAATTTTATAATTTTATAATTTTATAATTTTATAATTTTATAATTTTATAATTTTATCTTATATATAAAAATCTCGTGTCACGGTGTTAGTGTTTGAACTCCTCCGAAACGGCTGGACCGATTTTCATGAAATTTTTTTTGTATATTTGGTAGTTATGAGAATAGGTTTTAAAGTATTTTTCACGCTCCTACCCACGAGGGGCGTGGCAATTTTTCAAGAACACAAATTTTCGGCTTTATTTTCATCTATAAATCACACATCAATGAAACTTGGTATAAACTGACAATTGAGTCTTGACCTTCGACTGTCAAATTTGAGCGATTTTTAGAAAGGGTGGCATGGTACCGCCCATAAAATTAAATTTTTTATATCGCATAGATTTGGAACTAAATGTCGTATGACAATGAAACTCAGTATGAAGTAACAAATTGGCCAGGTCTTTCAATTATAAAATAGACACGGGCATTGGAAAACGGGGCGTGGTTCCACCCATACAATTAACATTTTCGATACAGAAAAGCTATAGAAGTAAAAGCTGCAGAACATTTAAACTCAGAATGGAGTTACTATTTGGTGGTGTCCTGCTTCTATAACTGGCATTGTACAATGGGAATGTATCCGCCAATATAAGACACATTTTTTTTAAATTGAATCTCTTTGGAAATATTAGTCAAGATATTTAAGAAACTCGGTTTGGAGTAACAATTTGGTGATATTCTACTACTCGGAAGTGTGTGGCTTAGCATGCTCGGTGCCCGGGTTCGATCCCCAGCCGCGGCGAAAAGTGTTTTTAAATAAAAATTTTTCTGATCGGTCACAACTTCTCTGCAGACAATGGCAAACCTCAGAGAGTAAATAATGCCATGTAAAGCTTCTTGAGAACATAAACTTTAGCCGTTCGGAGTCGGCATAAAGCATGTAGGTCCAGTTCTCGGTCAATTGTGTGCAAACATTTAATAACACACACAACACAATTGACCATTAGAAGCTCGGTCAAAGTCCTTTCAAGGGCTGAAATGACCAATTTGTTTTTTTTTGTTTTTTTTTTAACAAGGGGTGTAATTTTAACAATTTTAACAATTGTGTAAAGACAATTTGTTTATATTTAATAGCTTTGGAAATAATGGTCACAGAATATTGAAACTCAGAGTGGAGTTACTATTTGTTGATGGCCTTCTATTGGAAAACTAGACAGACATTGCACAAGGACGGCAGCAACGCGCTGGGTACCAGCTAGTAATTTTATAATTTTATAATTTTATAATTTTATAATTTTATAATTTTATAATTTTATAATTTTATAATTTTATAATTTTATAATTTTATAATTTTATAATTTTATAATTTTATAATTTTATAATTTTATAATTTTATAATTTTATAATTTTATAATTTTATAATTTTATAATTTTATAATTTTATAATTTTATAATTTTATACTTTTATACTTTTATAATTTTATAATTTTATAATTTTATAATTTTATAATTTTATAATTTTATAATTTTATAATTTTATAATTTTATAATTTTATAATTTTATAATTTTATAATTTTATAATTTTATAATTTTATAATTTTATAATTTTATAATTTTATAATTTTATAATTAATATAATAATTACTAATTATTTTAAATTATTTTTAATATATTAATATATTTATATTTTATTTATAATTATTATAATGTTTTTTTGTATTTTTTTAAACTTGATTCGCTATCGTATGACTTTAATAAATTTGGAACATCACCAAAAATTTTAAAAAAATTAATAAAAAGCTCCTGCCTTACGATAACCAATTTTGTTAGTATTTAAAAAAGTAATTTTTTCCAGATCGGACAATTTTTACGACTCGCAGCACTGCAACCACGAGGCCCCGTTTTTTCGCTTCCGCCAGTTTGGAGCTCTATAAAACCATGTTGGAGTGAAAAATATTTTTTTTTGAATTTTTTTGTTGTAATTTGTTCAAAATAATACAGAAAACTTTTGGAAAAATGTTTATTTTTGGCTGAGTTATGAATTTTTATAAAAGGTCGGTTTTCTTTGCCGCAAATGTAATGTTTCCCCTTAAAAAATAACAGTTTAACTTGCCCAGAAACTTCCTCCAGGAAAGCTACTAAAACAAAATATATTTGTTCTATTTGATTTTAAAAATATTTGACTTAACTTCCTAACGTTGATTTCTATTGAAATTCAAATATAATTCTCCCTATTTTACACAATTTTTTAAATGGTCGAAATCATATTTTATTATGAAGACTAAAAATGGTGATAAAAAATATCACTGAGGCAGTTTTTTTTTTTAATTCGAAGACGTGACCGAAGATCATGGATTCGTCTTATCTCGAGCATTATTAGTTTAAGAAGTTTTCGGCTCACCTTCATAAAAAATGTTTTAGTAGCAAATTTTGCAAAGGAAGATTTTTCACGATATATTCGCTTTTTTATGGCTTTTAATTTGAAACTAGTTCCTTTTAAGAAAAATTGTGAAAAGTTGTTCCGAATGTCTCACGCTTTAGCTTCTGCAAACCTACCAAGTACTAGAAAATAGGTATTGGATACCTTTAGGTCAAAATTCCAAAATATTTTATCTTTTATCTTACTTTTTAACAGTTCTTAGACTACCAAAATTTGGCAAACCTACACAAAACTATTAAAATACATACGAAAAAAAAATTGTTGGACCCCATTAGGTCCAAAAACGGAGAAATATTATTTATTTTTTAAAGCCGAAAATGGCGCTTTAAAAGGTCATATATAAAAAGAATTCACATTTAAAAGTAATTTCGTTGCAACTTATACTTTATTACTTGTTTTTAAGTGCTTGTATATTTTTTCTTTCAAAACCCTAGCGCGAATTAATTCTCCAGTAATAAAGAAATTAGAGTTTGCAATATTTTTGTTTATTATTTCGTACGCTGAACCCAAATGTAATATTATTTAAAAAAAAGCTAAAAAAATTTTTTCTGAGATATACATAAAAAAAAACAAACAAATTGGCCATTTCAGCCCTTGAAAGGACTTTCACCGAGCTTCTTATGATCAATTGTGTTGTGTGTGTTATTAAATGTTTGCACACAATTGACCGAGAACTGGACCTACATGTTTTATGCCGACTCCGAACGGCTCATGTTCTCAAGAAGCTTTACATGGCATTATTTACTCTCTGAGGTTTGCCATTGTCTGCAGAGAGGTGGTGACCGATCAGAAAAATTTTTATTGAAAAAAACTTTTCGCCGCGGCTGGGGATCGAATCCGGGCTCCGAGCATGCTAAGCCACACACTTAACCTGCATGCCACGGCCACCACACATACATACATATTCTTATAACAATTAAGATACCAAAATCTTCTGATACATGTAGTTTCAACCATAAAATGAAAAGTTGGAAGAACTATTTTAATGATATGTTAAATTTAAATATTAAGTAAAAAGAAAACATAAGAATTCAAAATATTGTGAAGAAAAAATTATGAAATTTAAAAGTTTTCACAAGTTGCCATTCATTGTGGAGCGCCATACGAGGTCCGCTCCTATAATATAAGATAAACAGAAAACTGCAATTTTTGTAAACGTTGCAACACGCGCTGCGAGTTAACGGAACCAACGGTGTTGCCACATTGTAAAATAAAATTGTAAGTAAAATTTTATTGCTATCTAAGATCCCATATATTATCTATTTTAAAAACTCATTTTTAAACAAAAAACTAAATGCTGATTTTTTGATTTAATTCGCGCTTGAATCATCATCTAGCCCACAGTGTGTTGACGAGAAAATTTTCAAGTTTTGAGACGAATTAAAATTAGATCCTGTAAAAATCACTTTTAAATCATAACTCAAGGTGGAAAACCACCCAACTAATGCACAAACTTCTATAAAAATTGCAGGAAGCTTTACAGTAACTCACTATGAAAACTTTGTAGTTTCTGAAAGTACGCTTATTGACTTCTATAAAGACAAAAAGTCGAACTTTCTTATTATTTTGTAGAAGCTTCATGGACTTTTATTAAACTTTACAAACAACTACCGTAGAATAAACGTGCTTGCTTATACAAGCATTATACAGCTTATATGAATTTCTAATAAACTTCTGAAAGTAACCTGCATAATCAAAATTGAATGATGTAAGCTTAAGCGAAACTTCAAAATTAACGACAACAAATTTAAGCTTCCCATAACTTTAATAAACTAATTTTTGTAAGCTTATTACAAACATGGAGATAAGCTTCTATAAAACTTTATATTTAACTTCTAAAACACCTTTAAACAGCTTTTTTATCAACTATGACTTCGTGATAGCACACACTTTTAGTCGCAAGCTTTATATAACTTAAATCGAAGCTTCAGTTGTCGAATATTTAAACTACTTATCCTTAACTTAACTACTTTCCGCTTGTAATTTTGAATTTGAAAGCAAGTCCTTTTGTGGTACTTCAACTCATGCCGTTCATCTGAAAGTTAATTCATATCGAACTCTGGATCAAATTGTGCCACACATGTTTTTTTTTCAATTCTGATTTACTTTTCTTCGTTTTTTTTTTTTGTCTCCATAATTTCTGCAAAAGCTTCCGCATCGTAAATCAAAATACAATGAAAACGTCCATCCAATTATTATGAAAATATTTTTAGCTAATACGCTTAATACACAATTTGAAGCCACTCTCCGAATGGTCCCTGAGGCTTTCCACACCACCAGCCCAAACATGATACGCCGCCATTTCATTAGAGCGTCCATAATTCATGCGCCAACGATGTCAAATCCAATTTGTTTGATCACAAACCAAATTTACACCTCAACCTCCACCTCGTTCATAGCTAGTCTCTCCTCTCTCTCTCACTCCCTCTCACTGGCTCTTTTGCTAGGCTTCGACATTTATGTTAAGATGAGCTGCTATACTTTTACAAGGCCACTTAAAACTAGCCAACTACTTCCTCAAGTAGCTGCAGCCGCAACGAGATCGAGCAGCTTGTAACATGATAGGTAACAGCATATAGCAGGCAGCAGCAATTGCCGCCGCCGCCGCTTAAAGGCATATCAGCAACATTCACAACCTGCTTGTTACTGATGCTGTTGCTGTTGCTATTGCTGGCCAAACTGCAGAAGGTGGCATGTGCTGTCAGCTCAGACACACTTGGCTCTGCTCGGCTGTGGCTGCTGCTTGGTTGGTTGTTTGGCTGGCTGGTTGGTTGTCTAGTTTGGCAACGTGAACTAGAGCGTTAAGCTCGGTAACAGGTACTGGCCAAAAATAAAAAAAAAAAACAGTTAAAAAACGCATCATCAGCACCCGCTTTTTGCCGCTACCAACAACAACAGCAATAACAACATTTTATACCAAAATAATTCTAATGATTGCATTGAGCAACTTAGGCCTGCCGGATTAGTTTTTTTAGCCACACTAGCTACAACTGCGTCCACTCTTCTGCGTTGTTCATAATCTACAGCATCTTCTTTATTTTGTGTGGAAAAGAGTTGCATTGCGTGTCTTATGTAAGCAACACGCGCTGCACTTTGTTGCACTTGTTGTTTGGCTCGAATGTTATTACTGTTGTTGTTGTTGTTTAGCTTGTTGGCATTATTGCTCTTTTGCTCTCGAAACTAGATTGTGTGTCAATTGCAGGTGGAATAGCTTAAGTGGTCTGTCCATTTCGGACCTCCCCAAAATATTGGAATTCTACTAGCCAAGCAAGCAGCAGCATTTGTTAGAGCTCGGCGTTGTGATTGTGGTTGTTGTTGTTGTTGTTTTTGTTGTTGTTGTTGTTGTTGTTGTTGTTGTTGTTGTTGTTGTTGTTGGTGGTGTTGTTGCAACATGCAATTTACCGCAACGTGCAGGAAATGTTTAGCCGCATTAGTAGCTGTTGGTTTCTTTTACCTCTTGTTAACGTTGCTGCGGCTGTTGTTGCCTTGTCGGATTCGGTTGATTGGTGTGCGAATTCCTGTTCAATCGATTTTTTTTTATTTTTATTTTTCATTCATTTTTTCAATATTATTGAGGCTGCGCACCGTTTGCCAAGATTCATCTTTTAATTTCCGATTAGTAGATGTTGAGATTGTCTGTGTTTTAATGTGTGTAGAATTATTTTAAATTGCATTCAATGATTTCTTAAATAAGCGTGTGATTATTTATCTAATGATTGGTCAGTATAGATTTTTTTAATTAAAAATTCTGCTTAAACTTGTGCTTGCAGCAAGATTCAATAACTGTTAAGAATAATTAATGCTCTCTTAAAAATATTATGCATTTAACATACAGAACATTTCCATTCAATCAAATCCCAGCCTCAACAAAATTAATAGCTGGGCTTTACCTACGTAGGTCTTTAAATATCTCAGAGTTGTTTTAATTTTTATTTTTTTTTTTTTTTTGCATAATCGGGTAAGCGTACAACTTCTCAAACACTCATAAATCATTGCGCTGATCTTCTTACCAACGACATTTTAAGCCCACTTAATTTGTAATTAGATATTCCTAACGTGTACGTGTGCTGTTCGTACCACACGTAACTCTTCAACATGCTGCACATACTTCTTCATACTTTCGAATTTCAATTCAATTTATGCCGTGGAGGAGTCGTCCACACCATTCCAAATGTGCAAAATTATCCAGAATAATTGCACAGCAATAAAGTGCCTCACATACAGCTACAACAGGCACTGAGCAGATCCTTGCGATCGATTATCACAATAAAATATGCCGCCCATTTTATGGCTTGAGGCACTTGAAAAGCAGCTAAAGTTCATGCCATTTGTGTGTATTTGTGTGTGTGTTTGTGTGTGGCATGTGGGCTTCCAGCAGTTGTTGTAACACACAGCTAGTTGTAAGCTTTGCTGACTGTGCGGTACCCATTCACTATGATTTAAGTTAAATAAAGAAATCAGTATCGCATTTCCTTCCGGGCTGAGCTAATATTGTTGAGAACGTTTACTAATGTTTAGGTGGATTAAGTTTCTTCGGTGACAAATCGTTAAATTATTTCGTGATCATCGATCAAATGAGAATTGTAAGCTTGGGGCTTTGAAAAGTAACTGAGTGAAATTCAACTACAGAGATAACACAGTAAAGCACAAAAAAGTATAAAAGACTTGATCAACATGTTCTAGTAAAAGAGACACAAGCAATGACACGTACATCGGAGTTTCAAAAGTTGATGTTTGAGTTAACTTAATAAACAAAAATATATATATAATAAAAATCAAAATAATGATCAAGACAAAGATCAAAATCAAAACTAAAACCAAGATTAAAATAAAGATCTCGATCAAGATAACGTTCTAACCCAATACCAAGATCAAGATCACAACAAAATCAAGATAAAGTCAAAATCATGATTATGATACAGATTAAAATCCAAATCAACATCAAGATAAAAATCAAGTTCAAACCAAAAATCAGTATCAAAATCAAAATCAAAATCAATACCTAGATCAAGATCAAACTCAGGATTACGAAAAAAATTCAGATTCAGATCAAGATAAAGGTCAATATCAAAATCAAAGCCAAGCTCAAGACTAACATCAATATCAAAATCAAGACATTGATGATCAAGAAAATCAAGAATATCAAGATCTTAATGAAGATAACAATCAACACCAAGATCAAGACCAAAATCAAGATCAAAACCATGATATTCCTAGAAGTTACAATCAAGATCAAGCTCAAGGTCAAGATCAAGATCAAGATCAAGATCACGATCATGATAAAGATCAATATCAATATGAAGATCAAGATCAAGATCAGGGTCAAGATAAAGATCCAGATCAAGATTAAGATTACGACCAAGTCCAAGAACAAAATCAAGATCAAGATCAAGATCAAGATCAAGATCAAGATCAAGATCAAGATCAAGATCAAGATCAAGATCAAGATCAAGATCAAGATCAAGATCAAGATCAAGATCAAGATCAAGATCAAGATCAAGATCAAGATCAAGATCAAGATCAAGATCAAGATCAAGATCAAGATCAAGATCAAGATCAAGATCAAGATCAAGATCAAGATCAAGATCAAGATCAAGATCAAGATCAAGATCAAGATCAAGATCAAGATCAAGATCAAGATCAAGATCAAGATCAAGATCAAGATCAAGATCAAGATCAAGATCAAGATCAAGATCAAGATCAAGATCAAGATCAAGATCAAGATCAAGATCAAGATCAAGATCAAGATCAAGATCAAGATCAAGATCAAGATCAAGATCAAGATCAAGATCAAGATCAAGATCAAGATCAAGATCAAGATCAAGATCAAGATCAAGATCAAGATCAAGATCAAGATCAAGATCAAGATCAAGATCAAGATCAAGATCAAGATCAAGATCAAGATCAAGATCAAGATCAAGATCAAGATCAAGATCAAGATCAAGATCAAGATCAAGATCAAGATCAAGATCAAGATCAAGATCAAGATCAAGATCAAGATCAAGATCAAGATCAAGATCAAAATCAAAATCAAAATCAAAATCAAAATCAAAATCAAAATCAAAATCAAAATCAAAATCAAAATCAAAATCAAAATCAAAATCAAAATCAAAATCAAAATCAAAATCAAAATCAAAATCAAAATCAAAATCAAAATCAAAATCAAAATCAAAATCAAAATCAAAATCAAAATCAAAATCAAAATCAAAATCAAAATCAAAATCAAAATCAAAATCAAAATCAAAATCAAAATCAAAATCAAAATCAAAATCAAAATCAAAATCAAAATCAAAATCAAAATCAAAATCAAAATCAAAATCAAAATCAAAATGAAATCAAAATCAAAATCAAAATCAAAACCAAAATCAAAATCAAAATCAAAATCAAAATCAAAATCAAAATCAAAATCAAAATCAAAATCAAAATCAAAATCAAAATCAAAATCAAAATCAAAATCAAAATCAAAATCAAAATCAAAATCAAAATCAAAATCAAAATCAAAATCAAAATCAAAATCAAAATCAAAATCAAAATCAAAATTAAAATCAAAATCAAAATCAAAATCAAAATCAAAATCAAAATCAAAATCAAAATCAAAATCAAAATCAAAATCAAAATCAAAATCAAAATCAAAATCAAAATCAAAATCAAAATCAAAATCAAAATCAAAATCAAAATCAAAATCAAAATAGGAATAAGAATAGGAATAAGAATAGGAATAGGAATAAGAATAGGAATAGGAATAGGAATAGGAATAGGAATAGGAATAAGAATAGGAATAGGAATAGGAATAGGAATAAGAATAGGAATAGGAATAGGAATAGGAATAGGAATAAGAATAGGAAAAGGAATAGGAATAGGAATAGAAATAGGAATAGGAATAGGAATAGGAATAGGAATAGGAATAGGAATAGGAATAGGAATAGGAATAGGAATAGCAATAGGAATAGGAATAGGAATAGGAATAGGAATAGGAATAGGAACAGGAACAGGCATAGGAATAGGAATAGGAATAGGAATAGGAATAGGAATAGGAATAGGAATAGGAATAGGAATAGGAATAGGAATAGGAATAGGAATAGGAATAGGAATAGGAATAGGAATAGGAATAGGAATAGGAATAGGAATAGGAATAGGAAAAGGAATAGGAATAGGAATAGGAATAGGAATAGGAATAGGAATAGGAATAGGAATAGGAATAGGAATAGGAATAGGAATAGGAATAGGAATAGGAATAGGAATAGGAATAGGAATAGGAATAGGAATAGGAATAGGAATAGGAATAGGAATAGGAATAGGAATAGGAATAGGAATAGGAATAGGAATAGGAATAGGAATAGGAATAGTAATAGGAATAGGAATAGGAATAGGAATAGGAATAGGAATAGGAATAGGAATAGGAATAGGAATAGGAATAGGAATAGGAATAGGAATAGGAATAGGATCATAAAAAATTCAGCATTCTCGAGACGAAGTTTGCTGAAGAAGTTTGTTGCACCAGATTTAATAAAATGGATACACCAGCTTACATCAGTTACTAGTGAATATGTTATCCAAGACTACTTTATATTAGTGGCGAGGGTGAAGATATAATTTTTTATCTGCATTATAAATTAAATCTTGTTGGTATAGACAATTTTGGAAATAACTTCTCATGATGTCTCATATAAAAAGTGGTGTTTTGTAATATATGTGCATATATCTATAAAACAAGAATATCGTACACATACAGAATCCTGTTCTACTTGGCTACAGAAGTAATTATGAATTAAATACGTCCTTTTGTTTTCCTGCACAATATTCCTTAACCAGCACATACAAAAATTCAGCATTCCGCGTTGCTTCAATTCACTAGGAATTTCCTGACCTTCCTTCTTACACCCTTGTGTCCTGCACGCTATTACAACTCGTTACCAACAGTGAGTGGGTGAAAATCTATTTTTAGACACAGCTAGCTATGTAAACGTTGAATTGATGCGAGTGGGTTTTTTAAACTAACATAAATTTCCACTCATAGAGGAGGAAAAACAAAACACAACACAGCCAACATGTTGTTAGAAAATGTGCAACATAACAGCAACTCACAAGAAAATTATACACCCACCAGTGAGGAGATTTCAATAGAACTACAACAAACACAAAAGATGCCAAGATTGCAACTTTTCATTGTTCAAAAAAAGCAACAGAAATGCTAAAGCAGCACGCTGAACTTGGTTACCAATTACTAGCGACAATAGTTGCTAGTAACTGGCAACCAAGAAATACCCGATTTGAAGACCAAAATCCGAATGGCTCAAGTCAATGTTGTGATATGTACAAGTTATGATATTTTTCTATAGTGCAAACATATAAACCGCTCGACTGAACTTCCTTTAGCATCAGAACGACAACGACAACGATGAGATCTCATCTCATAACCTTAAGACTTCACGCACCGCAAATCTTATTTGACAGATTGGCTATCAAATGGAGAGAAGCCTGAGCATGTTAAGGCCACATTCGCCAAGCTGCTCAGCTTAATCCTGCCAACTATGCTTGTCTACAGTCAGGCTGCCGCTGCTGCTGCCAGTTGCAAGATAAACTATCGCCTTGCTTGTAGCTGTAGCGCTTTGAGCAACAACAAGCTGGCAGATTTACTTCCTCTGCGGATTGGAATTCTTTCCAGTACATCATGTGGTCGCAATGATACGTTCAGCAAGATTAGATGCGATAGCAACAGGCTTCCATGCAATCAACCAGCCAAGCAGACAGACAGACGGATAGTCAAACAGACAAACAGGCTCGCTTGCTGGCTGGCTTTTGTTATGCCTCAACTTGTTGGCTTACTGCGTAGATTTCTGTTCATATCTTGACGTTAGTGGAATTAAAACATTTTGTGCGCCAGGTATGAGCAAAAAAAAAAAATAAACGAGAAATCAAAAATCAGCGTTTTTCAAGCAACTGCTTTGCATGTTGCTTTCATAGATCAGTCGCGTCTAGCAAGACACTTATATTGCTTATACATACGTTCTACGCCGTCCAGCTGTCTGTCGTTCATCCATTTAGTCAAGCCTTGTTGTTTGGTTTCGCTTGACTGCTGCTGCCATTTGCCCCTGTCCGCTCAGCTTGGCACCCACTAAACAAAGCTTTACTTTAACAACCAGCAAACTTGTTGTTTGTGATGTATTTATTTCTTTGCTTATTTGTTCCACGGATTTTAACACCGCTGTCTATGCCAAAGTCCCATATAATATGTAATAAGGTTCCGCAAGATTATCACTGCAGCTTTACAGTGGAACAAACGATGTTTTAAATGGAAATTGCATTATTGGAAATTTTCATAACTGAAACTTAATTGTGTTTGTTGATTTTTATAAAAACCAGAAAGTTGGCTTACTATTGCATAAATAATAATATATCAGCAGATCAACTGTTATGTTAAGCGAACTCAACCAACTAAAGTCACTACGTTAGGCAATACTTATTTATAACTCGGTATGAACAACATGAGAAATATGATAGGCCAGCGGTAAATTTGACCCAAGGTAAATCGCATGTTTGTTTACATATCTGCTAAATGAATATTGTGTGTTGGTGTGTTGTCCTGCGATTATAAAAATTAAGCAGCCTTCGCTGCGTACAATACTTAATTTGGGTTTACTAAAGGATTTGGAGGGGGGGGATTTTTTTGTTTCTTTCATATTACAAACTGTAATTATTTCGTAATTATTCCTTAAGGCTTGACGTGCTCGATTCTACGATTTTGCATACTATCTCGGATAAAGGATATCTTCCAATGATGGTGTCAACAAAATTTTTTACAGGTATACTGTTGCAGGCTTCCAAAGGTTCGGCGTTGACGACATGTAGATTTTCTGTATGGAATAAAACTAAAAGAGTTCCCTAGCCCGCTTATATGTGGCTCTTCTCCACGGCTATGTTCGTTCTCTGCTGGGACACCAAAGAGTCAATATATTCAAAATCGTGGCAACGTATGTAAAGTTGGTATTCAGGTCGAAGCCCATCAAAGATTCGTGCAAGTTGTTAATTATTAATTTTTAAGCAATTTTTCTGTGACCTTGACAACGTCGCATGATGCTTTCTTTTAACCGTTGAATATACCGGTGAGGTAGAAAGAACTTTATTGCTGCTTCTTTGAAATCATTTCATAAACTTATCTCGCCCATCGTTTTGCTTCATCGACGCTTAGTTCTCACTGCCTCCTTATGTATTAATTTAAGTGTGTTAATTTTTGTTTCGGGACGGTTTTGTTGCAATCCTTTCTCGGGTGCCATCTGAAACGAGCTTTATTTGCGTAGGTACCCTTAAGTTCATTCCATTAAGGTTCAGTTCAATTCTTAAAAAAAAACATTAAAAAATCTTCTTTCAAATTAGAAATCGAAAGGTGCTTTTGCTTATAATACTTACTTGCTCAGGTCAACATAATAACACTTGGTCGGGTTACGGCTGACTTCATCAGCTCCCGCCAGGTGCCTCTGCTTTGCGTGCGCCTTCTCAAATGTCTTTCACCAATTGCGGTTGGGGCATCCTCTGTCTGGTAAATCCATCGGAGACATAGTCTTCCTCTTCGCCGAAAACACTTTTTGAAGTGAAACTTCTTTGGCGGCGAGTGAAATTTCAAGGTCCTTTTTCGTGACGCTAGGCTAACGTTTTCAATTCATATGAAAACTTAAAAAAATTACTGCCGCTGCCGAGAATTGAACCCTGTACATCGTTGCTTAAGAGTCGGAATCTATACCATTATGCCATGTAGGCACATGAAAATAATTAAAGAAAATGTAAATAAAACTAAACGCATAACATACTGAAAATATCATAATTAATATTAACATTGCATTAACATTAACATTACATTATTAACATAACCGTAACATTAATTTTCATCCTACAAGTATGCACGGAAAAAAAATATAGAAAAATAGCTAAAACAGGAGCAGAACGCGTTCGTGAATATAGAGAGCGAATAAGAGCTCTAAAGAATACAGCCGCAGCTGGGTATGCAACTAATGATGAAGGTAAGGTGATTGCAACAACGGCTGAGTTTCAAAATGAATTTTTACGAAACATCAGTGTATTTTGGTAAATCTACAAAGAACCAATCCCCAAAAAACACACTGATGCATCTCAACAAAATTTGAAAGCCAACCAAGTTGATGCACTCAACAATCAACGTTCGCTGCTTTATGAGGCCCTCTATCAACATAGCAATTATTATGATCAGGAAGCAGGAGGTAATAATGAACAAGATTTGCCTCTGTTTTGGGAGGTTCCTTCAAAGAGTACTATGCAAATGCAATCCAGCATTCAAAAAGTAACAATGTTGAGAAGACATTCGAAAGCAACTTAAACACCAACTGAACTAAAACAAGTACCGAAAATAACTGTTATTTTACAATTTTCAAATGAAAAAAATTGTCGAAAGACTTTTTCAAATATACCATTATGTTACAAATGTCCTCAGCCTCACGAATATTAAGTCGCTTTTAAATTTGAAACTGATTCTTTAAAAGTTAATTTCTTGCCTAGTATATTTCGAGGAAAAATAAAGGTTACTTTTGACTTTTATTTTATCGGTCAAAAATAGCAGTTATTTTGTGACTTTAATTTTTTCGGTCAAAAATATCAAGCAATTTGTGTTTACTTAAAAGCCGCTAGACAGATTGAACTGTTGACACCATGCACTAATAATATCAAAATTTTTTTATCTTTAAAATGACTTGAACAAATATAAATGACCTGATATTTTTGACCGAAAAATAAACGGCAGAAAATAACTGTTATTTTTGCCCAAAAAAGCTATAAGGCACAAAAAACTGTTATTTTTGTCGGAAAAAATAAAAAATAAGAGATAAAAGTTAATATGTGACACTTTCGACAAAAACCATATTCGGTACGGTCCCTGGATGCAAATATTGAATCAACAAATTATTATTCCATTTCGTATTGATTTAATTTCTTTTCAGATACTTTCTCTCTCTATTTCACACTAAAATCTCTCTTATTTCTTACTGTTAAAGAAGTTTCTCTTCTGCCACGTGTACGTTGCTACACTCGAGTTTTTTTCGCTAGAGCTTCTTCATCCTTACGATTGATGTATACCCTACCTTAAGTTTGGGAACAGATAATAGCCACTGCGGGCCAAATCTGGCGAATATGGGGGATGAAGAAACAGTTCGAAATGCAGCTCGTGCAATTTGGTTATGTTTTCGATTGACTTGATGCAATAAGATCATTATTTTTTCCTCCTTAAATGGCGTCGAATGTTTGTAATTTCGTTGTTCAATCGGGCCAATTATTTGCAGTAATAGTTGCTGTTGATCGTTTTTCCTTTTTTTCAAATAGTCGATGAAAAAATGCCATTTGAATTCCGAAAAACAGTTACCAACAAAATTCCGGTCGTTTCCTGATGAAGTCTTCGTTTGCTTTGAAGCACTTTCACTGGGACCCAACCATTCTTTTGCCTTTTCCTTCTAGAGGTGAAACTAGTTTTCATTCATGATCACTATTTTGAGCAAAAAATTGTCTGATTTTGTTTGAACATGCCCAAACATTGTTGGCAGGTGTAACGTTCTCTTCATTAATCTGACATTAATGGTGTATTAATTTCGCCTAGTGGTTATGATGGTAAGCCACTGGCCTGTCCCAAGCCAGTGAAAAGCAGGAGGGTTGTGTCGTGCGTATTTGGACTACGGTTCAATTATGTATGTTACGTAAAAGATAGGTTGCCGTGAGCCCTCGCTTTGAAATGCAAAATCATGGAAGTGGGACATAAAACCTGGTTATTGTACCTGCGTATCTGTATCAAACGATATAAAACATACTGTTAGCACGGGGATAGTGAAGAAACCTGGTTTAGCCACGATAATTACTGACATGAATAAAAATCTGATATTATTTATGAGTTGGTGACCGTGGCATGCAGGTTAAGTGTGTGGCTTAGCATGCTCGAGAGCCCGGGTTCGATCCCCAGCCGTGGCGAAAAGTTTTTTCAATAAAAAATTTTTCTGATCGGTCACCACCTCTCTGCAGACAATGGCAAACCTCAGAGAGTAAATAATGCCATGTAAAGCTTCTTGAGAACATGAACTTTAGCCGTTCGGAGTCGGCATAAAACATGTAGGTCCAGTTCTCGGTCAATTGTGTGCAACATTTAATAACACACACAACACAATCGATCCTTAGAAGCTCGGTCAAAGTCCTTTCAAGGGCTGAAATGGCCAATTTGTTTTTTTTGTTTTTTTTTTTTCTTTATGAGTTTACGAGAATAAGTGATGATATATAAATTTCCAATGATAGGGTCTTTATTCCCGAAAATGTGGTTTTCAAAGTATGGTCATGGATGTAGAGGAATATTAAAATGGCAGTTTAAAAAAGAAGTATTGACAAGGTGTATGATAAAAGAGCATAATAGATCCTGTGTTCGAGCATGCTTCATTGTGGTAATGTTGTATGCTGGCTGATTGGCAGGATTGGCTGTACTGATAGCACTTTATGTCTTCGATTTGTTAAATCATTTCCAAGTTATAGGAAATATCCAGCTCGTGTCTATCGGTATAGTATACCGTGATAGTAAGATAAGCTTGTTTATCAATTCATGTGTGCTCAAAACTATCAATTCATGTCTGGTTTTTGTTGGAAGCTCATTCCAAGGTGGAAACCCTTTTGCCGGGGGACTATTGTGGGCTGGCCCTTCGGGGAGTTTTGTGCTGGCTGTGGTAAGCTTAATGTCGCAAGCTAGATAACGAGTCGGCGTGGAATTGCGTTTCAGTACAACCAGGACTCGCTCCTCATCTATAGAGGTGAATTGAATTTAATCTCAAATTAAATGTTCACAAATTGGTACTGGGGAATCGGTGGATGAGTAAAGTGTTTATAACAGAATTGGCAAATGGCGCCTTGTCATAGTAAGCTGTTAATACTTGAAAACGCGAATACCTAGGGCACTTGTCATGTCCGGAAAATAATTAAGTTTTATATGGCGACAATGGCGATTGAATTCTGCATGATATGATTGAAAAGAAGGGTTGCTCAGTAGAAATTTTGGGTGCTGAGTGCCTGAAAACTGGTCGATAAATTTAATTATATTCCAAAAACCATGGGATTTGAGAAAGCAACTTTTAATAGACATGTCGGCCCTATGACTCTGCACTACCGGCAGTTCGGTGGATGTGAGTCCTGAGAACGCGTCTGTTGAGTGTTGATTTCGAAAGTCGATCACTCCTCGCCATGGGGCAAGTAGAACTAAAACAGAACAGGTAGGCGTCTATTATAAAGATGTTACTAATGTAATTAATGGTGTATTCATGTTAAGGTTGCCACCCGTCATGCATTTAAATATAAGTAGTGACTTCTCTTTTCGACCGGCAGCATCTTAAACGCCCTAGCAGCCATTGAAAGGAGTTTTTTTTAATGTGGTGTTCAAAGAAATTACTACTCCGATTACCACTTACTGTGTAATGTAGATGTCATGAGGGTTTGAGCGGCTATGCGCGAATAAATGGGACCAGCTTAAGAAAAGATGGTTGCCAAATACTCAATTATATTCTTGGAGATATCACCCCACTGTGCATCATAAATTCATAATCAAATGTTTGTCCAAAATAAACCAACCGCTCCAAGACAAACTCATAAGTCTTCGCAGCAAGCAACATGCAGTCAGTACGTCAGTTAGTTACAGTCATCATTCGCACATGTTGCCGTTTCTATCAAAATAAGATTTCCGCTGATGCTCAATTGAATTTTCAGCTTCAAAACGAAACAGCGAACAGCAACTTCTCATACGAATGGATTTCTTTTCTCATGCAAACTAGTAACGTTCAATGAATGCCCTCAGCGAAAAGAAAAAAAAAAACATTAGATTAACGCAGAAGGGCCAAGATTAATGTGGAGTTTACTACAACAACAAAAACAACTACCATTCAATTCAAATACGAATGCAAATCATAAATGAAATCATTAACTTTGCTGGAGCCAGTGCGTGTGTGAGTGTGGATGGTGCATGTGATGCAGCAACCGCAACTAACTGCTGCGACTTGTGGGCTAAAATCCACAACGAGATGCCGACTCTAGCAGCGATGCCATAGAGCGCTTTTATGCGAATGATCCGCTGATGCCACTTTTTACGATGTGCCACACGATATGATGGCTCTATGCACGCTGACAGTCAGCCCTTGACTAGGCGATTTATTGCAGCAGCCCACTAGGAATTGGCTTTGTTGTTTCGCTTTTGATGTTTGCGTAGCTTTAGCAACATTTTGCTGCTAGCACAGTGGCAAAAGGCAGCGCATGCGTGAGCGTCATTCAACATTCAAATTGTTGGGTTTGTTTAATATGCTAGACAAATTGTTGAATTGTGGAATTGTGGCTATGGCGAAACGCTGCTGCTTCCTTGTGGCTTATTGTGAGCTTTTGTCCTGCACGGCGCTGTAATTGAAAATTACTATTACAGCTGTAAGCATGATTTATGGTCGATTCATAATGAAACGAAGTGAGCGTGAAGAATGGCAAAATGTTTATGCTTGGTTGGGACTGTCTTGAAGTGAGAGTTCAGGAATTTATGTATTTCTAATATTAATATCGAAGATAACCTGGCTCAAGTGATTTACGATTGTATCAGTGCAGACTCTGCACTTGAGTGCTGGCTGATTGGTTTTGCGGTGAATGTAAATTGTTTGTGTTAGAAAAATAAGAGATCAAGTTTTCTTAAAAAAACCATATAATTGAGAAGATATATATTATGAAGTTTTTATATGATATTTTTTTTATAATATTAAAATTAAATTTTGCTATCATACATCAATCATCATTATCATAACAATAGCCAAAATTTTAGAAATTAATTTTAAGCTTTCAGCAGCTGCTCAGACCTGCTTTAAATTCATTAATTTTAAATTTAAAATAAGCTGTTTTTAAGTCCTTCTACAACAATTAACAGCACATTTTGAGCACATTACAGCACAATTAAGAATTTTTTAAAAACTCTAGACTGAAGAAAATATATTTAAAAAAATTATTTTCATAAAAACCAAATTTTCAAACGGCACATTTTAGCACACAGTGAGCACATCACAGCACAAGCTTTTATTTTCAGTGCAACCTAAAAATGGCGCATCTTACTTGCTGTACATCATCTTAACTTTAACTGTACGCTAAAGCTATACTTAACTGAACTTTCTCAAATGTGCCAGCTAATAATAAGCTCAGTGCAGTAGCTGCTTGCAATTAAGTTTTAACAAGCCGAATTTTTTTGATTTTTTCTTTTTTCTTGCAACAGCTGTCTTTTTATTTTGACTTTGACGACATAGTTATGGGTACAAGCTTGTTCACATCGCAAAACCTACAATTTATGCCACTAATAAGCTGGCACAATATTTGATTTGCTCCATCCCCCACTCCCCACCACACTCCGCAGCCTGACTGAGCAGAACTTAATAACTACTTCATTTAAATTAAACTTGAACTCGACTGCAGCCTAACCAGCCGAACCAGCCTAACCAGCGCATATATAAAACCATGAAATTCCACAACAAACAGCGCTGATTTGGCACAACATTGCCAAGCAAAACCTCGAACTCTGTAATTATGACCTACCTATCGGTACGTTAAAATAACAAATAAGTACACAAAATTCTGTCAGTCAGATGCACGCCAAGAGTTAACAAACCGAAAAATCTTCATTAAATTATGACCAGCGTAGCGGCAGCAAAAAAAAAAAACCAAAGTCAAATTCGTCGTCGTCGTCATTGGAACTGCTGCTGCCACAGCTATTTGCCATGCCGCTAGCACTGATCACTGCAACGCTGATCATCACGGCAGGCAGTATTTGTGCAGTTCGTGCAAGACCCACATTTATCGCAATCGCAAAACCATATTTAATATTCAGATTTCTTTCGACATGTTTTTCGGTTTAGTTTTTTTGTTGTTTTTCAGCTCTACTCATTTGGCTGCAATCAGTTGAGAAAAAAAAGAAAAAATTCCTCACTTAAGCCAAGTTTAGCGCAGCAACCAACCGAAACCCAACTCGAAACCCATGTTAAACAGCAACATGCGCTTCTGGGGCTAATAATACAAGCTGAGAGTAAGTTTTGAGAGACACCCTCGATCAAAACTGTACGAAATGCCAATAAAAATAATAATAACAATAATAATACGAGCACCGAAAACAACAACTACACTAACAGCAACAGCAACAGGAAGACAGCACAGCAAGGACTCAACAAAACATTCTATGCTGCTGGAGCAGCAACTCCAGCAACAGCCGAAGAAGAAGAAGAACGCATGATGGTAATGAGACGAGATGACTTGCTGATGATAACAAATTAACCGAAAAGTCAAATCATGCAAGACATTGCATGATGCCAAAAAACAAAGTCAAGTCAACAATGTTGGCCAACAACAACAACAAGAACGCCACAAAGCAACAAGATGAAGCATGAAAATTTGTGCAGCTCCAAAAAACTGCAAAAACCAGCTCAAGCCAAAATCGTTCAAAATCATCATCATCAGCTGAGTAAAGCTGAGGTGAGTTAAAAAATTCAGAAAATTGAGTGACAAAGGCAGCTGGACACCGCTGACGTTGTAAATTCTGTTAAGAATTCTAAATTTAAATCGTTAAAATTTACAATTCAAGAGTTTTGCATATTTTCGATAAGTGATTTTTTTTTTCTTTAGGTAGGATTTTTAGAAGTTTATTGAACAAAATTTTACAAATGTTCTCATAAAAGAGTATATTTTACGAACATTCCGATAATAATGTTTAATCATAATTGAAATTTTAATTATATTCATAATCGAGCTATTCAAGGCAGCAGTTTTTCAGAGACTTCTTCAATAAAAGGTGATGTGGGATGAAAACGAGAGTCATAGGTTCATCTGAAATACAAAAATATGTAAGATTTTACAGGAAAACTTTTTGCACACACCCCCCCATCCCCCCATCTTACCCAACGACCCAGCACAAATTACAGAATGGATTCTTATATGTTAAAATGTAGAATCGCATGTCATCACTGCCACCAGAGGTTGTCCTTAGGGAGAGGTTCTATCAACTCTTTTGTGGACATTATTCGTTGATAAACTACTCAAAAAGCTAAACAATCGGGGCTTTGCTACAAGCGGATATGGCCCAATAGGTCAGAATAAAAAGTGCCCTACGCATAACTAGTAGAAGTTTTCAGGACAGGAGCGCATTTTTTAGAAGGAGGCTCTTACGTCTTACAAAGCCCCTGCCAGACGGAAAAGTGATGATTGATTTTTCCAATGAAGTCAAGTACTTAGCAGTGACTTTTGACAAGAAACTTCTTTAAAGCACTCACTTAACAAAGACTGTAGACAAATCTACACATTCTTTATTCGCCTGCCAATGCTTTCATGGAAAAACTTAGGGTCTCAAGCCAGAAAGGGTAGATAACACGTTTTTGTTATTGACGTTATAGACCAAAGGTAT
The DNA here is from genome assembly GCA_958299015.1 of Tetanocera ferruginea. Taxonomy (NCBI): domain Eukaryota; kingdom Metazoa; phylum Arthropoda; class Insecta; order Diptera; family Sciomyzidae; genus Tetanocera; species Tetanocera ferruginea. Next base: position 2,880,649 of record OY282644.1, read on the forward strand.
ATTGTTAGACCTATGGCTACTTATGCATTACTTCAATAGAAACCAAAATTTAAACAACGAACAATAGCTAAAAGACTTCTTAAAGTGCAAAAAATGGCATGTTATGGAATCACTGGAACAAAGAGAATGTGTCCGACTGAAGCTCTTAAAGTATAAGTTGGGCTGCCGCCTTTTACGATAGTAATCGAAAAAGAGGCATATCTGAGCGCACTGAGGTTGAGAGGAAAAAAATCATTACAGAGCAGGACATTTTTAAGGACAAATGAAGATTCTTAGAACCCAAAAATTACGACACCTTAAAAATACCTCACAGAACGTTACCAAAGCCTTATTTCTCGAAATGCTACAAGGTCATACCTAAGAGGCAAATGTGGAGATATGATAAGTTCATACCTGAATAATGCTCACAGTTATGGTAAACTGATGTGTCCAAACTAGAAAATGAAGAATAGAAGGAGGGGGGGTCTATGGTCTCAGATTCTAAAAGGCTTTTCCAATGAGCCTTACTCCAACCATATTCCATATTCTAAAATGTATGCTATGGAAATATATGAATCTTCTGGAATGTCTTCGTTAGGAAACTATGAGGGTCGTCACCTTTCTACAGAGTGAATTTTTTGATATTTGTTTTTTCAGTGCATATTTTTTATCACATCACTCGTGATTTGTTACATATGGCAAAGCCAAAAACATTCAGTTTGATTTGCCATTTCACCATGAATACACGGTTAAAAATTTTGGACTAGTTTTTAATCCAAACTTTGGTTTAAAGGAATTTTTAATCCAAAAAGTACTATTTTTTATTCCATACTTAAGTTTAATTTGTTTTTAATCCAAAAAAGTTTAAGTTTAAGACTATTTTTGGACTACAAATTTACATTAAGGTAGTATTTTCAGGAAAAATTATTTATATTACCTAAGATTGAAAACTACTACTACTACGAAATTTACGCTAAATATAATAGTTAATGTTGTTAAAGCATCCAAAGTTTATTTTTTAATTAAATAAAACAAATTGTTTCTTAAAATCTGAACCAAAATATTATTATATTCATTATTACATTGAGCAGTGTTTCATAATACATAATAAGGGTATTCATGCAAAGCGGCAAGCTTGTATTTTGGGCAATTAGTTATTTTTATCAGTTGATTGTGCATTTGGAGAGATATGTCAGCTGTTAACTTGTTAACAGTCAACTTTCAGAATACGTATAAACAGCTGATTGCTGGTTTGTGATATATCTGGTTTGTGTAAACGGTTCTCCATACATTTAATTTATAAGGCTGATAAACTTATACGGTTTATATCATTTATAAGGGCATTGCCTATTTGCATGAATACCCTTAATGTATATATAGTGAAGTTTATGGCAATATAATAATATGTTCACATGAAGGCCTTTTGGCTGAAAAGCCAACGAAAAGCAGCTCTTTATTTGACAGTTCTCCTATGGCGAAAAGCTGAATATTATGTAGCTTTTCAGCTGAAAAGCCATTGGCACGGACGCGACATTCGCACGGTTTTAATTACTAGAAAAACAAGAAAGAAACAAAAAGAACCAATATGTATTTTAAGAGTTCTAACGAGATGAAAGGGTGCTACATTTTATAAAATATAAAATATTGGCAAGAGACTTATGAAATATGATTATCTCTTACCTTTTTTTCTCACGAGTTCTCACCTTTGTGGATTAAAAAGTAATCCTTTTATATTTTTAACTTTTTTGGACTAAAATCTAATCCTTTTTGGATTATAATATTTTATACTTTCTGCGGATTAAAAATTATTCCTTTTTGGATTAAAAAATTTTAAACTTTTTGCGGATTAAAAATAAGTCCTTTTTGGATTGGAAAATTTAAAACTTTTCATTGGATTAAAAAGTAATCTTTTTTTGGTCGTGTCCTATATGTAATCCAAAAAAGATTAAAATTTAGCCCTAGATTTTTAACCGTGTAGACTAACAAATGAATAACGCTTGCAAATCATTGAATTTCATTATCAAAATTTGTGCTCTATGATAAATGTATTTCGCAAATAATATATATGTTATGGTCGTCATAATTGACACACCGACCAGGCGCTATACAACGAATTTTGACCAAAATTGCACCAGTTTTACTTTATTGGAGATCAACCCACCAACCCATATGCCCATATTCACCTATGTATGAAACCATACAAATTACATCTGGTGCAAGAACTAAAAGCCGATTGACTAACCACACCGTCGTTTCTTTGGTGAATGCGCTTTAGAAATGATGGATGAAGATTCAAGTTTTTATCGAAAAATAGTCTTCAGTGACGAAGCTCATTTTGGCTCAATGGATACATCCACAAACAGAATTGCTAAATTTTGTCTAAAAAGCAGCCAGAGACAGTTCAAGAGCTGCCAATGAAACCCGAAAACTGCACTGTTTGGTGTGGTTTGTGTGTCGGGGGCATCGATTGGACCGTTCTTTTTCGAAAATAATGAAAATCGCAACTTTACAGTCAATGGATCAAGGTAGCGTGGGATGACTATCGATTGTTTTTTACCCACAATGGAAGAATTGAACTTGGTTGACAGGTGGTTTCAATAAGGTGGTCTCATATTCCACACGGCCCGCGATACTTAAACCATGGAGAGGCGTGTTTGGTAAGCAATTAATATCAAGTATAAGAGTAGTTCAATGGCAGCCATGATCATGTGATTAGGCCCCACTAGACTATTTTTTGTGAGGTTACGAGAAGTTTCTCGTGTACGGGGCAAGCCAAGCACAATTGGAGCCCTGAAAGACAACATTATAGCTCCCATTGATGCGATACCGGCATCAAGCGTAGACGCTTGCAACATTTACATGTAATTATTTAAAAAAAAAATTATATGGCAGGCATTAATGTATCGCTTCAAATATATATTGCATTCACTATTGCAAATTTTTTTCTTCAATTTTCAAAACCTAAAAAATCATCTTTAAGATTCATTCATTTTTGACTCTTATCATATGAACTGTTCTTGCTGCATTCGTATTTGTACATGCATTTATGAAATTGTTTATTGGCACTTTATGTACCCTTAACACTAGGCTTATGAAATACTAATTTTCTTTTTTTTTTGTACATTGATATCATGAATAGTTCATGTGATCCACGTAACGAAAAAATGCATAATTATTGTGTACTCTTTTGGTTCAGTGGCACCTAGTTCAGTTTTTAATACATTTCTTCAAACGCCTTTAATCATATTTAAAGGTTTTATTGCTTGAGTGATGATGGCTTAGGTATATTATTACCGTTTGCGATTAAAAAGTATATTTTTGTATTTTATAAAAACTTTTTAAAAAAATTTAAATAAAGGTCAATTTTTGCACACAGCTTTGATTAAAGCGATATACAGAAAGAAAGAAAAACTTAATACCTTTCCAATTATAAGAAATTCAAGTGAATCTTATGAAAAATATGTCTTTTACAGCAGTTTTAATAAAATGTGTTTTTGAAATTAGCAAAAAATTCAATGAAATGAAACAAAATTTTAAAAACTTTTTGAATGTAAAAATTTTGGTATGTGCAAGATGTATTAAGGAAGGTGGCAGAAGTAGATTGACGTCTCAGAAGTCAACACCGCTGTAATGTCAAAATCGAAAAAACGTAGTGATGCCGTATTTTGAACAATAATCCATTGAAAAATCCAATGCTTTGTCACTTCGTCTAACAGCTTCGAGTTTTTTGTATATATCTTGTGATTTTTCTTATGTAATTTTTTGTTGTGATTAATACGAAATCTATATTAAATATGTTGAAAATCTGTTCTTTCGTTTCTTGGTCTTTCGTTTTCGAGTGAACCACACGCGTTTTGAACGACTTTATTTTGTACTTTGAAAAGAAAACTCTATTCGTAGCTTTATCTCTTTTTTTCCTATCGCAAAACACCCTCACAAAGTGTTTGTCCCACGTATAAAAAGAAAAAGTAAAAGTGGCAGCACTGCAATGAAGTTTGACAGCACTGCGGTGTGGATATGATAGATGTCAATCTACTTCTGCCACCTTCTTTTAATACATCTTGGGTATGTGCAAGAAATTTAACATTTTAGTAGATTTGGGTATGCGTTTTATGAAAAATAAAAAGTTCAAAGCAAAGAACATGTTTTTTTACCAAAAAAGACCAGCAAGAGAATCAAAATTACTTCAAATTGTCTTCGATTTGAAAGAAAGGTATGCAGAAATTAATTTAATCCCGAAATGCGGAATCTAAGTTTTGATCCGGTCTAATGTTTGTTGTCATAAAGTTTCAGTTTGGTATAGAAAGTTCCATTTTTAACATTTGAATGCTGAAGTGAACTGTTATTTTATACATTTTGAAAATGGTTTTGTTCAAATAATTTTTTTCAAATGTATAATTTTTATCCACTGACAGTAATCTTAAGTATCTCTAAGACCGCTATTAGTTATAATCTATAGGATATGCAGACATTTTGTAACAGCCGCAAATAGCTAGATTAAACAAGAACAGCAAAAACAACAGCAAGCATATTCGTCAATCAAGTGCCAGGATCCAAGCCATAACCAGGCAGGCTGCAACTCGAGCTCATTTATCGCAATCATAACAAGATCGTTCGTCAGCGATTCTTGTTGGCTAGGTTCGTGCATAAAAGCTTGCCCAAGTATGTGCATGTTCCATTTCAGCGAGCAAACATTGTTATATTTTTACATTTTTTATTTTTTATTTATTCGGTCAGAATCGGGTCGGGACTGCATGCCAAGCAGGCGCAGGCAAGAATCAACATATCGTGCTGTATTTGAGTGCTTTAGACGGTACTTCGTCATTTTGCGCCAACATCAACATCGTCAGCGTTGAAACCAGCCAACCAAATATAACAACTACAAGAACTTTATTTAGCCTGATTGTTGTTGTTTTTGTAAGTTCTTGGTAATTTTTTTATTGCTGTATTTTTGCAGTTTTTTTTTGTATAATTTTTTTTTTTTTTTTTTTTGTTTTTGTTAACAAGAACGCGAACTTTTTAAATTGGCCACGAGCATTAATCGTTCTTCATCTTGTTTTCGAAAACGACAAGTTAATAACAGGGCACCAAAAACCATATAACAATAAAAACAAGGCAAAACAAAAAAAAAAAAACAAACAATAACAACAACGACAAAAAACGCAATGTACTGACAGAGTCAAAGGCGCACGGCCGGACAGACAAGTTGGCAATGGACAGACATATGGATCATGAACTAGTTGAATGCCTCCCAATGACTTCGATGTTCAGTGAAATGTTTGGGCGTTTTAAGAGATGATTTTCAAGCGATTGCAACACGGTTCGCCGAATGCTGCTGCAGCTACTCAAAATGATGCTGCCGCTGCTCCTTCGCAGAAAGCAAACTAGAGCGTTCTTGTGTTGATGTGGGCAGAGAGACTGTTGGTTAAATCAATAGATAATATGTCAAGCTATTAACAGAAAATTTTCTTGACATTGACATTACAACAAATACAGATAAATAAGTGCTTAAAAAAAAAGATAGAGGTTATTGCATTATCGCATTGAATGAAACTTCTACCATGCTTGAATTAAAAATCATGCCATTATATTCAACAATAAAACCGTTTTTGTATCAAAAATCAGCACCATGTCTGCATACCAACACGGAAAAAACCAACAATTTGCGTATTGAAATCAGCTACATGTCTGTCTGCTTCATGTTCTGGTCGCTTATTGTCAACAATATCGGTTAAAATATATGAAAGCAATTTTATTTCTGTGCACACAATATATGTTAATACATTTTATATACATGGCCAAGAAATGAATAAAAGAATGACTGACTGAAATAATGTGAATGTTTGTATATTTAAATGTGATGTTCTTTTTGGAAAATACAAAAACATGTCATTCACTGATTATAACTATAAAAAACATGTAACGTGCGAGTGTGACAACAACAATTGAGACAAAGACAACAGCATTACATAGAGCGAACCGTGAAAAGCACGCTGTAACGCAGACAGACAGACAGACAGACAGAAAGACGGACAGACAGACAGGCAGGTGTTGAGGCTGACAACGAAGAGCTGTTGTGAAACCAATGGACGCGACAATGTGTACAACACGATTATTAAGGCAATAATTTGTGTGGACTGACATATGGAGCCTCGAAAACAATGAATGGACAGACAGACAACCAAGCAGTCTCCAAACAACGCGGTGATATTGTCATGGACCAGGGCTTGGTATGCCAGCAAATGCTTATGGCATCAGTCCACCACAATGCAAACAAATGAAATAATCATATTAAATAAATTACGAATGCAGCGAATGGACAATATTTTTAACCCTCAACCTACCTGATACTATTAAACCCAACACCCTTTTTCCCCTCTCTACCACTGTACCACCCAACAAATAATTACCAAATTGGGTGTGTTTGTATTGCTAGCCGTGCGAATGTCAAGCCATGTAGTGCATAAATAAATAAACGGTTCAATAAAATTCAATTGATGAGGCTTTCAATAAAAATGTCAAAAATGAGTAAAAAAATAAATAAATAAAATAAAAACACTCTTCGTTATGGTTTAACATGGTATTCTGTAAAACTTTTTCGAACAATAGCAACGGAATGAAAAATCAGCAATTCCGCTAATGTGCAGATTTCACACACGCAGATCCGTTTGGGATGTACATATATAAAGCTTAAAGGAGGGACATAACATTCGTGGCAGAGAAAACAGACCTTTTTTCAAAATTCATAACTCAGTGAAAAACAAACATTTTTCCAAAATTGTTTTTATTATTGTAGAAAATTAAACAAATTACAAGAAAAAAAATTCAAAAAAATATATATTTTTAATTCCAACATGGTTTTATAAAGCTCCAGACTGGCGGCAGAGAAAAAAACGGGGCCTCGTGGTTGCAGCGCTGGGTGTCGCAAAAATTGGCCGATCTGGAAAAAAAATGACTTTTTTAAATCTTAACAAAATTGGTTACCGTATGACAGGAGCTTTTTTTAATTTTTTTTTCAATTTTTGGTGATGTTCCAAATTTGAATGTGTGTTTTTCGAAAAAAATATTGAATTTAAAAATTCATAAAAAATCGAAAAAAATTTAAAAAAGCTCGTGTCATACGACAGCGACTCAACTTTAAAAAAAATAAAAAAAAAAAAATTTCGTCAAAAAATGAACCCGCTAGTGCCGCAACCAGTACGAAAAACATGGTTTCGAGATAAACGCGTTCAAAGTTTGTGAACAAAGAAAAATGCAAGGAAAAATAAAAATGCGCTCTCACTAATCCGGCTTTAACTATTGAAACCGTAAGAATTTTTCCATGAAATTTTTTTCTTAGAATCTTTAAAATATTTACTAAAATACAAAATTATAAAAAAGTCAATTTCAAAAAACGGTCAATGTCATGTCCCCCGTTAAAGCAGGCGCAAATGCATATGAATAATTTTAAACAAGCTTGAAGCCTTGCAAGAAAATAAGTTTAGCCATTTTTTATTTATTTTTTTTTTTAAGCTGAATTACAATTTATACAGTTTCAAGTTAAAGGTTACAACAAAGTTTCTTACAGTATAAATTACTAGAAGGCTTGAAAAACACTTTCATCAGTCGCTACGCCAACTCATCAGTAGTATTCTGTGCCTATTCTTATTAGCACAACTTCTACAAAACTATAGCAGAATTATACGTGCTTACTTACGTAGCTGGCGCTAGCAACAGTGGGTCGGTTTCGGACTCGTCTAAGCATTGTCATCAGCCTCTTTTGTCGTGCCCTTCTGGCGCTAGTTACAAATATCAAGCATCGTCACGTTATCCCATACTTACTTACTTAGATGGCTCTTACAACCGTTGGTCGGTTTTGGCCTAGTCTAAGAATTTTCGCCAGCCTCTTTTGTCGTGTGATTGCTGGCGCCAGTTGGAAATTCCAAGCGTTGTCAGGTTATCCAATGCCTGGTCTTTCCAACGGAGATGCGGTCTTCCTCGTCTGCGTTGGCCACCGCTGGGTACCGAATCCAATATTTTTTTCGCTGGAGCTTCGTCGTTCATTCTCTCGACATGACCTAGCCAGCGAAGCCGCTCTATTTTAATACGCTTGACTATATCGACTATATCGGCATAAAGCTCATGCAGCTCGTGGTTCCATCGTATTTGGTACTCGCCATTGACGCAGATTGGACCATAGATCTTGCGAAGGATTTTTCTCTCGAACGCTCCCAAAGTCCTTTCATCAGAGCTGCTCATCGTCCAGGTTTGTGATGCGTATAGTAGGACGGGCATGATTATTGACTTATAGAGCGTCAGTTTTGTTCGTCGAGAAAGAGCTCTGCTTCTCAATTGCCTACTGAGCCCAAAGTAACACCTGTTGGCAAGAGTTATCCTTCGTTTAACCTCAATATTGGTATCGTTGGAGGAGTTAATGCTGGATCCCAGGTAAACAAAGTCCTCCACTACCTCAAAGGAGGTGTTGTCAACAGTGACGTGGTTTCCAAGTTATACACGTTATCCCATACCTGTTTTTTTACTGGAGCTTTGACCGCCGCTGAGTACCGAGTTGCATAATTTTTGCGTTGCAGACAGGATTGCCAGAGACTCTTTGCTTAAAAACGTCAAAAAGCTTTTAAAAAATCGTCATTTAGGGCTTAAAATCGTCATTTGCACGTCCCAAAAATCGTAATTTAAGTTCTTAAATCGTCACACAGTACAGAATATTTAAATTTTTACTTAAAGTAAAATGAAAATTAAAAATCCTTATTCATAAAAAAACAGTATATTAAAATTATGAGATAAAATTAATTTATATAATTCACATATGGCTTATATAAGATATATTTATAGAAAGTTATTATTCAGAGATATTGATTAAAACTACTAACTGATACATTGTGAGTTGAAATTTCATGCACGACTAGAAAAAAATGGGCTTAAATTAAGCGCAAAGCGTTCGTAAATGAAATTAGCTCAATAGAGCATAAAACCATCTCAAAACATGGCTTGAACGTTTTTTGATAAACACGTCAATTTGTGCTTAATAAGTGTCATCTTGGGTTTGATCATAAAAATAAATTTATGTTCTTGTGGTTTTTGTTCATCAAAAAAATGAGTAACCGAACAATATAATTTTCAGTTGGTTTTTGTTGCGGTTAGTATAAAAGTGCAGAACAAAAATTAAAAAAATTATATTTTCCTGTCCGAATTGGATCAAATATCTAATTTGGGCAATGAAAGAAAACTTTGAATTTTTCTTTGGTCATCGTTTTGTTTTGCTTGGTTCCTTTGATGCCTAAGCCCCTTACATTTTGCCTAGTAAGACACATTTTGCCTAATAACACATATGAAAGCATGTTAACTTGTTTTATTCAAAATCCATAAAAAAAATGAGGCTGTTTTTTATACCCAATACCAAAATATCATAAATTGAACCCACTTGACTTGACCCAAATGACTTCATATCAAGAATATTAATGCTAAGATCAGAATCACTATCAAAATAAATTGATTTGGGATTTTTTTCAGCTCAAATTTCTCTCCGTGTATTAATTAAGAATATGGCTTAGTTTTACAACAAGGAAAATTATTAAGTTTCAGATAATCTGGTGCAAACAAAATACCAATAGAGTATTGCTTTCTAAACGATTTCTTAATTTATTTTTTTTTAAATTTATTTTTGAAAAAAAATTTTCTTTTGAAAAACTATATTCTTGAAATCGAAAAGTTTTTTTATTTTATCACCAAAGTTAATGTAAAATAAAAAAGAATGCTTTGTCAACTCATTTAATATATCAGTAGGTATATCACATTTCTTAACTTTTGCTATAACATAAATTCCTAAATAAATATCATAATTTTTTGAAATATGATCGTTGTTTTTTTATCGATATTTTCCATTTCGTTAAAATTTATAAACAATGGTTTTAAAAAATTATCTACTTTGTTGTAAGACAAAAATAATATTGAACTTTTTTTTAGTTTTCAATTTAAAGTGTTCTAAATACAAAAAAAAAAAAAAAATTCAGATGTAAATTAATTCTTGAGCTATGAAATCGTCATTGGTGATCTCAAATGGTCCAATCGTCATTTTGGTCATAAATCGTCAAAATGACGATGCCATCGTCCATCTGGCAACGCTGATTGCAGTGTCGTTTTTTTGTCTCTCGACATGGCCAGCGAAGCCGCTCGATTTTTATAAGCGATGTGGCGAATGTATGTATATATATATCGATGTAGCGAATGTGGTCATGCGTGTTAAGTATGTGGCATGCGAGTCAACGAATCACGGCAGAACCGGGTTCGAATCACCATCTGACAAAGAAAGTTTTTTCCGTATAAATTAATTTCCTGAACTTTCGTCACCTCTCTGTAAAGCTTTTTAGAACATGAACATAAGCCTCACAGAGTCTACATTAAACATCTCCAGTTCTCGATCAACACAACACAATTACTCATAAGAAGCTCAATCAAAGTACATAAAAACCTCTTTTAAGGTTTCATAAATGAGAGATTTTTAAGAAAATGACTGAAATTTTCAGTTTACCCTTCCTAAAGGGCTTACTTCTGACCAAAAATATTGTCAAAAACACTTAAAATTATTTTTGAAAAACTAGCAAGCATGTCAAAACAATTAAAAAACATGTGAAATAAAAATAACACATCAAATTTAAATACCCTTCTTGCCTAACGAAACCTACACAGATCAAAACTAGCGTGGATATAGTTTGCGGGAAGAAGGAATTATCTCGATAATGCGAGGTTTTATTGATTCTATTGGTTCTTATGCTAAATACAATAGAAATGGGCTTGATGAGCCGCCCAGGATGACCTGGGAAATTCTCCAGCTGTTGGAGTCAGATCGTGTACCTCTCTCGAACAATTCCTATGGTAGTACCTGGAGAAAAGGCTTAAACACCCAAAAGTGCGTCGATGCACAAAAGAATTGAGAGAGAATAAAACATTTGCATCTCTTATAAGAAATATAGCACGATGTTGAATTTGGTTAAGAAGCTTCTAATAATATCTTGCAGGGTCTTCAAGATGTGCAAATTAATGTTGTGTCTTGCTAACTACAAATCTGTATCCAAACTTGTGCTTCTATGCATGGCCACTGTAGAAGATATCAGGAACAGAATGCTTGCCGTGAGCTACCCTGTTCCTTCCATCACATTTTTTGGATTGCAGTGATATTAGCTCAAGGTCTTTCCAAGATATTTATCAGTTGTATTTTTCCAGTTGTTTATCAGTTCCATTCCATTTGAGGCTTCAGATATTCAAGGTGTTTATTTGTATATCACTATAAGTTTTTCGGTCGCCGTAGTCGTTATCAGATTTGAGAACGATTCTTCTTTTTATTCTTGTACGTTTCATTAAAATGGTTTGCGAAGGTGGGTTTCAAACTCAACGCATAATCTTTGCTTGAAGGTCATAGGATCCTACTTCTTAAATTAGCTTTTGAAATATTGGTTGCTACTTTGCTGTTTCCAGAAGACACCAAGTGGAGATTTGAGTCAATTTGAGACGATTTTGGCATGGTTAATACTGGCTTCACCACATTGAGGCATTCAGATACATTGCCATGTGAAGTTTAGCCCTAAAAAAACGAATTGGCCATTTCAGCGTTCTTATAAGGACTTTGATCGAGTTTCTTGTCTGTGCATTTACTAAAAGGCCATACAAACAATGTTAAGTCCTTTTTATATTTTAAATATATTTCATATTTTCGAAATTTTATAAATTTTCTTTTTTATTTCAGAATTTCTTCTCGTTTTTTTTTTGAGCCTCAAAAAAAGATAAGTAGCAGTAAAACTTAAAGCTTATTTAAAGCCAGTATCTACAGATTTTAAGCCAAATCCTTCGTGCCCCCGGCATACATTCACTTTTGCAGCCTTCAATCAGATTATATATATTTATATATATTTTTGTATTTTTTGGTTTTTTGCTTTTTGTTTTTCTTAACATCTTTTTTTTCCATTTTCTGATGGAATGGATCTGATTGCTATTGGCCGTTACCTGATTGTAGAACCTTGCTCAAGCCTTGTGCTGTTGATTGTTGACTGTTGTTGTTGTTTTGTTGTGTTGTTTTTTTTTTCTTAGCTGTCCAATTCTTATTGCATACAATTCAAATTCGGTTAACATGAAAAATCAATTTTCGATCATGTTAAATGCAAATTCCGCCTGACCGTAGCGCGCAGATCGAGCTGACGTTTCTTGCTTTGTGCGTCGTCTTTATTTATTTTTTTTTTTTCCTTTTACCATGACTGTTGTTGCTGTTGCATCAATTTAGTGCAACAACATTCAGCAGTCAGCAGCATTGATCCGCTTTTGAAGTCTTTGGCTCACTATGGTTTTTTCTTATTTTTTCTATTCTTTTTTTTTGTATCTCAAGATGTTGTGCTGCATTCGTACGGGTTGATGATGGCTTATGTTAAAAAAAAAAAAAATTGCTGTGAAATATATAATTGAATGTTGTTACCATTTTTATGTTGTTCTTGTTTGATTGTTGTAGCTGTTGTTGGAAATTTGTTGCTGTCGGTTTGTCTCATTTGCCGCTTTACACCCACATACAATTTTTTTTTTTTTTTTATTTTGGTTTGACTCTACAATTTTGACATTGGTTCAGGTCATTACCAAAGAGAGCACAGATTTCACTCAAATTGAATTCTAAGAAATTATTATAATTTCTTAATATTTTGTAATAAAATCTTTAAAAATATAAGCCTATAAAATGGAGCATAAAATGCGGACAATAGGCGCTACCAGAAGGAAATTTCTAATGTTTTACGGAGGAAACTCAAAAATCACAAGACTTTATGATTTTATACAAACAGCATACGTTACGAACTTTTAGTAAATATTCAATATAGTTACCTGAAATCCCTAGAAAAGAAACTTTGTAGAATTTTATTTTTTTAATTCATTCATTTCATGCATTATTTCTTTAGTTATTGCTTACGGCCAGCGGGTCCTTTAGAGACAAGAAAAAAAATATGAAAGCTTGAACAAAATATGAAAGTTCGGATAGAAAAATTAATGAAACAATATAAAAATTTCTGGAACTACATTAAAGAAATTTATTGAAAAATAAAATATTTTTTGTGAAAAAATAAATTTGGCGCCAATAGTTTTGATTCCCGTGCAATGAACCTAGTGTCTGCCAGGATCATCTGAAGCATGCCAGAAATAATTATTTGTAAGTTACAGTCGACATCCAGTAATACGAATGATATAATGTCAGGCCATTTCGTTGAATCAAAAAATTCGTATTACTGAAATTTTTTGTTTTTTTTAGCTTTGAACCATTGAATAATTATAATATAGAATGGACACCGCCAACATTCGCCGCTACGCCGTTCACATGTCTCTAGTATCGTTTTTCATATCACCAAAGATTTTCACCTACTTTGTGCACAAGCTAATAAAATCCTAAATTGATCCCAAAATAGAGATAAATAATTTCCCTCCTTGTTCAAGGTCAGTAGCTGCTGCTCTGCTGACAAGTGTTTTCGTTTTATTTGTGTTATTTGGTTTTTAAGCAAATTGTGTAAAATGTAAATTTAATAGAATGAGTTTTGAGGTTGAAAATAATTCTTCAGTAAAATAACCTCTTTAATTAAGCAAAATAATGCCGATTTATAAATATCATATTCAAAATGAATGTTTTCATGTTTATATATAATATTTTTATGTACATTAAAGTACATAGTAAATTAAAGTACAAAATAAAAAATTAATTCAATCGTAATATCCTAGGGCACGTAGTATAATTGTTGGTGCCACTTTATTTACATAAATAAAGAACTTTGAGCAATGAAACACTTTATTACATTTACTTTTTAACACATTAATAAGTAAATGTCAGCACACTATTGTAATGTCAGAACAAGCAGTTTTTGTGATATAAAATTTTACCAAATGCATTCTTAAATTTTTAGCAAACTAAAAAATAGCTATGTTTAAATTTTAGGGAGTCAGTAATTGCACCATTGAGAAAAAAAACATATATTAAATTTAGACAAAAAATGTTTATAATAAAAATTTGCGTCTCTACAAACAAAATTTAAAGCAAACGTCTTTAAATTTGAACTATAAAATATATATTCAAACATTCAACTCCATACCTCAATGCGTTGTTGAGATATTCATTGGGTATTATTAAACCCATTAGGCCATCGTGATAACTTTTCTTTTCAAAATAATTTGAATTTGAATTTTGAGAATTTTTTCAAAATAATTGCAATGCGTATTCAACGACAAAACTGATAATTGAAATCTGTATCAATTATTTTTGGTGACCATACCATGCAGGTTAAGTGAGTGGCTTAGCATACTCGGAGCCCGAGTTCGATCCCCAGTCGCAAATCAGTCGAAATCAGTCAATTACTTATTATATAAAAACTATATTACTATATACTCTATTATTATTATTAAATATAAACTTATTATATAACTACTTATAAAAAACTAAATATTTCTGTTGTGCTTTGATTTATTTTCTATATTTTCTGCTTTCCACTGCCATTATTTCCATTATCGTAAAATTAATGGTGTTCATAGTCTGGTAACTCTAGTCAAATGGCAAAATTTCAAGGATACATCTAGTAGTCTAAGAAATTTTGATGTAGTGATTTTTTGGAAAAAATTATTTTCATGGGTATTTTCCTATCGTGGTGACCGTGGCATGCAGGTACAGTGTGTGGCTTAGCATGTTCGGAGCCCGGGTTCGATCCCCAGCCGCGGCGAAAAGTTTTTTTCAATAAAAAATTTTTTCTGATCGGTCACCACCTCTCTGCAGACAATGGCAAACCTCAGAGAGTAAATAAAGCCATGTAAAGCTTCTTGAGAACATGAACTTTAGCCGTTCGGAGTCGGCATAAAACATGTAGGTCCAGTTCTCGGTCAATTGTGTGCAAAAATTTAATAACACACACAACACAATTGATCATAAGAAGCTCGGTCAAAGTCCTTTCAAGGGCTGAAATGGCCAATTTGTTTTTTATTTTCCTATCCAAATGGGTTTTCCAATGGGAAATGTGTTAATTGATATGTTTTGAGTCTTTGTAGCCTCAAGCCTTTTTTATTAGGCCGGATCAATTTTTTGTTTTCAAAAACTCGTAGGTGCGGAAAATGTTCTACGGAAAATTCTGACCATCTTTTCCCAAAAAACACTAAGCCTAAAATCGAGCCTCCGGTTTTTCGAAAGAAATTTTGAATTTGTGTTGCTACAAAATGTGAAGAAATTGAAAAAAAAGAACCAAAAAATTGCTGTACTGATGTAGAGATTTTAGTGGTTTCGAACAAAAATTTAAAATAATATTTTATTTATAAATTTCACTTGTTTGCTTCATTATTTGTCAAAAAAAAAATAAAAAATTTTCAGATTGTATTATAACATTAAAAATATTTTGAAAATTTATTTAAAATAGAATTACAACATTTGAAAGCTAGATTTGTTATTATTGTTTCATCATTTAATTTTGAATTTCGTGAAATCTATTGCTGATTTTGTGGCAATACTTTTTAAAGTAGTGCTTTCTACAAATATTTAGCGATATCTAATTATCAAAACAACACAACAAAAAATTGCTTAAAATAATACAACTAATATAAAATACTTCATAATTTGAATCGTTTTGCTTTACAAATTTTATTTGTCTTTCATTTGATTTTAGACTGGAATTCTTTCTGAAGAGTATAATACTATAAGTATTTTTGCTCAAGTCTTTAAATTTTAAATAGTTTTGCCTTATACATTTTATTTTCATTCATTTGGGGGGTTTAACCCCCTGCGTTCGCCCCTGTGAACATTCTTATCAATTTCTATATTATTTACTTCTTAATTTATTTTTCCTAGCACTGGTATTTTTTCTATATTTGTTTCATTACATATTTTCTTTTGTTTTTGTCACTATAAAAAATTGGCACTGCAATTTTTGAAAGTCTTGATTTAAGGAGGGACATGACATTGGCCGTTTTTTAAATCGACTTTTTTTATAATTTTGTATTTTAGTAAATATTCTTAAGATTTTGAGGAAAAATTTCATGGAAAAATTCTTACGGGTTCAAAAAATACAGCCGGATTAGTGAGAGCACATTTTTATTTTTCTTTTTTTTCTTTGTTCACAAACTTTAAACGCGTTTATCTCGAAACCAAATTTTGGAAAAATGTTTGTTTTTGACTGAGTTATGAATTTTTTAAAAAAGGTCTGTTTTCTCTGCCACGAATGTTATGTCCCTCCTTAAAGCCACTAATATTTACGTTCTTCTTTTCAAAGTGTTCAGCGCATATATACAATTTTTTATCTTCTATCAACTTGGAAGAAAAGCTTTCTTTTGGCATAAGAAATCTAGAAATTCCATTTTTTTTTTTAATTTCACACCGACGTTATCATAAAACTTCATCACACTTAAGTTAAGAAAAGATCTTTCAAATTATTTAAATAAAGACTCATTCCACAGAAAAATATTTTTAAATTAAATGCTTTTTTATATTATTTTGACAATTTAACTAAACAAACTTCGAGTTAAAAAAAATTTTTAAATATTTTGATTTAATTTAAATCTTGAAATCAGTCATTTTTTGATACAACTTTAAAAAAATGAGGTCAGTAATATTAAAAAATATATTAATGTTGTGTTAGAATAGTTTGTAATAATGATTGGTTACTGCGTTTTCAAAGTACAAAATATTTAAACTGAGTGTTTTTTCTGTGTCACACCCGTCCCAAAAAAGGCTATAGTTTTCCTAAGAAGCAACATGGGCTTATGATAAGAATGAAACTCCCCTAAAGTAAGGATGTTGATGTTTTACATAAATTTGTTAACTTTTTTCATTCAATAAATTATTTGTATTCTTCATTTCCTTTACAAGAAGTTGGTCACACTCGGAACGGTTTTCAAAATTTTTTTTTCTAATAATGAAATTTTTGCAAGTATATGAATAAATTCTTTGATTAAAACAAGCTTTGTAAATTCATGTATAGCGAAATCAATTGTAAAGGTATTAATTTGATCAAAAAATCATGCGAAACATTTTTTGCAAAAATTTTTTTTTTTTTAAATATATTAAAAACTTGAAATTATTTGTACAGGTATTAATTTGATAAAAATTCATGCAAAAAAAAGTTTTTGCAAAAAAATATTTTTTTTTTTAAATAATACATTAATTAAAAACATATTTTTTTGATTTAAGTGTCAAAAATACAGTGGCTCACAGCTTATTTCGTGCAGACGATGTGTTAAATTTTGAAATGCTATAACTTGGTAACTAGTACTGGTAATGAAAAAATTTAAACGACATTTGTATCCTAGTAATTATATATTTTTATAGAAATTTTCATTTCTGTATATAAAAGTCTACTAAAAAGATAATTAACAAAAAAATGAAAATACGGCAAAATTCAACGCCACAGCTTATTTCGTGTACACTGTTTTTAAATGTAAGCTCTTGAACGTGATGCCGTTAGTTTATTGTTTTCTTTCGCTGTTTTTTTTCTTTACTATATCGTGATTCTTCTGATCGCAGTTAGCAGTTATTTTTAGTGTGAATTTAAAACAGTAAGTGCACAAATTAGTTTGTTTTAAAAATGGGCCATCGCACAACAAAAGAACTGCGCGAATTAGTTTTAATTCACTTTAAAAAAGAAAAAAGCCAACGGCAAATAGCTAAATTTGAGACTCTTTACAGTGTAGTACATCATCCAGCGCTTTTGCACGAAAATCATATTGCTTATAAGAGCAAAAATGCTCCAAATAAAATATTTACAGAAGCGGACGAATGACTTTTCTGCGAAAAATCAAAGAAAATCCGAGGCTTTCGGCTCCTTAATTGGCTTGAGGAGGTTGTGAAGGAGTTGGGCAAGAAATGCTGTGCCGAAACAATTCGTCGTCTGCTGCGGGAAAACGAGTTTAATGGTCGAGTAGCACGCAAGAAACCTTATATTAATAAAAAAAAATCAGCTATGTCTACTGAACTTCGCTTAACAACACGTTTTATATCCTAGGACATTCTGGAATGGACATTAATTTTCTCGAGGGAGTCTAAGTTCAATATTTTTTGGCTCCGACGGAATGCAATATGTGTGGCGTAAGGCTAATACCGAGCTGAACAATAAACATCTCAAGCCTACAGTAAAACATGGTGGCGGCAGTGTAATGGTTTGGGCCTATATAGCTGTAGGGGCGTTGGAAAATTAGTTTTAATTGAAGGCATTCTGGGCAAGGCAATGTACCTTGATATTTTAAAAGAAAATTTGCTTCAAAGTGCCGACACCTTGGGCGTAAGAGAGTCATTTCGGTTCTACCAGGACAACGACCCAAAACATAAATCAGGAATCGTCCAGTCATGGTTGATTTGGAATTCCTCGCATCTTATGAATCCGTCGGCACAGTCAGCCGACTTAAATGTAAAAGAAAATTTATGAGCAATTTTGGACAGTGGCATTCGCAAGCGGAATATTGCCAATAAAAATGATTTAAAAATGCCTTAATGGAGGAATGGCCACAAATACCCCCAGAGATTACAAAAAAGATGAAGAAGATGCTTAAAAATGTAATTAAACAAAGTGGTGGCCGCACAAAATATTAAAAAATACTAACATATAACATTTTCTTAAGATTCAGTGCAGTGCACGAAATAAGTTGTGACGTTGAATTTTGCTTCATTTTCAGTTTTTTGTTTATTATCCTTTTAGTAGGCTTTTATATACAGAAATGAAAGTTTTTTTATTAATATTTTATTACTAGCATACAAATGTCGTTTAAATTTTTTCATTACGAGCACTAGTTACTAAGTTAAAGCATATCGAAGTTAGAAGTTTCGTCTACACGAAATAAGCTGTGAGCCACTGTATGTGAAAGTTATTATACCCATTAAGTTCTTATATATAATTCCCACATCATTCGCACTCGACACACCCGGGAAAATCTTATGTCACACCCGTCCCATTTAAAAGTTTAAAAAGGAATGGTTATCGCCATTTTTTTTTTAAATATTTTTCACTGGTATTCAACAGAAAATATATTAAATTTGAATATATGCAAGTCAAAAATGGTCTCATTGTGGCAGATGGACTGAATTTCAATGTTAAACTCAGAATTTTTAGTTTTTAAACTTGTGCTCGTCACACCCGTCCCAGGTGTTTAAGCGAATATAACTATTAAACTAGTATAAATAATTGCATTATGTTTTAGCAATTTGAAACCTTGGGGCATCTTCTAAAATATCCTACAGTAAATTGCTAAAATTTTAACCGATTAATACCATTTTCACCACGATAAAGTAGTCAAAACGTCACACTCGTCTGTATGGAATGAGCCTAATTTAAGCTCTTACGTGCTACCAATGCATATAAAAAAGTTAACAAAGTGGTCAAAAAGCTAGCAATTGACAAAAGACACAAAACAATACCGCAGAAAGTAACTGGTAATCAGAAAAGGACTATAACAATAACAAAACAAGTGCAAAAAAAACTAAGGGAAATTTTTCACACATAAGCGAAGACAATTTATTTGGGTTATAGAACTGGATAATTATGTGGAGTGCAAATATCTGCCACATAGCTCTAATGTCGCTTCATCGTCGGTAGTGTCACCTTCTATTTGTAATTATTCAATGTTTGAACCAATGATTTCAGGTGTCAAAACTTTTCAGTCAAGTCTGCCTTTGTTCGGAAATGGGGAGTTAGATAAGTAGGAGAAAATGTGAACTCAAGAGAAACAAGTGTAGAATGTTGTATGTGTGGGGAAGCACTATATCAACATGCGAATTTGAATCTGAGGCAAGTGTTATGCCTTTACCTCAGTCAACTCGAGTTATTAAACAATCTCATTCCACAAACATTTCTACCACCAACTACAACTTCCAAAGTCGTATATATTGCTGAAGTTTTAAAAAGTCTATTTTATTTTCTTTGAAACTTTGCGGCCAGGTGCGTTTCTTTGGTCTGAATGTACCTATGTCTTGTCAGGCAACATTTTCCAATAGAGCCCAGTTTCATCCGCATTGAATACTGCTTCACGTTAAAGGTTTAATTCGTTCATGACATCATCCAATATTTATTCGTTCAGTATTTATGAACGGAGCCATAAGATCTTTCGACGACAACAATTTTTCCGCAGATTGATTTAGTAATCTTTCTCCATAACGCTTCTTGAACTTGGAAAACCATCCATCGCTGGCGAAAAACTTTCCATCGTAATATTTCTTATGAAACTCAATAGCTTTGGTTTTCAACTGCACAGCACTGACAGGATTGTCGGATTTCCGTTGGACCAAAAACCATTGATGAAGTGCTTCATTTATTTTTTGAAACTCGCCGGTTTTTGTTGGAGGAGCGGCATTTTCCACCGTTCGTACAAGTGCGTAACAGTTCAGGTTTTTGTTTCTTTGCTGTTAAAATGGTTGATTTTGACAACCAGTACT
The DNA here is from genome assembly GCA_958299015.1 of Tetanocera ferruginea. NCBI lineage: Eukaryota > Metazoa > Arthropoda > Insecta > Diptera > Sciomyzidae > Tetanocera > Tetanocera ferruginea. The sequence goes on from OY282644.1 coordinate 2,901,035, forward strand.
TCATAGATAACGCTTATTTTTTCTAGTAAAGAAATTGGTTTTTTTTTTGTTAAATTTGTCCATGTTTTCACACAAAACTAAAATTTTCAACAATCACGAAATATGCATCCGACGTAACAGATATCCAAAACCAATGACAATTCGTTTCCAAATTCGCGAAAAACTAAATCACACAAATTAGAAAAAAATTAAAAAGAAAAGACAAAAAATAAATACAGACCACAAAAGAACAAAGGAAGAAGTCCTTTTTCCATTTATCCAATTTTTATAACTTCACCATTTCACTTTCAGGCCATTTTACGGTTTGAGGGACGAATGATACCAATATTAGTTAAAAAATGTAAAATTTTCGATTAAATTCCTCTATTTTTAAAAATTTTGTAAAAAATATTATCCAAGAAATAATTTTTTGAAGTCGGCGAATTCAAAAAAATTCAACAGAAGCCAAAACAAGCGAAAAGCAAATTTTACTATATTTCGTATTAAAGAGTCTCTTAGCAAAACTTATTGCATTCGTATTATTGGAAATTCGTATTAAGGAGGGACATTCGCGGCAGAGAAAACAGACCTTTTTTTAAAAATTCATAACTCAGTCAAAAACAAACATTTTCCAAAATTTATTATTGTAGAGAATTGCACAAGTTACAAGAAACAAATTCAAAAAATATATTTTACACTCCAACATGGTTTTATAGAGCTCCAAACTGGCGGCAGAAAAAAAACGGGGCCTCGAGGTTGCAGCGCTGGGAGTCGCAAAAATTGTCCGATCTGGAGAAAAATGACTTTTTTAAATCTTAACAAAATTGATTATGCTATGACAGAAGGTTTTTTTTGGAAAAATTTTTTCACTTTTTGGTGATGTTCCAAATTTAAAAGTGTGTTTTTTTCGAAAAAAAAATTGACTTTAAAAATTCATACAGAATCTAAATAAAATTTAAAAAAAGCTCGTGTCATACGATAGCGAATCAAGTTTAAAAAATTACAAAAAAAAAAAAAATTCGTCAAAAATTGAATCCGCGTTGAAAGTTTGTGAACAAAGAAAAATGTAAGGAAAAATTAAAATGCGCTCTCACTAATCCGGCTGTAACTTTTGAAGCCGTAAGAATTTTTTCTTAGAATCTTAAGAAAACTTTCTAAAATACAAAATTATAAAAAAAGTCGATTTCAAAAAACGGCCAACGTCATGTTCCCCGTTAAAGAGCATTCGTATTACTGGACGTCGACTGTATTTGCGTGTATGGGATGGAGGTCAAAATTTAATTTAAGCAATATTTAAAGATTTATTTTATTTAAAAAAAATAGTTTTTCGATTTTTTTTATATTGGTATAAGTATAGAGCATATTTAAAATATATGTTTCAAATTCAATCTTCATCGGTTGAGTAGATTTTGAGATACCCTGAGCAGAACGTTTAAATTTTTGTAAGTAAAAATTAGAAAAAAATTGTGTTTTTCAAAAAATTTTCCTTTAGTACCAAAACAATTTAAATTGTTCTATTAATTTTTTTCTATACGAAAATCTTGTCCAAGCTTTGCTATTTTTTCTTGTTTCTAAGGACCCGCCGGTCATTTCATATGTTTATTATTAACTAACATTTTGCTTATAATTCAAAATAAGCGTTATTCATATCCATTTCTTTGGAAACATTTATTTCAAAGTTTGGAAAACAGAAATTTTTTAATGCCATATAAATCCGTAGCACTGCATATAAAGCAGTTAAACCTGAAGAAATTGTCTGTAGTTATGTCGGCCCTATAATTTGCATGCAGAGTTAGCCCTTTGGTTGCACTTTTGTTTTTTTTTCTTTTCTGCTGCTGCCAAAATGTCCAAAACGTTTAAATCGCTACTCAACAAATGACAGGTCTTAAAAGACGTTTTAGCCAAAACGTTTCTCAGCTCGTTTTGTAGACGCTGTTTCAATATGTTGCTGCAGCAAATGATATGATGTCGTCTGCAATACCAAAAGCGGCTGCTAAATTCCCAAATAAAAGAGTGTGTGTATCAACATGCTCCCCTCGACACTCTTCCATTCGCTTGAATCCACTGCAGCTAGCTGATGTTTGTTGCTTGCACTGTGAACGCGCACTCTCTAGCCATGCAACGCAATCATCATCGCTAAATCACCTGGTTGATAGATTCCAATTTCCTTCTGCGGCAATTATCACCCATATGGGGAAATGATTCACAGCCGCTGTTTTGTTGTTTTGCTGTTTTGCAACAAAGGTGTTGCGCATGCGCACATGAGCGACATGTCTGCGCAGCATATTCGTACACGTTGTTGGCACTTGCAACAACAGCCACAGACCGGACGATTCCGTAGCTGAATTTACGTGATTATCTTGTCAACACACAATTTCAACATTTTCCATCTTATTTGTGTTGATGCTATTGTTGTTGTTGGTGCACTTTTGCTTGCTCAACAGCTTAAAGGATGTAAGCCCTGCTGAAGGGTCTTGTTTTGTATGCTGTTTGCTTTATTGTTAAGTATTATTTTTTCTTTCTTGATACTTAAACATTGTAAAGCTTGTTGCTGAGCTGTTTTTTTTTGTAAAAAAATCTTTGCAAAAAAATTATATGGTTACAAAGTCATATAAATGCTCTTAAGAAATAATGAAAAAAAAAATGCTTACAAAAGCTAGAAAACTTTTTAAAATCGACATACCAGCTACTTTGATTATCAATCTTAAGAGAGTTAAACTAGCAGATTTTAAAGCTGAGCGTAGGCGTTTCCTGCGCCCAGTTAAGCAAACATTCAAGATTAGAAATTGAGAACTTGTCGCAATAGGCAACAAAATTCAACATCAGCCCACATCAATGAAGCACATCAACGAGCGCCGCATATAAATCTTCATCCGCATTCAACAACTTTCGAGTGGTCATTAATTAATGTTAACTGTCAAAAAAATCATGCTGACGGACTGACATGAGCCACAGAGAAGATATGTTCAAAGTTAGAACAAAAAAAAAAAAAATACCTATATTATAAGAAAAATTAATAATATAAAAGTTTATAGAGATAATTTCGCCATAGAAGGCAAATTAACAAGCTTGTTGTTGCTGTTGTTTTTTTTTTATTCCTGCACACAAAACTCTGCGCAGGCGTTTTACTTGAAGGCACACACAAGGTATGTCGTGCGTCACACATGGTCAAGATGTGGGGATAAATTATGAAATGTCAATTGGTAACAAGCAAACAAACAAGATAACAACGTGTGTGACAAATCTTTTCAACAACAATTTTAAAAACAACAACAGCAACAACAACAAAAAATAGCAAAATCAACTAGGCAAAACAACATGCAAACTGCACAGCGACAGTTGCTACAATTTAACCACACAAAGTCAACAAGGCTCTTGCATAGAAGTGTTGTAAAGGTAAGGCTGGGCTGTTGAGTTGGGTCAGCTAACAGCAGCGTATAACTAACTATACAGCAGAGATAATCGCAGGATGTCTCGGCTTAAAATCTAAATTCAGAACAAGCTTAACTTAAATCATAGCAATGAAGTCAATTGAGATCTGTAGTGGAGAGATACACACACAGTCATGGAATTGACACGGACAAGGCCAACAAAAGCAACAACAATGGCTAAAATAAAACAATTAAACATTTATAAGCAATCCTTGAAGAGTTATAAACATATAAAAGAGCAACAAAGCTTGTAAAAAATTATGCTCAGGTTGTAAGAATGATACCGAATGAAGAACCGAGCATGCGCAGCTTTAAACGAAATCAAGTCTTATTTTGATTAAAAAAACAAATGCAAAAAACATTTATAGCTTGATATAATTCAAAATTACATATTTTTTTGTGGTCTGAAAGAAAACACAAAAAGCTAAGGTTTTTAAAAATGTTTTTTCCTTAACTTTGAGGTTGAGAACAATAACGAGCCAGTATCACAAATATTAGAATCACAAAATTAAAAAGTAAGAACTTTTGCAAGTAAAAAGTAAAAAGTAAAAAGTAAAAAGTAAAAAGTAAAAAGTAAAAAGTAAAAAGTAAAAAGTAAAAAGTAAAAAGTAAAAAGTAAAAAGTAAAAAGTAAAAAGTAAAAAGTAAAAAGTAAAAAGTAAAAAGTAAAAAGTAAAAAGTAAAAAGTAAAAAGTAAAAAGTAAAAAGTAAAAAGTAAAAAGTAAAAAGTAAAAAGTAAAAAGTAAAAAGTAAAAAGTAAAAAGTAAAAAGTAAAAAGTAAAAAGTAAAAAGTAAAAAGTAAAAAGTAAAAAGTAAAAAGTAAAAAGTAAAAAGTAAAAAGTAAAAAGTAAAAAGTAAAAAGTAAAAAGTAAAAAGTAAAAAGTAAAAAGTAAAAAGTAAAAAGTAAAAAGTAAAAAGTAAAAAGTAAAAAGTAAAAAGTAAAAAGTAAAAAGTAAAAAGTAAAAAGTAAAAAGTAAAAAGTAAAAAGTAAAAAGTAAAAAGTAAAAAGTAAAAAGTAAAAAGTAAAAAGTAAAAAGTAAAAAGTAAAAAGTAAAAAGTAAAAAGTAAAAAGTAAAAAGTAAAAAGTAAAAAGTAAAAAGTAAAAAGTAAAAAGTAAAAAGTAAAAAGTAAAAAGTAAAAAGTAAAAAGTAAAAAGTAAAAAGTAAAAATTAAAAAGTAAAAAGTAAAAAGTAAAAAGTAAAAAGTAAAAAGTAAAAAGTAAAAAGTAAAAAGTAAAAAGTAAAAAGTAAAAAGTAAAAAGTAAAAAGTAAAAAGTAAAAAGTAAAAAGTAAAAAGTAAAAAGTAAAAAGTAAAAAGTAAAAAGTAAAAAGTAAAAAGTAAAAAGTAAAAAGTAAAAAGTAAAAAGTAAAAAGTAAAAAGTAAAAAGTAAAAAGTAAAAAGTAAAAAGTAAAAAGTAAAAAGTAAAAAGTAAAAAGTAAAAAGTAAAAAGTAAAAAGTAAAAAGTAAAAAGTAAAAAGTAAAAAGTAAAAAGTAAAAAGTAAAAAGTAAAAAGTAAAAAGTAAAAAGTAAAAAGTAAAAAGTAAAAAGTAAAAAGTAAAATGTAAAATGTAATAGAAAATCTTTTTCAATTTTAAAAAAATACTATCTATTTGTTATCTAAAATAAATTTTTAAGAGAAATCAAAATTAAGTCAGCAGCAAACTCAAAAATTTACAGAGTTGTGGCATGCTTATTGAAAAGTTACGAATCAGTTTTTGAGAAAAATACTGAAATCCTCAAAATTGATATTCAAATGCACATAGGGTAAAACACCCAGTCCTGAGTCCCCTTAAGAGAATAAAATATGATGAATATGATCAAACAACGTCACACTCGAATCAGAAAAATTTTTGAATTTTTGTTTTATTTTCTTTATATAAATCCTTTAGCCTAGTGTACGCTATTCAGTTTCACGTGAAATTTTACTCAAATCTACATACAAAACACTATAGCTGTGAAATACAGTGGCTCACAGCTTATTTGGACCAGTTCCATTTCAATATTGAAACTGCCCTATCTTCAAAACTACATGGAATTTAAGTAAAACTTAAACGCAGATTTGTACACTCAGAAAGAAAAGTACATTAAACAACCGTAAAATTGACATTTTTAGTTGACAAAAGTCGTCCGACATTAAAAAATGTTAAAATTGATATTATCGTAATGTACTTTTTACATTACGAAACATACATTTAAAAATGTATAACTGTCACATAATAATGTTATTCTAACATTTAAAATATCAAAAAGTATCATTAAATTAATGCAGATAAAAAAAATGTATTGAAAAAAAATTTGTCACGAGTGGGAATCGAACCTGGGCTCCAGGTATCCTAAGCCACACTCTTAACTTGTATACCACGGTCACCTGTATGTCTCAACGGCTCAGCGCTTAAATAAACATTACATCTGCTTGTTGTTGATATCTACATTTATAATGTTAAATGGATATGAAATACTATCAATTGTACAGTAAAAAATGATGAACTAAAAACATTTTAAATGTTATTTTAACATTAATAATTGATATTGCAACGTAAAACATTGCATTATCAATTTGATATTTTTCTTATCAATTCAACACAATACATGATAACTTAACATTTTCTTACGTAAAATCCACATTTTCTGATTTACATTGGAAATAACATTAAAAAATGTTAATTTTACATGGAAGCTTTTTTCTGAGTGTAGATTTATATTTGAACATAAAATTCATTTATTTCATTTAATTATGGTACAAGAACTTACAAACTAAAAACTAAAAATTCTGGTTCATTTAAAGTCACAGCTTATTTGAACCACTTAATGCTTGGCTTAAAATTATTAACTTTTAAATTATTTTAATATTTTTTGTCATCTCTTTTTTGGTCCACAATAGCCGTAAGTCATTTTGGCATGGTTCTACCAACTTCTGTGTCACTTGTGGGGTGATTCTGGCCCATTCCTCAATTAGAGCGTTTTTCAAATAATTTTTGTTCGAAATTTAGTGTTTGCGGATGTTTTGATCCAAAATTGACCACCAATTTTCGATCAGGTTAAGGTCAGGTAACTTTGCCGGCGGTGCCATCAACTGGGGGCAGTTCCAAATAAGCCACGACTGCATAATCCCAGACTTATGATTCGGGTCATTATCTTGATATAACCGGTAGCTACGCTGTATTGCAAGTTTCTCAGCACTTTGGATTAAATTATATTTTAAAATGTTGAGGTACACTGTTTTGTCCATTGTAGTCTCCATGAATTTCAACTGGCCCACGCCGGATGCGGACATACAGCCCCAATTCATGACGCTGCAACCGCCATGCTTCACTGTTGGTTTGAGATTTTTTGTTTGCAGCTCTGTATTAGGTTTCCAGACCAGGCCAGACATACGAAATGCCGTCAGAGCCAAAAGTGTTAAATTAAGACTCGTCCGTGAATATCACTGTGTTCCAGAAGTTGGAGTCCTTTCAAATGTTCTCCTTAGCGAAGGCAAGTTGACTCAGTTGATTTTTGTTTTTTTTTTATTTATAAATGACTTTACAAGCTACTCGACCATTGAACCCTTGCTCGCGAAGCATACGTCGAACGGTTTCGGCACTACACGTCTTTCCCAATTCGTTGTTGACTTCACTTTTACGGCGGGATTTTCCTTTTTTGAAATGGCTTAGGACTTCTTCACGTTTCTCAATTGTTTTACGCCGTCCTATTTTTAAGGAAATCAGATTTTGAAACTTCAACAACTGAAAAATACTAGCAACATTTCTCTTGCAACATTTTTTTCGCAACAATTTAATTAAACTGCCTATTTATGTTGAAGTAAAAAGTGACAGTTGTCGTTCATTTTTTGTTTTTATATACCCTGCAGAAAAATGGACCAGATTTAGAATAGTTCTGTACTAGTTCCAAAAAGGGCTAATACTGGTCCCACTACAATACCCTTTTGCATTGAATGAACTATCGCTTTTTACGGGTTGATGTCATAGGAAAAGACAATTGTCCCCATAAACATTTGTTTTTCACTATATCTTGTGACGTGGTTTTATCAAAGGCTGAGGTAAAACTCAGCCGCTCCAAGGTTCTCTGAAGGATCCACTCAACCTTCAGTAATTAAGTACACAATTGAATATGATTTTATATTTTCAATCTTTATTGTACAAATTCAATCACTTAATATAATCCTTATGATAATGTATACAAAGTAAACAGTGCAGCGTACGTAGTAAACAGTTGGTGGCAGTTCAACGTTTTATCGGTAAGGTTCGGTTCTGGTATACGGAAATGGCAACGGTGCGGCGCTGCTAGCTTAGCGACGGATTTAGTTTTGTAAAATCTGGACTATTGCTTCAGAGCATACGGTTGCAGGTTTTCTTAATAGAAGCGTTGGCTTAGCGAGAGCAATTAAAGTTTAAACTGCATAGCAGGATTTGCATAACAAAAAATAAAATTAACCATAAGCGCAATTCTGGTGTGAGGTCGGCTGCAAAGCTTAGAGAAAGCCAGGTTCCGGCAGCGCAGCAAGCAGAACATGTAAATAATTAAACCTTTTGCGATGGCGACTGAGCAGCTTAACATAAGCGAGGTTCAGGCGGCGAAGCAAATAGAATATATGACGAGTGCTCTGATGTGAGGGCAGCTGAAAGGCTTATAGAAGCGAGGCAGCACAGCAGGCAGAGGCAGAACGGTTTTCATTCGGTTGGAGGGTAGACGAAAAAGCAGATTAGTGCAAGGTCCGACTACAAGTTCACCGAAGTTTAAAAAAAAAAAAACAAGAATAAAAAAATAGTACCATAAAAACTTCCAGAGAAGTAAGGTATTGTCGTGAAACGTATGAAAGGTTATGCACCGACGAGTCACACCAGTTGCAACAATTTGCGCTTACTTAAACATTTGACATCCAAAACCAGTTGTGAATCATATTATTGAAAACTCACATCAATCGAAGTCTGGCTGCGTGTTTTAATTTAGTTGTCAATAGTTTGTGCGTAGGTGTTCTGTATGTGTGTGTATGTTGTTTCTTAATCTAGGTTTACAATCAGCGTTGCCACTTTGGTTAAATTCAACCAAGTTTGGTAGTTTTTTTTCTTCAAATCAGCTTTTGGTTATTTGGTAGATTTTTTTTCAATTTGGAAGATTTTGGTAGATTTTTAAATTTTGTAGTTTATCAAAATTTTTCAACAAATAAAACTCACAGAAAATAAATGAAAATCATAACGTTTGGTTTACCTTGCTTAAATATGCACATTTTGTTACTCTTCCAAGTTCTGATGTTCTTTCAATTGATTTTTTTTAATTAAGGCGGTCTTCTCATTCAAAACCCGTTTTTTGGACCCTTTTTAAAAAAATTCTTATTTGAAAACGCAAAGAATAATTGAAAACTTATTTTATTTATTGTATTACAAAAGTTTCAAAGTAAATAAAAAATTTTTTTTTGCCTCGATACGTGGGCTGTTCAAAAAGTAATGAGACTTCAAAGTTGGTGGTGAAAAAAAAGGTATCGTCACGGCGGCCACGATTCCGGGTCTCCGGAGCGTCTGAAATGAAAAAAAAAACGGGGTTATAATCAGTATAGATGTAATTCTCGGGTGAACCTCAAGCTTAATTTTGTGATTTTTTTGACAAAATGGCGGCCATTCAAAAAAAAATTCAATTTCGGGCTTTTTTTTTGTAGTTTAGTGTAAAAAAAAATAGTAAAAAATTTTTTAAAATTATGGTCGAGGTTCACCCGAGAATGGTGACAATTTTGAGTCGATTCCACTTTGTTTCATGAAAATCGGTTCAGTTGAACTGGAGATATCATGGCCGCCAGTTCGAAAAACGTGGTTTCGAGATAAACGCGTTTAAAGTTTAAAAAAGCTCATTTTGACGAAGACCTTGCTTCACAAAAAAGGCTGTATCTTCTAAAGTATTTCGAATTTCTAAAAATCCTTTTAGGGGCATATTCACAACTACCCAATAAATAAATGCAAAAAAAAGTCGAAAAAAAAGTTGCTCAATGAGAAGACCCCCTTAACTCACTCGGCAATGGCAGGAGTTTGAAGCACTAGCAGCGATTGCTCAAAAGAGGCGTGATAGAATGATCCATTGCTGCCAAGAGGCAAAGCATGCACCATTTGATGGGGAGGGGATAACTAGCAAAAAAATATACTTGTAAAAAACGGAATATTACAAAATTGGATTTAAGACTTATACTCGGCTGGAAAATTAGACTCAGCAACAACCGGAAGTGCAACTCGTGCAAGTAATGCTGTAGTTATTCCTTCAGCTAATTGAGAATGTAAAGGTTAAATAAATTCTTAAAAGTATTAAAAGTAACTTAGGAATAAGCCAAAAATATTGAAAAATGTTTTTCGTTTAATCTTTTTTATATATTCTTTGGTGTTATTTTGTTTTATATGTTTTCGTTTAGTCAGATTTAATTTATGTATAAACTTAAATATATCATTAAAAAATGCCATTATTATATCATGTTTTTGAATTGGTATATATTCTAACTATAAAAATTTATGGGCAAAGGTCACGTGACCCTAATAAAGCAAACATTTTTGTTGAAGATTTTGTATAAATATCTCAAACGGTATAGAAGTTATGAACGATAAAGTGAAATGTATGTCAGAAAAAATTGAGATTGCGAAAAAACTTGTCATGTGGCCATCATCTTTTTTTTTGGTGGAAAGTTTATTTTGCTTTTGAAATTACTAAAAAAAAAACAAAGATTCACTTTTTGAGACATGAGCAAGTTACATGTTTTCCAAAAAGTTTGCAACTGTTGCATACATATTCCAAAAATATTTATATTTTAAATCGCTTTTCAATAGCTTTCTAACGATACTTAATTTACAAAAATAGGGTAACAGATGATGGAGATATGATTTATTGGAAATGACTGTATTTTCAAGATTTGTACTTCTACCAAAAATTCGTAATAAAAAATAACAAATAACTTATGTTCTTTTAAGTGAAATAAGAACCAATAGCCAAAATTCAAGCCAAGAGCATGAGCCAATCATATTTTTGTTTTTATTTCATATTTTTTTTTTATATATTTTATTAAAATTAATTTCTTATAACAATTGCTTAGTCCCCGCGAAGCCTTAGGCTTGTGTGCAAGGATAATAATCATGACTTGCATTGGGCGTGGAATGTCGGTATTCGGAAAATACTGAGATCTTATCTTATTTATGTTTTTAATATGGAATTATTATCAAAAATGTGAGTTGCTATTTACGATTGTTTAATATATAATAAAAAATGAATATAAATGTTAAGATGACAACATTTTTACAGTATTCCAAAAAGAGCTTTAAAGCTTATATTGATTTGGTAGTTTTGTATCCATTTTGGTAGTTTTTTTGTAATGTGGGTGGTAGCAAAATTATTTTTTCAGTGGCAACCCTGTTTACAATAGTTGTTGCTTTTGTTTTTTTTTTTGTATGTTTGTACTAATTATGCCTGGGTTCGAACCCCACAGCGGTCGCTGACAAAAATATTTTTATTTTTTTTTTTTTTTTTGTTGTTTTTGTGTTTTTTTTCTTTTTAATAATAATAATAATTTAATTAATAAAAATAGTTCATAAATAATAAAAATTAAATGAAATAATAATAATATATAATAAGTTAAATAAGTATATCATAATAAGTATAACATATTCATATAATGCGGTCGGCCTGGGTTCGATCCCTACGGCGGGCAAGATAAATTATTATTATTTTTTTTTTTTTGTTTTTTTTTGTTTTTATAACAATAACATATGTATGATAGGAACTATAAAATAAACTTATACTAGTTTGTAACGCGCCGTTACAATCTGAACTAGTTCCATTATGACTAGTTCTAAACTGGTCTATTTTGGTACAGTCCAAAAGTGGTCTGTTTCCAAACTATTATTCGCCTTATTGGGAACACGGGTACGTACATTATAACAAATTAAATGCTTGTATATTGTCTTACCTGTATATTTACCATTTACCACTTCAGCATTTTCATCGAAAATATTTGCCAAAGTGTTAAGAAGTTCCGAATCTAAATGAAAAAAAAACGAGCCACAACACGTTTTGGCGTATCTGTTTTCTGATTTCTTGTGTGTCTGCTGTCAAGAAAAACTAAGAATATAAAAATAAGTTGAAACTGTTCTATGCTGGGCGTCTTTTGTACTAGTTCGCAACTAACTCCCATTTCACTAGAAATAAACTAGTGAGTTTTTCCAATTGTCTCCAAAATAACTGCTGGGTATTTACTTGTATATATTTTGAAAAGTAAAGCATGCATTTCTCAAATTTTTCAATTTCTTCGCAACAAAATATTTGTTACGCAACAAAAAAATCAAATGTTGCAAGTGAAATTTCACGCAAACGAGCGTACTAGGCTTTATTCTTCAGATTTCTTCATAATTTCTTCAAATCCAAAAAATGAAAAATTTTAAAATTTAAATTTATTCTTGAAATTTCCTTTCCAAATTATACTTATTTATAAATAGTTATAACAGCAAACATGGTGTATCCATTCACATAAATTCACATAAATTAACCCGTATTGTCAAATGGGGTTATTTCTGACCCAGTCTCGAGTACTATTTTGTCTTGTTATGACATTAGGAACACAAATATAGTCAAAAATAGAAACCCATAGAAACTTTGATATTTCATCAACAAATCTACATTTAAATTTTATCTATTATTTTATTATATTATTAATCTATTTATTTCTAGGCCAGTTTCTAAATTTAATCGATCACTGGTTCAATATATGAATAAAGTCTTTAAAGTCCTCATTACTATTAGTTTTTGAAATAGTAACCTTTTTACAACTTTTGGGGAGTTCCTATACTGACAGTCTCAGGAACTTCTAGCACTATTCCATTCAAAATTATAAATCAAAATTACTCAAATGACTCTTCCTCAGACCTTATATGGCAATTGCAAAATTTATAGCACCATTTATTGAAGGATCTCCTTAAGACAGAAGCAAGATGCATTTACAAAAAAATAAAGACAATTGGTTTTATTTTTTTTTTGTTCTTTATTAGTTAAAAAGTTGAGATTGTCGTAATGAGAATTATCAAAACTAGTATCATAGACTAAAAGCTAGCGACCGCCAGACTTACGTCATTTTATAAAAGCTAAGATTTTGTGTGTGGTTGCATACAACAGTAGGTAACAACGTTTGGATATTATGAATCCAAGGTCGAGGGAACTTTGGAAGCTTTAAGCTTTGAAAAAATCCAAAAAAAGGGTCCTACTTATGTCATAGTATCAAAGCTGAATTCTATACTACCCCGACAACAATCAATTCGTACGCCTGCATATTTCATAATATTAACACTTTCAACTTTTATTTATAATAAGAAAACAATATTTCTGATACAAACTTTGTAGTATCCTTAAAGCTTGAAATGTAAATTTTTAGAAATAATAGCAAAAGTAAAAAAATTTACAAAAACAACAACGTTTATAGCGAGATTAACCAACACAGTCATAAAATGCAGTCCAAAAACTGACAACATTCAATTCGTACGATAGAAAGAATGCGATTGTGCACAAGGATAACGGGACAAAATATTTTTTGCTGATTCTGTATATCAATTGAAAATGTATTGGGAATGTTTTGAGAAAACTTTGGTCACTCTTTGATTTTATACCAGTAGTTTTTTGAATGATATTCTACTATGGCACGTGGCAAAGCGGTTTGTGAAGAAATAAGAAAGTTAATTGTTAAAAACTTTATTTTCAACTTTATGAAGCCGGAAGAACTTCATCACTATTTTTGTACCCTTTTAAGTGTCTTAAGGAACCCCCCCCTGCCAGGTGTCTTGCAGTTGGTTTTTGTGTTCAAAATGATGGCCTCAATAACATATATAAAATTCAGCTTTGATACTATGACGTAAGTAGAACCCTTTTTTTTAACTTTTCAAAGCTTAAAGCTCCTAATGTTTCCTCGACCTTGGATTCATAATATCCAAACGTTGTTACCCACTGTTGTATGCAACCACACACGAAATCTTAGCTTTGATAAAATGACGTAAGTCTGGCGGTCGCTGGCTCTTAGTCTATCAGTCTAGCATTCAATTGGAGAATATAATCTAAATTTAAATAATTCTCTAGCTTAAATATATATAATATAATATTTTAATTTTTTTTTTAATTTATTATTATAGACATTTAAAGTCTTGTACTTAATCTTACAATATTTTACTACCATCAGTTGCATATCAACTCTTGCAATTGTTGTAATTTTTATTTGCTTTAAACACACTTCCAACAGTCCTTAACGCTCTCACTATATTTTGAACATTTTTAATTTTGAACGTTAAAATACAATATTGCATACGAACAGAACAACCGACATAACAAGCAAGAAATTAAGTTATAACTTATGCCATAGAGTACCTTAATGCATACTTTAAATGTAAAAGAAAACACATATGCATAGCTTAAGTACAGCTTTTCTCTGCATAAAATAGTACTTAAATCATATAAAAAAAAAAAAATTAAAATGCAAGCGCAAGCAACATGAAATATAAACTTTTATTTTTAAACAATTGGAACAAGCCTTCAGGATGGTCATAAAAACAAATCTACAGGATTTTTTATTTTTTTTCAACTGCATAGAGCCAGCCGTATAGAGGAGGAGGCGGCAACAAGCACATCTACATAAATACATATGTAGGTGCGGATGTTAGCAAGCCGTTGCGTTTGCCCCATCATTAAGCAACATTTATTCGACAACAAGCAACAGCAGCAGCAGCAGCAGCAACAACACATATTGGCCTCTTGTACAGACAGACGCATCTATTATGCGGCTATAGCTACCAGCTAAAGCTACGCATGCGCAGTGCATAGAAATGCAAAAACCTAGATGGATGGCAACCAGCCAGTTAGCTAGCATCGCGGAAACGTAGCTTAAAAGAGCTCATTTAAAAATATGCTAAATTCTAGACTATAAAATAAGTTGGCAACAATCAGGGCTGCTGTCTGCTTGGCAACATCCTTTGCGCTAGCAGTCTTGCAGTATTGCAGCCTTGTTGGTTTTCTTGCATTCAACGTCGTCACCGTAAGGCATTCACGCATGCGTGAGTTAAAAATCTGATATCGCATAATTGAGCATGGCGTGGCGGCGTAGTTCGAGCCTCAACAAGTTCAAAAAGTCGAAAAAGCTTGCAAAAGGGTAGCGTTTGAGCCTGAGCATAAAATTTATTTGGAATATGCTGCTAATGTATGCCTAAGTATAGGAGGCCCTTCCGTTGTTGCAAAACTAAAATAAATTTTTTTTTTTTTGCGTGTTTATGATGTGTGTGTGTGTGTGTGTGTTTGAGTTTGTACACGATTTGATGTTTTACATGTGCAAAGTTCTTAGTACTCGCTTTGCTGTTGTGCAGTTTGTTGCAGTTGCAGTTGTTGTTGTGCAGTTTTAACTTACAGTTGTTGTTGTTGGTTGTTGTTAGTTAAACAATGAAAACGTGCAACGTACATGCGCATGCGCAGCTCTACACACTTGTTTAGCCCGTGCGCAGCCTTTTAGCATGCGGCGCATAGCTCGTTTCAGCGCCTAGCCAGTGTCTGCAAGTCTCTTCTATGTCTGCTTTTTCTTCTTCTTGTATTGCTTGCTTTAACAACTCTCTGCTGCTTGAAAAACTAGAAGTTTGCAAAAATCTGCATAATAGACGACTTGGCCAATGCTAATGGGGTAGGGCCCCAACCTTCAAATCAACTGATGGACAGATGCAGGATGAGGCTGCTTGAAAACAATGATCAGGCACTCTAGTCCAGCATCAGCGCTTCAGACACTCTCACTCACGCTTTGATGCTCATGCAACATAGATATAATGACATGTAAGAACAGTGAAGCAAATTAAATTGCCAGATGTAGGAAAAAAAATTTTATTTATTTAAACAGAAATAATGAAACTTATAGTATTTTTATTTTATTCCTATACAAAAATTATTTTAAGTTCTACCTACCTCTATGTAAGATATATTAAATTTTTTTTTGCTAAATTTAAAACAAACAAATGTAAGTCTTTAAAGCAAAGTTCTGACTTAAAACTTAATCTTCATTTAAAAACGCATCTTTAGAAGATTTCATAACTACTGATGAATAAAAAGAAACAAATAATGAAATATTGTTTTTCTCTTTCGGGATCCAAAATGTATATTTTTTTTGAAAAATTGTCTGTGTTTTTACCGAAAGTTTTACAAACACTAGTAATATTATTAGGATTTTATTTCAGGATACAAAAAAAAAACCTTCTTAAATATGGATATTCGATATTCGAACAAAATATGGATGAATGAATACATTATAAATGAAAAATTGTGAAATGATTTGAAGAATGAAAACATTAAATTGCAAGTTAAAATATATAATATATAATTTTCCTTTAAAGAATATCTTTTGATAAACAGATATGAAAAATCATATTTTAAGGTTGATGTGAAATTGTAAAAAATTATTTTGAATGAACTAATTATAATTATTTGAAAAAAAACATTTCTTTTTATTTTTGAAGAAAAGAAATAAAACAAAATGTCATCTTGACAAAATATGTAGTCTTTAACGTTACACTTTAACTTTTGATGCACAGATTACACTTTCGAAGGTTCATGTAGAATTTTTTAAATAAATTAGAAGCGAAAATACTAATCAAAAAGTAAAGTTTTTGTCTTTAACGTTACATTAAAATGCATATTTCTGCAAATATATCTTGAAAATATTTCATGAATCCCACTAACTTCGTATCTGAACATGAAAGTAGGTCTCAAGACTTGCATTGCAAACAAACTTTTATGCCAACTTTTGTTGTTTTGAAGATTTATTTAGTTGTATGTGGTCTTTAACATTACATTTGAAAAATAAATAAAATTTTAAAAAATAAAACAAAATGTTATCTTGCATTTCGAGAAGCCAAAATGTGTGGTCTTTAACGTTACACATTAACTTTTGATATACAGATATGGCAGTTACACTTTCGAAGGTTCGTATGAAATTTTAAAAATAAATTAAATGTGAAAATAATTATCTTATCGTACATTTTTTCACTTTAACGTTACATTCGAACACATATTTTTACAAATATATCGAAATTATTTCATGAAAAAAAGGCCTCAAGACTTAATTGTTTATTACGTGAACAATCTTTTCTTCAAAATTTTGTTGTTTTCAAGATCTATCCAGTTTTAGTGCTCTTGAACGTTACATTTAAAAAAGCCTGAATCGCAATAATGAAAACAAAATGCGATTATCCGCTTCTAGGAACCAAAATGTGTGGTCTTTAATGTTACAATTTAACTTTTGATATACAGATATGACAGATATGAAATTTAAGAAATAAATTTGAAGTGAGAAAACTTATGTTAAAAAAACTTATCATACAGTTAATCTTTTTCTCTTCAACGTTACATTCGAACACATATATTTTCAAATATATTGAAAATATTTTATGATTACCATTAATTTTGTATCTAAACATGAAAGTAAGTGCCAAAACTTGAATTTTTTGTTAAAAAATGTTTGTTCTTACTTTTGTTGTTATGAAGATATATTCAGTTTTATGGGATCTTTAACGTTAGATTTAAAAACAACTAAAATAAAAAAACTTAAAACAAAATGTTATCTTGCACTTCTATATGAAAAAATATGTGGTTTTTAACGTTACACTTTAACTTTTGATTTCCTTTTTCGATTTGAAACTTTCGAAGGTTTGTGTAAAATTTAAAAAAGAAATCTGAATTGAAAATACTTGGCACATAGTTAATTTTTTTCTCTTAAATGTTACACTCGAATGCATATTTTTGCAAATATATCGAAAATATTTCATGAAACCCACTAAGTTCGTATCTGAACATGAAAGTAGGACTCAAGACTTGCATTTTTTGTAAACAAAATTTACGCTAACATTTATTGTTTTAAAGATTTATTCTGTTAAATATGGTATTTAACGTTACATTAAAAAATAACTTAAATAAAAAAAATGTTATCTTGCATTTCTAGAAGCCAAAATGTGTGTGCTTTAACGTTACACTTTAACTTTTGATGCACAGATATGAAAGTTATAATTCCAAAGGTTCGTATGAAATTTAAAAAATTAATTTTAAGTGAAAATACTTATTATATAGTTAAGTTTTTTCTCTTTTTCTCATATTTCTGCAAATGTATAGAAAATATATCTTGCTACCCACTAATTTCGTATCTGAACACGAAACAAGGTCTCAAGACTTGCATGTTTTGTAAAAAAGTTTTATTCTAACTTATGGTATTTTTAAAATATGTCCAGATTATGTGGTCATTAACGTTACATTAAAACTTTAAATAGCTAAAATCGAAAGAATTAAATAAACTGTTGTTTAGCACTTCTAGAAGCCAAGATGTGTGGTCTTTTAAGTTACACTTTCGAAAGTTCTTGTGAAATTTTAAAAATTAATTTGAAGTGAAAATTCTCATAATATTTTTCTCATTAACGCAAGACTTGAACGCATATTTCTGCAAATAACTGAACATGAAACAAGGTCTCAAGGCTTGCATTTTTTGTAAAAAAATGTTCTTCTAACTTTTGGTTTCTTAAAGATACATCGAGTTTATGTGGTCTTTAACGTTACATTAAGACGATAAAAATTTAAAATAAAAATAATGAAACAAACTGTTGTTTTGCACTTGTAGAAGTCTAAATGTGTGGTTTTTAACGTTACACTATAACTTGTGATGCACAGATATGACAGTTACACTTTCGAAACTTCGTGTCAAATTTTAAAAATAAAATTTGAAATGGAAATACTAATCATATATGTAGTTATGTTTTTTTTCTTCAACGTTACACTCGAACGCATATTTCTGCAAATATATCAAATATATTTCATGATAATAAGCCTCAAAATGTGAATGTGAAAAAAAGCCTCAAAACTTGAATTTTATGCGAACAAATTTTTCTTCTTACTTTTGTTGTTTATAAAATATATGCAGTGTTATGTGGTATTTAACGTTACATTAAAAAGAGAAATAATTAAAACCGAAAGAATGAAAACAAGCTGTTGTTTTGCACTTCTAGACGTTAAATAGTGTGGTCTTTAACGTTACAAGTTCATACATTTTGTGGCGATTTTTTTCGTATTCGACACAGGCAAAATGAACATATGAAACGATTCATAAACAGACTTTTTTAAGTTTTTCGATGGTATGCTTATAAATCAACGAAATAAGTCGATACAGAGCGATGTTTGGACCGTTACTCCTACAGAGAAAATTAACCATAACTATACGGTTTACTTTTACAAGCTATGTCAACTGTAAGGCTTTCAGACCTTTTAGAGCAGTTATAATATTAATCTTTGTTTTCTTTTTAATTCCTACCCATTAATTTCTTTATTGATGTATTAACTTATCAAAATTGAAAAAAAAACATGAATATCAACACGTGTGTCAAACGTAAAATGTTTTCTACAGTCACTGTAACTTAACGATAATTAAAAACAAAAAAATAAGCATAACTCATATCAGTCTTCGACCGCTTTATCATAAAACTTCTGTTATGTTTTATCATTATTAGATTTTCAAACTTCAATTAAAAATTTTATCAAAATTCTTAAGTAAACAACTAAAAATAATGCAGCTTTTATTAAGACATAAAAAATAAATCTTTCCGACAGTCACAACATCGGGCTATATATGCAGCATCCATAAAGTGCTCAATAAATACTAACTCACTCATCATTGTGCTCGTTATGCTTGCACTGTAATAAATAACTTTTATCATCTCATAAATGTGTTTATTAACCATTACCGAAATGCAAGAATAACAGTCATCAGTTTTTATAACCAACTTCCTGCTTAATTATTTTGTTGGTCTAGAAAAAGAAATAAGAAAAATGAAAGAAAAAAAACAACAAATAGCTCCAACTCTAAACTGACTAATTGATTCATCTGAAAGACAATTTAAGTTAAAAAACGAATTAAAAGATGGCAACCCTTTCAGCTAACAATGTTACTAAAACCACAACGCTTACAACAAAACCGGCGACAATTCATCAATGTCGCTGTTATAGCGTCAGCGTCACTCCAGCAACAACTTCAGTGAGTCGACATAAAAACCTGAATTAACAATGAATAAAAAATAAGCATTGAAAAAGATTGTTAAGAAAACTGAAAATTCACCTAATTTATGTAAAAGTGCGCTTCCGCTGGGCGTGTATGTGTGTGTGTGTTTGTTGTTAATGTTTTATTGTTTTTCTTTTTCGTCCAATTTTGAATGTGGTTTTAATTTCTTAGCAGAAAAGCACTCAAGCGGAACCGCAAGCAACAAGCTGCTTTGTTTGATTTAACAAAAAACGAAAAAAATAATTCAAATTGAAGTTGAGTCATAAGCGAGAAGATACTTAGAAGAGTGCTTGGATACTTAGAAGAGCGCTTATGGAAGCTTTTAATAACTTAGACTGATGTGCTAATTGAAAAACTTAAAAACCGGAAAATTTTTTGGAATACATAAATGCATATAATACAAAAATACAAACATACAAAATACAAAATACAAAATAGAAAATACAAAATACAAAATACAAAATACAAAATACAAAATACAAAATACAAAATACAAAATACAAAATACAAAATACAAAATACAAAATACAAAATACAAAATACAAAATACAAAATACAAAATACAAAATACAAAATACAAAATACAAAATACAAAATACAAAATACAAAATACAAAATACAAAATACAAAATACAAAATACAAAATACAAAATACAAAATACAAAATACAAAATACAAAATACAAAATACAAAATACAAAATACAAAATATAAAATACAAAATACAAAATACAAAATACAAAATACAAAATACAAAATACAAAATACAAAATACAAAATACAAAATACAAAATACAAAATACAAAATACAAAATACAAAATACAAAATACAAAATACAAAATACAAAATACAAAATACAAAATACAAAATACAAAATACAAAATACAAAATACAAAATACAAAATACAAAATACAAAATACAAAATACAAAATACAAAATACAAAATACAAAATACAAAATACAAAATACAAAATACAAAATACAAAATACAAAATACAAAATACAAAATACAAAATACAAAATACAAAATACAAAATACAAAATACAAAATACAAAATACAAAATACAAAATACAAAATACAAAATACAAAATACAAAATACAAAATACAAAATACAAAATACAAAATACAAAATACAAAATACAAAATACAAAATACAAAATACAAAATACAAAATACAAAATACAAAATACAAAATACAAAATACAAAATACAAAATACAAAATACAAAATACAAAATACAAAATACAAAATACAAAATACAAAATACAAAATACAAAATACAAAATACAAAATACAAAATACAAAATACAAAATACAAAATACAAAATACAAAATACAAAATACAAAATACAAAATACAAAATACAAAATACAAAATACAAAATACAAAATACAAAATACAAAATACAAAATACAAAATACAAAATACAAAATACAAAATACAAAATACAAAATACAAAATACAAAATACAAAATACAAAATACAAAATACAAAATACAAAATACAAAATACAAAATACAAAATACAAAATACAAAATACAAAATACAAAATACAAAATACAAAATACAAAATACAAAATACAAAATACAAAATACAAAATACAAAATACAAAATACAAAATACAAAATACAAAATACAAAATACAAAATACAAAATACAAAATACAAAATACAAAATACAAAATACAAAATACAAAATACAAAATACAAAATACAAAATACAAAATACAAAATACAAAATACAAAATACAAAATACAAAATACAAAAAAAAAAGATACAAAATATCCTAAAATGATTTATATATATGATAAAAAAAAAAAAATAAAGAAATGAGTTTTATTTCTGTCCACAAAAAAAAAATAAAAAAAATTATTTTTAGTAAAAAAATTATTTTTTATTTTTAATGAATGCCAAAAAAATTTAATGAATGATTTTTATTTAAGAGTAGAAAAATTGAAAAAAACTGATCGCAGCTCTAGTCCCAAAACTGTAGAAAAATCTTGAAAATTTCCAACAGCAATTAAAATTTGCTTAGCATTTTTTTTAGCTTTAAGCGTTTTATTGACAACTTGTGCGCGGCATTGTTATCGCACACAGGCAGATCTGTACAACCTTCATCTACACAAGCTTTATTTATTTTTTGTTTTTTCATAACGTTTCCACGGAGTCATCATCACTTTTCAGCCAGAGCAACTCATGACCGACTGCGTGGTATGATTTCCTCAAAACAGATATGTTTGCGTTTCGGACATGAACTTTGCTGCCTTTTAACTTTAACAAGGAAATCGAGCGTTTTGCAAGATGCTGGACTTCCTCTCTTCTGACCACTTCCCACTGCATAACATGCAAAAAAAAAAAAAAACGAACAACTAGCCTAGCTTCAACTACGTCTTGGCAGTCGAGAAAAGCCATCGCTATCTAGGAATGTGCAATAAACATAGTTTGGACTCGAGCTCCAGCTCTGCTTATTAAGCTGATCATCATCTCTCTGGCTATGTGAAATTTTTTTCCTACACTTTTATTATAAAAATAGCTGGCAAACGACAGACGGCTGGACAGACAAAGTACAGTGAAAAGGGCTTCGATTTATGCTGCGCTCGATACGAGTTGTTAAAGTTATGGATAGGCTTGTGAATGTTGGTGTTGCTGATGTATTCCATCACCGACGTCATCATCAACTTCATCAGCTGCAACAGGCCACAAAAACACTATCAACGCCAGCACCATCATCGTGAGGTCGTGAGCAAACATTTTTTCCAAGCAGTTGTTTTGCATTCTTTTTTTTTCAATTTTTTTATACAGAGTTTGAGGAATTTCTTGTCTTTGCTTAGCATTTTCATGAAATCACAGACTAAATTTTGTGTTTGTGCAAGAACCGTGATTTGGTGCCAATTTTTTTTTCGCATGAATATTAAACAAAATGAGCGCGCTTTAAAAAAAAAACTTAAAATTAAGCAGCGATAACCAAGTCTAGCTTTTTAGTTGATAGCTTTTTGTATTGAAAATTTGTACAAAAAGTTGAAGTCTGCTGTGAACCTCTCTGTGTAAACATGTTTATCTCAAAACTTATTTTTTTTTTCGATATCCTGTGCCGCCACCGCCTATTTGAGTGCCACTGTCATTATGATCTTCAGTAATCGCTTAAAACATCGTCAGCTTCAAGGAAAATGTAATTTTTTGCCTTACAACAAAAACGCAACAACAACAACAACAACACCAACAATAGTGTATTAAAAACATGCTACACACTCCACGCTTGTTCCTGCCCGTTGTAGATGTTGTTGTTACCGCCGAACTGAACATGAACATAAAATTGTGCGAGATGAAAAACAACAGGGAAAAACAGCTACGAAAAACATCGGCAAAAAACAACAACATCATCACGTTAAACATGCTGATGATGAAATAGACTCCAGCCGGGTTCTGATACAATGATCAACATAGGTATTGCGGCTGTTGTTGTTGTTGCAGCAAAAAAGTTTTGATCAAGTCAAGCTTTGCAACAACTAAGTCGTCGCTGGTACTCGCCTTCTTCTGTTAACAAGATTTGAATTGTTGGTTCAACGTCTGCTGGCTGACCAATGCCGCCGCCAACCATTGCGCCGATCTTCATTTTGTGATTGAAAAGCTGTTGCTTAGCACAGGATTAATTCTATTTCCGATAAAAATGCTTGATATTAAGACGCAAAGAGTTGATTTTTCTAATTTAAGCAGTTGTAGCCTGAGAAGTACTGATGTGTAGGTTTAGAATAAAATTTATGAGAAATTATTGTTCTTAAGCATCACATTGGTTTTTGGAAAAAATAACAAAAATTTAGTCTTTAAGACAGTTTGTGTTGAAGAATTGACAGTTAAACGATATTTGAGAGAATTTTGTGGTTAGAAACATAAGCAGAAAGAAAACACCATTTAAGCTACTTCAAAAAATAACGCGATGAAGAGAAACAAGTAAAGAAAGTTTAAAGTCGGTCTAGGCCGACTATGAAATACCCTAAACCCACTTTTCAAAAACAATAAAATTTTTATTGTAAATGGACGTGTCCGTGGGCGCATGAAGCCTATATTTTATGTGCATTTAAATGTTGATGAAAAATTTACACATACCAAGTTTTATTCCTGTAGCTCACAGTTAATGCCTTTATTGTGCTTTCGCTATGGGAGGTGGGCGAGTTCATGGACGGATTACTCCCAATTTTTGAACACACCTTAGTTTTGGTATAAAATACATACATACCAAATTTAATTTCTCTATGACAAACATAACCTTATTTATTGAGTTTTAAACTTTTTGGGTTGTATAGGAGGTAGGCGTGTCCGTAGGCGGATGACGTCCATTTTTCAAAACCATCTTTGGCTTATCATAAAAAACATATGTGCCAAATTTTAGCTCTCCAGGTTAAACACAGGCTTATTTATTGCGTTTTCAGTTTTTGGGTTGTATGGGAGGTGGGCGTGTCCGTGACCGGATGACGTCCATTTTTCAAAGCCATCTTTGTGTTGGTATAAAACACACACATATCAAATTTTATTGTTGTAGGTTAACTATGAGCTGAGTTACGCAGTTTTCAATTTTTGCGTTGTATGGGAGGTAGGCGTGTCCGTGGGCGGATTCCAAAAAAATTCAACAGTGCAGATCCTTGGGTGCATGTGACCATGTGTATCAAGTTTCATCCAATTATCTCTACTCCTTCTTCTTATCCTGTGTATACGGACAACACACAGACGGACGGACGGACATGGATAGCTCGACTCAGGTGGTGACGCTGATCAAGAATATATATACTTTTCTATACCGGACTCGCTTCGTTCTATGCGTTACAAACGTTTGCACAAAGTTAATATACCCTGACCTTTCAGTTTTAGGGTATAAAAATGCATTGAATTTTGTACCAACCGGCAATGAAAAAACATAAGTAATTTTACATAAGCCAGCTTAGCAAATTTTGTAATTCCGCAAAAAAACGTATGCAATATGCAGGTGACTTTGTTGTGGCCGAGGATTTTTCTAAGTTTTAAATAAAATACAGTATATATAGATAAGATGGATTCTGTGTTCCACAGGCTGTCTTAACATATTCCAAAACCTCCCTCCAAGGCCATGTTCTCAATTCTGAATGAATAAATGAATAAAAGTCCAGAAAATTCTCAAACTGCTGGTCAGCAAAATTGTTTTTGAGAACGATACGAGAACGATTTGTATTTTGTATTTTGAGAATCGATGGAAAATTTAAGAAATTTTGAAAACAGTACCACTATTTTGGGTTAAAGATTAATTTCATCAAAAATCTGATGGCATATTCGGATTAAACAGATGATTTTACATGAAAATATGTCCCCTAAATGTAAAAAAAATTAATTTTAAACATGTTCAATAGACCGGATCGAAATTTAGATTTCGCCGGTTGGGGTGTCAAAAGTTAGAGGAACTCATTAAAATGATTTCTGCATACTTTTTTTTCAAATCGGATAAAAACAGCCGAAGCAATTTTGATTCTCCTGAAGGACCTTTTTGGTAAAAAACATGTTTTTTGCTTGTAACTTTTAATTTTTCACAGAACGTATACCCACACATGCTAAAATATTAAATTTCTTAATTATACCAATATTTTGATATTCAAAAAAATATAAAAATTATGTTCCATTATAACTCTTATTTACCACTTAAAATTGAATTTTTTTAAGAATATGTGGGTATGCGTTCTGTGTAAAATAAAAAGTTTCAAGCAAAAAACATGAATTTTTAGTTTAAGACTTCCAGGTATTTTTAAGCAATCTAACGAATTGTTTTGATGATGTAATATTGCTTTTTGATATTTTAGCTTTTATAAGGCCCCATACATTTTCAATTGGAATGGCATCAGGTAACTGTGATGGCCAATCCAATGTACTAATATTGTTTTCTGCTTTCCATTAAGTGAAGACTTTGCTCCGGATGATTAGGATATTTGTCCTCTTGTAATATCCAATCGGTGTTATTTTTTCCATATAGCTTCTCACCAGACTTCAATAAGCCATCATGAAGCACTTTAAAACGCCAAATCATTGAGCTGAGAAACATCCATAGAAGTGAATTTTTTGGGGATGTGTAACACTACGCTGAGTTACTTTTTCAACTTTTTTTACCCAAAAACGTTTTATATGGGATGTAAAAACACAAAAGTTGATTCATCTGTAAAAACTATTTTTGTCAAATCACGATCGTAATTTTGATGAACCCTTTGCAAGGCTATTTAATGTGCTTTTGCGAGAGCAAAGACTTCAACAAAGTACTGATTCGTTTATGTCTGATCGATGAAGTCTGTCCCGTATCGTATTGAGGGAGATATTCAATCCTTTTTCCGATTAAAATTTTTTAGCTTCTCTCAAGCTCATGGCTGTATTTTTATACCCTAAACCTGAAAGGTCAGGGTATATTAACTTTGTGCAAACGTTTGTAACGCATAGAACGAAGAGAGTCCGGTATAGAAAAGTAAATATATTCTTAATCAGCGTCGCCACCTGAGTCGAGCTATCTATGTCCGTCCGTCCGTCCGTCCGTCCGTCCGTCTGTCTGTCCGTCATGAAACTTGGTACACATGGTCATATGCACCCAAGGATCTGCACTAGAGAATATTTTTGGAATCCGCCCACAGACACGCCTACCTCCCATACAACGCGAAAATTGAAAACTGCATAACTCAGCTCATAGTTAACCTACAACAATAAAATTTGATATGTGTGTGTTTTATACCAACACAAAGATGGCTTCGAAAAATGGACGTCATCCAGTCACGGACACGCCCACCTCCCATACAACCCAAAAATTGAAAACGCAATAAATAAGCCTGTGTTTAACCTAGAGAGCTAAAATTTGGCACATATGTTTTTTATGATAAGCAAAGATGGTTTTGAAAAATGGACGTCATCCGCCTACGGACACGCCTACCTCCCATACAACCCAAAAAGTTTAAAACTCAATATATAAGGTTATGTTTGTCATAGAGAAATTAAATTTGGTATGTATGTATTTTATACCAAAACTAAGGTGTGTTCAAAAATTGGGAGTAATCTGTCCATGAACACGCCCACCTCCCATAGCGAAAGCACAATAAAGGCATTAACTGTGAGCTACAGGAATAAAACTTGGTATGTGTAAATTTTTCATCAACATTTAAATGCACATAAAATATAGGCTTCATGCGCCCACGGACACGCCCATTTACAATAAAATTTTTTTTGTTTTTGAAAAGTGGGCTTAGGGTATTTCATAGTCGGCCTAGACCGACTTTAGACTTTCCTTACTTGTTTTCAAATAGTCCCATAATGACTTTATCTTGCTTTTTTGGGATGATGGTCTCTCCCTGGCTCATCGTCAACGTTTCCAGTGTTTGCAAAACGATCAGACTACCTCTTAACAAAAGCACATGTAGTCTTGAGATATTTTATAGCCTTTTGAACTGTTCATTTTGGACCTTTCGGATGATTTCTTAAGAAGCTTGCCTCAAAGCGATTTTTGCAATGGGCACTCATTTTTCTTACTTCCAACACTTTCGAAAAAACAAAGTGAAACTAATTGAAATTGATCTGTCGGCGATCACAATAGCACTGAATTCAAACTTTGTTTCCTTGCGAACTAGCATTTTAAGAGAAAAACATTATTTTTTAACACACTGTAAGTCCGTTAGGAAAGGAATCGGTTAATTCAAGACAAGGCATTCTTCAATGTTTCTTCAATCTTTCTGCATTCTGTAATATAAGCAGCTTTTGAAAGAAGATATTATTTTTTTTGAAATTTCAGTCTCTGTTATATTTATTGTTATAATTTAGCGCACTTAAATTTTCTGAAAAGACATTTCACTGCTATTGGAATGTTGATAGGGTCAAGTCTTTGCTCTAAAAAGGCGGAAATGCTCAAAATTGAACTTTCTTGGCTTATTTCAGAACAAACAAAGTCGCTCAAAGAAAGCATTGCGATCAGTTTGAAGATCGTGACACATTGAATGTTAGTCGTGTTCAATACGCAACACTTTAACAAGAAGAGCTGCGCTTGCGCAGCGTCATGCTGCAGTGAATGGAAGATGTGCCGCTAGAGCAAGCACTTTAAAAAACAAAAACAAAAAAAAAAAAAACATAACAAAATAAATAATTTAAAAACTTGCATTGTTGTTGACTTTGTGTGCGCAATAATGATGAGCTTTGCTGACTTGGCACATGATCCATCATGCCATTCAAACGTCCTGCCATTCAACTGGACTCTGTCGTCCGTTGATGATGCTGGTTGCTGATGACGATGATGATGATGATGATGATGATGCTGTCCTAATCGATGCTCTGCGCACACAATTGATCAATGTTTGTTGCGCGATCTCATTTATTTCATATTAAAAACTTGTTTACTTGGTGATTGTTTTTTTTTTGTGTTTTTTGGTTTTTTTTTTCTGACAGTTCCTGGTTCAAGAGGTCCCACTCAAGAGTGGCATGATTGAATGCAGTAACCTGCTGAAAAATTGCTAAACATGACTGGGTGAAAACTTAAATTTGGCATTTTTGGCAGTCAACCGACAACTATAATCATTTTAAAGCGTTTATTTAGAGAAAAATATTTTAACGTTATTTGAGTTGGTTTGGTTGGCGTGCTGGGCTGAACCAACTTGGCTTGGCTTGGCTTGACTGTCTGCTAGTGATTTCGACTTAATTGCATTTTAACTCAAATTTTATTGACATTGAAGCCAGTAAAAAATAAAAAATGAGAGAAACAAAAAATGCGTTCACCCAAAGCTGGAATTGTTATTTTATTGGACTCTGTCTGAATTGTATTGAGTTGTCGTTAATGGGATTATGATTTGTGTTGTTGTTGTTGTTATTATTATTATTGACATTGTTGGCTTATTTATGTTTGGTTTTGGTTTTTGGTATATTTTTTTGTGGCGGAAGTTTATTTAAACCGATCATCAAGCGATTTGAGGTTTTGGCACTTCAACGAGTTTCAGACGAAATTTATTGTTATTTTTTTTTAATATCAGATGATTTTTACAAAAAATATAAAGTGATTATGATGGCAAATAAACGGACGATTAAAAATTATGGTTTTTATTTAAATAATGTTGATTTCTTAACAGCAGCTGTTGCTTCATGCGCTTAAAATGTAAATGAAAGAAGTATATCTTGCCCTGACGAGCCTTGCATGTCTGCAACTCATTTAATTGTAGCATCAGGTGGCATTAATCAAGCGCAGTTTTTGATCAGACAATTATTCAAAAAGTGTTTTTGGAGCGCCTTTATTCTCAACTCAAATGTGAATTCTGAAATTATATAAAAATTAAATTGATATGAGTAGCTTAACCGTTAGCACTGTTTGTTGTGTCATCAAGAATCGGGGGTTTTTTTTATTTGCTTTCAGCATTTTCCCTAGGAAGCTGCTCGTTAACCTTATCTCACGACCTTCACGTCATTCCCAGTTTTTCATTAAAATACTTTTTTTTCCAAATTGAATTAAATGCGGCAAGTCAAATTAAAAATTTGCATTGCTAACGTTTTTAATATAACCTCGTTATATTGGCTTTCGTGCCAAGCTGTTGCTACCTGAATCCACGCCACCTGTCGTCATGCTAACGCAACAATCTTCCTTCCACTCAGTTTGCGATTTTGCATCGAAAAAATAAAAAACAATTAAAGAATTTTGCCAAATCTAAAGCTAGCGTCACCCTTTGCTGCTGTCTTGCCACCTTTTTGTTTTTTGTCTTTGTCGCCCTTTCCATGTTCAAGTCCGTTTCGTGTCACGTCAATTGTTTTAATTTGCATTTGCTTTGCAGCAATTTGGTTTAATGCAAAACTGAAACAAACGATTTTCTTTGTTGACTTCGTGTGACAATCTTTTTGTTGGTATAGTACTTCATTCAGCGAAAGGAATTTTTGGTCATTTTGTCGGTAGGTATAATATTTTTTAATAAAAAATTTCAACTCAAATTTAACAAAGCGTAAAAAGTGCAAGATATATACAACTGTTGCACAAGAGTTGTCATTAATTTTCAAAAAATTTTGTCGCACTTAGACGGTTAAGCATATGAAAAAACTTGAGTATAGTTTTGTGTTTTTAAAAATAGAAACCAATCGAATAATTTTGCAATTTTCTTAATTTTAAACCAATGCAGATTTTTGACATTTATGCACTGAACCAAAAAAGTACATGATTATTATGAATTTGTACATGATCTTTGTGTATTTCGTTCCAGTAATCAATGAGATGAGTCACATGAACTATTCATTATAGCAATGTACAAAATATAAACAAGAAAAACATGAGAACATGAATACTTCATAAGCCTAGTGTTTAAAGTTCATAAAGTTTGTGTACAGTTACCCGGATCGATTTTGTATGGCGAAAAAAAGTCATCCGGACATTGACTCAAAAGTTTGAGGGAGAAATCCTCATGCAGCGGTTTTGGTTCTACGGAGCCCCTTTTTTGGCCAAAAAATCAAATTTTTTCCCTATAATTTTTTTTTTCTTCGGAATGCATACCCAAGACAAGCAAAATAATGATTATTATAATAATACATGATTATTATAATTATAATAATCCCCAGCCGCGGCGAAAAGTTGTTTTCAATAAAAAATTTTTCTGATCGGTCACCACCTCTCTGCAGACAATGGCAAACCTCAGAGAGTAAATAATGCCATGTAAAGCTTCTTGAGAACATGAGCCGTTCGGAGTCGGCATAAAACATGTAGGTCCAGTTCTCGGTCAATTGTGTGCAAACATTTAATAACACACACAACACAATTGATCATAAGAAGCTCGGTCAAAGTCCTTTCAAGGGCTGAAATGGCCAATTTGTTTTTGTTTTTTTTTTTTTTTATAATAATACACAAATGTTTATTTAACAAAATTTCGAAATTTGTTGTCTTCATAAACTCGTTTGAGACCCTTAAAAATCGATATTTCGTCATTATCGAATATATTTTTTTTTTAAACACCTATAAAATATGTATTTTTCATGGTATTCACATGCATTTAAGCTTATTGGAAAAGTATTGAGCTATTCTTTCCATTGGTATAACGTATGGAGTTTAATCAAAACTGAGTACTAAAGCTCGCAAACTATCGATGGCACTATCGATAATATCACACTATCGTGACTATTGATAGTTTTGGATGGACTATAGATGGTTTTTTATTTTCATACTAAATGTCCGATGGGCCACAGTTTTTGCGTTCACCCATACTACATGTCGTACGACATGCAATGTCCATCGGACATATAGTAAAGTTTGAAAGCGCCTATTGATATTTATATTTCATTGACAACACTGTCAAGGACAATGATCTAATCCTTGCTGTGAAATCTTGACAATATGGTAACACTGAGCTCAACTGGTAACATGATGACAACTGGTAACATGATGGCTCAGCAAAGCAAAAATATAAAAAATTTAAAATAAAGTCAAATATTTTTTTGAAAAATGTGAAATTGAAATCCTTTTTCGTTTAACCTCTTATTAATTTTGAAAATAAAACATATTTTCAAATGAAACGGCCATGTATTAATAACACATAACTACTTTCGAAAACTATCGATAGTCTATCGATAGCTAGTAAAAAACTATCGCACCCTATCGATTGTCACGGCTATCGATAGTTTGCGAGCTCTACTGAGTATCATGAAAAATACGTATCTTATTGGCGTTTAAAAAATATTTTTTTCGAAAATCATTAATTTTGTACTGGAGCGCCATCTGGCGTACACTTTTTTGCACGGTTGACAGAATTCGATTTTGTGTACCTGAAAACCCATATACACCAAGGTTTATCAAAATCGAACAGTCATTATGGCAATTAAATAATAATTAAGCTGTTAAGTCTTTTGAATATCAATTTCTCACGTTTTATATAATTGTGGCACTTAGTTTTGGTTAAACCACACCATATGATATATCAATAGAAATAAGAGCTTAAACTTTTTCAAGAAGCTAAAATGCAAGTGAATACCATGAAAAATACATATTTTATAGGTTTTTAAAAAAAAAAACATACTTTCGAAAATGACGAAATATCGATTTTTTGGTGTCTCAAAAGAGTAAAGAAAATTTTGTATAACCAATATTTGTGTACTGTCACAATCTTAATTTTTTGCTTACCTTCGGTAAAAAAAGGCAAAAAACTTGATTTTTTGACCAAAAAGGGGGTTCAGGAGAACCAAAATCGCTCTATGGGAATTTCTTCTTTCGATACAAAAATGATGCAGAAATATTTTTTATGAGTCCCTCTAACTTTTGAGTCGGTGTCCGGCGATATCTAAATTTCGATCCGGCTTGATGTACAAGATATATGATGTAATAAAATATATCGTTATTTCATCTTAAATACAAGGGGAAGATGAATCATTCATAATTTTCGTGAATAAAATTCATAACATTCACATAGAAATACGAGGTGAGCAAGAAAAGTTCATGAGATATGTAATAAAACTCATGTACGTATACAAGTAAAACATAAACTACTTTAATAGTGTTATGAGCGAAATTAATATAATATATGTTTTTCGAAAGCTCCCTTGGATTTGCCCTAAAGCCTTCTCCAAAGTACTGGCTTTTCCATCTATATAACCTGAGACGGTTAGACGAAACATAACAAAGCGGATTTTAGTTCTAGTATCCACTAGATTTTTTTGATAGATTTCTAGAAAGTCGTAAAGAAGGGACCGAGAGAGTTTGAGTAGGTACATTAGCTGAAGTTGGTGTTGTGGTAGCTGTAACAAGAGACGAGTAGTGGTAGGACTGTGAGATAGATTTAATATTGGAGTATAGGTCGCCGATTTTTGCCTCAAGTTGTTGAGAGTATTTCTTGACAGGATCGTTGATACAGGTTTTGTAGGATTTAGAATAAGGCATCGAATGAAGTTCGGGTAATCAGTTTGAAATATAATGAATTGGTATAGAACTGGGTAAGAGTTACAGAAGAGCGGCTTTTGGCTCAAAGTCAAAGTCAAAGGAGATTCGGTTCTGCTCTGACTTTTGACTCAAGGTTAAAAGACACCCGGTTTTATTTATAAATTTTTGATTTAAATGGATGTTGCACACCTTTACCTTAAACAAAGGAGGAAGAAGTAAAATTGTGGAGAAGAGCAGTTAGGGAAAATGTTAGTTTTGAAACTCTAGTGAGAATCAGTGAAAAGGTTTTTGTACACATTAACTCTATGATCAATATTAGGCGTATTCTTAATATTACTTAAGACTAGATAAAAATTCAATTTTGGACTAGAACTGTATTTAGAACTAATATTACGCTGTCGTACTTCTGCTATTTTAAGTGGAACTTGCATTGTAATAAGAATTAGAAAACACTAGTTCATTATATATGTTGATCGATCTTGAGGTCTTCCATTCATTTCCAGTCTTATCTATCTATTCGACAATTATCCACTTTCCATAGCTCACACTGCCGTTATAGACGTGCAGACACATCCACGCATATTAAGTTGAAATGTTTAGCTCATAACTGCAAAGTTTTCTTTTGCAGCTTGAAATTTAAATGCCGAAATTTTTCAAAAATTGTAAAGTCTCTTCTATTTGGATGCTGTCCATGATTTCCTTGTTGTAGTGACAGTATTAATTGCTGGTTTTTCTTTAGCACTTTCAGAGACAAGAAAGTCTCTGGTGGTGGTTAAGAATGAGCTAGTGGAGAAAGAACAGTGTCTTCCAATATTTTTTTCAGGGATGAAAGATATGTTCTGGTTAGGCGAATTTGGAGTGTTCTGACTTCTATCGGGAGCAAGCATCAGTTATTTGCGTAATCGACACACGATGCATACCGTCATCGTCACTTATCTTATTTATTTATTTTATGTAAAATAAAATTTTTACTCTACAGTATTTTTTGTATAAAAAAAAGTCCAAAAAATTTTAGGAAGTTTAATTTTATAAGTTACTAGCTGGTACCAGGCACGTTGCTGCCGTCCTTGTCTAATACCTCTTCCAGATTGTTAATAGCAGGCCATCAACAAATAGTGACTCCAATTGTCTTTTATGGATGGAGCCACACGCTTCGTACAATACCCGTTTTAGCTTGCGAGTATATTCGAGTAGAAGGATATCACCAAATAGTTACTCTAAACCTAGTTTCTTTGATCTGTGACTATTATTTTCAAAACGCTTCAATTTAAAAAAGTGTCTTATATGGGTGGAGCAATACCTCTGTACAATGCCCATTCTAGTCTTCCAGTAGCAGGATACCACCAAATAGTAACTTCATTCTAAGTTAAAATTTTATGTGACTTTTACTTCCATAGCTATTCTGTATCCAAATTCGAGTTGTATGGGCGTAGCCACGCCCCGTTTCTCAGTGTTCGTGTATTTTTATGATTGAAAGACTTAACCAATCAGTTATTTCTTACTGAGCTTCATTGTTATATTGGATGGTCGGTTGAATTGTATGGTCGGTGCCATGCCCCCTTTCCAAAGAAAGCTCAAATTTGACAGTCGAAGGGTGCGTGTCAATTGGTGTACGAATTATGGACGAAAGTAAAACCGAAAATTGGTTTTCTGGAAAAAGTGCCACGCCCTTGAAAGAAGATGAAAAATACTTTACGACCTATTCTCATACCTACTAAATATACAAAAAAAAATTCCATTAAAATCGGTCCAGCCGTTTCGGAGGAGTTCAAACACTAACACCGTGACACGAGATTTTTATATATTAGATAATAGAATTTAGAGGGGTTTAGAGGGGATGGTTTACCAGTCTTTTATGATTTTGGAAAACCAAAAGCTCTGAGAGGAAAATCTAGTATTAGTTAAAATCTTTTTCCTTAGATCGAACACAAAATGCATAAGTTATGAAAGTGCACCGACAAGGCCCTGAACACAAAATTCCTGAAAGCAAACACTGTCTCTGCTTAAACCTGAAGACTTTTCTACCAATAGTTGTAAGATTTAACAATTACTGCACTGACATACTCTTTTTTTTTTGACTATTAGAAAAAATTATATTTCATTTTATTAGATTTTTCATAATTTTTTTCTATGGCTGTAAACCATGTTGGCCTTTCAATTTGACTTCTCACCTGACTGCAGTTGTGGTTTGCTTTTTTTTTCTGCTGTGCTTCAATTGAAGCATGCAGCACACGCTGTCCTCACCGACCTTCATCTAATGCAATTATAATATTTTTGCATTTAAATTTTCAAAATAAGCTGTCCTTTCTTAGAATAGCAATTTTTACCGCAATTGTAAGTCGTGTTGGTATTTGTCATACGAACAGCTGTTGTTTGACTGCCATTTTCTTTATTTAATTTTGGCAATTCGAGCCAATATGTGGCAGTTTTTTTTTGGCTTAAGTGTTTTAATTCGCCGAATTGGCTAATTTTGTTGGCTACGTTGTTTGCTTTAATGAATTGGTTGGTTGTTGTTTTTTGTTTTTTTTTGTTTTTAATATTTTTGGCCTTAATACTTGTGTCCCTTTTGAATATGGCCAAAAGGGCAACTTTATGCCAAGTAATTGAAAATTACACCAATTATATTTTAAGTTAAGAGGCCGTGCAGAGTCAAAGTTGGCTTTAACATAGCTCTTATGCTTGGTCTTGTTCTGAGGGAAACCATGCGGCTCACACGCAATACCAAATTTATTTCGGCCATTTTTATAGCTGAGTGTTGCATGTTTTGAGTGGCTGTTTTTTTTTTTTTTTGTATTTATGTTGGAATTGTTTGTTGCTATCAGCCAATGTCTGCGGCGTGCATCATGCTCGTTCAGCTTGTAACAGACTGACAGACGAAATTGACATGCAAATTGCAGGTTTCGCTGCTCTCTGCGGTTTTTCGGTGATTGATTGTTCAAGATGAGCTGTTTCAGTTTGCTCCCCAACATGCATGAAAGCTAAGCTATTTAGCTGGTTTTTTTATTTTTTTCTATATATTTAGCGCTATATGTCAATTATATGCAGCATGTGTGCCAATTTTTTTTTTGTGTTTTTTTTTTTGTTTTGTTTGTTTCATAATTGCAAAATGATGGCCTGACTTGGTTGAAGTAACAGAAAAAAGCAAAACAATTCAATTGATTTTTTCTTATGCTGCTTGACTTTTGTTGTTTGTGGCCATTATTTGCATTGAAGTAGTTGTGATGGTTGGATCCTGTCGTTCATGCAGTAAATTTGAGTTGAGTTATGATTTGCTTATTTTGTGTTTGATGTATTAATTTGTGATAAACTGAAGCAGCCAGCTGCTCAATGAAATGATTAAATCAACAGCATCTTTTTGCAAGCTATAATTATGAGCAACAACAGAGCAGTGCAAAGGCTGGCAAGGCTCTTATGTCGCTTAGCATGCTAAGAATGGAATTTCTTGAGTTTTTTTTTTGGGTTTTAGCTGAGTGTTTTTAACAAGTAACATATTTTGGCTATTTAAAGATTTTACAAAAACAAATTTATTTAAAAACATGTTGCATATATCAAGGCTGTTTCTAGCACAGCTGCTCAAACATTATTTTAACTCGGTTCTGTGTATGGCTTACTTCAGTTTCTAAAACAAAAACAATCACATGACTTTCAGAAAATTATCTAGTTATTAAAAATAATATCTCATAGTTAAGATCTATGATTTTGTTTAACCTTTAATAATCGCCCAAAAGAGCAAGAGCAAAATCATTTAAACCAACAACAACTGGTTTCCCAGACTTTTCCAAAACAAATGGTAGTCAGAAAAAATGCATGCAGTTAATTGGAGTTACTCAGAAAACAAACAAAATTCTTTAAAATAACTGATTTTATCCGTTAATTGTTTGATATTTAAAAAACAAAAAAAAAAAAATGTAAGCCTTAAACAAACAAACTACAACTTTTGCTTATTATTGGCACGCATATTTCAACAAAAGTTCATTTCAAGTGTATCTCGTGACGTTAATTACTTGAAAATTATTACCAAAAAAATGCAGCTAAATAACTCATTTTAGCCAATCAAGAACATTTAAATAAAATTTTTAAAAACGTCATGCTACAAAGGAAGTAGTAAAGTAGTAAAGGAAGTTAGTACCTTGTAATAGCTTAAGAAATAATTAGAATAATTCTACAACGTTTATGTAAAGCAACTTGAGACAAAAAAATTCAAAAGAAAAAAAAAAACATTGACCCCACTTAATGGCAACTAGCGCTGGCTGGCTTATCTAGCATCAAGATCAGCCACGATGAACATGCAAAATGTTTTTTTTTATCTCGCTACTCTGAGCGTTTACAATGTAAAAAGGTGCAAAGTTGCAGCTACAACATGAACTCAGCTCATATGTGTGGCTGCCACAGCACAAAAACAGCAACAACAACTGACTGCTTGAAACCACCATCAACCACCGCATGTGCCCGTTTTTCAATCTTTGGTTCATTCCCTCCTGTTCATTAGGGAAATATTCTTTCGATGCAACCGAAGATCAGCGCACTAACCAGAGGCGGCAGCGCTTAACTAATCGCTCTGATCGCATCTCTTCATCGCAGGCAGCATATTGAGTGCGTGGTGGCAGTGTAGGGTTTCACAACAGTGTGTGTGTATGCGTGGCTTTGTGTTAGGGTACTTTTTGACCTCTTCAAATGGCGGCATATTTGGCAGATCTTTGAATTTTAATTTAATTTCATTTTTGGATTATTATCTTGTTCAAGTTTTTTGGTGTTTTTTTTATATATCGGTTTTTTTTTTTATTTATTGTCATGTTTTTATAATCAATTGCAATGCTGCCACGTCATTCAATATGTCGTTTGTTGTTGTGTCTGGTAGTGGTTAGGTTGTATTTTTTAATATTTGGTAATTTATTACGTGATCGAGTTCTATTCTGTTAGATTGTTAGATTAGAACTTTTAAAAGTGGGTCTTGTTTATGTACAAACTGTGCCTCAAGGTTATTTACTTATGGAGTTAATATAATTTAACTATTAATCTAAGATTACTATGAACACTGTTTGGAATACAGTTTTCATTTTTGGCTCTAAGCTATACGTGCTGTTGAGTAGTCAAAGCTTCGGAATAACTAACTGCATGATAAGTTTAAATAATCTGTCCAAACATTTCAAGTACAAAATTATCAAAGCATCAAAAA
The DNA here is from genome assembly GCA_958299015.1 of Tetanocera ferruginea. NCBI lineage: Eukaryota > Metazoa > Arthropoda > Insecta > Diptera > Sciomyzidae > Tetanocera > Tetanocera ferruginea. The sequence continues at coordinate 2,938,559 of OY282644.1, forward strand.
AGCGACTAAAGAGACTTTTAAATCATAATTATTTTGTATTTTGTATTGTGTATTTTGTATTTTGCATTTTGTATTTTGTATTTTGTATTTTGTATTTTGTATTTTGTATTTTGTATTTTGTATTTTGTATTTTGTATTTTGTATTTTGTATTTTGTATTTTGTATTTTGTATTTTGTATTTTGTATTTTGTATTTTGTATTTTGTATTTTGTATTTTGTATTTTGTATTTTGTATTTTGTATTTTGTATTTTGTATTTTGTATTTTGTATTTTGTATTTTGTATTTTGTATTTTGTATATTGTATTTTGTATTTTGTATTTTGTTTTTTTTTTTTATTAACATTTTTTTCAATATTGTGAAGAAATATTTTATAGATTCACACCTTTTTGTTTTAGCGGGCCCTTTACAAGCCTATCAAAAGTGAATACTGTATATCATACATGGCTAAATACGTCACTTATTATATGAGATGAAAATTTAGCTAATAATGAATTCGTTTGTAAAGAGTTATTTCAAATATAACAGCAAATTATTGACAAAGTGTAAAACGAGTCATTCGTCAGTTGCGTTGCTCTAAAAATTAAATGAAGAAATTATAACACAACAATTTTGTTCACATGAACTAAATGAAAATCCGGCAAAACTGGCCATTTACAAGGATCTCAGGCAACTTGAGCTCATTATGGCTAAAATTATTTTATAATTTAAAATTGTTCAGTTACATGCAATAACTTGATGTGCTGTTGCTGCTGCTGCTTTAAGAGTAAATTTGCAAAAATTTAGCTCAACAAGCTGCGCATGCGCAACCTGATAACGATGTGTCGAAGTGCTTTATAAGCAAGTAGAGTTTTTTTTTTTCAAAAAATTCTGCATAAAAACTGCTATATTTAAAATAATCACTGTTGTTTTGAGCTACACGAAAAAGGCAAGCATGCTGAGTTGTAAAAAAAGCTGGGAAAATATCTTTAAGTTTTTTGTGTACAGATAAGTTGCTTTGATTTTAAAGCTATATTATTGTTTTTTGCAATTAAACAGTTATAGTTTGTTTTGTTATATAACTGAAAAACTACATTCGACCTCTTTAATAATTAACTATAGTGCCCGGTTGCATGCGAATGTTTTCTTTTTGCGCGCGGCAAAACGTTTCAAAATTATGACAACATGTCAGTTGATGATGATGGCACGTCGCAACGTTGTTGCTGTTGATAAAACATGTAACTGCAAAAAGCAGCTAAGTGGTTGTGCATCTTGCTACCAACTGTCTGCTTGTTGTTGCAACGCTTAACCTGTTTCCGCTCGCCATAATAACGTGGCTTGTTGACTTCGGACTCGGCGAAATCTCTGCTAATTGATCAGGTTGCTGTGTGCGGCGGCAAATGAGGCAACGCTTAGTGTACCGCAAGGGTCCCACTCCGCAACGAATGCACCTGTTTTGACCTAAAATTGGCAATTTAAGACTTGACCATTTTATGCCGTTTGAACGGCATCTCAGCAGCATCTCGCATACCTTCACATTGAGAGACCAGACAACAACGATCACCCAAAAGAATTTCGATAAAAATCTTAATTTAATTTTTATTATCATGAAAGCGTTGCGAATTCTTTTGTGCTGCGCGCGCTGCACAAACGTCAAAATGCTCCAAATTTGTATGAACACAGCGCAAATGCAGCCCAGTTCGATGCCGCGCTTTCAGCTGATGTTGCACGCGATCACGCATCGATCGCTACAGCAAAATCAATTAAATATCGCGCCGATCTCGAACGTTCGTGCGTGGTCCTCGACTTCCTTTGAGTTGGTTGTTTTTTTTTTTTTTTATTTAGCTCTTGCAAACCTCTTGCATTTCAAATCAAGCAGCCAGTTCCAATAAAATATAAAAAAATCAACTAATTAAAATTGCCTTTTTAAGTTTTGCCATTAGAGCTTAAAATTATTATGTTGGAACGTCCCTAGCTGCCAAGTTGGCTTCATCATCATCATCGTCTTGGTGAAAATTAATTTCCTTCTTGTTTGCAGACGAACCTGCTTCTGTACGAGTTTAATATTTAAAAATATTCTGCAGTTAATGATAATAATAATACCTTTTAATTGTGGTCCTTGAAACTGATCACATTGCTTGGAACTCCTTAAATGTTGTTTTTTTTTTTTGTTTTTATTGATTTTGCAGCAGTTATAATTAAAATGCAAAATTGACTGCTTTGTAGAATAGTTTGTGAAGAGCTTTTTGTTGTTTTTAAGTTGAACACTTTAGTAGTTGAACACAGTTATAGTTTTAATGTTTCGAAATGATGAAGTTAACATTGTTTTTAATTAATGAAGAAGTAAGGCGATATTTAAGATTTTCACCTTCAAACAATTTTCAAGATGTCAAAAATTCTCTTCCGAAATTACATTTTGATCAAATCACAACTCGCAAAGTTATGTATGAAGTTTTAATTTTCGCCCCTACAAGGCGTTTGGTTCGAGTCATTTTTTCTATGGACCAGATTATTCAAAATTATTCGGCTGTACTTCCTGAAATTTTTTCTGACTTCGACTTGTTTCGATTTGACTAAGGTATGGATGGGATTTGACTTTGATATGTTTGCGGCCTGACTGCGTCTTGAATTTGACTTGAATTCGACCTTACGTAGATTTGTTTTTAATTTGAGTTTGAATTGAGTAAGACTTGATTTACACGTAACTTTGACTTGATCTTGCGACTAAACTCCCACATGACTTCGATTTGTCTTTAAATTGACTCGGACTTGACTTTATTATGACTTCGACTTAGCTTCGATTAGACTTAGACTTGACTATGATTTAACTTTTATTTGACTTTGATATGACTCCTTCTTGACTTCGACTTAACTTCGATTGACTATGATTCCACCTTAATATATCCGATTAGAATTGGAATTCTTTTGCATTGACTTTGATATGACTTCTATTTGACTTCGATTCAATTAAGACTTAACCTCGACTTAACTTTGATTTGACTGCGACTTTACGTCGACTTGATTTCAACTTGACTTCGTATTGACTTCTTTATGATTTCAACTTGACTTCAAATTTTCTTCCTCTTGACTTTGACATGACTTCAACTTGACTTTAACGTGAGTTAAACTTGACTTCTTCTTGACTTCAATTTGACTTTGACTGTACTTCAATTTGACTCAGACTTGACTTAACGTGACTTCGACTTGGCTTCTTTTTGACTTAAACTTGATTTCGACTGTACTTCAACTTGACTCCGACTTGACCTAAACGTGACTTCGACTTGACTTTTTTTTTACTTCAACCTAACTTTAACTTGACTTTGACTTTACTTCAACTTGATTCTGACTTGATTTCAACTTGACTTCGAATTGACTTCTTCTTGATTTAAGCTTGACTTCAAATTTTTTGACATGACTTCAACTTGACTTTAACGTGAGTTCGACTTGACTTCTTCTTGACTTCAATTTCACTTTGACTGTACTTCAACTTGACTCAGACTTGACTTAACGTGACTTCGACTTTGCTTCTTTTTGACTTAAACTTGACTTCGACTGTACTTCAACTTGACTCCGACTTGACCTTAACGTGACTTCGACTTGACTTTTTTTTACTTCAACCTAACTTTAACTTGACTTTGACTTTACTTCAACTTGATTCTGACTTGACTTCAACTTGACTTCGAATCGACTTCTTCTTGATTTTAGCTTGACTTCAAATTTTCTTCCTCTTGACTTTGACATGACTACAACTTGACTTTAACGTGAGTTCGACTTGACTTCTTCTTGACTTCAATTTGACTTTGACTGTACTTCAACTTGACTCAGACTTGACTTAACGTGACTTCGACTTGGCTTCTTTTTGACTTAAACTTGACTTCGACTGTACTTCAACTTGACTCCGACTTGACCTAAACGTGACTCTGACTTGACTTTTTTTTACTTCAACCTAACTTTAACTTGACTTTGACTTTACTTCAACTTGATTCTGACTTGATTTCAACTTGACTTCGAATTAACTTCTTCTTGATTTAAGCTTGACTTCAAATTTTCTTCCACTTGACTTTGACATGACTTCAACTTGACTTTAACGTGAGTTCGACTTGACTTCTTCTTGACTTCAATTTGACTTTGACTGTACTTCAACTTGACTCAGACTTGACTTAACGTGACTTCGACCTTGCTTCTTTTTGACTTAAACTTGACTTCGACTGTACTTCAACTTGATTCCGACTTGACCTTAACGTGACTTCGACTTGACTTTTTTTGCTTCAAACTAACTTTAACTTGACTTTGACTTTACTTCAACTTGATTCTGACTTGACTTCAACTTGACTTCGAATTAACTTCTTCTTGATTTTAGCTTGATTTCGTCTAGACTTCCTCTTGACTTCAACTTGACTTGGACTTGACTTCTTCTTGACTTCGACTTGACTTCAAGTTCACTTCGACTTGACTTCTTCTTGACTTCAACTTAATTTCAACTTGACTTCTTCTTGACTTAAATTTGATATTGACTTGACTTCGACTTTACTTCGATTTGACTCAAAATTTACTCCGACTGGACTTTGACGTGACAACAAATGCACTTTGACATTAACTTGACTTCGACTTGACTTGAAACTGACATCTACTTGACTTGGATTTGACTTCAAATTGACTTCGATTGGACTTCTTCTGGGCTTCAACTTGACATCGATTTGATTTTTACTTTACCTCAAATTGATTTCGTCATGGCTTTGCAACTTGCCTCCGATATGACTTCGACTTGACTTCGATTTGACTTCGATTTGACTTCGACTTCATTTCGATTTAACTATTAGTTGCCTATGACGTGACTTACTTGACTATGATGTGACTTATACTGAACAATGATAAGACTACTACATGACATTGATCGACTTTTATCTTACTCTCACTTGTCTTTGACTTGTCTATGATTTTATTTCTTTAATTAGAAATAATGACTTTGATTTGACTTTAATGTGGCTTCAAATCGACTACTTATTGATTTTGAAGTGACTTTGACTCAACCTTAAGGCAAAACAAACTATCTTAAAGTATTTTTACTAGCCATTTCTTATAAAATATTAATTGATATTTTAGCAATACAAAAAAATAAGAAATACAATTTTGACTATTGAAAAAATTACTGGCTGGTAAAGTGAGGGGCTGAAAAAATAAGGGTACATACTTCTTGACACGATTCCAACCCTTCTGATGATCAGAACAAGCAAAGAAAAACTGATTTTTTATTAGAAAAAAATGTCACTATGGTCTGAACTAAGGAAATATAAAAGAATTGCTTACAAAATGGCGGCTTTTTAAAAAAAAAGTGTTTTTTTTGCAATTTTTCTCAAAGTTTTTAATTTTTTAAAAATATTAAAAAATAAAATATTTATATAATTATAGTTTTGACCAAAGAGGGATATATATTTTTAATTATATGAAGAGCGCTCAGACGCTCAATGTGTGGCCGGCTCTTCAGCTTGATTTAAACTGAGCATCGAGTTTTGTCCGATTTCACTTCAACTTTAGTTCGGCCATGACTTCTGAAATTCTCTTAAAAGTAAGACATTTCAAAAATACTTTTTCAAAGTTATTTTTCAATCGGTATTTTTGGCATTTTTGAGCCCAAAACAAATAAATAACATATTTTTAAAAAGTACTCCTATGAGGGGGGGGGGAAAGGATGATTAGGAAAAACTTTAACTAAATTATACTCACCTTTGTATTTTGAATGAACCTGTGATGGGGATGAGTGTGCACTGCAGATCATCTTTTTTCGAAGGGGTATCCGAAAAGCTACTGCCAGTGGCCCAGTTATACAAATTTTTCACTGAAAGTTTAATTGAAAATTCTATAAAAGATATAGTATGTGAGAAAAATTTTAAAAAATACGATTTAAATGATTTCCCAATAAAAAAAAAATCACAAAAATACGCTCTTTTAACCAAAAGAATTATATTAATTACATAATAAAATCAAAAAACTCACACCAGTTCAACAAATTCAATAATTTGTCAAGAATGTACTTAAAATTAAAAGAAATGACTTAATATAATTTTTTTGTTTTTGTATAAAAATAAATTTATTATAATTAATAAAAAACAATGTAATGATTTCGTCGTGGATTGAACCTAAGGCATTTGGGTATTAAAAGTAGCAAATGCCAATACGCTTGTCTGAGTTTTTTTATAAAAACCTGACCAAATTAAATTTTTATTTTGAAATTTCCATTATTATGGGATAGTCAGAAAATTCAAGTATTCTTCAGTATAGCAAGTTAATGAGGTATAGGTTTAAAAATTTTAGGAATTTAATTGAAGGGAAAGTGAACTTTATTTAAATTATTTTCTTCTAAAAATTGTCACATTCATAAATAATGTTTTATTTTCTAGTCAAAATGAATTAAATGACAAAAATTGATGTTTGTATTTTCTAAAATGCTCTCTTTATTGTTTTGACTTTATTTATGCTGCACATCTACACAAATCATCAAATTCCTGGGTGACCTTCTAACCACAGCACTACTCCACAATAACACCTTATCTGCACTTTCAGCCACATAAATACAAAAGAAGACATAAAATCTTAACAACATGTTTCATTTATATTCTCGTAACCAATCTCGTAAATCAACTTGGAAAAGTTTTGATGTTTGATAAAACATTGCCATTAAAATAATCTCAAAATAAGTTGAATTGCTTGAAGCTCATATTTCATCTCTTGGCCAATCAACAGAAACAAAAACGTATTCTTAAAAGGTTTTGCAAGTAAACAAAATTAAGTTATGCCAACATTTCAGTAACTTAAGCTATTTGATTGTTTATCTCTTGCCAAACGGTAATAATTTATTTCGGTGTTGCGAAAACAAACAACTAGAAGAAAAAAAAAAAAAAAAAAAAAAAAACTATCACAAATCGTATATTTTCCATATTGTCCAAAAAGCAAAGCAAGTCAAAATAATAGCAGCGAGTCCATAAATTAACAAGCCGTTGTCCTTGTGCCAATTCATGACGACTGGAAGACAATCAGCGCGCTAAGCCGTTGAGGTGGTGCACAACCCACAACTCAAGAGACCCAAGAGAATAAAACCTTAAATAAATAAGCAATGAAAAATAAATAAAAATAAAAAAACTAAATATAAAAATAACAATAATACGCGAAATACTTGCAATCATAAATAAATATCTGCTCGAGAATGGCTGGCATCAATATTATTGCAATCGCTGCTGTTGATGTGCATGTTGCTGCTGCTGCTGTGTATTGCTGGCAGCGCTGGTCTGACGATAATGCAAGCCGTTGCTTGAGGTAAGAATATTTTTTGATTGTTGTCGATTTCGGTTGAAGGCTGCTGTTGCTGCTGCTGCGGTTTTAGTTCTAGTTGCTTCAGTCAAGCAATTGTTGCAATTATATTCAGCTGCAGTTACAGTTGCAGTTGCAGATGCAGCAGATAGTCATCAATGACTGACTGACAGACTGACTGACTGACTGAATGGCTGAGCCGAGAATTGAATTGTTTCTCAATTTGTTGCCAACTTGCGCTCTAGTTGCTGCTGCTGATCTTGCTGCTGCTGCAAGTGATGATTTAACGTATATTCAATGGACAAGCATTGCAAGAACTGGTCAATATTTAAATCAGCTACCACGAGCCTGAGCCAAACATTGACTAGATGCTGTTGTTGTTGTCTTATATGCTGGCAATATTTTTCATTGCAACCACTTTGCATATCCGATGAGTTCATGTCGACAACAATGTCTTTCGTACAGCCAACCTTGGTAGCGCATTCGCGCACAAGTTGCTGACTTTGAAGATGTTAGTGTTGTTAACGTTGTTCTGGCAGTTGTTAAACTTATTATTATGTTGGTTGTTGTGATGTTTTGTTTGTTTCTGCAGTATTTGACATTAACTCAAATTGTTGCTGTTCTGGTTGTTGTTGTTATAGTAGTTTGAGCTGTAATCATTTGTTAGTTATTGTTTGTTCTTGGCAATTTGTTCGCAGGAATGTCGCTTATGTTGAGAATATTGTTTCCTTTTTGACTGTGTTGTTTTTTTACTGTAGGCACAGTGTTGCAAGACTGAAAGAAAAAAAAAATATTTCAGCAATTTTTTATTACGTAAAAATAACGTTAGTTCGAAAATGTGATGTTATTTTTGTAAGCTGAAGGTTTTTTGAGTTTTGGCTAGGAAAGATTTGTTTGAAATATTAAAATTTTTGTGCGTAGTTCATATTTGCTCAAAAAACTTTTAAAACATACCAAAAATAATAAAATTTGAGACATTTTTTTTTCAAATTTTCACGATTTTTCAAAAAAGGAAAAAGTTTGAATGGGCTGAAAAGTCATTAAAAAGGCGTTCCTTTTACATGAAATTCAGCAGTGATAGAAAACAATATTTCAACGTTTAAAATATGTTGAAATTTTTTGTCTACCTATAGTGGAAGCAAAGCTGCCTTCTTGCAAAATTTAGGTGTCATAATTTTTTTCATGTGATATTTAGAAGCAAATTGTTAGTTTATGTTTAAAAAAATAAAAACTTAATAAAATAAATGCATAATTTGCAACATTTTGTGAGGAAACAAATATGTTTCTTCAAAAACTTTTTCAAATCATCTGGATTTTTGAAAATTAATACTGTAAATATACATAAATAAAAAAAAAACAATTGAAGCAAATAATATTTTTTTTTGCTGATCGAATTTTTTCAACAATAATAAATTCGTCTTAAATAAATCTGAACTGAGTCCTTTTGCATTCCAATTTGACAAAATTGTTAAGCTTTTCTTATTTGAGACATAAACTTTTTACAAAATTACTCTGACTCTTTCATTATATAACATTTTCTAATCTTTACCACTGGAATTTTTACTTTGCTCTGCAATGCAGCTCAACTCAACTCAACTCAATAGTTTCTTAGTTCTTTCGTAGCACATAGTTTAGTTCATTCGGTTTAAGTTCATCTTTATCGGTTTGTCTGTAATTTTGTTAACGCAATCTTGTTTTTCAAATTTGTTTCGGGTGTCGGATTGTGTTTAATCAGAACTCAAAACTTTTACACTTCCTTTCACTTCAGTCATGGTCGACCACTGTCTGGTTGTGGTAAATGGTAACTGCATGCCGTTGTACATCACTGCACAGTCGCACCCAGACAGCAAAGCAACAAGACAGACAAACAGACAGTTAAACAAAAATATGCAATTTCTTTGACAGATCGCAACACACACACCCTCACCACTCTCACCAACAGCAGCACCAGCAGCATCACCAGCTACCACCAGAAAAGTATTTTTTTTTTCTGTGCTGATTTTAATCAAGTTTGCTTGAAATGTTGCAGTTGCTGCTGCCATACAGCCAGCCACCCAGCTTGTGCACATTTTGGAATAAAATGCTAAAATATAACCACCTGGCTGGGTGGAGGGGAACTCTATTTATTTTGCTGTCTGATATTAATTTAAACTGACCTGCCGGAATATTTTGCTCTATAAGAGTGTGTGTGTGTATATCTAAAAGCTAGAACTTGGTACGGTATAGAGCAACTTAGTTTTGTTTGTGTGAATTGTGTTTGCCAAGTGATGAACTCCTGCTTGTCAGTAGTTTTGATTGGTTGAAATAGCTTCTACATTTATAGCTATTATAGACAGCATTTCCTGCTGTCTCAAAATAGTTCAATTAGAATGATGATTTGTCAATCGGTTGGCTTGATTGTAATGCAAATAGCCAAAAACGGATTTGCCTTGCTTTGTGCAGTTGATCTTTCAAAGTGAAAAAGCAATATGCACTGAGTAAATTATCAGAATATGATTGAAAACTTTCGTATTGTTAAAACTTAGAATATTTTAGAATTCTGGAGTTTTCACGAACTTTTTCCACAGAAGATATTATAAAACATAATTGCTGGATGTGTGATTCTTCACCTCTCAAAGTACCACTCAAGTACCACTCAAAGTACCACTCAAATTTCATATTGATCAAAGAGTGGGTTTTTTTGCCAAAAATTTTATTTCTCTCAAAGAAGTTAGGGGGCTCTATCAGATATATAATGTACTAATAATACCCGGCACACAAACACATGTAATTCATCTGAAGAAAAAATCTGGCAGCATTACTCAAGAGACCAAACTGAAAGCAACTCTCCATACAACATGAGAGCCGTGCTGTGTTGAGAGTTACTCTCACAGCAAGAGCTTAAGCATTGGTTTTCTGCTGTTTGTTGTGCTGTTTGTACACCATTAGAATGAAATAAAATGAATTCTTAAATAATTAAAAAAAAGTTTTGTAAAAAACGTAGTATCCTATAGTAATTTCGCTTATCATAGCAATTGAATAGTAAAAAATTATAAAAATCGGTTCAGCGGTTATTGAGAACACTCGTCACCAAATACGCCGTGAGTCTCTTTTTATATAATAGTATAGAGTATAGAAACAGATTTAAACATTCTGCACATCTGTACAGTACTTTTCAAATGAAAAAAATATATCATTTCTTTTTGTTCAAATTAATATTAAAAATGCAGACGACAAAGTTGAATGATCACGTATTAATATATAAGATTATTAATTTTATTATTATTATGAACAGTCTTTGTCTTTGTCTTATATCTCTCGTGAAGACGTTGTTAATTGATTCTCATAAACACTTCCACAGTTGTTTGTCTTAAATACCAGTTCTGCATTAGCAACAGTAATGGTTAAAAAGTAGGTTAATTTGTTGTCAGTCAATTGTCAGTGCCGATCCTCGATTATGCATCTGTCAGAATCTCAGCACATCACTGCAAAAACTGTTGATCACTCAGTTCTCAGCTGCAAAAAATAAAACATGCGCAGTCAAGCATGCATAATTTTAAAAATAATATAAAACTTATGAGCAAAACACTCATGAAACGCACATTCCGATACTGATCTAGACACTATGTGACAAAAAAAAAAAATTTGAAAAAATCACCGACTTTATCTCGTTGCAGATTTGCGCAAAATTAAACAGCTGATGGTAAGTTGTGTTGCTGGTGTGCACTTGAGCGGCATTTATGTTAATAAGATATGGTGCTAAAATATGCCGAACTCAATATATAGCTGGGACTAATTGAGTGAATATTGATTTTCAAAAGAAGAAAAAGTAGACAAAAAAAATATCAGAAATCTTAAAGCTGTGGTTAGCTAACGATTACATGTAAGTGATATCAGCCTGTGAGCGACTCAGCGAGCAGCTTCAGAAATTCAAAGCTGCACTGGTGGTGGCAATGTCTCTATAGACCGAACTGAGGAGTAACTTAAAAGTGAAAAAAAGCTACAACAAAATACTTTAACCATCATCAAAATATCAAATTTCAACACAAAAAAGTCTCAAATCTTTTGTCAACAACTTGGCTGGGCCTGGCCAGGCTTGTTGGTTTGGGTCAAGTGAAGATCTCGCCTACGATCAGTGGCCAAGAAGTTGCAGGCAAAGGGCTGTTTGTAGCACATGTTTGTGCTCGCATATATTGGTAATTAATTTTCCCACAAGGTGCGCTTAGAATCGTGCACGTTAATGTGAACGTGCACATCACTGGTCTGCTTAGGCGGGTCAACTTCAGCCGAACTTTTTCTTACGATTTATTTGAATTATGGGCAGGTGTCAGTTCAAAAAGTTGCTTTCATTTATTCTCTCAGACTTGCAGACAAGACGGTGTCGGCAGATCGTGTGTCCATCATTATGTTGGAGCCTCGCTTTTTTTTCTGTGTGTGGAATGTTTGTTGTTGCTGTTGTTTTTAAGCGTTTTAAGAAAAACAGAAAAAAAATTTAATGCAGCAGATATCTGATCTGAATGCAGGATAAGATTTAAGTAGGTTTTGCCAACTTTTTTTATGGCAAGTTTCAAAAACCTAAATGGCGCGTTTAATGCGTGACACTTGAGCGGCATTTTAAGGTTTTTGCTTAAAGCTTCAAAACTTAAACTGTGCTTAATTGAAAATTGTTAACAAAAAAAAAATTTGAAGCAGCATATAAAACCCTAACCATGTCAACGTTTGGCCAAGAACATTTGTCATGCCTTGATTTCTCATTAATTATACGTGAAGTATGCACAGAACTTTAGCTGCTTGCTTGCTTCCTTCTGCAGTATCAACTAATTCACAAGCTATCAATTTGCCAAAAAAAAACTTTTTTGCAACTTTTGTCTTATATATAGTTTTAGTGTTGTTGTTTTTCGGGGTTTTATTTTTTTTTTTTGGGGCTGCTCTTGCAAATATTTAATTTGCATAAATAATTTAGCTGATGATGTTTCATTATTTTTATGTTGTTTTCTGCTCTGCTGTCTGGTTGTTTTATATTTCAGTCTGTCTGTCTGTCTGCTTACAGTTATCAACGCCTTTTTGCAAATTTTAAATTGAGCGATTCTGTTGCTGCTCTGTGCTTTTGGCCAATTTTAATTAATTTTAATGAATTTTTCATTCCATGAAAACGTTGATGTTTTTTTATTATACCGTCAAGGTGCAAAGCTGGGCTTGTATAAACAACGTTTGGGCTGGCATTATTTTGGCCATGTGCTTCAAAATTTCTGTAGAAACAAAAATGGGAACGTTGAAAGCGGATTCAGTTGACTTAAATTAATTATCTCTCGCTGCGGTTAAAAAAATGCACGAAAAGGATGAGTTTTTATTAATTTTTTTGGTTTTTTCTTTAAAATTTGTAGCTTAAAAAACAAACATTAATTTATATGCTTTGAGGATTTGAAGTGGCAGTGGTAGAAGCATCAAAAATTGACTTATGGTGGAAAACTATACGTTTATCATTAATAAAATATGAATTTAGCTCAAGTCTTGAAAGACTCCAGATTTTTACTTGGAGTACCCTGTTATACTCGGAGCTTCATAAAAATTTTTTTAATCCAGTCTTTGTTGTTTATTAATTTTAAAGCTTATGTTAGTTTTTTTTTCTTACTTTGAACTAAGGATTTCAGTTGTCAAACCTATTCAGTCAAGTCTGCCTTAGTTTGGAAAAATGGTGAGATAGATAAGTAGAAGATGGAGGGAAATCAAGAGAAGCAAGCGTAGAATGTTGTATGTGTGACGGCGCTATCAACATGCTAATTTGAATCTGAGGCAAGTGTAATGCCTTTACCTCAGTCAATTTGAGTTATTAAGCAGTCTCATTCCACAAACATCTCAACAACCAACAAAAACTTCCAAAGTCGTATATTTTGATGAATTGTTTATTTCAGTTGATTCAAAATGAGGAAAGAAATAAAGAAAGGTAATAACGTAGGACCATGACTAGACCGGGATTCAAACCCGGAATCTCTGGGTTAGCAGTCAAGCACGCTTACGCCACTACCGAGGCCACCTAAATCATTAAAAATGTCTTCATATTCATTATCTTTTATATTAATACGCTTATAAAAAACTTACAACTCCTTTTTCTCAATTTGTAGACAACAAAATTTAAATGAAACATTGAAAAGGTACTGTTACATAGATATGCAACATGAATATGTTAATGATATATCTGATGAAAAGAGGTTTCCAACTTTCTAAGAGAGAAACAAAATTTGTATAAAAAAATAGATTTTTGGTTAACATAAAACTGGGTTGAGAGAAAGATTTTAAGTCGGTCGAATTTGAGTTTTTCTTACAAATAAAAATCTTCTCAAAAACGTTAGTTTTATGCATTCATCAATCGTCGGATTTGTAAAAAAATAGTTGGTTTTAATTCCAAATTTTGGCTTCCCATGTCAATAACTTTTGTCGAATTTTTCCAATTTTTCTTATTTTTCTAAAAGTTTGTTAAATTTTTTTTTTAAATGTGATAAAAGTCAGTGAAGCTGTAACCAAAAGTATTTTTAATAAATTTTCTTAATATTGTCGTAACTTATTTAGCGTGTACTTCAACCAAATGTTAAGAGAGAGAAAAAAATTGCCTCAAATTGCAAATTGCTATAAATTGAGAAGCCAATATCTCTGCCATTTGTGAATAAATTTAATTTATAACTTTTTTGTATTTAAGTCTTATAAGTTAAGTTAAAAAAATTTATAAAAATTTTACCGTTATGTTGAAATTTATATTTAAATTATGCCTTTAGAAAGAGACTTAAAAATTTGATCTTTCCTAAAAATATGGAGTAAAAATGATTTTGTTGTAAAAAACGAAAAACTCAAATTTGCATTTTAGATTACTTTTTTTTTTCAAAATTTAAGGTGAAAAATATTTTTATAAGTTTGTATTTTAGTAAATATTCTTAAGATTCTAAGAAAAATGCTTGAAAAAATTCCTACGGCTTCAAAAGTTACAGCCGGATTAGACAGAGCGAATTTTTCTTTCTCAACCTTTGTTTTCTTTGTTCACAAACTTTGAACGCTTTTATCTCGAAGCCATGTTTTTCGTACTATTTGCGGCACTAGCGGGTTCATTTTTTGACTACATTTTTTTTTAATTTTTATTTTTTATTTTTTAAACTTCGCTATCGTTTAACACGAGATTTTTTTTTAATTTTTATACTCTAAACCTGAAAGGTCAGGGTATATTAACTTTGTGCAAACGTTTGTAACGCATAACACGAAGCGAGTCCGGTATAGAAAAGTATATATATTCTTGATCAGCGTCACCACGTGAGTCGAGCTATCCATGTCCGTCCGTCCGTCCGTCTGTCCGTCTGTGTGTTGTCCGTATACACAGGATAAGAATAAGGAGTTGAGATAATTGGATGAAACTTGGCACACATGGCCCCATGGACCCAAGGATCTGCACTATTGAATATTTTTGGAATCCGCCCACGGACACGCCTACCTCCCGTACAACGCGAAAATTAAAAACTGCATAACTCAGCTTATAATTAGCCTACAACAATAAAATTTGGTATGTATGTGTTTTATATTAACACAAAGATGTCTTTGCAAAATGGACGTCATCTGCTTACGGACACGCCCACCTCCCATACAACCCAAAAATTGAAAACGCAATAAATAAGCCTCTGTTTAATCTACAGAGCTAAAATTTAGCACATGTGTTTGGTATGAAAAAACAAAGACGGTTTTGAAAAATGGACATCATCCGCTCACGGACACGCCTACCTCCCGTACAACGCGAAAATTAAAAACTGCATAACTCAGCTTATAATTAGCCTACAACAATAAAATTTGGTATGTATTTGTTTTATATTAACACAAAGATGTCTTTGCAAAATGGACGTCATCTGCTTACGGACACGCCCACCTCCCATACAACCCAAAAATTGAAAACGCAATAAATAAGCCTCTGTTTAACCTACAGAGCTATATTTTGGCACATATGTTTTTTGTAACAAAACAAAGATGGTTTTGAAAAGTGGACATCATCCGCTCACGGAAACGCCTACCTCCCATACAACGGGAAAATTGAAAACTGCATAACTCAGCTCATAATAAGCCTACAACAATAAAATTTGATGTTGTTATGTGTTTTATACAAACACAAATATGTCTTCGAAAAATGGACGTCATCCGCTTACGGACACGCCCACCTCCCAAACAACCCAAAAATTGAAAACGCAATAAATAAGCCTCTGTTTAACCTACAGAGCTAAAATTTGGCACGTATGTTTTTTATGACAAGACAAAGATGGTTTTGAAAAATGGACGTCTTCCGCCTACGGACACGCCTTTTTCCCATACAACCCAAAAAATTTTAAACTCAATAAATAAGGTTATGATTGTCATAGAGAAATTCAATTTGGTATGCATGTATTTTATACCAAAACTAAGGTGTGTTCAAAAATTGGAAGTAATTCGTCCATGAACACGCCCACTTCCCATAGCGAAAGCACAATAAAGGCATTAACTGTGAGCTACAGGAATAAAACTTGGTATGTGTAAATTTTTCATCAATATTTAAATGCATATAAAATATAGGCTTCATCCGCCCTTGGAGACGCCCATTTACAATAATAATTTTTTGTTTTTGAAAAGTGGGTTTAGGGTATTTCATAGTCGGCCTAGACCGACTTTAGACTTTCTTTACTTGTTTTTTGTTTAAAGTCAATATTTTTTTCAAAAAACACCCATTTTCAAATTTGGAACATCACCAAAAATTGAAAAAAATTTTGAAAAAAAGCTCCTGTCATACGATAGCCAATTTTGTTAAGATTTAAAAAAGAAATTTTTTCCAGATCGGACAATTTTTGCGACTCCCAGCGTTGCAACCACGAGGCCCGGTTTTTTTCTCTGCCGCCAGTTTGGAGCTCTATAAAACGTTGGCGTGAAAAATATATTTTATTTTTAATTTTTTTCTTGTAATTTGTTCAATTCTCTAAAATAATAAGAAAAAAATTTTTGGAAAAATGTTTGTTTTTGACTGAGTTAAGAATTTTTTTAAAAAAAAAGGTGTGTTTTCTCTGCCGCGAATGCTATGTCCCACCTTAATTCATAAACTGTTGGTGCCATCAAGTATCCCTATGAAGAATTGAGACGAATTCCATGTTTTTTTTTGTAAATGTGTTTTTTTCTATTTTTTACAAAATCAATAAAATTCAAATAATCAAATAATTTAGTTGAAGGATATAACTTTATGTCTACAATCAGTTTAAAGTTTCAGCCTCGAACTTATTTTAACCAGGTCGCTCATTCTGCATATAATACTAATAAATATATAAACAGAAAATTGGTCGAATTTCGATTCAGACTATACTAGTAGTCTTCGATACACAAAGAGATAAATTGTTCTGAAATCAAGCTCAAAGCGTTCGTAACTGATATCAGCTCAATAGAGCTCAAAACATGCTATTCACGTTAGCAGTTTATGCCAGAAATTGGGTTTGAAATTTTTTTTTATAAATACGTCAATTTGTGCTAAATATGTGACATCGTGAGCATGTTTGTAAAAAAATTAATTTGGGTTTTTTTGTTGTTGTTTTTGCATATCAAAAAAATGAGCAACCGAATGACTTAATTCTCAGTTGGTTTTTGTGTCTGGTAGTGATAAAAGTGCAGAAAATAAATGAAAAAATTATATTTTTCTGTTCGAATTGGAACAAATTGATCTTATAGAAAAATATCTATATCAAATTTATATCTAGAACAATGAAAATAAAATTTTTAATTTGCTTGTCATAGTTGTTCCCAAACAATCCCAAAATTTCTTAGGTAAGGCATATAATAGCAAATTAATGTTGTTATCAACAATCCATAAATGGCTCGAATTGGATACAAATGAGCATGTATTTTATTTGATAAACAAAACCAAAATTACATAAATTGGGCACAAGTGAGCATATTAATTTGTTGATAAACAATCCAAAAATTTCTTATATTAGTCACATGTAGGTTTATTAATTTTTTGATAAAATAATACAAAATCGCATTCATTATACACGAATGGACGTGTTAATTTTTTTATAAACAATGACATTAGGGCTTGATATCAAGAATATTATGGCTTAGTTCAGAATCACTACCAAAATTAATTGGTTTGGAATTGTTTTCAGCTCAAATTTCTCTGTATGTAGATTTACGCACCATCAGTTGCTTTGAAGAGTTACAACTTTTGTGCTTACTCTGCCTGAACGCACTCTTTGACCATAACTCTACATCTATTAATAGCTGCATATTAATTATTTTTTCTTTCAGTGCATAATTCAGACATTATGAAAGATCTGTTATGGCAAATTAGCGGTTGCAGCACTGCCTGTCTTCTCTGCCTGAATGACTGACTGGCTGACTGGCTGGATGATTGCTTGCTTGTTGCTATATGATTCTACTGTGTGGTCATAATTGAAATAATTATTAATGCCAGCGTCTTCAATTAAAGCAACTCATTACCAAGTGGTAAACAATTTTCAACTGAGGCACTGAATGCTGTTGGAATGGAACCGGTGCAAATGCTGCACCGCGACTGCTGCTGCTGCTGCTGCTGCTTGGCTAATAATTATAGTAATAAATATTTAGCTGATTATTTTTAACGAACTGTTGTTGGTGGGTGTGCATAATTCTGCGCTTGTGTGGCTTGAGCGGAACTGCAAGAACAGGTCTTCTCAAAGTTGCAGCAGCAACTCGGCAGCAGTTAAAGCAACAAGATCAAGTTTACTCAAACAAGCACAATAGAGCGTATTTGTTTAAGCGCTTTACCTTGAATCATTCTAAACCATATCATTGTCTGCCAAAACATGACCCAACGACCTATAATTATGGTCAGTTAAACTAGAACAAACAATAACTAGCGGCTGTTTCGTCAATACAGAGCCAACATTTCGTTAGTTAAACATTGCTAATGAGCGGCCAATATATGGCAAAACATGGCTTATATAATAACGAGCTATGCTAGCTGCAAGTGCGTCATTAATTTTGTCTATAGTTCACTTTCTAATAAAGGCGCCTTTATATGTTTCAAAGCTTGGCAGCAAAACATTTTATAGCCGGCTAATAGAAAACGCCTTGCTGGTTTTTAGTGCCACGAAAATGTTTTTTGATTTTAATTGCAACGGCAGCACCTTAGCCGGCGGCAGAGCTCAACATGTGCAGCTTAGCGTCGCTGCTTAGACGATGCGTAAAAATATACGCATAGCCAGCCACGAAATAGTACACAAATAACAATACAACAGTTAGGCTAGCAGCTATTATATAAAGGATACGCTGTGATGCATGACATGCGGGGCTATCGGCTGTCGGAAGCCGGCCGGGCCTGCATTCAATGCGAGTAACGCCCACAAGCGTATAATTTTGCTGTCACTAGCTAATTAGCTCATTGTACGCAGGATCAGCCACTCACTCACATGTGCCAGTGTTGCCATTAAAATGCAATTAAAATATTTGTTTTTTCAAACATTCTATTGCTTCGCATACGTTTCAAAATTAATACAATACCTTGAGAGATACGCTTATCAAAAAACAATAACAAAAAACAAACAATGCATTCCTTATGCCAACTCCAAAACTAATATTGCTGTGTTTATCAGGTGGAAAAACTTAAATCTTTGTTATAATAATCAAGGACACGCCCACAACGGCTGACTCTAATGTGAAAATAATTCTATGTCAGTGTCTATTCAAACTCTGAGTCTAGCATTTGTTATGCTAACATTAGGTCTAGAAAAAGGTTTCAACAGTTAGCACATGACGACCGGAAGCGTGGGAGTTTACCGTTGAAAATAAGGCATTATGGAAAAAAAGCCATGGAATGCTAAAGTTAAAGCATATTTTTTTTATTTTTTCTAACAAATTTGCATAGGTTGCATTATTTTACATGACTTGAAAATATTTAAAAAAAAATTAAACAAAAGTAACAGTAACAGTTAATGCATTGGCTGATGAAATTATTAAAAAATAAGCATGAATAGTTTTCCTGAAAGAAATAAACCACAGACTTTCATGTCATAGTGAACGCAATAGAATTTAAGTATTGGAACATTGACAATTGACCATTGTTCAAAGGATTTTCATATTTAGCTTTGATTTCAGATGAGCAGCAAGCTCTGAGATTTTGAAAAAACTATAAACAGTGAAACTGAAGAAGCTCGTCTCCAATGTTACCAAGACACAATCTCTTAAACTTCTCTCAACACAAAAAAATAACAAGGTTCTCACAACGGATTCTAGTTGAAAAGACCAAAAAAAAAACATATACGTGTATCGACGATTTGAAAGTTTACATCTGAGTTTTATTTTAGAGCGGTTTTAATTTTGCAAGTTCTTTTGTTGAATCGCTTTTAGAAACCATGTCCCCTTGTTGTCCCATGTTAGCTATAATATGTGTGCAGGAGATTTATGTAAAAAACTATGAAAAATATTTTTTTTAAACATTTTAACCCTCTAGCTCCTCATTGTATGGGTCTTTTTTGTCCTTATCAGAAAAAAAAATAAAAAAATAACCATCAAACAGGGCCAAAGAGGGTTCAAATGTACTACAAAAATATTTTTCATTAACCAAAGCTCAAAATTCAACTTGAACGCCAGAAATAAGTGAAAACTTACAATCTGTTTAAGGATTAATTTTGCACTTATTCAGAATTGGTGCAAATATATCACAGAAAAACGCATTAGAGAGACCGAGTTTGAACATTATGTTAAATGCGTACAATTGTTGTTAGAAACGAAACGAGATCAACTTTCTAATAACAGAAAAGCTTTTTCATGCTTTCTAAACTACTCTCAACTTAAGAAAGCCTTACATTTTGCCACTTTCAACGTTTGTATATAAAAGAAATGTTGCTCACGTATTGTACCTGTTAAATCTTGCAGAGAGAGAAAAAGAAGAATTATGAAAAAACCCTCAAAATTTCGCAAAGAGAAAATAGCAGAAAAGGTACTTGAATAGAAATTTTTAAGCCAGCCACAAACCATTCATGACAGCCCCAACGTGTTTAAATACATAATTAGGATACAGTGATGCTTCAGTTTAACGAAAGATATAATGTCCAGGGTCGTTCGGTAAATCGAAAAGTTCATTTAATCGGTAACACTATTTTTGAATTTTTTATCATATTACAAAGATAATAAATTTGTCCCCTTGTAGCATATATCCTTAAATTTTTTGTTTTATTTATACACTCCAATAAATTTGAATTTTTCGCCAAAATTGAGACGCTACTTGTTTTAGGTATTATTAATTATTATTATTAAATGTTTTGAAAGCTGCTGGTTAAAAGCTGTTCACACTCAAAATGAAAAATCCAAGGTGATGTCATTTCAAAATACATTCCTATAATATTTTTTTTTAAAAAAGGAAACCCTACAATATGTATACACATGTATAAACCCGATGGGAGTATTTGAGAAATGCATAAGTAAATACATATTAATGTTAAAACTAATTCAAAAACAAACGAAGCACGTTCAGAGAGAAGCAAATGTTCGTTAAATAGAATACCTACAATTTCAAATGTTCGTAATATAGAGTCAACAATGGAAATTAAAAAAGGGTTCGTTAAATTAAGGGTTCGTTAAATCGGTGTTCGCTAAATTGGAGCACTACTGTATTATCCATGATTACTGATCCGGATGCAACGGTTCGTGCAGATGGATACAGAAAAATTTTACAAGCGCGGTCAAACGTGACAAGTCAAATTCGCCAATTTCGTGGTCCCAACCACCAACCCAACATCAACTACAGCAGCACAACTTACACTGATATGATCGACTGGACAAGATTTCAGATCACTGAGCCGCCATGTCTCCAGTTTTACAAGCAAGACCAACTGTCTGATCTACAGTATTCAGACAAACAAAAATTCTCATTAAAATTCCATGTAAGCACCACAGAAAAAATAAGTTTAATAATTGAATGATGTAATGTTGACGCCATATTTTAATCCGTTTGTATCATGTTTTATTTTCGACACGGAGCGTTTCGTTCAAATAGTACATAAGTCGGCCACAGCAGTCACTGACCAAAATCGATTGCACATTTTCGCGAAACTTGACAGTTGCGAGCGTTATGACACCTTGAATCCCGAAGAGATTTTGAAAATAAAAAATAAAATTTTATTATGATCTAAAGTGTTATTCTTTGCATCAAATCTGTCGTAAGTGCTCCTAAAATCTATTTTTTCGATTTCACTTGTTCCCATGGTTATAATGATTTTTTATAAGCTTTAATTTTTTGGAGCAGGATAATATGGTAGAAACGCAGATCGATTGTGTAATCAGTCAAAAAAAAACATTTAAGGTAAAAAAATATCAGAAAAAACATATTTGCACAACATCAACAAACACACAGATGAATAATTTTTCCGTATCAAACAATTAAAACCGAAGATATAACGAAAAAACCAAAATAGCAGCATAGGGACCACTTTAAAAAAAAAAAATTTTTTTTTCAAAAATTTCTTTCAAATATCTTACGATTGAGGCGGGGTCAAAAATAGGTTTACTTCTCTGCCGTACAAGATGTTACGGTCTAATGTACATATTTTTTAAAATTGTAAAATCAAGCTCTGAAGTTGCAAGCTTGTGTTAGTACTCTATCACCGTGCTCTATGACCTTGCTGCACACAACAACAAAAGTATCCCTGGATTCCTACCCACTGCTTTGAGCGAACTCTAGCCTAACATAGAGCAGTTTCTTCATTTACAGGATCGGAACGGTAAAAAAAGGTGTTGGTAAAAAAAAATTATAAAAAGCTTTTCAAGTAGCACGTCAAATTATCTCATTCTTTGAATCTTAAGACTCTTGGAAAAACTCTTTAGTACAGATTTGCAGCACGCTTATATTGCCAGAACCGAAGAAATCGAAGTTCTTTATTAACATATGGAAAACGAGCTAAAGGTGTAAACTGGAGTTTTAAATGGGTATTGAAAACTATAGACATATCTAAAGAAAACTAATCTATCTAACTAATCTAATCACTATTCAAATTTTATGAAAAAAACCTTGAGGATGAGGAAATTTCCAGCACATCTTCATTTTCTAACGTTGGAAAGATTATGGAACGTTAAAAAAATAATGAAAATGGGCGATAATTGTTGTTGATGAGTGCTTGTTGCTGGCATGGTACTACTGTTGCTGGCATGGTACTAAAGTTTGAAATTAACTTCAAAAGTTCAAAGGTGCAACTTTTTTAAAAGTTTTATATATATTATTTTAAAAAAAAAAGAGTAAAGTTTCCTTTCGCAATGATGCCCTATTTACGAAAATCGACTGCAAAAAATGAGTATAAAAATTTCTAACTTTGAATTTAGATTTGGATTTGGTTTCTAACTTTTATAATCAATAATCCAATCCAAGAAAAAATATGGGCCAAATCGGAGATGAAAATTGCAACAGATATTATACTAAAGTGTGAAATGGGCGATATATATTTCAATGTGAAAATAGATATGTGCCATAAAAAATAAATAAATAAATAGATAACTAAAAAAAAATATAAGAACTGAAAGACAATTCAACAGCGACAGCTACCAACGACCACCTTTGAATCTTAACGCGCACACTGGACAAAACCAATAGTTTCTGGTATAGAATAAAGATGCAATAAAATATGCAATATAAATATTTATGTCTTATGTTGGCAGAAATGACTTTGGCTTTTCCAAAATCAAAATAAAAGTTCGCTTATAGTTTCTTCGCCACTTCTAATTGTGAAACAGCCCACAGTTCAGAGCTTAAAGTGTTAAAAACAATTTGGCAAGCAGAAAAAAATGGCTTAAAAGATCAAAATCAACGACTGCAAGCAATGTCACAAAACAGCTGCACAATGCCATAATAATATATAGTAATAAAGACATTGCCAGTGCGCATGCGCACAGCTTTATCTAACTCTATGGCAAGCCATAGAGTCGCCTCGCAAGATGACAAATGCTAGAAAAACGTTATGGATATGTACCAAAGAGCCAAGAGTTGAACTCATGTTATGGTTGTTATGGTTGTTGTTGTTAGTGTTGTTGTTATTTTTATGCTCAACATCAGCATTTCGTGAGTCATAAATTTTTGAATGAGTTGCTTGAAAATTAATTCAACAATTTCTGTTGAATGCCAACAAGTTGTCAACTCATGTCATAATTGAATGTTTTATGAGGCCATAAATGCAGTTCTGGTGCATCAAATGTCTGCAAATGATTGAATGTGGGTTGCCACCAGATCAAGAGCAGACAGACAACCAGACAGACAGACAGATTTTGTGGCTTTATTGATATTGAATTATTTAAAAAAAAGGTTTAGATTAGATTTTATAAGAAAAAAAAGAGTTGAATACAGCAGCAATTAGCGATCGCGTGCTGCAGCCATTAGAGACTTCACACAAGCAGCAGCAGCAGCAACAATAAGCAATAACAACAAACCATTCATCTGCATTGGCAACAAGTTTGGGACAAGTTAATAAGTTGTTTGCTTTTTGTTATTCTTGTTTTTATCTTTTTATCTGTTTTGTTTTATTCACAACTTATTATAGCGCGCTGCTTACTTTAAACACATTCATCAATCATAACTTTTTGTGCCAGGTTTTTGTTTGTGTTCTTATTTTTCTTATGTGTTTTTATAAGCTAGGCTATAGATTTTATGGCACATGTTCATCAAAACAAGATGAGTTTGATTTGGGCTGTTATAAAAGAACCCGCCATAAAATACAAGTGGAAGTTGAGTTGATTGACCTGAAAATCTCTTCACGCACTAAATTTGAGTGCCAACAAAAAAATAACTCAATATAAAACAACAAAAAAAATTTAAACATTTTTAATCTTTGGCCAAGATATAAGAACAAAGAAAAAAAAAAAACAAAAACTAAAAAACCAATTATAAAATTCCTACATCAAAAATTTTGATAGCAGGCAGTTTGTGTTGTAATAGATCTTGACATAAGAGAGATTTGAACATGTTCTAGCTAACAAATCAAACAAAACAAAAAGTTGAACTTGGATTATAGACATCAGTTTTTAAGAACAAAGAATGAATCAACAAATGTCTAATATACAAAAATTAATAATAATAATATTTTATATGAAAGAATATGTTTTGAGAACCAAAGCAGTTTTGCCTAAACTCTTAAATAAGAAATAATTCCTAGACACATACTTATCCTTTCAAATCGATAGTCTATTTTTCTATCTAGCCAAAAATAAGCTGCTTATTGTTCACGCATTGATTCCGATTCATCATGCGTCACACTTAAATCACACATAGAGAAATCATCTGTGCAAGGCATTTGACAGTTTGACGGCTTAATGCAATTACAAATCTTTGCAGCGTGCAATATAATGTCTGCTCAGTGCATGCCGCCACATCCTTGCCACACATCACATGTGCAGCTGGCAAAAACTTGCAACTTGCAGCCGGTCTACTTTTTTAGCCAGAAATTAAAAGCTTCGCTTTAAGTATCAAAACATCAACTTTGGCTTTAGCTGATGTGCCACAGATAAATACTACAGAACGCATAAAACGGTGTTTGAGTTTCACTGCAAAAACTGAATAACTTCGAAACTGACACTTCTCGGTCTAACGTGCGTCGTCGCGGCTTTTGATAGACGTTAAAATGACAGCATCCAATGGATAAGTGGGCAATGACTGACCATTGCAGTCAAATTGAAATTGAACCACAGCCAAAAGCTGGCACAAACGTGACACAAACAGCAGATGAGCAGCGAGCCTGTTGCTTGTTGTTAGCTCGACCAGCGCCGTCATCATCAGCGGTGCGAGTTTTAGTCTCTAATGAAGCAGAATTACACGCAAAGTGACGATGATGGCTGCAGATTTGAACAACTCGAATGGCCACAATTAAATCCTTAGAACATGATTAGTGTCCGATAAAGATAACGACAATTAAGCCAGGCAATAAACGGAAATGCGTTTAAAAACGTTTATTTGACATTTTGAGCTGGCAGGTGCAGAACGGCTGTTGTTGGAAATTTTGTACTCAAAATAAATCTTATCTTTGGATTCAGTTGAGCTTATTTTCACAACTTTCGAGATCTTATATAATTTTACTATAATTAGGAAATATGAAAAAGTATTAATCAATAATTAATAATTCAAAATCGATAACTTCAAATTTCAAATTTATGGTTTTCTAATGGTAAGAATACAAATCTTGGCATCCACTCAATCTAGTTTGGTAACAGTTGATTAGATTCATAGTATTTTGTTTTAAGAATAAAGCTCTAACAAATATAAACACAGCCATTTTATCAAAACGTTGAACTTTTTCCCACTTTCAAATAAACGCAATTGAAAACAATCGTTGCTTATTAAATTTTTTATGAATGAACTAAAGACTATCCCAGAAGTAACTGTCTTTTTGTTTTTTTTTTTTTTTTGTAAAAACCCAGTGATGTTTTTTAATCGACTTCCAAAAGGAAGAGGTTCTCAAGTTGGTTGGTTTCTCTGTTTTTTTTTTTTTTTTTTTGTGAATGTATGTACATCGATTACTCCTAAAGTACATGCCCGATTGCTATAATTTTTTGCCAAAATATAGAGACCATCAACGCGGAGGTGCCCGTTTATAAAAGTGGGCGGTATTTGACAAAGGGGCGTGTCGCTATAAGAAAAACACTGTATCTCAGTAAATATTGACACTAGGGCAATAAAATTCAAAGTAAAATTACAAGGGCAGGCACATATATTAAAAATTACGATCACTTAAGTGGGCGTTACTCGAATAATATTGGTACTAGAATACTGATATTCAGTACAGAGGTAGACACACTTACTACAAACTACTGTCAATAAAGTGGGCGTCATTTAGGGTTTGGAAATATTAGAAAACACTTTATCGAATACTATTTACACTAGGGTACTGAAATGAAGTACAGACGTAGGCATCTTAATATATATAAAAGACAAGCGTCCTGCTCCGTGCCCTATATCGTAAAACATGTTCAGCCTGGACCAGAATCTGTTGTAAAATTATCCATTTGAAATTTTTGTACTTACTAAACCTTTTGCTCTATATCGTAAAACCTGTTCAGCCTGTACCAGAACCTGTTGTAAAATTATCCATATGAAATGTTTGTACAACCTTTTGCTCTATATCGTAAAACCTGTTCAGCCTGGACCAGAATCTGTTGTAAATTATCTATTTGAAATCTTTGTACGTACTGTACTTTTTAAAACCTGTTAAGCCTGGACCAGAACCTGTTGTTAAATTATCCATTTGAAATGTTTGTACCTACTAAACCTTTTAAGACCTTACAGAATGGACCAGAACCTGTTATTAAATTATGTATTGGAAATCTATGTACTTGAAGACTATCGTCATTTTCCTCAACTACTATACGTCAAACATCATGTCTTGCTATTACAGTGCTTCTTAATTCACAGAACCGGAACCTATTCGGTCTGCATAAACTTAACAGCAATTATTACATTCAGTGACGTTGGTGTCAATTGGAATTGCTAGAATTAAATCACAATGTTCGGTCTTCTGATCCAAGTTTTAGCGATTGGCTACTCAAGTTAGGAAATGGAGATGAAGATATCATAGAAATTCCAGATTATTTTGTTTGTAATGGCTTTCAATGGCTTGCCTAGAATAATCGTGGACAATTTTTTTGAGCTTATATTCCCATCATTTAAGCAATAAAAAGATTAAAAAACATCCCTCTGATTTTTACATGAGCTGCTTTGCTTTTGGCAGGCTGTCTAATATAATGGACAAAACCATAAAAATCTAACTAAGTTAAACGTTATATGTCTCCCTAAAATTATTTTTGTCATGTTTGCAACTTCATTTCATAGTAACAACCTATTTGATTTTAGAAAAGACGTTGGAAAATAAAAAAATTTTTCCGAAGTGTCCAATATAATGGACAAATCCATTGAAAGGGTTAAATAGATTTTTGGCGATACTTTGAGTCCGAATAACGTCAACCGTTATTCCAAAATTGCTATCCTGTGTCCAAAAAATTCCGATGTGAACGAAGTCAACGAGTCAAGTTCTAATATTATAATTGGTGACACAATGAGAGATCTGAGCACGGATTAAATTGAAGACAGTGATGATAACGATAAACAAAATTACTTACTTACTTACTTACTTAGATGGCGCTTACAACCGTTGGTCGGTTTTGGCCTGGTCTAAGAATTTTCGCCAGCCTCTTTTGTCGTGCGCTTGCTGGCGCCAGTTGGAAACTCCAAGCGTTGTCAGGTTATTCAATGCCTGGTCTTTCCAACGGAGATGCGGTCTTCCTCGTCTGCGTTGGCCACCGCTGGGTACCGAATCCAATATCTTTTTCGCTGGAGCTTCGTCGTTCATTCTCTCGACATGACCTAGCCAGCGAAGCCGCTCAATTTTAATACGCTTGACTATATCGATGTCGGCATATAGCTCATACAGCTCATGGTTCCATCGTATTCGGTACTCGCCATTGACGCAGATTGGACCATAGATCTTGCGAAGGATTTTTCTCTCGAACGCTCCCAAAGTCCTTTCATCAGAGCTGCTCAACGTCCAGGTTTGTGATGCGTATAGTAGGACGGGCATGATTATTGACTTATAGAGCGTCAGTTTTGTTCGTCGAGAGAGAGCTCTGCTTCTCAATTGCCTACTGAGCCCAAAGTAACACCTGTTGGCAAGAGTTATCCTTCGTTTAATCTCAATACTGATATCGTTGGAGGAGTTTATACTGGATCCCAGGTAAACAAAGTCCTTCACTACCTCAAAGGAGGTGTTGTCAACAGTGACGTGGTTTCCAAGACGCTGGGACTGTTTGTTTGTTGACACAAGATACTTCGTTTTATCTGCGTTCACTGCAAGACCCATTCGACTCGACTCTTTTTCTAGCCTGGAGAATGCTGCACTGACTTCGCGCGTATTTTGACCAATGATGTCAATATCATCAGCATACGCCAGCAGCATAACACTCTTATAGAAAATTGTGCCGCTGCGTCTCAGGTCAGCAGCTCGGATGATCTTCTCCATGACTATATTAAAAAAGTCGCACGATAAGGAATCACCTTGTCTGAAACCTCGCTTGGTATCGAAAGGAAGGGAGAGGTCCTTCCCGATTTTCACTGCACTGCTGGTGTTGTTCAGTGTCATCCTGCAAAGACGTATTAGCTTCGCAGGAATACCAAATTCAGACATGATGGCATATAGGTGACTCCTTATTGGACTGTCGAAGGCGGCTTTGAAATCGACAAAAAGATGGTGTGTATCGATTTGTTTTTCGAGGGTCTTTTCCAAGATTTGTCGGAGCGTGAAGATCTGGTCGATGGTGGACTTTCCAGGTCTGAAGCCACACTGATAAAGTCCAATCAGTTGGTTAACGATGGGCTTCAGCCTTTCACACAATACGCTCGACAGGACCTTATATGCGATATTAAGAAGGCTAATCCCACGGTAGTTGGAGCAAATGGTGGGATCGCCTTTTTTGTGGATTGGGCAGAGCACACTGAGGTTCCAATCATCTGGAATGCATTCTTCCGACCATATTCTGCATAGAAGTCTGTGAATGCATTTAAACAGAGCTTCGCCACCGGTCTTAAACAGCTCAGCCGGTAGACCATCGGCTCCTGCGGCTTTGTTGTTTTTAAGCCGAGCTATAGCTGTTAAGACCTCATTATAGTCGGGCAGCGGAACGATAAACAAAATTACCCAGCCGAGTTTTTGAATGAATTTTATCCTTTAGGAATGCAACTGC
Source organism: Tetanocera ferruginea (assembly GCA_958299015.1). Taxonomy (NCBI): domain Eukaryota; kingdom Metazoa; phylum Arthropoda; class Insecta; order Diptera; family Sciomyzidae; genus Tetanocera; species Tetanocera ferruginea. Next base: position 2,967,543 of record OY282644.1, read on the forward strand.
ATAAGTTAAACCTCGAAATTGGAAGTATTATAATACTTCTTCGAAATTTCAATACCAAAAGAGATATCTGTAATGGAAGGTGGTTAGTTTTGAAAAACCTAAAAACTTAATTAATCATCGCACAGGTATTGACAGGCGTACTGGCGAACATTAAATAGTTTTCATACCTACAATTGATTTGGCCCCGACAAACACAGATTTGCCTTTCACTCTCCGGAGGCGACAATTTCCAGTTAAACTGACATTTTCAATGACCATAAATAAATTGCAAGGTTAAATATAGCAAAAAGTAGGAGTTTTTCTAAAAGAACTGGTATTTAGTCATGGGCAGTTTTAGCGGACTGATGATGTAAAACTAAGCATTATAGATGGCAAGGGACAAGGTGAATTGGTTAAAGTTCTAAGAATTTTTTTACTAGAAATGTTGTACATAAGGAAGTTTTATAAAAATAATTTAATAAACATGTTTTCAAATAAAAACCTTTGTATATAAATCCAATAAATTTTTTGTCGCATTTTGTTCTCTAAATGGTCCCTTCCCGTCGTAGGACGGGCTTTTACACTAGTTATTACTAGTTATGATAAAAATAAAACAAATTCAGAATAATTTAAAATAATTTAAAATAAATTATCAAATTTAACCAAGAAATTAATAGTTAAAGTTATATAAAATTATTTTTTACTTTGTAGTGATTTTGAAGTAGGTTTTTGTTTTGTTAAAAAGTTTTTATTTAAGAATTCTTTCATTTTATTATTAAGTGAACATTACAAAATAAATGAAAATTTTATTTACACCGAAAAAAATACACCTAAAAAAATTATGCACTTTTTGATTAAGGCCCTCCATTAGGTTTTTTAATGACCTTTCGTTGTCCTTAGTGTATGACCGACGCCATTTTCGTCGAAATATTTCGATGTTATTCGCAGTTTATTTGTTCTTCTGAAGGTTTCTTTTTATTAAAGCCCAATATCTTTCGATTGGGCGACGTTCGGGCCAATTCGTAGGATTGGCTTCTCTTGGTACCACAGTGACATTATTGGCTTGGTACCAATCCTTCGTTCTCTGGGCGTAGTGACATGTTGCTAGGTCATGACAAAATAGTACTGAACCTTGGTGCTGACGCATAAAAGGCAGCAAACGCTGCTCCAGACACTCTCTGATGTAAAGTTCGGTGTTGATTGGGCGATCTGTCACAAATTCCTTACTTCGAAGGCCACATTTGCAAATGACCTGACACACCATGTTTTTCTTTGGAAATTTGGTATGTTTTTCGGTGGTAAATTTAGAGGATGCTCCACCCCTTCTAACCAAAATCCGCTTTGCAGTACGTTTCATCGTCCATGATCACGCAATCAAATTTGGGCAGGTAATCGCGAAACAGTTTGCGAGCCCTCCTCTTGGCTTCGGCGTCCTTTTCTTCTGACCTATCAGGTACTTTTTGTACTTTATAGCTCCTTAGGTTGTAACATGTTTTTAATCCGTTGAACAATTGACTTCGATGTTCCCGCTTTTGCTGCCATATCACGAACCAAAGTGCCTGGATTCTGACTAAACAGCCGCTTAAAGTTCTGGGTCACCACTTGGTTCGGTAACCTTGCCTCTACAGAGGTAGAGCCCGGACATTTCAAGTGCAGATCCGTAAATTATTGTCCAGTTTTAGTTTGCGGTGCTCGTCAACTTTGTAAGGATTCGTGAAGTATATGTGGTATTGACTAAAAATTTAAATTTTTTGACGTGTACCTAGGTTTTTTTTTGTAAAGTATTATTAAAAGTATTATTAATAGTTTTTCGCACTAAGAAAACTTTAACAAATATCCTAGGAAATCCTAAGAAGACATAGTAAAAAGCTTGTAAGGGCCATTCCAGCAAGCTTTATATTGGTATAAGCAAGACTTAGTCAAGGTTAAAAATTGCATTATTTTTGTATATTACGAGTACTGTATCGATATTATTATTACAATTTTTTTCTCTGACAACTCTTCTCTTTCTGACTTCCTCTAAAATGCAATTTCAAAAATTATACTTCTCAACAGTTCATTTTTAAAGAAAGAAAAAAAAACGCACTGTGCCGTCTCAACAACATTTAATATGCTGCCGTTAAAATTAAGGCGAGCTCCATAAATGACGGCGCTGACATAAAAATTAATTAAGTTATTGATTGATTTTTCCGTACGTAATGCTAAAAAATTACAGTTTATCTGGTAAAATTAAGTGGTACAACGTGTACGTTAAGTCAGAGTCTATCGCTGCTAACGCAAAAACGCCAAGTTTTGCAGCTTGTAGTAATTGTGGCTCGTAGAAAAATGAACAGACAACTTATGAATTATAATTGCTTTGAACGCATTGCAATGCTTTTTCAACTAAACCGCTATTCAAAGAAATCCTGTTTACGCACAACTGTCGCTATAGTGTTTAGTACTACCATCACTATGTTGATCGTCATTGCCGATGATGACGTTGAAAATGATGATCGTGAACATCCTTTGATTTATGACAATTGTGTCAAAAGGTAATTTTCGAATAATTTGCTGTACCGACAACAACATTTCTGCCATTTATAATATTTAATTTAATCTGTGATGTGCGAATGTTGCTTGTGCAATAGCTGTATATCGAAGACTATGGCTAGTCCATAGAGAGTTGACTATTTGTACGTCTGTGTTTGTCTCTTTGCTGGGGCAAAAGCACAATACTTGCACATGGCTAGGTTATATAAACGTCTAACTGTCTGTATGAATGTCCGTCTGTTTGCTGACTGTGCGTTCGTTTGTTCATCTGTCAAATCATAAAATTGGAGTCTGCCTGGAAATGTAGACAAGTTGGTCAAACTTGTTAGACATGATGACTGACCATGTAGGAATGTGTATTTGGTTTGGTTTGGTTTGGTTTGGTTTGGCTTTTATTGGCTGGCCAGTTTGTTGCCAAACCGTGTTGTGCGTCTTCTATGCGTTAATGTGCAAAAGTGGTAAATGGATTACGTAGATAATGATGGCGATGACGAGGCGGCGTTTGACGGCGTTGATGATGAGGCTGAGTCTCAGTCTGTGTCTGAGAACGATGATGATGCTGTAGTTGAGCTAAAGGATATGCTAGCTATTTGTTTGCTTCAAGTGCTTGGCCCATGAAAACTCTGGAAATTCTTTTATAAATAATATGTCTGTTTCTGCACATATCCTCCATCCGTCTGTCTGTCTGTCTAATGTGTGATGTGGTGTGGCTTTCATTTATCATTGCCAATTCGGTAAAATCACATTTTGATGAATGGCAAATGCTGCAGATAATGATGTTGTACATACCGCTGGGTGTGGGTAGAAATTCTCAAGCGTGCTGCTGCGCATTAAGTGCGTTTTATACTTGTTTTTGCTTTTTTTGTATAAACATATATTTGTTATTTATTATATTCAATATTTATGATGCTAAGCTTGGAACTTGACATTCGTGCACCATGTTGTGGATCAATTTATATGTCATTACTTTTGATTGGAACACTATTTTTGTTTGTTTGCTTATTTTTGGCACTCTTCTTTGTGAGCCTTAAAATTCAATAGAGTACAGCTTGGAGCGGAAAGCGAAGAAAATCTCTGGCTGACAGTTGCTGTACTTTGTCTAATGCGCTCACATTAAAATGTGGTGAATGTTTTGAATGTTGCGTGTCAGATGCTCATTGTATGTCATCATCATCATTCTAGCTATGACGGTATGTTTTGGTCTAGGTTAATTTTGTTTTTTTTTTTTTGATTTTTTGCTGTTTGTTTAGTTCTCGTGCCTGTGCCGCCGACATTTATTATGACATTAAGTGCAGTTGAAATTTAATGATATGTTATATCTTGACAAACTGACTGTATGACTGACTGCACAGCCAAATAGACAGCGACATTTAATGTTTACATGTTTATTTGCTGGGACATGAGTGCGACATGAGCGTGGTGTATACATCGCTGAAAAAGATGTTATAGCCATGATAAATATAACCAAATGGCAACTAAACTTGCGTGCACTGCGCTGTTTAAAGCCCATTTCAAATGAACTTACAGTTATTTTAGAAATATTATCTATGATAAATAGGCGTTACCATTGAAATACTGATGAGCAAATATTAATTTTTAAAACTGTGGTGTAAGCGTTTTGGTGTTTGTTGATGAAATGTCTGGTAATGTGCTTTAAAAATTTCATGGTTTTAAAAATTTATAATTTTGTTGTCTTAGAATATTATTTATCACTATATTTTACAAAATTGTCGCATGTTTTAGTGAGTGAAAACTATAGGGGTATTCACACTGACTTGGGTAGTTGGATAGATTGGCAAATGCCATACATTTTGTTTTTGTAAAAGTGCCATTCTACCCAAGTACCCATCTACCAATCTACTCTAGCTAACCCCCTGAATTGTTTGGGTAGATTGATTGAGTATTTTTTTTCATGGGCTACCACCTTTTCCAAAAGTAGGCAATAATTGAATTGACAAAAAACTAAAACAAAGTAAACAAATTATAAGTGAATAACATAGACAAATGTGTTAAAATGAGGTTTTTAAATTTTTGAGATAAAAATTATTAAATGCCTCAAAGTTTACGTTAAAAATGACTCCTATATAAAATAACTTTTTTAACGCCCGTACAATGGCCTAAATTTTGCCCTCATAGACTGACATAAATAATATGGTGGCAACTCTTTTCTAGCTGTCACTCATCTCTCATCAGCTGTTATTCTACAAAGTACTCAATTGCAGTTAAGGGTGCTCGCAGTCATCAAAAGTACGCAATCTACCCGTACCCAACTACCCAAGTCAGTGTGAATACCCCTTATGTGATTTTGTTAATTTTACTTGTATTTTAGCTATGAACAGAAGAAATGGAATAAACATTTTTAAAAAAATAGAATAACATTTCATCCATTGAAAGGACTTTGAGCGCTTATGATCATTTGTGTTGTGTGTTGTTTTTAATGTTTGACACAATTGATCAATAACTGGACCTACATGTTTTATTGCCAGTCCGAACGGCTAATGTTCTTGTTCTAAATAAACTTTACATGGCATTCTCTTTGGCATTCTACTCTCTGCGTCCGAACAGAAAAATTAATTTCTAATGAAACATTTTTGACGGAGCCGAGGATTGAACTCGAGAGTCGTTGGCTTGCACGTCACACACTTAGCACACATGACCACGGCCGCCACATAGAATGGAAATTATAAAGCATTTTTAGAAAAAACAAAACGTTATTATTAATTATATTTTATATTATAAACTGGAAAATGCTCTGATGGAGATCAAAGATGCAAGGTGCAAGGTGTAAGAGACAAAATGAAAGGTGAATGGTGTAAAGTTATAGATGTTACTTGCAAGTTACAAAAAGAAAGACTCAAACTGCAAGATATAATGTGCCGGTCATAAGATGAAAGATTCTTACATCTTTCAATGCAATATTCAAGGTGCAATATGCTATATAGTAGGAGCAGGTGGCAAATTACAAGATAAAAGGTGTAAAGTACATACTGCAAGAAGCAAGATGCAAAGTGTATGATATAAGGTGCAATTTTGAAGGCATAAGATGTAATATGCAAGGTGCAAACTGAAAAATACATGCATGTTGAAGGTGTAAGATACCAAGATGCAAACTGAAAAGTACATGTATCTTGAAGGTTCTAGATACTAAATGCAAGATATGAAGTGCAAATTGAAAGATGAAAGATTAAATGTGCTAGTACTATATGCAAATTGGAAGGCACTAGATGTAAAATGGAATCTGCAAGGTGCAAATTGCACGATGAAAGGAGTAAGATGTAAGGTTCAAGATGTAGGGTGCAATATGAATAGGGCATGATGCAAATACAAGGAGCAAAAGCAACATGCAGTATGAAATATTGTACACTGTTAAAAACAGGTGCGAGATACAAGATTCAAAGTAAAAATTCCAAGTTTCAAGACATATAGGTTGTAATATAAAAGGTGTTAGGTGGAGGCTGTAATTTACCAGATGAAAGCTGTAAGATGCAAGGTTCACTGTGTAATATGCAAGGTGCAGTGGGTAAGGAACAAAGTAAAAGAGGCAAACTGCAAGATGCAACTAGAAATATTGTTTACTTTTAAAAATAGGTGAATAAAATCAGGTGAAAATAAAAAAATGTCAGTATTCAAGACGCAAGATCCAAAATGGAAGGTATAAGATGCGGATAATGATTTGCAAGATGAAATATGTAAAGTGAATTGTATTATGTTATATGTATTATTATGTAGTATAATGTATTATGCGAGTTGCAATTTGTTATATACTATAAAGAGCAAAGCACACAAAGACTGCAAGATGCAAAATCAAATATTGTATAGGTAGGTACTGTTAAGAATAGGTGAATTATTCCAGGTGCAAAGTAAAAATTTCAGTATGTAAGATGCAAGATCCAAAATGGAAGGTGTAAGATGCAGACTACGAGTTGCAAGATAAACGATGAAAAGTGCCATTTGTAATATGCAAGGTGCAAGACGCATTGTGTAAAATACATTTTACAAAAAAATTTAATAATTAAGTAGTGCTTGACTTTTTCCATTTTTTGACGCAATTGTTTGAAACACTAAAATTTTTTTTTAAATCATAAAGAAGAACTTTTGGTCATTTTCTGTAGTAAAATTTTATTAAAAAATATGTTTTTAAATTACAATTGTTTAATTATAATGGTTGGTTTAAGCAACAAATAAGAGCAATTTTTTTTGAAATTTCACAAAAAAATCACCTTGCTTGGAAATCATTTAAGTTTCTTTCACAGATTATTTTAAAACCTTGGTTGTGTTAAGTTTTTCTCTTAAAAATTTGCTGAATTTCTTTTAGCT